>JACEFZ010006263.1:80000-737500 GCA_014155875.1 Cepaea nemoralis | reverse complement strand
AATTTTTTCTCATTGCTTTGTACGCGTGCGCGAGTGCGTGCATACGTGCGTGCGTGTGAGTGTGTTTGTGGGGACATTTTTAATATCCAATAGCCTCTTTAAAGTAGTGGCAAACTTTATTTTTTGCCTTTAGGGACAGTTAGTTAGTTAGTTAGTTAGTTAGTTAGTCGAGGTTCCAACTTCACGGCAACGGGTCGTCCACATTATGCTCCGTTCCTGTGCCAGTGAATATCACACAAAATGCTCCTCACTGCCTTATGTGAACAATGGAATAGACAGGAGTATCGGCAAGCCAACAGCCCGCACAGGTACACTGTGCATAATGCCGCCGCCAGAATGCCAACACAAAAGTCCTCCACGAGAAATACAGTTCATTGTCGATGGAAACGGCAGTCACCAGAAAGACTTCATTGACCAGGGTTTTATCCCATGTGGCTCGGTCTCTTTCCGCAGGTCGACCCGCCGAAAGCGCCGCACAAAGCACGAACTCCGTAGCTCCAGCAACTACTCCTAGGAGTCTTCTGAAAAATGCACTCGTGAACCGAAAAGGTAAACAAGTCAATCCAGCAACAGCTGACCACCATCGTTCCGAACATGCAGTTCACACTACAAACTGCGAACTGATGTAAAAGCATTCCACGCGAAATTCATAACTCACAGTGTCGCGCCACGCACTCACTCAATAGCAGGGCGACGGAACCAAAGCCTCCTTAGTCGCCTCTTACTTTAGGGACAATTTGAAGAAATGTGTTGTCCTCCACATTGATTCTGTTTTTATGTTGTTATTCTTAGAATATCCTGGACTAAGGAGAAGACAACTGCTGGCATTCTAATCATCATCATTTGCTATGCTGATAATCGTGGGCGGTCATGTTTCGTCATCTCACACGATCACCAGAGTCGTGGATCAGTTCAGTATTCTTATCTCGACCATACCACGTGGCCAAGCTATACAGGTATTTACTTCTCTGCCTTCCCCTTGTTCTCTTCCCCTCAGTCTTGCCAGTTGTCTCCGAGTTGTCTCATTTGTTTCTTCTCATAACATGTCCAAGAAGCTGTCAATGTCTACGTCTAATTTCTCTAATCAGTTTATGGTTTTCATTTGTTTCTCGTAGGAGTTGTTCATTGGGTTTTCTGTCTGTCCATGGTATTCTTTGCATTTTCCTCAGAAACCACACTTCCACAGCCACCAGATGACGCTTAACAAGATGTGAATGTGACAGATAGCTTGCTCACATACAGTCGAATGTTCGGGAAACTGAAATACTGTGGCCGTATTAATAGTCACAGTGGCGGTCAGCATCGCCGAATGGTTAAGAGCGATTGACATTAAACTTCCGGTGTGCTGATGTCAAGGTAGCGGGTTCAACCCCTAGGCCGGTCAGTTGGACTAAAATGTCGACATCTCAAACTTGACTTGAGGACATAAATTACAAGTTCCTCTGAAGTCGGAGTGGGTTCGCCTGATGGCGAGGGACACTGGTAATAGGGAAAGCTGATCCACACGCAAAGATCAACCCAGTGCACTAGAAGAAGTACCACATATATGGACTACGCTTGAGTTCAAAGCCAGTGAACGCCAAACCAAAACATGAGCGAATAAATGAAAACAAGTCCTGTATTCAAAATGTGATGAAGATTCGTGTCGACCAGGAGACGTCAAACTGGCAGCTTCTCTGAGTCGATTACAGCGTTGCTAACGACATTTTTCAGAGCAAAGAAGAGGGAGGAGGAAAAGGAGGTAGAGGATGCACAGTATCGCAGTGTATCGCAAGAAAGATGAGTGATTGGAAGGGCCGAATGTAAGAAGGGCCTGCGTGCCCAATTTGTTAACCTTTGAAAAAAAAGTTTGTTCGTTCGTTCGTTCGTTCGTTTAGCGTCTGTGTACAAAAGGAACGCCTTACGGCAACCTTTTCTGGACCAGGAAGAAGGAGAAAAGGGGAGAAAGAAGAAGAAGAAGATGATGATAAAGAAGAACAGGAGGAGGACGAGGAGGAGCAGGAATAGGGGGAGGTGAGAGGAACAGGTGGAGAAGGGGTAAGAAGAAGAAAGAAAGTAAGAAAGAAAGAAAGAAAGAAAGAAAAGGAAAGAAAGAAAGAAAGAAAGAAAGAAGAGAACATTTCAAGCATAAAATTATATAATTTATTCTACTTGTTTCGGTTCCGTGCTTGCGTTCGAGCACGCGCGCGCGCACACACACACACGCGCGCGCGCGCGCACGCACACACGCACGCACGCACGCACACACACACGCTCGCACGCACGCACACACACACGCACACACACACACACACACGCTCGCACGCACGCACACACACGCACGCACGCAAGCACGCACACACACACACACACACACACACACACACACACATTTCCCAGTTTCCCAGCATTTCCAACAATCTACAAACAACCAGTGCTGACTCCACAAAACACATTGATTTTACTGAAACCTGCCATGCCAGGACTCCGCTCCCCTCACATGTCACAGTCGTGTCCCGGGGTTGACCCTCGCTTCACTGAATCTATCTGACCTTTACTTTAAAAGAAAGTCTACGAAATAAATCTATACCAATGTGACGCCCCACTTAGAATTTGCAGAAGGTAAATATTTATTTTCACAATGTCCCCGAGAAACGATCACACAGACAGGGAATTGCTTTGTTTACTTACAAAAATACTATCAATTGCTCTTCAAAGACTAAAACAACTGAATACATTATGGAATAGGACAGACAGAACTACACAAATTAGATTTTTAAGGGCATGCATCTGTCCCATTGCAACATACGCCTGTGAGACCTGGGCACTTACTAAACAAGCTGAACAGCGAATAAATGCCTTTGAATACAAATGTTATAGACGGGTGCTAAGAATATCTTGAGTAAAGAAAAGAACAAATGCATCCATACTTCAAGAACTGAATATTGAAGAGGGTTGGCTATTAAAGACGATAAAACAAAGAAAATTGAAATATTTTGGTCACTTGAAACGTCGCGAAAGTTCGAAGAAAACAATAATGGAGGGGTATATGACTGGGAAGAGAGGAAGAGGAAGGCCAAAGAGAAGATGGGTGCAGGATGTGGCGGATGATCTCCAGATGGGTGTATCGGACGCGGGACATCTTGCTTATGATCGAGAGGTTTTTCCGGAAGGTTGTTATGGGAACGAGGTTCTGCAAAGGATATCCTACTGAATGAATGAATGAATGAATGAATGAATGAATGAATGAATGAATGACTAACAAAAAAAACAGCTGGTGTCTGAGTATCTCAAACTGGAATCGACCCAGCCCAGCAGTACGTTATATTGTCATCTTGTATCAATAGCTGTACTTCATTATGGTTCTTTTACAGCGCTCTTTATTCTCAGCCTGCCAAGTTTATGTCTGTGATTAATTTACAACGGTCATTTATTCTCGGATTTTGTGACCGCCATTTTGGAGTCGTGTCGGATGTCGGTTGTGCTCTGCTGGTTCCATTGATCTGCCGACCCCTTTGTGAAGTGAAATAATGAAAGATAGAATGTGTGTTTGTGTGTGCACAGTGGTTGTCAAATTGTGGTTACTGTGTACAGGTTTGGCTATCTGTACACCAGCACACCATCTGAAAATGTCAAGATTCTACCAATTCCTTGTGTCTCAATAGCTGCGACTTTGCTGGTGTAGAGACTAAAGAGAACTAGGGACATGGTAGATACCTGGGGCAGCCCAGGCGTAAATAGTACAGGGGTTAGAAGTCCATGAACACATGCACAGTGGAATTTTACGCTGTTAAAGGACTATCGCAATCCATGATTGATTGACTGATTGATTGATTTAGGGACCGACATGACAGCATTCGGGGCATTCCCATAAGCGCTCCGTCCCCATCCTCAGCAGCCAGCGTAGAGTTCCAACACTAATAGTTCCAGTAGCAATCTAATTATTTGTCCGTCTCGCCTTTCCTCTGAGCGTCGAGCGTTGGCCAGACCCCCTCGTCACACCTCGCTACCTCATTCTTACCAGATTATGGTGATCCATTTCCTCCTCCGAGGTGTACACGTGCTCCCACAAGGCCGCAACCACGTCTGTCTTGTCATGCATCAATACTCGACCAAGTTGTGCCGAGCTAGCCAATCTGTCCGCCTGACAATCCAAGGGCAGACCTCCATGTACAACAGAATGTACATCAACCGATCATATCCGACTCTGTTGTAAGCATCTCCCAGGTTAAGTGCCACCGCAACTGTCTCTTGTTTATCCTGGAAGCCCTCGTAGACATCAAATGCAAAAGCTGCCGCATTGGTCCAGGTATCATTCCCAGGCCGGTAACTCCCGAGCCCTTTGGGAAGCACTTTCCCAGTAAATTCTTCTTCTAAGGGAGGTAACCTTCTAATTTATAAACATTCTGCTCTGTTAAAGGTGACGACTTCATTGTACAAGTAACATTCAATGAGGAAGTATAATAATCTTCCACATTACAACACAAATAACTGCATAAGGAAATATTGACGTCTGGAACAAATGTGCAAGAAACGGCGCACGTCTGTCTGCAGGATACTGAACAGGTCAAAGCAGTTTTTCATCTATAGCTTTGTAGATGACACATATCTTGCAAGATTGTGAAACAAAATGTA
Source organism: Cepaea nemoralis (assembly GCA_014155875.1). Taxonomy (NCBI): domain Eukaryota; kingdom Metazoa; phylum Mollusca; class Gastropoda; order Stylommatophora; family Helicidae; genus Cepaea; species Cepaea nemoralis. The sequence goes on along the minus strand of JACEFZ010006263.1, from coordinate 732,886 downwards.
ATTAATACTAATAACTTTATCTAGGAGGGGATGTAAGTCAGCGCTTGCCCGTTGCTACAACCCTTATTATTCTCAATAAATTGTGTGTGCGGATGTCCAAGAAAGAAGATGTTTCCAAACATTTTCTTATGGTTGTCAACACAGTTTGGTACTGGTAATCAGAGATGTCCACAGCCTCCTGTCTCTTGTACTGCCGAACATTTCTAATACTGATGTTCCTCGATGTCATGATGTCAGACTGTCCTTCATCTTCTCTTTTAGTTCACTCCCCCTCCCACCTGCCTCTCTTTCCCTCCAACTTACCGTGTCATGACCTACTCCGTTTCTCGCCAGTCCATGAACTGTCCAAGCAATGTGAAATGATCCTATTCTCTTTCTGAATTAATTTCTTTCTATAAATCTTCATTTCATGAGTTAATTTCTATCTAGACATCTTCATTTTCTGAGTTAATTTCTTTCTAGATATCTTCATTTTCTGAGTTAATTTCTTTCTATACATCTTCATTTTCTGAGTTAATTTCTTTCTATACATCTTCATTTTCTGAGTTAATTTCTTTCTAGATATCTTCATTTTCTGAGTTAATTTCTTTCTAGATATCTTCATTTTCTGAGTTAATTTCTTTCTATACATCTTCATTTTCTGAGTTAATTTCTTTCTATACATCTTCATTTTCTGAGTTAATTTCTTTCTAGATATCTTCATTACTTCATTTTTGTATTAGTCCATTGTGTTCTCATCGTTATTTTTTACAAGCACATCTCCGTGGCTTTCACATTATTCCCCACTTGTCCTCTAACTCAATGGAAATCCACACACGCTACTTCTAGTAGCACTGGACTGAATGTTGCGTGTGGATTAGCTTTCCCTATTACCAGTGTCTCAACTGCACCTCCAAGTGGAATAGGATAGAAAACACACCACGGTGTGGCAAACACAGTCCTGGGGACCGAGTATCCACCGGGATAAGTGGACAACTCTGCAGCTGAGCAGAGCGGGGCACTCACTTGTCCTGACAGTCGGAAATGGCTATCAGGGGCAGAGGTAAAAGACCCCCATGTTGATATGGAAGTCAAGGGGAAACCACCACATTATCTTCCCAAGATTTCATGAATAGTCACATATCAGAGACGTTAATAGGTGTCTTAGGACATCCTGTTCCGGTAGGGACAGACATGGGCCACAGGTGACACCAGACCGTCATCAAGCTACTGGTGGCAAAATCATAACGAATACATTTAAAATAGGGAATGCATTTAAAATGGTAAATAAATGTAAAATAAGAACATGAAATGTTAGGTTGTTAAATGAGTGGGGAAAGTTTAACAATGTGATAATTGATTGATTGATTGATTTAGGAACCGACATCACAGCATTCGGGACATTCCCATAAGACAATGTGATAAGAGAAATTGAAAGCATGAAAATTAATATTCTAGGCATAAGAGGGATGAGATGGAAGGGATCGGGTAAAATTATAACCAATAAACACAAGCAATAATATATTCTGGAGGGAATACACACGATAAAGGAGTAGGACTGCTATTTGATTTTTAAAAAATTAAAAAAAAAACCAGCAAGTCAGTTAATGGTTACTGGTGTATTCATGTCGTTAGCATCGTTACTAAGTACAGGCTCTGTGGCAATTATGTAACATTATCTTTATTAAGCGTTGTTGTTGTGGTTTGTCCATCAAGAATGATGATAACCATTCATTTCATCCAGTAGGATTGAAAGTATGGAGCCGTGAGTTCTAAGATGGCTGATAAGGCCTATTTTGGCTCGAAATGTTCTTTCACAATGTGGACAAAGAATGCTTGACGTTCCAGGAGGAGGATCTCCTGCAGTGGTTTTTCTGTCAAGTCTCTTCTTCACAGCATTATTAAGTACAGGCTCTGTGACAATTATGTAACATTGCCTATACAGGCTCTGTGGCAATAAAAAGTCGCTTAAAAGTCGACAAGGTCGAATTCATTGCACCAGGTTATATCCCATATGGCTCGGTCTCTTTCCGCAACGCGAAAAGCGTCGCATAATGCACGAATACCATAGTTCTAGCGACGACCCACAGGAGTCTCCGAAAAATTTCACTCGTGAACCGAAAGGTCGCGGCACGGAATCGAACACAAAACTTTCTGAGTCCGAGTTAAACGGCTTGACAACTTCGCCACGGAGACTCCCTCTGTGGCAGTTATGTAACATTGTCGATATTAAGTACAGGCTCTGTGACAATTATGTAACAATGTCGCTACTAAGTACAGGCTCTGTGACAATTATGTAACAATGTCGCTACTAAGTACAGGCTCTGTGACAATTATGTAACATTGTCGTTACTAAGTACAGGCTCTGTGACAATTATGTAACATTGTCGTTACTAAGTACAGGCTCTGTGACAATTATGTAACATTGTCGTTACTAAGTACAGGCTCTGTGACAATTATGTACCATTGTCGTTACTAAGTACAGGCTCTGTGACAATTATGTAACATTGTCGTTACTAAGTACAGGCTCTGTGACAATTATGTAACATTGTCGTTACTAAGTACAGGCTCTGTGACAATTATGTACCATTGTCGTTACTAAGTACAGGCTCTGTGACAATTATGTAACATTTTCGCTACTAAGTACAGGCTCTGTGACAATTATGTAACATTTTCGCTACTAAGTACAGGCTCTGTGACAATTATGTAACATTGTCGTTACTAAGTACAGGCTCTGTGACAATTATGTAACAACGTCGTTACTAAGTACAGGCTCTGTGACAATTATGTAACAACATTGTACCTAAGTACAGGCTCTGTGACAATTATGTAACATTGTCGTTACTAAGTACAGGCTCTGTGACAATTATGTAACATTGTCGTTACTAAGCACAGGCTCTGTGACAATTATGTAACAACGTCGCTACTAAGTATAGGATCTGTGACAAGTATGTAACATTGTCGTTACTAAGTACAGGCTCTGTGACAATTATGTAACAACGTCGCTACTAAGTACAGGCTCTGTGACAATTATGTAACAACGTCGCTACTAAGTACAAGCTCTGTAGCAATTATGTAACATTGTTGTTACTAAGTACAGGCACTGTGACAATTATGTAACAACGTTGCTACTAAGTACAGGCTCTGTGACAATTATGTAAAAACGTCGCTACTAAGTATAGGCTCTGTGACAATTATGTAACATTGTCGTTACTAAGTACAGGCTCTGTGACAATTATGTAACAACGTCGCTACTAAGTACAGGCTCTGTGACAATTATGTAACATTGTCGTTACTAAGTACAGGCTATGTGACAATTATGTAACATTGTCGCTACTAAGTACAGGCTCTGTGACAATTATATAACATTGTCGTTACTAAGTATAGGCTCTGTGACAATTTTGTAACATTGTCGTTACTAAGTACAGGCTCTGTGACAATTATGTAACATTGTCGCTACTAAGTACAGGCTCTGTGACAATTATGTAACAACGTTGCTATTAAGTATAGGCTCTGTGACAATTATGTAACATTGTCGTTACTAAGTACAGGCTCTGTGACAATTATGTAACATTGTCGTTACTAAGTACAGGCTCTGTGGCAATTATGTAACATTGTCGTTACTAAGTACAGGCTCTGTGACAATTATGTAACATTGTCGTTACTAAGTACAGGCTCTGTGACAATTATGTAACATTGTCGCTACTAAGTACAGGCTCTGTGACAATTATGTAACAACGTCGCTACTAAGTATAGGATCTGTGACAATTATGTAACATTGTCGTTACTAAGTACAGGCTCTGTGACAATTATGTAACAACGTCGCTACTAAGTACAGGCTCTGTGACAATTATGTCACATTGTCGTTTCTAAGTACAGGCTCTGTGACAATTATGTAACAACGTCGCTACTAAGTACAGGCTCTGTTACAATTATGTAGCATTGTCGTTACTAAGTACAGGCTCTGTGACAATTATGTAACAACGTCGCTACTAAGTACAGGCTCTGTGACATTTATGTAGCATTGTCGCTACTAAGTACAGGCTCTGTGACAATTATGTAGCATTGTCGCTACTAAGTACAGGCTCCGTGACAATTATGGAACAACGTCGCTACTAAGTACAGGCTCTGTGACAATTATGTAACAACGTCGCTACTAAGTACAGGCTCTGTGACAATTATGTAACAACGTCGCTACTAAGTACATGCTCTGTGGCAATTATGTAGCATTGTCGTTACTAAGTACAGGCTCTGTGACAATTATGTAACATTATCGTTACTAAGTACAGGCTCTGTGACAATTATGTAACAACGTCGCTACTAAGTACAGGCTATGTGACAATTATGTAGCATTGTCGCTACTAAGTACAGGCTCTGTGACAATTATGTAGCATTGTCGCTACTAAGTACAGGCTCTGTGACAATTATGTAACAACGTCGCTACTAAGTACAGGCTCTGTGACAATTATGTAGCATTGTCGCTACTAAGTACAGGCTCTGTGACAATTATGTAACAATGTCGCTACTAAGTACAGGCTCTGTCGCAATTATGTAGCATTGTCGTTACTAAGTACAGGATCTGTGACAATTATGTAACATTGTCGTTACTAAGTACAGGCTCTGTGACAATTATGTAACAACGTCGCTACTAAGTACAGGCTCTGTGACAATTATGTAGCATTGTCGTTACTAAGTACAGGCTCTGTGACAATTATGTAACATTGTCGTTACTAAGTACAGGCTCTGTGACAATTATGTAGCATTGTCGCTACTAAGTACAGGCACTGTGACAATTATGTAACATTGTCGTTACTAAGTACAGGCTCTGTGACAATTATGTAACATTGTCGTTACTAAGTACAGGCTCTGTGACAATTATGTAACATTGTCGTTACTAAGTACAGGCTCTGTGACAATTATGTACCATTGTCGTTACTAAGTACAGGCTCTGTGACAATTATGTAACAACGTCGCTACTAAGTACAGGCTCTGTGACAATTATGTAACATTGTCGTTACTAAGTACAGGCTATGTGACAATTATGTAACATTGTCGCTACTAAGTACAGGCTCTGTGACAATTATATAACATTGTCGTTACTAAGTATAGGCTCTGTGACAATTTTGTAACATTGTCGTTACTAAGTACAGGCTCTGTGACAATTATGTAACATTGTCGCTACTAAGTACAGGCTCTGTGACAATTATGTAACAACGTTGCTATTAAGTATAGGCTCTGTGACAATTATGTAACATTATCTTTATTAAGCGTTGTTGTTGTGGTTTGTCCATCAAGAATGATGATAACCATTCATTTCATCCAGTAGGATTGAAAGTATGGAGCCGTGAGTTCTAAGATGGCTGATAAGGCCTATTTTGGCTCGAAATGTTCTTTCACAATGTGGACAAAGAATGCTTGACGTTCCAGGAGGAGGATCTCCTGCAGTGGTTTTTCTGTCAAGTCTCTTCTTCACAGCATTATTAAGTACAGGCTCTGTGACAATTATGTAACATTGCCTATACAGGCTCTGTGGCAATAAAAAGTCGCTTAAAAGTCGACAAGGTCGAATTCATTGCACCAGGTTATATCCCATATGGCTCGGTCTCTTTCCGCAACGCGAAAAGCGTCGCATAATGCACGAATACCATAGTTCTAGCGACGACCCACAGGAGTCTCCGAAAAATTTCACTCGTGAACCGAAAGGTCGCGGCACGGAATCGAACACAAAACTTTCTGAGTCCGAGTTAAACGGCTTGACAACTTCGCCACGGAGACTCCCTCTGTGGCAGTTATGTAACATTGTCGATATTAAGTACAGGCTCTGTGACAATTATGTAACAATGTCGCTACTAAGTACAGGCTCTGTGACAATTATGTAACAATGTCGCTACTAAGTACAGGCTCTGTGACAATTATGTAACATTGTCGTTACTAAGTACAGGCTCTGTGACAATTATGTAACATTGTCGTTACTAGGTACAGGCTCTGTGACAATTATGTAACATTGTCGTTACTAAGTACAGGCTCTGTGACAATTATGTACCATTGTCGTTACTAAGTACAGGCTCTGTGACAATTATGTAACATTGTCGTTACTAAGTACAGGCTCTGTGACAATTATGTAACATTGTCGTTACTAAGTACAGGCTCTGTGACAATTATGTACCATTGTCGTTACTAAGTACAGGCTCTGTGACAATTATGTAACATTTTCGCTACTAAGTACAGGCTCTGTGACAATTATGTAACATTTTCGCTACTAAGTACAGGCTCTGTGACAATTATGTAACATTGTCGTTACTAAGTACAGGCTCTGTGACAATTATGTAACAACGTCGTTACTAAGTACAGGCTCTGTGACAATTATGTAACAACATTGTACCTAAGTACAGGCTCTGTGACAATTATGTAACATTGTCGTTACTAAGTACAGGCTCTGTGACAATTATGTAACATTGTCGTTACTAAGCACAGGCTCTGTGACAATTATGTAACAACGTCGCTACTAAGTATAGGATCTGTGACAAGTATGTAACATTGTCGTTACTAAGTACAGGCTCTGTGACAATTATGTAACAACGTCGCTACTAAGTACAGGCTCTGTGACAATTATGTAACAACGTCGCTACTAAGTACAAGCTCTGTAGCAATTATGTAACATTGTTGTTACTAAGTACAGGCACTGTGACAATTATGTAACAACGTTGCTACTAAGTACAGGCTCTGTGACAATTATGTAAAAACGTCGCTACTAAGTATAGGCTCTGTGACAATTATGTAACATTGTCGTTACTAAGTACAGGCTCTGTGACAATTATGTAACAACGTCGCTACTAAGTACAGGCTCTGTGACAATTATGTAACATTGTCGTTACTAAGTACAGGCTATGTGACAATTATGTAACATTGTCGCTACTAAGTACAGGCTCTGTGACAATTATATAACATTGTCGTTACTAAGTATAGGCTCTGTGACAATTTTGTAACATTGTCGTTACTAAGTACAGGCTCTGTGACAATTATGTAACATTGTCGCTACTAAGTACAGGCTCTGTGACAATTATGTAACAACGTTGCTATTAAGTATAGGCTCTGTGACAATTATGTAACATTGTCGTTACTAAGTACAGGCTCTGTGACAATTATGTAACATTGTCGTTACTAAGTACAGGCTCTGTGGCAATTATGTAACATTGTCGTTACTAAGTACAGGCTCTGTGACAATTATGTAACATTGTCGTTACTAAGTACAGGCTCTGTGACAATTATGTAACATTGTCGCTACTAAGTACAGGCTCTGTGACAATTATGTAACAACGTCGCTACTAAGTATAGGATCTGTGACAATTATGTAACATTGTCGTTACTAAGTACAGGCTCTGTGACAATTATGTAACAACGTCGCTACTAAGTACAGGCTCTGTGACAATTATGTCACATTGTCGTTTCTAAGTACAGGCTCTGTGACAATTATGTAACAACGTCGCTACTAAGTACAGGCTCTGTTACAATTATGTAGCATTGTCGTTACTAAGTACAGGCTCTGTGACAATTATGTAACAACGTCGCTACTAAGTACAGGCTCTGTGACATTTATGTAGCATTGTCGCTACTAAGTACAGGCTCTGTGACAATTATGTAGCATTGTCGCTACTAAGTACAGGCTCCGTGACAATTATGTAACAACGTCGCTACTAAGTACAGGCTCTGTGACAATTATGTAACAACGTCGCTACTAAGTACAGGCTCTGTGACAATTATGTAACAACGTCGCTACTAAGTACATGCTCTGTGGCAATTATGTAGCATTGTCGTTACTAAGTACAGGCTCTGTGACAATTATGTAACATTATCGTTACTAAGTACAGGCTCTGTGACAATTATGTAACAACGTCGCTACTAAGTACAGGCTATGTGACAATTATGTAGCATTGTCGCTACTAAGTACAGGCTCTGTGACAATTATGTAGCATTGTCGCTACTAAGTACAGGCTCTGTGACAATTATGTAACAACGTCGCTACTAAGTACAGGCTCTGTGACAATTATGTAGCATTGTCGCTACTAAGTACAGGCTCTGTGACAATTATGTAACAATGTCGCTACTAAGTACAGGCTCTGTCGCAATTATGTAGCATTGTCGTTACTAAGTACAGGATCTGTGACAATTATGTAACATTGTCGTTACTAAGTACAGGCTCTGTGACAATTATGTAACAACGTCGCTACTAAGTACAGGCTCTGTGACAATTATGTAGCATTGTCGTTACTAAGTACAGGCTCTGTGACAATTATGTAACATTGTCGTTACTAAGTACAGGCTCTGTGACAATTATGTAGCATTGTCGCTACTAAGTACAGGCACTGTGACAATTATGTAACATTGTCGTTACTAAGTACAGGCTCTGTGACAATTATGTAACATTGTCGTTACTAAGTACAGGCTCTGTGACAATTATGTAACATTGTCGTTACTAAGTACAGGCTCTGTGACAATTATGTACCATTGTCGTTACTAAGTACAGGCTCTGTGACAATTATGTAACATTGTCGTTACTAAGTACAGGCTCTGTGACAATTATGTAACATTGTCGTTACTAAGTACAGGCTCTGTGACAATTATGTACCATTGTCGTTACTAAGTACAGGCTCTGTGACAATTATGTAACATTTTCGCTACTAAGTACAGGCTCTGTGACAATTATGTAACATTTTCGCTACTAAGTACAGGCTCTGTGACAATTATGTAACATTGTCGTTACTAAGTACAGGCTCTGTGACAATTATGTAACAACGTCGTTACTAAGTACAGGCTCTGTGACAATTATGTAACAACATTGTACCTAAGTACAGGCTCTGTGACAATTATGTAACATTGTCGTTACTAAGTACAGGCTCTGTGACAATTATGTAACATTGTCGTTACTAAGCACAGGCTCTGTGACAATTATGTAACAACGTCGCTACTAAGTATAGGATCTGTGACAAGTATGTAACATTGTCGTTACTAAGTACAGGCTCTGTGACAATTATGTAACAACGTCGCTACTAAGTACAGGCTCTGTGACAATTATGTAACAACGTCGCTACTAAGTACAAGCTCTGTAGCAATTATGTAACATTGTTGTTACTAAGTACAGGCACTGTGACAATTATGTAACAACGTTGCTACTAAGTACAGGCTCTGTGACAATTATGTAAAAACGTCGCTACTAAGTATAGGCTCTGTGACAATTATGTAACATTGTCGTTACTAAGTACAGGCTCTGTGACAATTATGTAACAACGTCGCTACTAAGTACAGGCTCTGTGACAATTATGTAACATTGTCGTTACTAAGTACAGGCTATGTGACAATTATGTAACATTGTCGCTACTAAGTACAGGCTCTGTGACAATTATATAACATTGTCGTTACTAAGTATAGGCTCTGTGACAATTTTGTAACATTGTCGTTACTAAGTACAGGCTCTGTGACAATTATGTAACATTGTCGCTACTAAGTACAGGCTCTGTGACAATTATGTAACAACGTTGCTATTAAGTATAGGCTCTGTGACAATTATGTAACATTGTCGTTACTAAGTACAGGCTCTGTGACAATTATGTAACATTGTCGTTACTAAGTACAGGCTCTGTGGCAATTATGTAACATTGTCGTTACTAAGTACAGGCTCTGTGACAATTATGTAACATTGTCGTTACTAAGTACAGGCTCTGTGACAATTATGTAACATTGTCGCTACTAAGTACAGGCTCTGTGACAATTATGTAACAACGTCGCTACTAAGTATAGGATCTGTGACAATTATGTAACATTGTCGTTACTAAGTACAGGCTCTGTGACAATTATGTAACAACGTCGCTACTAAGTACAGGCTCTGTGACAATTATGTCACATTGTCGTTTCTAAGTACAGGCTCTGTGACAATTATGTAACAACGTCGCTACTAAGTACAGGCTCTGTTACAATTATGTAGCATTGTCGTTACTAAGTACAGGCTCTGTGACAATTATGTAACAACGTCGCTACTAAGTACAGGCTCTGTGACATTTATGTAGCATTGTCGCTACTAAGTACAGGCTCTGTGACAATTATGTAGCATTGTCGCTACTAAGTACAGGCTCCGTGACAATTATGTAACAACGTCGCTACTAAGTACAGGCTCTGTGACAATTATGTAACAACGTCGCTACTAAGTACAGGCTCTGTGACAATTATGTAACAACGTCGCTACTAAGTACATGCTCTGTGGCAATTATGTAGCATTGTCGTTACTAAGTACAGGCTCTGTGACAATTATGTAACATTATCGTTACTAAGTACAGGCTCTGTGACAATTATGTAACAACGTCGCTACTAAGTACAGGCTATGTGACAATTATGTAGCATTGTCGCTACTAAGTACAGGCTCTGTGACAATTATGTAGCATTGTCGCTACTAAGTACAGGCTCTGTGACAATTATGTAACAACGTCGCTACTAAGTACAGGCTCTGTGACAATTATGTAGCATTGTCGCTACTAAGTACAGGCTCTGTGACAATTATGTAACAATGTCGCTACTAAGTACAGGCTCTGTCGCAATTATGTAGCATTGTCGTTACTAAGTACAGGATCTGTGACAATTATGTAACATTGTCGTTACTAAGTACAGGCTCTGTGACAATTATGTAACAACGTCGCTACTAAGTACAGGCTCTGTGACAATTATGTAGCATTGTCGTTACTAAGTACAGGCTCTGTGACAATTATGTAACAACGTCGCTACTAAGTACAGGCTCTGTGACAATTATGTAGCATTGTCGCTACTAAGTACAGGCACTGTGACAATTATGTAACATTGTCGTTACTAAGTACAGGCTCTGTGACAATTGTGTAACAACGTCGCTACTAAGTACAGGCTCTTGACAAATATGTAACATTGTCGTTACTAAGTACAGGATCTGTGACAATTATGTAGTATTGTCGTTACTAAGTACAGGCACTGTGACAATAATGTAACATTGTCGTTACTAAGTACAGACACTGTGACAATTATGTAACATTGTCGTTACTAAGTACTTGCACTGTGACAATTATGTAATTCGTCGTTACTAAGTACAGGCTCTGTGACAATTATGTAGCATTGTCGTTACTAAGTACAGGCACGGTGACAATTGTGTAACAACGTCGCTACTAAGTACAGGCTCTGTGACAATTATGTAACATTGTCGTTACTAAGTACAGGCACTGTGACAATTATGTAACATTGTCCAGGTCGCGGTAAGCGACATTTAGGATGCGTCCTTGGCCACGATCTCTGAGACACACTCCAGCTGTTGTCATCTACAATCTTCATTGGATGTGTCACCGTGCTCCAGTTTATCTGCTCTCTCCCTCTTTCTGCCCCTGCTCCTTCTCCTCCGTCGTGTTCTATTTATTATTACTTTTTTTCTCCTCCTCCTCCTCCCCTCCTCCTCCTCCTTCTTCTTCTTCTTCTTCTTCTTCTTCTTCTTCTTCTTCTTCTTCTTCTTCTTCTTCTTCTTCTTCTTCTTCTTCTTCTTCTTCTTCTTCTTCTTCTTCTTCTTCTTCTTCTCCTCCTCCTCCTCGTCTTTCCTCTTCTCGTTGTTGTTGTTGTTGGTTTTGTTTATCTTCTTCTTCTTCTTCTTCTTCTTCTTCTTCTTCTTCTTCTTCTTCTTCTTCTTCTTCTTCTTCTTCTCCTTCTTCTTCTTCTTCTTCGTTCAACATTTTCCAGGCGTCTATTCCAGCACCTTAAATACAACACATACAGTAACACTTGAAACACAGCACAGAGCACCTTAAATATAACACATACAGTAACACTTGAAACACAGCACAGAGCACCTTAAATATAACACATACAGTAACACTTGAAACACAGCACAACGCACCTTAAATATAAGAAATTGCACCTTGAATACAATACATAACACTTGAAATACAACACGCATAATATTACACACACAAAATACTAACACAAACCACAGAGCACCTTAACCACAACATACCGAGACTTAAAATCCAATGCACAGAGCGCTTGAAATATATTTCAAGGAAGAATTTATGTGTTTTTATATATTTTTTTTTTCTTTTTCAAAACACAGCCAACTGTATATTTGATCTCTTACGTCCCAAGGGCTAACAACTCCGGGCCTATTGTATTTGTAAGACAGTTGTTTGCCCCTAGGTAACGAGAATCCAATTTTCTGTAACGGTTTATGGTCGCCATTTCTCTCGAGAAAACCTCTTTAAAACATTTGACGCCGGTTTTAAATTACTCTGAGAGTTACAGGGAGAGTGAAAATTAAAGATGAAAATATGAAACCTTTAGGGAATTTTGGAAAAGTGGATTTAGGGTACTGTCTGAGCAGTAACCATTATAAGATGAAAGGTGAAGAACGTGGTTTCCAAGACAACGTGGAATTATATGATTACGATGATGCCGTTGCTTCCTGTAAGCATCTTAACGATTATGCTTAATTAGGTTTTCCTGTTTTCAATGTCAGTTTGTGCTTGCAGAGAACGTGGGTCATATGTTTCAATCTTCTTAGATTCTTGAAATATACGACTCCAAGTCGAGGACAAGAAGCCGATGTTTACGCCCAATTGTCTGGTGTATGGAGAGATCCCCTACCTCGGCATTATCGCAACTGAAGTTTTAAAACGAACGCTCTTATCCTTTCAGCCACGTAACTTCCGTATGTGATGACGATGACAATATACCCATTAGTGAACACTACAGCGCTATCAACCCCCGCATGAGAATATATCCCATATGTAACGCTTTGTGCACGCGATCCAAACTCCCATTTTGAAGTCATTTGAAGGGACGCAGAGGTGTTTCCAAGGCACCAGGGCCAGGTTCTATTCTGGCCAAGACCTACTAACACGTCCTAGTCGTGCGTCCTGGGAAACGGGTCCCTTCGGGGTCCTGGCTAACGTAGTAGGATCGCTGATTCTTCCGAAGTCAGAGGGTATCTGCCTGCACGGTGAGGAACCACCAGTCTGCACACCAATAAGCCAGACATGGGACAAAGGATACTCACGTAAACCTCAGGTCCTGTATGACATTACACTGATGTTGTACAACAGGATGTCTTCATCCGACATACAGGACTTTACGCTGGAGTTCACAGCCAGCAAACGCAAGCAAGTCATTTGAAGATTATTACTTTAGATTGACACCTAAGTGAAGAGTCCACCTCTGGGATATGGATTTTAATCTAAGAGAATATTTTGTTAAAAGTGTCTAGGGGATTTAGGTTTGATTCTCTGGTCACTGCTAGAATGCAAGGTGATCATGGAATTCTACCATAAACACAAGAAGGAAAATACTTCAGTCCTGTTCACAACTGCATTTATGAGTAATTCTCCCTTCCCACTTATCACCTTATAAATTTCCTATAGTGTTAGAGGATATTGATTGTGTACAACATAGAAACAACCACTGTTGAACAAACAGCAACACAATTGATGAAGACATCAACATTTGGACATACTGTTCAAGAATAAACTCAATTCAGAGGTAACATACAAACATATAATGGCCATATTCAGTTCTGGGCTTTACATGACATGGCATAGGACATAGGTATAAAATCACATGAAATATGACAAAGGTATACAATCCCATATGACAACCCCATTGTCCCAAAATCAGTATAATCATATTCATGTACTCACCCCAAACAACCAATAATTGGTTATACCACATTGAACCATCCATTGGTTTTAACACAAAAAGAAATCATGGTATGAGTTCATAAAAACCAGACATATAAAACATTTGTTTGACACCAGTTACAATTCTCATATTTAAAAGATAATGAGATGGTGTTAGAGTACTCAACAAAACAACAACCACTTATTGGTTCTACCATTCACTAAGAAAAGCTACTGACCTTACACATCTATGGCATGGAAAAAAAAACCACACATAGAAGCTTTGCTAGTACTAATAATTAAACTAATTATTTAATTAAAGTCTTTTTCATTAGGTGTTGCTGTCGTTTATTCTTCTCCAGTGCGAAGCAGATAATGTCCATATTTATCCGGAACAGAAATAAATGAACTCATAGTCATGTTCTACTTACATTATGTCCACTGAAGTTGGCTGGTGAATATTTATCATCCATATTAGGAAATAAATTTACCATATATGCCCTCCATGGGGCTGAATTCACGAATCTTCTGTTGCCAGTGGCTCGGTGCCAGTGGGAAATTGAGGCCTGGGTTGGTCATACCTTCAGGAGATGCGTCTTGAGTCTTGGTCCAAGGGTCTTCCCTGTATCACCATATCCGATGGAAAGGATGCCGCCCTTTCAGCTTCTAGGCTTCTAATATCCGAATCCCAATTATGTTCCCACAGATGTTTCACCCACCTAATCACCAGTCTATAAACTATTCCACAGTTGATGGCATTTAGGCTGACATTGGACCAGCAGAGAGTTCTGATTCAGTATTTGCATTTCAGTGTAGACATACAATGCTGCTAGTCATTTATTTTTTTCATCTGGAAATATTTCCAGGATTGATCTGCTGAAGGCGTGGAACTGAAGAATATTACTTCCAACACATAAACTGGGAGTCGCACAACAATCAGATGATTCCTGTGGTTGCATGCGTAGAGGCATTTACTCCACTAGCTTCTTTCGTATGGCCTTCTGATGGTGTTTCGGTTCAGAGATCTCGAGTGGATCTGGCTCCTTTTAGAGTGTTGTAGATTTGAACCTTGAGGCAATCTGGTTTCTAAGTTGTTTTTCAGTTGGTATTAAGTTGGTACCTTGGTTGTACTTGCTTATGTTGTTTCAGTGTCTCTTCCCATTTGTTTGAGTTGGTGTTTGTATCTAGAACGTGGTGTTGAGCCTGCCACTGTATGACTGATTGAAGGTTTATTCAATCCTGAACAGGAAACTGGGAATGTCCCATGGTTTCGTTGACCTTGCGGATTGATGGCGTGCCAGGCGGTATCTCCCAGACGTAAAAGTAGACGATACTCTGTTGTCGGTTTATTTTGAATATCAATTTATCTTGATGGACAATTAAATACAGAGATACATCCTGGATATCCTGACAGAAGTAGGACTATCAATCGCTGAGTGTCTCTCTTCGACAGGTCTTTCGCTGGCTAGGCAGCGGATAAGCGTAGCAGTCAACGTTGATGTTTTTCTAGATCCAGACCATGGTTAGGACAGGTTGCCATTTATCACTTTCTGGCTGTTGACCCAGGATCCAGGTTAGTGATATAATCCAACAAAATCCAAACCACCACTCGCTACTGTCTATAGAAATTGGATGACAAAGAATACAACACGAGAATTAACCTACTGTGTTATGGTAAAATGTTTACAACATAATTACAAACAAATAAGAAGAAGGAGAAAGAAGTGAATTTCTACGTTCCCTCGTCTCTCGTCGCTTGGTGTTGAGCTTTCCTAGCTCTGATAGTGAGTGAGGTATCTTTTCACTCTATGTTTGTTCTGCGATTGTTAATGGGAACTATTTGATGAGCGAAGTCATTCTTTCCATCCAAACATGTTGATATTGTCTCTCTCGTACTTGAAGAGAATAATCTATACACAATCTCTGTTGTTTCTAATGTCTCGTCTTCTTTCCGCCGCTATAATCAGCATTAGGCCAGGGCTATTCATCATTGTCTTCTTATGTACTGACATGCACAAGAATTCTTACATCAACATCATCATGTCCCCAGGGGTAACATTAAAATGTATATTCCCACAGTAAAGAGTAACAATCAGGACAGAATATAATTCTCATAACAGAGAAAAACAAACATGTACCTTTATCTAATATTCAGTACATGATAATCAAAATAATAATATTAATCATAAATTTAATGCAGGAGCCAATGTTTTTGGATTTCCTCATTGGTTAATCCATAAACTAGATTATTCTTTTTCCCCCACTGCTTGCGCAGCATGGAGCTAGTGAACGCTG
Source organism: Cepaea nemoralis (assembly GCA_014155875.1). Taxonomy (NCBI): domain Eukaryota; kingdom Metazoa; phylum Mollusca; class Gastropoda; order Stylommatophora; family Helicidae; genus Cepaea; species Cepaea nemoralis. The sequence continues at coordinate 716,948 of JACEFZ010006263.1, read as the reverse complement.
TGATATAATTTACCAGTTTCTGCTATTTTTAAGAGAATTTTTTATCTCTCAGAAATGATTTATGCAGTCTGATAAGTGTTACCGGACCATATAATATTGTTCCAGGTCCAATTGCTGCTAGTATTCGAAGTGTTATTTATCAGAAATAACTTATGCCGCATGGTATAGTCTTCTGAATATTGCAAGCATTTTAGGAACATCAATCTTCGCTTCTGCCCCTACCACAGTGAGGTGATGCGGATTGCAGGCATTTCCTACCAGAACATTCCAATGTATATCATGCGTCTTCTGTCTTTGTTCTTGAATTTATATTCTCAAACATGGCATTGTCCTAGCATATTTTTTAATGAAAATATTACAGGTCTATCACCCTTCTGGGGTGGTTACTAATATGTTAACAAGAGGTTTGTACCAAAATTTGGCACGATAGTTCGAGTTACAGATTAGAATGTGGCAAAGCATTTTATCCACTGACTAAGAGTCCAGAATATGCGTAATCATTTGTATGTCTCCGCATGGATAAAAGGTTTCTTGTAATGTCCTTAACAGTGAATCTACACTACATAGGATCTTTACAGTTTATAAGCATTATTAGTGAGATAGAGTTTCACAATGCATATAAGAGGTTTTAACATAGGGATTTGAAATTGTAAAAGCATAGGAAAAATTACAGCGTGGCACAACATGGCCCTTAGTAGTAAAATCATTCAGACTCTGGTTTACAAGAATTGTTGATTTATCATTCTAACTAATTCTTAATTAAACACAATGGTATATGTACCTTATCACAATACATAAATACATATTAATAATGTAGATTTAACATACCAATTGCTGCAGAGAATGATGGGTTTTAGGGCAAAATTGCCATTCCCCACACGGAGAAAGGCCGACGTCTGTCGTTTGTGCTCTCTTCAACAGAAATGGCCACTCTAGTGCCTTTGTCTTAAAAGATCGACGTCGGTTGGCCAGGTATTTTGCTCAATCACCAGCCTAACTTTAACTAATGCCAAATAAATTTTGGCTGCCCTCCTCTTTTCTTCTTCTCATTAAGTAAGATACTTAAACAGTAATTGTTAGGGATTGGTATTTTTAAAGCGTCACTAGAAAGATGTTAGTAGAGACGTTTTTGTATACCACGCCACCTCATATCAACACACATATTTCCAGGAGTGACTTGCAGAAATGCTGGAATGGGAATATAGAGTTGTAGTCGTTAGTTAGTTAGTTAGTTAGTTGGTTAGTTAGTTAGTTAGTTAGTTAGTTAGTTAGTTAGCTAGTTAGTTAATTAGTTAGTTAGTTAGTTAGTTAGTTAGTTAGATGGTTGGTTGGTTGGTTGGTTGGTTGATTAGATAGCTAGTTGGTCGACAGATCATCCTCATTGCACATCGAACCATTCGGTCCATAAGTGCTCGGATACCCTCCTCAACATATCCCGCAGCGTGTAGCGGCTAACGACACCAGTTCTGTATTGGTTTATCAATCTTCTTTGGTTTCCTGCGTAGTGTTCTTGTTAGGTGTCATCAACCGATGTCACAGGCATTTCGGGATAACTTCTCTCGCACCACACAAAAAGATTTGTTAGTCGTACGAGAGGAATTGATTACACATTTTATTGCCACTGGCTCTTTGCATCACATCAATGTACAACAAACAGTCGCTAACAAATCACACAAGAATAAATGCCCAGAATTGCCTATCACTAGTCGTTTCCTATCCCTACTGCTAATCTATCTACTCGGCTAACGAAATAAGCCTCGACGCTAAGCGATGCGTTCACTACGAAGTCTGTGTCCCGTCTGATCATTCCTCCCGTGCTGTTTACACAGTATGCGGAAGGACTTGGGGCGCACTACGGCTTTTGCGTGCGGCATCACTCAGCACGCTAGAGTAGTGGCCTCTCTTGAGTTTCAGTTTAGTTCTCCGTGTCTATCACGTTGGCGTGATCATGCCGTGACCAGAGTGCTTACTCTCTGGTTGACACCTCCGTGTCTCATGAGAGAACTATTTAATAGTTCCCCTTCTTCTTTATTCCCTACACCTACCCTGCCCTCATGTAGGGGCACTGGGTTACCTCTATTCTACTTGAGGTAGACCACTCTTTCAGGGTGGTCTTCATTCATATATAACTGAGTCTTTGACACACACCCTCCCCTCCTATGTTGCGTTACAAACTTTGACTCATGGTTGTGACGCAAGAGGTTTCTAAAAATTAGTGTTATCTAATTTTTGTCAAAGACTACTGATAACTTGGTTCTGGGTACCTCAATAGACTTCTACTGACTATTGTCACAGTGTAGTATCACATTACTTGGCTACTGGTGATCGCCACAAACTTGTCTGGTTGGCGTGAGCCCTCTTCTCAATCGCAATATTATATTAATTAGAGGTTTGTCTGAACCGGACCATTGTCTTATAAGACCTGCCCTCAAATAGTAAATTAACTCGCTACCCATACAAAGTTGACTTTTTTAGGGTCAACACATGAATTGCTTCATGTCCCCCCATATAATATTAAACAACCTTTGCACAAGCTGTGTGCGAAGGCTTTACCTATCTCGCCTCCGCGTGTAAAGTTATCTTCCACTGTTAAGTTAGTGTTTCGTTGTCTATTGTGTCCCCTGACCCGGAGTTATCTCGCTTTGTTCTAAAAAATGTATGTGCTTTACATGTGTGTTTTCCTGGTTGTATGCGTGTTTGAATCTACCTAATAATATAATTTAACTTCTATTATGTGTGTCTGTCTATCCCTATGTATGTAAGTTAGTTTTCAAGTGCCATAATTCGGTTAAATGTGGCCACAAACAAGTGTATAACACTAATTCGTGACTACGTTTCCGTCTTATGAGACTTAAAATACTTTCTCTAAGGTTTACTCTAAATACATTTGAGACAGCACATTTTAACATTGAAGCAAACGCTTGACGCAGACAAATAATAAAAAGTCGCGCTGAGCGGCAGAAAAAGTCCGCTGGCTGCCTTCACTCTCCATTGTATATTTACCATTTTCTCTCACTTTCACACTTCTGTCACACATCTTTTATTCTCACATTTATTTAAAACCTTGAAGTGACACTGTACAAGTTTGGCTCAGTTTGAAAAGAGTTGAGCTTAATGACTGTGCGTAACTTACTGCACGAGTCATGTATTTACAGAATATTTACATGGATGAACTAGGGTTGATAGTTTGTACCCTGATATTATTAAACACTATCTTCTATTGAAATACTACTACTAATTCTCTAACTATCTATATTCTATTTTGTTGTACAAAATTAACCTAATTTAAGGGAAGTAATCTAACTATCTACAAAAATGAAAATGATGTGAGATGAGTTATGTATCTTTATGAAATGGGTAATGTGAAATGTAACAAAAATTCTAAATAATGTTTTTAATGTTTAAATGAAAAAATCTAATGGATATTTTTAATGTACATGGTATAAATGATGTATGTTCATGTGTATAATCCTTTTATCCTATAAAGTATGATCTAATTTTAGTCCTAAATAATGAGGTTATTAAAGTGTTCATAAAAATGGAATGAAATAAAATGGTGCTGTTCTTATCTTAAGCTTTTTATACTAATCTAATCTGAAATATACTAATCTAATTTTTATACTAATATTTAATTCGTTGTTATTAAGTTTAACGTACTATCCTAATCTACTTTTATGCTAAGTAAGTGGGTAAATTAATGATTTGTGTAAACTACAAAAAAAAATCTATTATATTCCCTAAATCTAATCTAACTCTTTATTAAAGTAACTAATCTAACTATAATTTACCACTATCTTAAAACCGTTATATTACATATCACATTAAATATATATATACATGGTATTTATTTACCTCAGGTTAGTGGTTGCCATAACGTATAGATATTGCTTTCGTTGGCATAGTTTTATATATACACACTTATCCTGGGTATGCTAATTACATTACACAGTCATATTTGTATCTTATGGGTATTCTTCCACTCGTCGAGTCCACTGGTGTCGTAGACAAGTATCTTCGTGTCTGTTATTTTACAATGTTCTGACACTGTTCTTATGTGATTAACACAGGTGATTCACCGGAACACAAATGGAGCATAGTAAGTAACGAGCTGTCTATGTACACACGGTGATTCCCTTGTTCTTGGCGCACAGTTCTTATTCTGCTGTCTACGGACACATGGTAGTTCAATGTTCTTAGCACACAGTCCTGATCCTGATGTCTATGTATTCAATAGTATATTCTACACAGGATATTTTAAGTGTACTAACTTAACATTTCTTACACTACCTAATCATGTGGAATATCAGGTATTTCTACCTCAGATGGTCGACTAAGGGTATTAGCAAGAATGTTGTCCCTACCCTTAATATGCTCTATACTAAAAGTATACTTCTGTAATATTAATGACCACCTGTAGATGCGGTCATTGCGATGTACCCCCACTTTGTATGACCGTGATTGGGGAGTTGTCAGTCTGGACTACGAAGTGATTACCCGCCAGAAATCGATGCAACTTCCTCACCTAATAGATGACGCTCAGGGCTTCCAACTCTGATATGGAATATCTGGACTCAGCCGGTGTGATCTTGCGGCTCACGTAGCAAATTGGATGGAAGATGCCATCATAAAACTGGCCTAGTACTGCAGCGATGGAAATCCTGCTGGCATCTGTCCTAAGATAATAAACGAGCCTAGGATTAGGCAGCCTTTCTTTTCAAATTGTTCTATGGTCTCGATGTCTGACTGCTGCAGGCATTTAGCGAAAGGAGGTGGTATTGTGGATATGACTTTATCCATGGCTATTACATTTTTAAGTTTTTCACAATCCTTTCCTATTTTTGCTGCACTAAGCCATCTATTTAGTACGCTTTGGACATTTGAGACATAATCGATAAAGGTCTCGCTTGGCTTTGGTTTTAAATTGGAAAACTGTACTTGATACCCAGGGGCATCAAGTAAGAAATGTTGCATTATCCTATCGTGGATGTACTGATAGTTAGATCTAAGATCAGTTGGTATTGATTCTATCACTTTAAGGGGCTCCCCACTTAGGTTCTTCATGTAGATCATGGCCCACATATCGATTGGTACTTGGTGGTATTTCAGTTAATACTCGACATTTTCTGTCCAGGCTGATATGGAATCTTCTTTACAGAATGGCTTAATAATATTTTTGTACTTATTAAATTTATTCTCTTCTTGCTGACTTTTTAGTTTTGTAGCGGAGATCTCTAAGTGTGAATCTACATCCATACCTTTCATCTTTAACTGTGTCTCTGATTCAACTTGTATTTGTTTTTCTTTTACTCTTGCCATTTCATCTATCTCTCTTTGCTTTAATTCTCTCTCCTGATCTAATTGTTTTTGCTTTAATTCTAATTCTTTTTGTTTAATCTCCTTATCATGCTCTAATTGTTTCTGCTTTGTTATCTCAGCTAGTTCTACAATCTCCTTTTGGTGTTGTCTTTCTTGTTCTCCAATCTCCTTCTGATGTTGTCTTTCTCGTGCGCGTTCATCTCTCTCAGCATCTTTTGCTTCCCTAAATTTTTGATCAGCATATTGCTCTAAGTCCTTTCCTGTGTATTCTAATTCCTTGCCTGCTTTTATGAAATCAGCTAATGTTGCCATGTTGTTGGGAAATTTAGCTAGAGTTGATAGGCACTCTAATATTTTACTCACTTATTTGTATTAGATATGTTAGGTTTTTAAATCCCTGAGTACAAAAAAAATGTTCTTAGATTACCACCTGAAAAACAGATCACAACCAATATGCTAATACATCACACGCTGAAAAAGAGATGCATTATTAATCATATTGCATGCAAAATCATTTGGGTATACTCATCTTAACATTCCAGATCATCCATGTACAATCGTTTGGCACCTCAAGTCCAATCGTCTGGCAATACCACATACAGCTTGAGTTATGCTTATGACCAGCTGTTGTTTTCCCTGGTTATCAAGAGCATCAACAATTAACCACTTATAAACGATATATAACTCTAGACAATTTTGTACAATTACATGCCCCAGGACAATACAATGTGGTTTAATTAATATTAAATGTCACTGTCCTGTCTTCGTTCTAACGTCTTCTGCCTTCCCTAACTCTAACTGTTTAATTTATGGAAGTGTTGTGCAGACTGCGTCTCATTTGCATAGCAAAAGTAGTGCCATCGCGACGGCAAGAAATAGAAAAAGTATATAAATAATTAAATAAATGCTTTGAAATAAATATAAAGGTAATAATAATCTTCAAATAAATAAATATATTCAATAATTAAGTTATATAACCAAATAATATTTGATATAAGCCAACGATACAGGCGAGCAGCCGCTTTGCGATTTGTAAACAATCAGTTGCTGACTGCAAATGGCGTAACGCAGCTGTTTGTCAGTCGCGATACGTCACAGGCGCAGCGCTATTTTTAGATTGGAAAAATCGATTTTGTTCTCGGCTCATTTTTGTGTATCGCTCCGCCGTGAATCATATTTGACACATACTAGTAAATAAATAAGTAATTGTAGAAATAAATGATACAAAACTATAATAATAATACTTACAAATCAGAAGAAAACATGTTCATAAGCACAAAACAATTCAATAAGCATAAATAAACATAACTTGGTCACGATAGGCACAGCTCGCACTTTGTTCTGTCTGCACACGCCATTATCACTAACATAAATTAAACCTGTGATTATCTAGCCGTAATACTATTTTAGAGCCGTGGATGAGTGTTTTAGCTTAAACAATTGTCCAAGCCGCCACTTCTGACACCACTTTATCCTAGCCTGTCATCAACCGATGTCACAGGCATTTCGGGATAACTTCTCTCGCACCACACAAAAAGACTTGTTAGTCGTACGAGAGGAATTGATTACACATTTTATTGCCACTGGCTCTTTGCATCACATCAATGTACAACAAACAGTCGCTAACAAATCACACAAGAATAAATGCACAGAATTGCCTATCACTAGTCGTTTCCTAACCCTACTGCTAATCTATCTACTCGGCTAACGAAATAAGCCTCGACGCTAAGCGATGCGTTCACTACGAAGTCTGTGTCCCGTCTGATCATTCCTCCCGTGCTGTTTACACAGTACGCGGAAGGACTTGGGGCGCACTACGGCTTTTGCGTGCGGCATCACTCAGCACGCTAGAGTAGTGGCCTCTCTTGAGTTTCAGTTTAGTTCTCCGTGTCTATCACGTTGGCGTGATCATGCCATGACCAGAGTGCTTACTCTCTGGTTGACACCTCCGTGTCTCATGAGAGAACTATTTAATAGTTCCCCTTCTTCTTTATTCCCTACACCTACCCTGCCCTCATGTAGGGGCACTGGGTTACCTCTATTCTACTTGAGGTAGACCACTCTTTCAGGGTGGTCTTCATTCATATATAACTGAGTCTTTGACATTAGGCCACTCCTCTTTTAATTTGCTGTTCTCGCAGTCTGGCCATGGTTGTAGATTCACAGTCATAACTTGGTTCTCGCAAAATTCTTACTTCTCGTAGAGCATTCAGAATGTCAGCCTGGTCCATGGCGCGTACGCCCTCCACAGTAGCCTTACCTGCGAGCTTGTCAGACCACTCATTTCTTTGTACTCCCGTATGCCCTGGCACGAAGTTGAAACTATTCTTTGTCAGCCGAGACCGCTACAGACACAGCAACCATTCTCTTCGAATCCACCCATCTCTATCCTCTTGAGCATCCTCATTGAGTCGCTAAGGAAACATGCCCTAGTGAATGTCTGTGTCTTGAGCCATGTCATTGCTTTACTTACTGCCATGACTTCCATAGGCAGACTACTTGTGGTCTCAGCAAAAGCAGCAAAGTCCTCCTTCACAATTTTCCCTCTGGCCTGAGCTGCAAAGGCCCATGAGCTTTTCACATGTCGGACGACCGACCCATCTGTGTAAATGACGGCATCACCGTCTAGTGAATTCTCGAAAATCAACGCTTGTACTTCCGTCTCTACAGCAGCCGGATTTTCTTGTCTGCATTTTCTGTCTAGTTGGATGCAAACTGAAAAGGACGTACAGAAATCTGTTGGCACTTGTACCTACTCATCGCCAGGTTCTAAGTCCTCAAGTGACCACACCTGCTAAAGAATGTCTTCGGCTTGACCCGTCCACGACTGTCCTCTTTTTAACCTGTTGTCCTTCACCTTCATAATTTCACTATGCAGTGGGTGTGTGTTTGCGTTAACTCTGAGGTAGGCGCGTGCTCTGCAAATTTGTATCCTGTCTTCAATGGTTGGAAAGTCAAGAAGGTAGCGCATCTCCCTGCATGCTGTATCTCTTGTACATCCAAGAATAATGCGCATAGCTTCATTCTGTATCCTTTCCATCCTTTCTATCTGATTACATCTGAGAGTCAGGATTGCCATTGCATACTCAAAAACAGACATGACCAGCCCCCTTGGATAGAAGACATAGATGGCGTTGCTCACAGTTTGCTGCCGCCATCACACGCATCGCAGCCAAATCCCGCTTGGCCTTTGTTATCACCTGGTATATGTGCTTATTATAAGCAAGGCTTCTATCAAAACGTATCCCCAGGTAATTCATTGCCTGCGTTCTTTCCACAGTCTCTGAACACAGATTAACTGTTGGTGTTGGAGTGTTAACAATATGATTATTCAACGAGAACCATGTCACTGTTGCCTCTGTTGGGTTGACCATTGCCCCAGCTTGAACACACCAAGTACTTATGGGATTGAGTTCGGTTTGTAGTTCCACAGCAACCTGATTTCTAACCTTCCCCTGACGATACACTAAAACATCGTCGGCATACGACAATGTCCTCCACGGTCCATTGATCTGCTCACTGGTGATTCTCACTGTGTAGGCGTTGAACAGTACCGGAGATAATGGTGATCACTGTGGTAGGCTAGGATATATTGTTGGTTCCGAAGTCCAACTGCCACATCTAAAAACCAATTTCCGTTGGAAGAAGGCTGCAGCGATCCAACTAATGAGGAATAGACTTATATTGAGTTCAAGAAGCTGAAGCATTAAAACATCCAATGGTACTCTGTTTTACGTGTCCTCAAGATCAATCGCTGCAGCAGAGGTTTCAATGCCTGAGTGGAAACCTTCATAGACATCATGGGCAAAAACTGCTGCATTAGTCAAGGTTTCTCTTTTTGGACGGTACCCACCCAGGGTAGGTTCGAAAACACCTTGCCCCTCTAGCTGGCTTGATATTTTTCTGGCAATTAACTTCTCCAGCAGCTTGCCTATTGTATTCTGCATGGTTATAACTCGATATCCCTGAATTTGTGTGTTGTCTTTGCCAGGCTTCGGCAAGGGAATCAGATAGCTGTGTAACCACTCCTCCTTGATGCTAGCACTCCCTATACTGTTGTTGTAGCCATTAGGTTTACTCCAAATAGTCTCGACAAATGCCGCCAATATAAGTGGAGCATGGTAAATTTGGGGCAATGTTTGAGCATCTTTAAGTGGAGCACGGTAAATTTGGGGCAATGTTTGAGCCACTTTAGGTGGGGCATGGTAAAGATAATGAAGTAGGTCAATATCAGACTATTAAGAGAGGTGTGAGACAGGGATGTGTAATGTCTCCAGATCTGTTTTCCCTGTACAGTGAAAGTATTTTCAGAAATATTGAAGATATGGAAGGAATCAACATTGAGGGACGATGCATGAATAACATTAGATATACAGATGATACAGTCTTGATTGCAGACAATGAACAGGACCTGCAACATTTAGTAGATGCGGTTGTTACACACAGTGAACAACTAGGGTTAGAATTAAATTGTAAAAAGACACAGATTATGGTCGTCACTAGGAAGAACGAAATACCACAATGTAATATACAATTAAAAGGGAATATTCTTCAACAAGTGAATAGGTACAATTATCTCGGAACAGCAATAACATCTGATGGGAGATGCCTTGAAGAGATTAGAACAAGAATCGCCATGGCAAAAGTAGCCTTTAGCAAGATGAAAAACATACTGACCAATAAAACGATGTCAGTTGAAACGAGAAAAAGAGTGTTGAGATGCTACATAGAACCTGTACTTTTATATGGATGTGAAGCTTGAACAAAGAGCAGTCAAGCTGAAAAATATCTGATGGTTGTAGAAATGTAGTTTCTGAGGAAAATGCAAAGAATACCACGGACATCCAGAAAGACCAATGAACAAGTCCTTCAAGAAACAAATGAAGATCGTAAACTGATTAGAGTCATTAGACGTAGACAGTCAAAATTTTTTGGGCATGTTATGAGAAGAAATGACTTGGAGAACTTGGTGACGACTGGCAAGATCGAAGGGAAGAGACCAAGGGAAAGACCGAGAAGTAAATACCTGGATGGCTTGACCACGTGGCTTAGTCGAGACAGGAACACGGAGCTTATCCACGACTCTAGTGATCGAGTGAGATGGCAAAATATGACCGCCCACGCTTACCGGCATGGCACATGATGGAGGGATGGTAAATATGGGGCAAAGGTGTGTCTTATTAAGTGAAGCATCGTAGATGTGGGTCAATGTTTGAGCCTTATCTTATTAAATTTAACATGGTAAATTTGGGGCAATGTTTGAGCCTCATTAGGTGAATCATTGCAAATGTGAAGTAATGTTTGAGCCGCAGTAGGGGAAGTATGGTAATTTTGGGGCAATATTTGAGCCACTTTAGGTGAAGCATGGTAAATTTGGGGCAATATTTGAGCCACTTTAGGTGAAGCATGGTAAATTTGGGGCAATATTTGAGCCACTTTAGGTGAAGCATGGTAAATTTGGGGCAATATTTGAGCCTCTTTAGGTGAAGCATGGTAAATTTGGGGCAATGTTTGAGCCTCATTAGGTGAAGCATGGTAAATTTGGGGCAATATTTGAGCCACTTTAGGTGAAGCATGGTAAATTTGGGGCAATATTTGAGCCTCTTTAGGTGAAGCATGGTAAATTTGGGGCAATATTTGAGCCTCTTTAGGTGAAGCATAGTAAATTTGGGGCAATGTTTGAGCCACTTTAGGTGAAGCATGGTAAATTTGGGGCAATATTTGAGCCACTTAGGTGAAGCATGGTAAATTTGGGGCAATATTTGAGCCTCTTTAGGTGAAGCATGGTAAATTTGGGGCAATGTTTGAGCCATTTTAGGTGGAGCATTGTAAATTTGGGGCAATGTTTGAGCCACTTCAGGTGAAGCATGGTAAATTTGGAGCAATGTTTGAGCCACTTTAAGTAGAGCATTGTAAATTTGGAGCAATGATTGAACCGTATTAGGTGAAGTATGGTAAATTTGGGGCAATGTTTGAGCCTTATTAAGTTAAGCATGGTAAATTTGCGGCAATGTTTGATCCACTTTAGGTGGAGCTAGATATAAACCTGTTATTTGACCACGTAATTAGGAGAGAGGTATTGGAGAACATCGCGACGACTGAAAACACCGGTGGTAGATGAGGCGGAGGCAAGCGAGAGAAATGGCGCTTGATCGCCTAAGACGCCGTGAGGTGTGTCAGCTGTGAGACTGACCCAGAGCATCAAGGAGAGAGACCAGCGGGAAAACATGAGGCCCCCCCCCCCCGTGCCACTTGACAGATCACGTGATGATGATGATGATGATGATGATGATGATGATGATGATGATGATGATGATGATGATGATGATGATGATGATGATGATGATGATGATGATGATGATGATGATGATGATGATGATGATGATGGTATAACTGGAAAAGTGAAGAGTTCCTGTACACACAGTGTGGTGTCTTAGATATATGGAACTAGCTTCATTTTTATAAATAGACCAGTCGGTACTTTATTTACGATGTGGGAATATCACAGTGATCGCTTTTATTTCTAAAGATACCTCCTAGTACCTATTTAAAACTGGGTTGACCTCGGAGCCCACTTCAATTTTGAAACATCCGACTCGATGGGGATTGGAACACAAGAACACACGCCTCTGTAAGCCCACAGTGATTCTAATAACAAGGGAAGCCTCAAATACAGGGTGTATTTTTAATGACTGTGCAGTGTTTGAAAATATTGCTGGTCCATGTTTTGTATTTACCTATTATGTTGCATGAACTTTACAGAGGGTGAATACCAAACTTGGACCGACAACATTTTCAAACACTGCACAGTTATTAAAAATACACCCTATATCATAACTGTGTTGGTGCCAAAAGGCAGAATCGACACCATCATCATCATGTGCCATGCCGATAAGCTTGGGCGGTCATGTTTCGTCATCTCACACGATCACCAGAGTCGTGGATCAGTTCTGTGTTCTTGTCCCGACCATTTCACGTGGCCAAGCCATCCAGGTATTTACATCTCTGCCTTCCCCTTGTTTTCCCCGTCACTCTTGCCAGTTGTCATCAAGTTCTCTAGTTTATTTCTTCTCATAAAACGCCCCCAAAAAATCTTGCATGTTTATGTCTAATTTCTCTAACCAGTTTACGGTTTTCATCTGTTTCTTGTGAAACTTGCTCATTGATTTTTCTGTCTGGCCATGGTATTCCTTGAATTTTTCTCAGAAATCACACATCTACGGCCATTAGATGTTTTTAAGCTTGTCTGTTTATTGTCCACGTTCCATGTCCATACAAAAGAACAGGTTCTATGTACCCATTCAACACTATTGTTCTCGTTACAGTTGATAATATAATGCCACTTTATAAAGGAAATCACGTCCTTTACCTTTGACCTTTTTTCTAATTTTGACAGGATGCAACAGGAACGATTAATTACACACCATAAAGATTTCGAAGAGGTTACGGACGCGGTTCGTAACCCCTTATACCCGCGTTCGAAACACAGCTGCGCGCGATTTGACAGCAGGCCGCCTTGCATTGGTTTTGCGTTGGTATCGATGCCGGTCGTTCAGAAAGCAATGGCAAACTACTGAACGTAAACTTGCCAAGAGATCACAACAGCAGAAAATCTAATGTTAACCTGTAATGTCCTGTAAAAAAGGACATGAAAAAAAAATATAGGAGTAGACAGAAGGGATATCCGATATATTAGTAACTTTCTGCCACATAGCTATTGCAGAAACACATGATGCAGAGAGAGGATACAAGGAAAATCTACATCGTAGCACTTTCAATGGGACGAAGGGGCTACAATTATATATGAAAATAATAACTCATCACCCACAGAGATAAACCAGCTCTTTGGCAATTTGTAATCCCGCTATGGCATTCGAAACACAGCTGCAGGCGATTTTGCAGCAGACCGACTTGCGTTGGTTTTCATTCAATGGTATGAATGCCAGTCGTTCAGAAAGCAATAGCAAACTACTGAACGTAAAATTGCCAAGTAATTACAAACAACCATATAGAAAAAAGGAGTACGGCAGAGAAATTACAAACAGCCCCATAGGGAAAAAAATAGGAATGCGATAGAGGCATTACACACCACCATATAGATAAAAATATGATTACAACAGAGAAATGACAAATCGCCATACAGATAAAAAGATGATTACAACAGAGAAATGACAAATCGCCATACAGATAAAAAGAGGAGTACGGCAGCGAAATGACAAACAGCGATGTAGATAAAAAAGACAAGTACGGCAGAAAAATGACAAACCGACATATAGATTTAAAAAATGAAGAGGATTACGACAGGAATGCATTTTGTACCCACGCCTCATAAACTTGTACACGGAAAGAAATTTTAAACAAGTTGGAGAACTGCCTGGACTTAACATCAGTGGAAGAATCACAAACAATCTTAGGTATGTTAACGATAGTGTTACTAGCAGAAAGTGTTACTAGCAGAAAGTGTTACTAGCAGAAAGTGTTACTAGCAGAAAGTGTTACTAGCAGAAAGTGTTACTAGCAGAAAGTGTTACTAGCAGAAAGTGTTACTAGCAGAAAGTGTTACTAGCAGAAAGTGTTACTAGCAGAAAGTGTTACTAGCAGAAAGTGTTACTAGCAGAAAGTGTTACTAGCAGAAAGTGTTACTAGCAGAAAGTGTTACTAGCAGAAAGTGTTACTAGCAGAAAGTGTTACTAGCAGAAAGTGTTACTAGCAGAAAGTGTTACTAACAGAATATGTTACTAGCAGAAAGCGAACAAGAGTTACAAAACCTCAGAGATTTTATGAAAGAAATAAAGAAAAAAGAGGGAAGTGAAATTTTTCGGCCATGTTAAAAAACATAACACGCTCATGAAAACCATACTCGAGGGTAACGTTGAAGGCAAGCGAGCAAGAGGCAGACAACGATATAAGTGGGACGATAACAAAGGAGAAGGACGAATATGAGTCTGACAGAATGTACAGTCAAGGCGAGAGACAGACAGTGTTGGAGATCCATTGCAGCAAACCTTCATTGTGGAGATTGCATCTCATTAATTGATTGTCTTAATAATTACTACTCTAAAGTACTCTAAATCCGCTTTTCCAAATCCCAACAGGTTTAATATTCCCATCTTCAATTTTCACTCTCACTGTAACTCTCCAAGTAATTTAAAACCGGCGACAAATTTGGTTAAAGAGGTTTTCCCATAGAATGACGACCATAAACAGTCACAGACAATTGGATACTTATTACCCAGGGGCAGGCAACTGTCGTACCAATACAATAAGCCGAGAGTTGATAGCCCTTGGGAATAAGGCGATGAAAAACATTGTCTGGTCTCTCTCTCTCTCTCTCTCTCTCTCTCTCTCTCTCTCTCTCTCTCTCTCTCTCTCTCTCTCTCTCTCCCTCCCTCTCTCTCCCTTTCTCTCTTTCTTTCTTTCTCTCTCTCCCTCTCTCCCCCCTCTCTCTCCTTCCTCCCTCCCTCTCTTCCACCTCTCTCTCTCCCTCTCTCCCCCTCTCTCTCCTCCCTCACTTCCACCTCTCTCTCTCTCCCTCTCTCCCACCTCTCTCTCCCTCTTCCTCTCTCTCCCTCTCTCTCCCCTTTCTCTCCCTCCCTCTCTCTCCCTCCCTCCCTCTCTCTCCCCCTCACTCTCCCTCGCGCACACATATCTCTTTATGATTACGTTATAAAACTGGACGTTTCCAATGTTTAATCAACTCCAGCATGGTCAACTGGAAACGACCACTGGCTACCAATTTCCTAATGCCGAGGTAGAGGGTTCGACCCCTACACCGGTCAGCTGTACTAAAATACTGACTTTTCTTCCTTGACTTGGGCACGTCAATTACAAGTACGTCAGAAGTCGGAGTGGGTTAGTCTGATGGTCAGGAACACTGGTAATAACCTGGTCTAGGGGTTAACGACTTTCTCCATAATCCCGTATACTCTCGTGAGTAACGTGACATTGCGTGAGAATCGGTAGCGGTTCTCTCCGCGTCGGTAACTTAGGGGTATGTGAGCCGGTCACTCAGAAAGCAAACTACTGAGCGTAATCTTGCCAAGAAATCAACAATCAGCTGAAAGATGCTGATGTTGACAGCGATGTCCTGTAAAGGATACGTGAACAAAAAGGGATATTATAATGATGATGAACAGGGACAGAACAAGAACCTGAAATAGAAAAGCAAAAAGAAGAACTGCTTCATGTTACCAGTTGCCCCAAATCTTTCGGAAATTCTACTCTAGATAAACATTGTCTTTGACCAACTCAACCTTCTCTATAAAACATCAAGAAAAAAAAGAAGAACAAAAAAACTGTGGTTCCCACTCGCGGGACCAGGCCACTATGCAAAAACCGTCTACAAGATTTGTCGGAACAGAGGCAATGTCGCCAGGTTCCTGTCACAACCGCGCGCTGTGTGTGTAGTCTAGCGCGCCGTTGAACATCGATAATCAAATATTCCCAGACATAAGACCGCACTTTGTTTCCTTCAATGAGTACTTAATGCAAGAAGGACCGCCAGTAGACGAGAACTAAGAACGCGCAGCATGGTATTTCCTTGTAGGATTTTTCTTCATCATATCACGGGAGTTGCTAACTTTTGGCTAATTCGTATTTTGCACTCACTGCGCGCATAATTACGTGATTATTATATTATATATCAAACTGTTCGAGTGATTAATGCGTTATGAGCTGCTATTAATTATCCGTTTGGTGTTTAGACATTAGGCAGGGAGAGAAAATTTTAGTTATATTTCCTTTACAGAACGTCGCAATTAACCCCAACATTTGTGTATTGGCGGAGTGTGATTTACTGGGCAGTAGTTTGCCATTGATTTGTGAACGACCGACGCCCACATTATTGAAATCAACACGAGGCGGCCTATTTCTAAATTTTCTGTAGCTAACTTCGAACCGTCAACATTCAGACAGTAAGAATGGAGATGCTTATATAGGACTTATACAGGGTGTACTTTTAATGACTGTGGGGTTTTGGAAAATATTGCCGTTCCAAGTTTTGTATTTACCCTCTGTGAACTCATGCAACATAAAAGGTAAATACAAAACTTGGCACGGCAATATTTTCAGACACTTCATAGTCAGTATCAATACTGTACAGCTGGAGTTTTCTGACATAGTACACCGATGGCGAAGGGGCTAACTGATTCAGCGACCTCCCATTTGGACAGAAGGACGATATATCGCCATACCAGAAACATCGTGTTATTTGTCTTGTTTCGTGTATCTTCCGTAATTTTAATTCTAACTGAACGGAAATTCCCATTATAATGCTTGTTCATTTGATGGTGCGCTATGTTTAGTCCACACATACTTTTGGTTTTGCACTGAATCAGTTCACACGCTGGCCTTGTACTTCCAAGATCGTGGGTTCATATCCGGATCCCGCCATTCTGTTCAGAAGTGCAGTTCTCACCGAGCTCCCTGTGGAGGGGTGCGGGGAGGGAGTCGTCGCTGGAGCTAGGGAGTTTGTGTTTTGTGAGACGTTTTCCGCAGGACACTTTGGGTAAAGAAGCTTACCATGTGAGATAAAAACCCGGTGCAATTAAGTCGATTCATTCGTCTGTAAAACATCGTTGAAACCTTTAACTTAGCATAACACGAACATTGTACATATGATATCAAGATGTTATCTGTACGTATATGGGCAAAGTCTTGTGGTTCTCTTTTGCTGTTACACCGTGTACTTTAATTTAAGTTTTTGATGTTGAGCCCAATATTTTGCTTCAACAGCGATGAGTTTTGGTTGTGTAGTAGTATGCAGGGCTGGATTAGACTTTTTTGAGGCATTAGGCATTTAAATGATCAAGTGCCGTGGAGTGATTAATGGCCTCAAGCGTCTACTCTTATCTGTCAAGGGCTTATACAGCACAGAAATGTTGTCATTGCATTATGATACAACATGTCTGCTACCATATTAACAACTTTTAAGTCATAACAGTCACAGTGACTTCCCATTTTCCACCATCAATTTTTGTTTGGTCCAAATCTACTTTTTTGGCACTGAATCTGTTAAACTGAGAGGGAAGACCAGGATAACGTTCAATCGGATGGCAGTTGGAACCATTAGCAGCATGACTCTTCGCTGGCTGTTGAAAGAGAGGACGGAGCGCGTGTGGGAATGTTCTGAGTGCAGTGATGTCGTTTCTTAGCTCAACTCAACACTGTTAAACAATTTTGGTAACTCTGTATGTATCTATTCGCAACGTAGACAAAGCAGAACAAGTAAAGATATCAACATAAGAATACAAAAAGCAAGAAGATCATTTATAGCACTAGGCAATTTGTGGGAGTCAAAAGAAATAAACAGCACCAAACTTAGAATAATCAATTGTGGCGTGAAATCAATACTATTGTATGGATCAGAAATATCGAGAACAACTACAAGGATTACAAACTACAAACATTCATTAATGGGTGCCTGTGCAAGATGTAAAGGTTAACATGGCATGACAGAATCACCAATGTGGAACTCATACGGAGAATTAGTTAGATAGTCAGTCAGTCAGTCAGTCAATCAGTTGGTCAGACAGTTAGTCAGTTAGTCAGTCAGTCAGTCAGTCAGTCAGTCAGTCAGTCAGTTTGTCAGTCAGTCAGTTTGTCAGTTAGTTAGTTAGTTAGTTAGTTAGTTAGTTAGTTAGTTAGTTAGTTAGTTAGTTAGTTAGTTAGTTAGTTTGCAAGATGGAAAACGTATTCTCAAACAAACAGCACTTCTAGATACAAAAGGGATCGACAAGGCGGGGCAGTGGGTTTGCTCCACACACCGGTTAGCTGGATGTGGACGTTAACTTCTTGTTTAGAAAGCAATGGCAAACTAATGAACATAAAAGCGTCTACAGAATCAATCTAATCGCGAGACCCTGCAAAGGACATGCTACATTTTTAATGTAATTTTACAATTGCCGTCCGAACGGCCGACGCTTATACCATTGTGAAAATTAACGCAAAGCGATATGCTCCCAGATCTGCGAGTGACTTCGAGCCCAGTATGTCGGAATTGTGATGCTCAGAGTTAAATAAATGGTGTCAAAAGTTAACTACTGAGTTTGGTGTTAATTGAGCAGAGAGTTAATTGGGACAGGAATTAATTGAGTCAGGGATTTAATTGAGTTCGAAATTAATTGAGACGCAAAATAATTGGGCTAGGAGTTACTTTGTAACAGCCAGTGTAGTACAGTGTTGTTTTTTTTTCTATCTCGTCCATTGTAACATTAGAGACACTAATGTGAACTAATCGAGGCGGAGACGAATTCTGTCATCTTGGATATGTAGACAACATGGCGGATATAGAGAAGGTAAGTAATTATAATGGCACTGGTTTGTTTACCCTTCTTGCTGAATAGTTTGATAATACGGGCAACTCATTGTTTATTAGCGGTCAGCTAGACCGACAGGTTAGAGCGCTAGCTCTTAAAATTCCCGTGCGCCGATGGCGATTTATGGGTTCATTCCCTACACTGGTCAGTTGGACTTAAGAGTTGACTTCTCGTTCAGAATGCAGTGGCAAACTCATCATCATCAAGTGCCATGCCAGCTGACATAGGCGTTCATGACTCTCCACAGATCTCGGTCTTTGATTTTCTGGATATCGCTTTTGATATTCCTCCATGCCACCGTAGCAATCCATCCAGCATCATTTCTCTTGGTCCGCTTCTGCGTCTCTTCCCCTTGATCTTTCCAGTTGTCACGATGTTCTCCAATGCTTCTCTTCTCATCAAATAACCAATTTAAAAAACAAAAAAACAAAGATGTTTGTCTCTTTCTTATTGTTGCATATAATGTTCTAGTTGCATTAGCCTCTTTCAGGCAGTCGTTTATATTGACTTAGGCAGTCCAAGGAATTTGCAAAATTTGTCTCAGGAACCACATCTCTGTTGCTTCTAATCTCTTCCTAATTTGTTTATTTACATTCCAAGATTCATTGCCATACAGCAAAACAGGTTCTATATAGCACTTCAGCTAACTGTTAAGCGTAAAATTACCTAAAAACTCAACCTGGGTTTGATCGCAAATTCCTGTAAAGGAAATGCAACATTGTCTATGCTTGTTTATTGCTTTCAAACTGAAAGTTTTGTCCCACAGTGGCGGATTTAAATAAAAAAAATAAATAAATAAAATTGTGGGTTCTCGCTCGAGTTTTTAACTCAAGTGTAGTCCATACACATTACTTCTAGTAGTGCTGGACTGAATTTTGCGTGTGGATTAGCTTTCCCTATTTAAAGTGTCCCTCGCCATCAGGCGAACCCACTCCGACTTCAGAGGTACTTGTAATTTACATCCCAAAGTTAAGAACGATAGGTCGACATTTTAGCCCAACTGTCTGGTGTAGGGGTTGAACCCCTTACCTTAGCATCAGCACACCAGATGTTTAAGAACACGCGTTCTTATCCATTCGTCCATGCTGACCTACATTCAAATTTTAAAAATGTATTTCTGGGGTCGACCCATCCTAAAACTGATACCAGGAAATTATGTGGAAAGTAAAGGCGGCCGATGTGATACAGACAACATGACCCAGCGACTGTCGATTGGTGTATACACATAGAAGCTTACATCTACAGTGCACACCGCTTAAGGCGATCTCGGATATGGCGAACTTCTCTTGTGAAGAACAATATTGTATTGTACATTGTAAATGCATTATTATATGCTTGAACTCTGATAAGAGGAATTTCTGATAAGGAGAAATAGTTCTTGGATACCAAGTGAGTTTGCCTTATCAGGTCTGCACTGATGCCCAATGCGCCTTAAAGAGTGTAAAATGGTCCTTTACTTTCACCTTCACACTTTAAAAAATCTGGACAACCCACTAGCCACTTCCGCTATGTATTAACTGATTAAGCGCCATGGGATGATTAATCGTCTTAAGTGACATTCCCTATCTGCCATGAGCTTATATACCGTAGTTTTCCCTATACAATGTCCTTTCATTTGATATATAATACAACATGTCTGCTACCATATTACCAACTTTTAAGTCATAAAATATTGAGCAAAACCCACTACTGGCAACGCCGATTGTATTCCGGTACAAACGCAAGGCCTTGCCCATGTCAGATTAGAAGCACTAGAGGCCTTAGGTTCGTCTGCCATTAGTGGCTTTTGCTCAATGTTTTAAACTTCAAACCCCGAAACAACCAAATAAATCAATTTTTAATAATAATTGTGACACACCCCTACTTCCCATTTTCCGCCATCGATTTTTGTTTAGTCCAAACCGACTTTTTGTTTTACACAGAAACGGTTAAACTCTTCTAAAATAACGTACTTGTGATATTTTAGGCAATGAATGAATCACCAAAAAAAAAAAAACCAGAAGTAGATTGTGAGCTTTACTAAAACACGACTACAGGAGACAAATTGGACGTTGCGGCCAAAGCCTTCGTCAGCACAGGACAAACAAATACAAACCAACACAAACCTACATGAAACACACTATGACAATATTAAACTATTAAACTAATTAAATGTACTCATCTGATTCTGTGTCCTTGCTTGGAAAGACTGACACGCGTAGGACTCCAGTGGATTAATAGACCAGATGTATGGTACACGGGTGAAAGGTCAAGCGGGAGGGGGAGTGGGGTGGAGAAGCGCCCATGTGTGCTGAAAAGTGAAAATTAAGACCGGCAAAGATGTCGCGGACGCAGTTGACGATTAGCAATTCTCGTTAAGCGCTCGAAACACCGCTGCGGAAAACTACATAGTGTTGGTCCACACAGAGGGGCATGAGTGGCGGTCGTTCAGAAAACGATGGCAAAACACCGAACGCAAACCTGCCAAGAAAGTTGACTGTGGTGTCCTATAAAGGACCTACACGTACCTAGATAGTGGACTGTAAGCTGGGGGGTGGGAGGGGGTGGGGTAGGGAGTTAAATGAAGCTGTGTTGGACATTAAGGCCGTGAGGGGAGAGTGTGCCCAACTGGAAGATGAGACGGTGTTCCAATGTCTTCCGATCCCGTTCGTGGGATGCGCATGATTTGATGGCCGTGACCTGTATGTCGGCTACGCCATGGTGGTCAGGACTGTTGAAATGCATGGATATTTTAGTGATATGATATTTGTGATATTTTAGTGGTCTGTTTTTCCCTGGGGCAATGAATCAATCATGTGCCATGCCGGAAAGCGTGGGCGGTCATGATTCGCCATTTTACTCGATCACCAGAGTCGTGGATCAGCTCAGTGTTCCTGTCTCGTCTATGCCATGTGGCCAAGCCATATTTTCCTCTCGGTCTTCCTCATTGGTCTGTTTCCATCGATCTTGCCAGTTGTCACTAAGTTCTCCAGTCCATTTCTTCTCATAACATGTCCAAAAAATGTTGACTGTCTACGTCTAATTTCTCTAATCAATCTACGAGTTTCATTTGTCTCCTGTAGTACTTGGTCATTGGTTTCTCTATCTGTCCATGGTATTCTTTGCATATTCCTCAGAGACCACATTTCTGTAGCAATCGTGTGTTTTTCAGCTTGACTGCACATTGTCCAAGTTTCACATCCATACAAAAGAACAGGCTCTATGTACCCCCTCAACACTCTTTTTCTCGTTTCAATTGACATTTTTTTTATTGGTCAGAATGTTTTTCATCTTGTTAAAGGCCACCTTCGCCATGGCGATTCTTGTTCTAATCTCCTCAAGGCACCTCCCATCAGATGTTATGACTGTTCCGAGATAATTGTACCTGTCACAAAGTGAATGTTGACTAAGTGACAGATAGAGTGGCTATGGTTATGTCTAGGGTATGTCCTTGTAACAATGTGATGTTGAACAACAGATTAATCAAGATGCATCACCACCAAACACCAGTCAGTGAACAAGCGTTAATTTGCGCACATAATATTCCTTTAATTCTGAATTAACACAGACACATGTGACATATAAATCCAGGAACAATAATTCTCTAAGAATATATCTCCATCCCAATGGAACACGTCGAATAGCACTGCCTCTCAAGGCTACTAAAATATCGTCCCACACGACAGGTATACTAGCCTCTCTCTAGGCCCGACTCAAAGTAACCCACTATGGGTCTCGAATTCCACTCACTATCCCTGGAACCCACAGTGCGGAGTTATCTTCAGAACTCCGTCGCAATTCTTCACGTTCTCAGACCACGACCTTCTCCTGGTCCGGTCTCGACTCAACTCCCAGCTCGGAGTCCAAACATCAACTCCCCGCCGTCAGTCTTTGTCCCTCTCTTCTCAACAATTCCATCCCCCACAATGCTTCACACACAACACACCACCTCACTGCTCCAACTGTCTGCCCCTTCTTGCAGCCCCTCTCCCTTACCGTTTATCTCCTTATATTCTCTTTCCGGTGAATGCCCTTTCACCTCTTGAACTGTTTATATTGTACGGCCACTCACCTTAATGCCACTGAACACAGGCATGTGACACTACCCCACCCTCAAAAGAAAACATCGTTTTCAAATGTTGGGAGACTCATACTTATCAAATATGTGACCCAGACACAATGCCTGGGTAGCCCTAAGTATGGCTGCACTTACTCTAGCTACCACACTACATAATACATCAGATACTCATAGTACACTCCCATATTCCCCACACATAAATACAAACAACTTTCTATCTTTTGTATCAATGCATGAACTAATACATCACATAATAATAATAATACATCATAGAAAAGCATTATACTTATGTACCCACAGGTCTCTTACTACTTCACGACCACACAATACTATTTGTGTACCGACACTATATCAGGTGGTTCTGTTCTTGCATTAACCCACCTCTGATTCCTGTCGATGCTGTGTCTACCTTTCATGTACCCATCACTAATGGTACCTCTACAATTACAACATCTGTTTGCTATCCCTAGCCCTGGGTCAGTAATGTCACGAACACTCTTTTGACCTGACTCAACTTTCCTATCTGCATATTGTACTGTTACACTTGCGTCTCTGTTTAGTCTGAACTCTTTATTGAATCCTGGCCAATATACCTGGCATCCTGCTCTATGCTGCTTCCGCCTTACTCCTATGTGCCCTGCACCTGCTCTATCCTGAGCTGTTCTAGTATATCGGTCGCTATGTGTTAAAGGTACTGCTACTTGCCCACATGCAGTTCCGCCATCTGAAAAGCGGCGAGTAAGAACATTGTTCTTCCTCTCGAAGCACCATCTACCTTTCTTTGACTGCCTATGTTCTACTCTCCTACACCCTTGGGAACATTTGTTCAGAGTAGTATCTTGTCTCTGGGATTCACTAGCACTATATTTGGGATCCATTCTCATCTGCTCAGCTGTACTATCCTTGTTCTGAGTTCCTGTGTCTACTTCAAGTGCCTCTTCTACCTCAGCTATACTCTCTAATTTAGGTTCTCTTGTGGTAACTACCTCATTACTGCTTACACTATATTTTCGGTCCCAATAAACTACTTCCTCTTCTGTACAATCTTTAACTCCTATAACATTTCCTATGATCAAATCAGCCACTGGTGAGTCCAAAACACACGCTGTCACTCTTCCAGTGATGTATGGTGTTTTTACTGTTATTATGGCTACTGGGTAGAACTCTACTGTGCCGTTGAATGTTATGCATCTAATCTTTTTCCCTGTATAATCCAAGGGATCTATTAAACTTCTCCTCACTCCGATAGACGTACATCCGGAATCTCTAATTGTTAACGCTGGTCTATCATTGACAAATCCCTGATGTAGCTTCAAACTTCCTCCTTCATGGACTGCTGATCCTGCTTTAACTGTGTGACCACATATTAGGACTGGCTGACTGTCTTTTTCAAACAGAGGTTTGCACCCACTACAATCTTCATTGTTCAGCGTCTCAATTACTTGCGCTGCATTTGAGTGCTCTGTTTCTCTCATCCTACATTGATGGCTGATATGCCCATTCTTTCCACATTTGAAACAAGTAATCTCCCTTTTAGTGCTGTTCGTTGGTCCATCTGCTGGTTGTGCATCACACTCTGCTGCCCTGTGTCTCCAGCTCCCACAATTCCAACATCCGGCATAATTTGGACGTCTCTGGAAGTTCCCTCTTCTATATGGGTACCGTCCTACTCTACCAACATTGTTTCCTCGGAAACCATTGTCTTGAAGTTCTTGCTGCTCACCTTTCTGTGCCGAATCCACGCTTTTCGCCCTTGGTCTGATGACTGGATTCTGGTCCTGTTTAGTGTACGCTGCACAGACTATTTCCTCACTCATTAGTTTCCCAATAGATACGTTAGGATGTGCAGTCATGTAGTTTTGCCCTAACTGAGACATTGTGTCTATGTCCTTTGGCTTCCGTTCCTCAAAGAACGCCACTAAATTAGAATTGCATGCAGATACCACCTTGTCTCTTAACATTAGATCTACTAATTTATTAAAATCTTTCCCTATTTCTGCAAGCTCCATCCACTTATTAAATGTATTCTTTACTGTGTTAACAAAATCTGTGAAATCTTGATTTGTCTCTGGCACTAACTGTCTAAACTTTGTCCTATATCCATGCTCAGTGAGTTGGAACTTTGTCAGCAAACGTTGACGTAAGATAGTGTAGTTGTTCCTTTCTTCTACAGGTAAATTGAACATGGTGTCTAGTGCCTTGCCCGTAAGAAGCTCTCCTAGTCTAATAGCAAAATGTTCTTCGGGGATGCCTAACACTTTCGCACTTGCTTGAAATCTGTCCAAATAAGATTCAAGGTTGTCTCGGTCCGTAAAGTATGGCAGTTTTAATCTCTGTGACGACTGCGACGGTTTTCTACTTTCCTCACTTTGACCCTTCGATGCAAATTCTAACTTTTTAATAGCAATTTCCGCTTCCATCTTAATCTTCTCTTTCTCAATTTCCATTCTCATGTGTGTCTCTCTCTCTTCCTGTAGACGCTTGTCTTCAGCTACCTTTTCTTCCTGCAGACGTTTTGCCTCGCGTTCATTATGCCTCTCCTCTCTTTCAATCTGTTTTTGTTCTTTTGCTTCGGCATACTCCTGTAACTCTTTACCCTTCAGGCCTATTCGTTCACCTGCTTCAATATATTCCATTAAAGTAGGCATCTTGTACTTGTGGACACGTTGCTGTCTGTCAGCCAACTATAAATGTGACGACTCTGCTGTTAGTCTTTGTGTCACTTCCCTAAGTACACCCACACTCCCTGTATACATAAATCCGTAGTGCTACAATATCACTCTGTCCTCACCCAGTCACTCTATAAGCACTAGGTAGTGAGGTGGGAAGTATCACCTATACTCCCTATATCTATGACCAAAAGTTCATGAAGTCCCTGGAAATATTGTTAAACATACATATAAAAACATATACACACAAATGGATGATAACACTAAGTGATGACTATCCAACGCTAGACTTCACAAGCTGAGTACACGGAGACGATGATGACACAGAAATAAACCACAGTAACAACCACAAGCTTGTGTAGAGACACCCACAGTGCGCGTAAAAAATAAAAATATAAATTGACCAGGACCACTAGACAGCAGAAATGACGAAAGATCACAATAAAAACATATATCCGAACACAACAAATATTATATGTAAATATAACGAAAAGAAAGAGAGAAAGAAAAAGAATATATACTGAAAATATACACAGATCTGACGTCAGACAACTCGGCTCTAGATATTGGTTAAGACTATTTCAATGCCCCTGCACGATACGTCAACTCATTAACGTTTTTCTTACAAAAATATCGTAAGCACCAGAAAGACAAATAAATTATTGTGCTGTATCCCGACTCTCGAGAAACACCCCAACAAATCCCCTACTCTTGACAAACACTGGACCACATACAAGTAACAGCTTAACAACCGAAAACAATATTTATAAGACAATGAGCAGCAAACAGAATGTCCACATCGTTGGCCGATAAATATGTGCCCACTAATCCGTCGCCAAAAGTTCTTTTTATTCAATGTCTACGACGCTGGATTTCAAACCGACTTCTTGTTTTGTTGCGTGGTTATTGAATTCACATGGTGATCAAAAGTTCCAACTGTCGACAAAAGTTGAAGATGATAGTGATATCCGTAACGTTATTGTACTTTCTCTGTACGTGGTAATAATCCAAAGTGTTCTTTCGATTTGTTGTTACTCTCGTTGCGGAGATGGCGCTTCGCTGTATCATATATGTTATAGATTCACCAAAAGAAAAGACCAAAATAATGGCAATAAATGTTCAACGCTTTCACTCTGTACCGCCAGTTCTTTTTGGCAACTGTATGCAACTATGTTCGCGGAGATGCCACGTCATCAATCGTTGACAAAATGTTTGCTGATTATAAGGTAATGCACACAAAGGGCTTTTAACAAAGCCGAACATAAAGTCTAGTTTCACACAAAACCAGCTTGTTTATCCAGTTCCACTATGGAACATCTCAGTAACTTTCCACTGTCCACGGCCTTGACCCGCAGGTCAACTTCAGTAATCTTTGTCACAATAATACATACTGTAAACTGACCGGACACTTTTCCCGTTATACAAAACCACTTTCCACACAACTTCTCAGCCCCGACCCGGCTGTGAACAAAGTAATGCCAATTTTCACAGTGTATTCTTACACATTCATTAACTCTCCCCTTCCTGGGAGTTCAATGGTCTCGTAAACAGCGCTGACCCGAATTGTCCGTGGAGACTCACAATTTCCACCGTCCTCCCCCGTTGTGTTCGCTTGTCGACCCGCGACCAACACCGTGCGTTTGCCTTAGCACACACACATACCTGTCAGTATCTTTGATTTTCTTCAATCCTGTCTTCGTCACACCCACACACACCTGTCAGGGTATCATCCAGCCAGTATCATGGCGCCGACTTTTATGTGACTCGTCTGCTGGCGCTTTCGTCTCTTGACCTATAAACACAGGCGCCTGTCTGCGTTAATTCTCTGGCGTGCCCGCTAGCGTCGCAATGACGTGTGCTGACTGTCGTTAATTTACCTGTAGTATGACCTTCACTTGAACTGTCTGCTAGCTTGTGATTTCCGCCGCGTACCCTCCCCGCGCGCTGACCGTTTTTCTTCGATGTGGCGTCTTACACACCCAAAAGAGTTCACATTACCCTCTTGACGCAGTATTGTTTAAATTGATGGAACGACGTCACAGATAACTCCTCTCTCAGCGAAGAGCCCATAGATATCTCAGAATGACAACAATGTTTACAATGCTCTTGCCTTTCAGATAATCAATATATCCCCGTCGTTCTTGCCAGGAGAGCCCCCAGAAATCTTCTCTGTCACAAAGTGAATGTTGACTAAGTGACAGATAGAGTGGCTATGGTTATGTCTAGGGTATGTCCTTGTAACAATGTGATGTTGAACAACAGATTAATCAAGATGCATCACCACCAAACACCAGTCAGTGAACAAGCGTTAATTTGCGCACATAATATTCCTTTAATTCTGAATTAACACAGACACATGTGACATATAAATCCAGGAACAATAATTCTCTAAGAATATATCTCCATCCTCAATGGAACACGTCGAATAGCACTGCCTCTCAAGGCTACTAAAATATCGTCCCACACGACAGGTATACTAGCCTCTCTCTAGGCCCGACTCAAAGTAACCCACTATGGGTCTCGAATTCCACTCACTATCCCTGGAACCCACAGTGCGGAGTTATCTTCAGAACTCCGTCGCAATTCTTCACGTTCTCAGACCACGACCTTCTCCTGGTCCGGTCTCGACTCAACTCCCAGCTCGGAGTCCAAACATCAACTCCCCGCCGTCAGTCTTTGTCCCTCTCTTCTCAACAATTCCATCCCCCACAATGCTTCACACACAACACACCACCTCACTGCTCCAACTGTCTGCCCCTTCTTGCAGCCCCTCTCCCTTACCGTTTTTCTCCTTATATTCTCTTTCCGGTGAATGCCCTTTCACCTCTTGAACTGTTTATATTGTACGGCCACTCACCTTAATGCCACTGAACACAGGCATGTGACAGTACCGATTCACTTGTTGAAGAATATTCCCATTTACTCGTATATTACATTGTGGTACTTCGTTCTTCCTAGTGGCGACATAACCTGTGTCTTCTTACAATTTGCTAATTTCCCCTGGAGCATCTGCTACAAAACTTTCTGGATGTGAAAGACTCGATGCGTTTGGTAAAGCGCCTCTTTTGATTATCTTTAAAATAAAAGTCGCTTAAAAGTCGACAGGGTCGACTTCATTGCACCGGATTTTTATCCCATATGGCTAGGTCTCTTTCCGCAGCGCGGAAAGCGTCGCACAAAGCACGAACTCCGTAACTCCAGCTACGACCCACAGGAGCCTCCGAAAATTTTCACCCGTGAACCGAAGGACGCGGCCCGGAATCGAACCCACAACCTTCGGAACCTGAGTCTAACGGCTTGACCATTTCGCCACGGAGACTCCCGTTTGTTTATCTATTCAAGCTTGCTGTCAGTCGTGTCCTGCGGATGATTAACTGAATAAGTACTCGCGTTCTTAAACATCTGTTGTCATGATGCTGGGGTAAGGGGTTCAACCCCTATACCGGTCAGTTGAACTAAAATGCTGACTTCTCGTCCTTGACTTGGGGTCGTAAATTACAAGTCCTTTAAAGTGGGTTCGCCTGATGGTGAGGGACACTGGTAATAGGGAAAGCTAATCCACAAGTAAAATTCGGTCTAGTGCTATTGCAAGTAGCGTGTTTGGACCACGCTTGAGTTCAAAGCGAGCCAGAGCAACAACAACAACAAATACAACACCACAAAAACGCCATTACCTACTTATTGTCTTATCTAACCAGTGCACTAATTTCTTAATTAGCAAGGGCACTAATTAGACGTCTGATTTCACAGCGGTGGTCGTACACCCGTCTGTATCTTGGTTGTGGTTTCAGCGAGGTACTCTCGTTTCCCGTTGTCGTTTACCCCGATAAAGATTACAACAAACAGTTTGTGGCTTCTGTGTTCTAAGTGATTCAGTGGAAAAACAAGAAGCAGGTTTGGGCGAAACATGGTACACATCAAGTAAACAAGTATTCACCATCCAGTGCCTTACCTGCTGGCGTTGGCGATCATGCCCCTCCACAAATTACGATCTCTGACGTCTTGGATCATTTCGTGTGTTGACTCCCTTCCGTGCCATGACACAAGACGGTCAAGAATCTTCTCACGCTGTCTTCCTCCATTTCTCTTTCCGCAAATCTTTCAGATTGTCACAAGTTCCAGTTTTTGTCTTCTCATAACGTGGCATACACACAAACAAAAAGTAAGAAAAGAAACGACGACCGCCTCTTTCTGATGTTTGTGATAAGTTGCGACTCAGCTTCCCTTAAAAAGTATTTTTTTTTTGCATATCCTTTGTTTACAGGACATCGCAGCCAACACCAGCATTTCTGCCGCTGTGATCTCTTGGCAAGTTTACGTTCGGTAGTTAGCCATTGCTTTCTGAACGACCGGCACCCATATCATTTCGTTTAAAAACAACTAACGCAAGGCGGTCTGCTGCCAAATCGCGCGTAGATGTGTTTCAAACGCGGGTATACGGGATCATGAGCCGCTAGGGTCACCGTGTTATTTGTTTCAATCCTTAGTGAACAGAATTTACATTATACTATTTGTTCTTCCTTGACTTGTGGATGTAATTTACAAGTACCTCTGAAGTCGGAGTGGGCTCGTCTGATGGCGGGTGTCACTGGTATTAGGGGAAGCTAATCCACATGCCACAAAACAAAAATCAGTCCACTGCACTATAAGTAGTAACACCTTTATGGACTACTCTTGATTTCAAAGCGAGCGAGCGCAAATAAAATTACATGGTGTTGACGTACCATGTTTAGTCGAAACTTACTTTTTGTCTGGCACTGAATCAGTTAAAGAATGCCTCACCTCGGGAAGATTTTCTTACAGTTATTTCAGACCCCCGAGTGCTGAGAGAGTTTGCACTACAACAGAAAAACCCGAGACGACTGACCAGAAAACCACATAGAAGAATTTAATGGACACGCTACACGTTGAAAAATTGTGTTGTTCCTTTGTCGGCATTCTAGTTTCATTTCGCGTTCTCTCGTCTTTGACTTCAGCGGGGTAGCAGCCAACGAGCGTCCGCTAAAAGAACTAACGGATTAAAGAGGAAAGGGCCTCTTCTCACACCACGAGGCATACTGGTTAAATCATGCTTGCCCCATGCTAGACTGCCGATACTCGAGGAATTATGTGACACATATCACACCCTTATAAGGAAATTCCCCGTACCCATTTTTAGGCTGGATCGACTTAGGAGACCGGTGTAAACATAAAAAGTATTCTCCACGATAGAGATTCGAAAGCATGAACACAGAGTCGTGAGGCAAACGTACTAACCACTATCAAGGTTGGTAGCTAAAGCTTTCAATTTTTATGTTGTCTAGTGCGTCCTCTAACCGCTACGTCTTTATTCTACTTTTCTGAGAGCCAATCAATACTCGCGTGTTTATTTATGAACTAGCCACTATACTACTACTGCTCGCCAATTACAATTATTTAATATGTTATGGGTGGAAAAGAAGACGGGGGAGGGGGGGGGGGGGGGGGGGGGAAGAGAGAAATAGCAGATTTCACAATTTCATTGCAGACATATTTCGCTGTGTGAAATTGTGTAATATGTTGTGTGAAATTCATTAGACAGGATCGAGTCAAAACAGATCGATGCAAAAAGCACTAAATGCCAAAGAAGGCTTGTCAAGACAAATATTAGGGAGATTAATTATTATGGACAGGTGCGATACAGTTCTCTCTTCCCATCTCCCTTTTCCTCATCTCTCTCCGCTTTTCTTTTCATTCTGTCTCTCGATTTCTCTCTCCCTCCATTTCTCTCTCTTTGATCTGCTCTTCCCCCTCTCTCTCCCATTCCCTCGCCTCTTCTCCCTCTCTCTCTCTCTCTCTCTCTCTCTCCTCTTTCAACCCTAACTCTTTGACACTCTCCGCCCTTCTCTCCTTCTCTTCTCTCTTTTTCTCCTTCGCTCTCTTCACGTCTCTCTCCTTTTCTCTGACTCTATCTAACCCTATCTGGCTCTCTCTCTCTTTCTCTCTCTCTCTCTCTCTCTCTCTCTCTCTCTCTCGCTCTCTCTCTCTTATTCTCGCTCTTACTTTCCCTATCTCTTATTCTCTGACTCTCTCTCTCTCTCTCTCTCTGTGACTCTCTCACCATCTCTTTCAAACTATAATAAATAACAGATTTCATAATGTCATTGCTGACATATTTCGCAGTATGAAATTGTGCAATATGTGGCTTTAAATGCACGATACAGGAGGGAGAGCACACAGATCCATGCAACCAGACCTCACTGTTGAAGAGGTTGGACATTAAGAGAAAGATTAGGGAGATTAACTAGTTTGCACAGTCCCTCTTCATTTCTCTTTATCCTTCTCTCTTTTTCTCACTCTCTCTCTCTCTTCTCTTCTCTCACACTCTCTCATTCGCCTTGTCTCTTTATCTTTTCCCTTCTCTCTCACACTCTTTCTATGACTCTCTCTCTCCTCTTCTCTCTTTGCCCCTCTCTCTCTCTTTTTCCCCTCCCCCTCTCTCTCTCTCTTTTCACGTCTCTCTCCCCTTCTATCTCTCTCACTCTCTCTCTCTTCTCTCTTTCCCAGGCGGAAGTGAAGAAGAAGAAGAAGAAGAAGAAGAAGAAGAAGAAGAAGAAGAAGAAGAAGAAGAAGAAGAAGAAGAAGAAGAAGAAGAAGAAGAAGAAGAAGAGAATTAGGAGGAGAAGGAGAAGAAGAAGGAGGAGAAAAAGGATAAGAATACGTAGAAGAGGACGCCTGCAGCCGACCTGATAATTTGATTGGAAGAATGTAACCATGTGACTTGATGGCCCGCTCTAGTGGCGCAATTATAATATGATATAACTCGTCTGCCGTGCGACAGTCTGTCCGAGACAAAGGCGAGCTCTGTAATCGCGCATGAGTAATCGGAAATGTAATTGCTGCCAAGTGTCCTATTTTTTTCTCCAGCGTATCCTATAATTTTTGCTATGCTGCTTCTGCGAAAAGCTTCATAAATGGATCGCAATTAACATCATTATTCTGTTACAAAAAACAATTTTCAACACAAGATTTTGTCGAATTTGTAAGATCATTATTTACGCCGAGACGTGAAGGGAAAATTAGACTTTGCAGCTCTGTTCCTCTACCTCATGATGGGGAAGAAAAACGATATTGCTGAATTGCACTTCTGTCCTAGGATGTAGAGGAAAATAGGATCTCGTAGTCTTGTACTTCTACCCTAGGATGTAGAGGGAAATAAGATCTTGTAGTCTTGTACTTCTTCCTCAGTATGTAGGAGGAAATTAGATCTTGTAATCTAGTACTTCTACCTTAGGATGTAGAGGGAAATTAGATCTTGTAATCTAGTACTTCTACCTTAGGATGTAGAGGGAAATTAGATCTTGTAATCTAGTACTTCTACCTTAGGATGTAGAGGGAAATAAGATCTTGTAGTCTTGTACTTCTTCCTCAGTATGTAGGAGGAAATTAGATCTTGTAATCTAGTACTTCTACCTTAGGATGTAGAGGGAAATTAGATCTTGTAATCCAGTACTTCTACCTTAGGATGTAGAGGGAAATTAGATCTTGTAATCTAGTACTTCTACCTTAGGATGTAGAGGGAAATTAGATCTTGTAATCTTGTACTTCTACCTTAGAATGTAGAGGGAAATTAGATCTTGTAATCTAGTACTTCTACCTTAGGATGTAGAGGGAAATTAGATAAAAGTCGCTTAAAAGTCGACAGGGTCGACTTAATTGCACCGGGTTTTATCCCATATGGCTCGGTCTCTTTCCGCAGCACGGAAAGCGTCGCTCAAAGCACGAACTCCTTAGCTTTTAGCGACGACCCACAGGAGTCTCCGAAACATTTAACTCGTAAACCGAAGGGCGCGGCCCGGAATCGAACCCACAACCTTCGGAGCACGAGTCAAACGGCTTGACCACTTCCTTGTAATCTAGTACTTCTACCTTAGGATGTAGAGGGAAATTAGATCTTGTAGTCTTGGACCTCTACCATAGCATATATTTGAAAACAAGATCTTATAGTCTTGTACTTCTACCCTGGGATGTGAAGGGAAATAAGATCTTTTATTATTGTACTTCTACCCATGGATGTAGATGGAAATAAGTTCATGGTGCTTGTACATCTAGTCTAGGATGTAGAGGAAAATAAGATCTTGTAATCTTGTACTTCTACCTTAGGATGTAGAGGAAAATAAGATCTTGTACTTCCACCGTAGAATGGAGAGGGAAATAATATCCTGTTGCTTGTAATTCTAACCTAGGATACAGAGAGAAATAAAATCTTGCAATCTTGTACTTCTACCCTAGGATGTAGAGCAGTGATTCTCAACCTTTTTTGGCCCATGACCCCTTTACCATATGTTCAGAACGTCATCCCCCAACCCCCTTTTCGATTTTTCTCCCTATAAATTCCCCCACCCTTTCACAGTATACATAAAAATGGAACCAAAATTTAATAACACATACTAGAACAAGTCTAGCCATCTAAATAAAACGTGATGTGTGTGTCTACTTACGTTATAAAACGAATTTCAATAGAGCGAGAAGTACCGAACCGTAGAATTTAGAGGGAAAAACAATATCAAGTAACTGGTTCTTATATTAATGCGATTTTGAAAGAATCTTAATTCACCCCCCCCCACCCCCCTGGAAAGCTTAAACTTCCCCGGGGGAGGGGGGGGGGGATTCCCCACCGATTGAGAACCACTGATGTAGAGGATAATAAAATCGTGTGCTTCTACCTTAGGATGTAGAGGGAAGTAAGATCGTGTACTTCTACCCTCGGATATAGAGGGAAATACGATCTTGCACTTCTACCCTCGAATGTAGAGAGAAATACGATCTTGTACTTCTATTCTCGAATGTAGAGAGAAATACGATCTTGCACTTCTACCCTCGAATGTAGAGAGAAATACGATCTTGCACTTCTACCCTCGAATGTAGAGAGAAATACGATCTTGTACTTCTACCCTCGAATGTAGAGAGAAATACGATCTTGTACTTCTACCCTCGAATGTAGAGAGAAATACGATCTTGCACTTCTACCCTCGAATGTAGAGAGAAATACGATCTTGCACTTCTACCCTCGAATGTAGAGAGAAATACGATCTTGCACTTCTACCCTCGAATGTAGAGAGAAATACGATCTTGTACTTCTACCTTGGGATGTAGGGGAAATTAAGATCTTGTACTTCTACCCTAGGATGTAGATGAAAATAAGATCTTGTACTTCTAGCCTAGGATGTAGATGAAAATAAGATCTTGTACTCCTATCCTAGGATGTAGAGGGAAATAAGATCTTGTATTTCTACCTTAGGATGTAGAGGAAAATAAGATCTTGTACTTCTACCCTAGGATGTAGATGAAAATAAGATCTTGTACTACTACCCTAGGATGTAGAGGGAAATAAGATCTTGTACTTCTACCCTCGGATGTAGAGGGAAATAAGATCTTGTACTTCTACCCTCGGATGTAGAGGGAAATACAATCTTGTACTTCTACCCTCGGATGTAGAGGGAAATACGATCTTGTACTTCTAGCCTAGGATAGATGAAAATAAGATCTTGTACTTCTACCATAGGATGTAGATGAAAATAAGATCTTGTACTTCTACCCTAGGATGTAGAGGGAAATATAATCTTGTATTTCTACCATAGGATGTAGAGGAAAATAAAATCTTGTACTTCTACCCTAGGGTGTAGAGGGAATAAGATGGTGTAATTCTACCCTAGGAAACACGTTCTCGGTCAGAGAGAGAGAGAGAGAGAGAGAGAGAGAGAGAGAGAGAGAGAGAGAGAGAGAGAGAGAACGAGAGAGAGAAAGAAAGAGAGAGAAAGCAGACAGAAATGGACAAGAGAAATGAAGAAATAGGCAGAATGCTCCAGACAGGGAGTAGGTAAAGAAGAGAAGATAATATGTGACAACAACAACAAAAAACAATTAGATGTGTAAGTGGATATATGGATGCATGGATGAATACAAAATGATAAGAGAGAGAGAGAGAGAGAGAGAGAGAGAGAGAGAGAGAGAGAGAGAGAGAGAGAGAGAGAGACAGACAGACAGACAGACAGACAGACAGACAGACGGACGGACGGACGGACGGACGGACGGACGGACAGTGAGTGTCAGTAAGCGATTTATAATATAGATGTGATGAAAGAAACATACATAGAGCTGCCAGAAAAAAGCAGTAATCACCGAGAAACAGATTCTAAACTCCCGGAAACAGAAAATATATTCTATAGAAAGAATAAGAGGAGAGAAAATGCCACATACAGAGCGAGGGAAATGAAGGAGGGAAACGAAAGCGAGTCCCATCTGCAACAATAACTTTCTGAAGACAGAAACGAGTTATTCAACGAATCTCCAATACATGACCTGGCTGACTACATTGACCTTTGCTCGACAAGTGTCTGTACATAGCTGGAGGACACCGAGCGAGGGCTGGTTCAGGGATCGCAGAAGTCGAGTGTCTTCTTCGGTGGTTCTAAAGTTGTGTGCTTTCCTAATTAATCAGTCAATATATAAATCATTAAATGCATTAATCAGTCGGTCAACAAATAAATCGATGGATCATAAATCAGTCAGCCAATCAACAAACAATCAAGCAATCAATCAGTCATTCAAACAATCAATTGATCTATTATGTTAAACTCAGTCAGTCAACCGATCAACCAGTCAATCAATCAGGCATCCAATCAATAAATCAACCGATCTACTCCGAATCAATCAACATGTCAGTCAAGTAAACATCATTCGATCGACCATGAGTCACTCAATAAATTAGTAAGTCAACCGGCAAATCAATCATTCAGTTAACTAATTAACAAATCAGTCGATCGATCAAGGGTCTGACAATTAATCAGTCAACCACTCAGTAAATCAATCATGTGCCATCTCCGCACGTGTGCGTACCTTCGTCCGTTTACCTATATATTACCTTGTGGTATTCATTTCTTCTTTGAGACAACCATATCCAGAGATCATAATCATCAAGTGCCATGCCGGCTGGAGTAGGCGTTCATGACTCTCCACGGATCGCGGCCTTTGGTTTTCTGAATCAACTCTGCTGATGATATTCCTCCGTGCCACCGTCTAAGTCCATCCAGCATAATTTCTCTTGGTCTGCCTCTGCCTCTCTTCCCCTCGATCTTTCCAGTTGTCACGATGTTCTCCAATGCCTCTCTTCTCATTACATGACCAAAGAAAGCTGTTTGTCTCTTTCATTTAGTTGTATATAATGTTCTAGTTTCATTAGCCGCTTTCAGGCAGTCGTTGTTAGTTACTCTGGCAGTCCAAGGAAATCACAACATTCATCTCGGGAACCACATCTAATCCACAAATACTAAAAATAAATTTTTCCAGGGCAGACGCAGTAAGGCCAACAACAACATAGAGATTTTAATATGCGCATCGTGTACTTGGGACCTCATATTTCCCATCACTATTTCAATTAGAGACTGACACCGTAATTGTGGGTCACTCAGAAAACAAGGATTAGAATTTAATGGTAAACTTCGGGTTGAATGTTCCAGTGCTCTTCATACAGCTAGAAGCTGACTTTGGAGTGGGGTTGATGTTTTGGTGCTATTTGCAGTATTAGAATACGTTGTTACAAGCGAGGTTGAGTATTATAGTGCTCTTTAAGGTGCTAGAATATAATGTTACGTGCGGATTTGAATATTCCAGTGACATTGACGGAAATACACTTAGACTGAGAGTGAAGCTGAATATTTCATTGTCAATGTATATCACTACAGTTTGAGGTTGTTGTTGCGCCCCATTGTTTTGCAAAGGCAGCTAGTGAGGCTAACTAGTCTATAGCTGAAGGCTCTGGAACTGCCTTTCCTTGGTTTTAGGAGAGGTATCATTATAGCTTCTCTCCAAGTCTGGAAAGATCTCCCTTTGTCGAGAACTTAATGAATATCTGTAGCAGCTATGTTTTGGCCATTGTTCCTAGGTTCTTGACCATTTCATTGAAGATACCGTCGATTCCTGGTGACTTTCTCATTTTCAGTTTTGATATGGCTAGCTCCAGTTCGCTAAATGTTATAAGTGCCTCCAGTGCCTCATGGGCAACTTCATTCTGTCCTGTATGTTGCCATTTCTCTCGAATCTCTTGTTTTTTCTCTGGACTAATTTCGATATTGTTATCTTGTGCGAATGAGTCGACAAAATGGTCAGCTGCTTGCTTTCCTGTTAAGATGTTTCCGTCTTTATGTAGTGCAATCTTTGAGTTTCTCCCTGTGACCTCATCGTTAAGTTGTTTTTTTAGTTTCCACAACTTCCTTGTGTCTCTTTCAAAGTTCAGTGACTCTGTTTTCTCCTGCCAGCTTTTCCGTCTAGCCTGCAGATTGGCCGTTTGGAATGTGCCTTTTGCGTGCTGGTATTTACTGTGACGCGATTGTTTGGGTTTGGTCTCTGCTTGCTTTCTACATACTTCCACGTCACTATGCAGTTGCTCTAGTTCTCTACTCCAGTATGGTTTATATTGCTTACAAGCACCTCTTGATATTGATTCTCGTGCTGCCTG
Source organism: Cepaea nemoralis (assembly GCA_014155875.1). NCBI lineage: Eukaryota > Metazoa > Mollusca > Gastropoda > Stylommatophora > Helicidae > Cepaea > Cepaea nemoralis. The sequence goes on along the minus strand of JACEFZ010006263.1, from coordinate 679,115 downwards.
TAGTGTGTATTTCCCGAACTCTTCCATTACTTTATTTATGTCTTCATCTGTGTTCAACCTGTATGCTAGTGCGATGGTTGTACGTTGAACAGTCTACTTTCTTGTAGTTCCACCTCAAAACCTGTTGGTACTGTTTCTCGTGCTGCCTGTAGTGTGTATTTGTCGAACTCTTCATTTACTTTATTTATGTATTTGTCTGTGTTCAGGTTTCTAACCAGTATGCTGGTGCGATGCTTGTACATTTCCCAATCTGCTTTCTTGTAGTTCCACCACGAGAGGGTGTTGCTTTCACTTTCACGCTTATTTTCTATCTTATACTATAAGAAATATTGGTCGGTTGCCGATGTTCCAAAGTTGTTTCCCAACAACTCTTGTGATGTTCCACTCTAGGTTCATCATCATCAAATGCCCTGCCAGCTGGCGTATGCTTTCATGTCACTCCACAAATCTCGGTCTTTGGTATTCTGAATCAGCTCTGCTGATGACATTCCAACATGCCATCGTTTCGGGCCATCTCTAGGTTCAGTGAATGAAAATACAAGTCAGCAGTCATGGCACTCTGCCTCCATCACGATTAGGAGGTTGACACATCGGTTGACGTGTTAATCAAGATGAATATGTTCTCATCTTTCCAGTCTCTATCTCTCTCTCTCTCTCTCTCTCTCTCTCTCTCTCTCTCTCTCTCTCTCTCTCTCTCTCTCTCTCTCTCTCTCTCTCTCTCTCTCTCTCTCTCCTCAGGCCCATGATGTCGCAGCTCCAGCTCTGTAGGTGGTTGTTTAAATCTCCACACGCAATCATGTCTTTTCTGTTGCTGGGATTGTATCTAGCGCCAAATTAAGGTCGTTCGTGCAGTAATTATCGATCAGATATGAGTTTTGGCGCTCTCTCGCTTGAACTCAAGCGTAATCCATACACGCTACTTTTAGTAGCACTGGGCTTAATTTTGTGTGTGGATTAGCTTTCCCTATTACCAATGTCTCGTAGCGGAGCGAGAACTGAGGCGGTTCGACCCCCGCTCGTGACTTGCGGGATACTGAGCCGGCCGCTCAGAAAGCAATGGCAAACTACTGAGCGTAATCTTGCCAAGAGATCAACATACAGCTGAAAGATGCTGGTGTTGACAGCTAAGTCCTGTAAAGGATATGCTAAAAAAAAAAATAAAAAAAAAAAAAATAAAAAATTACCAATGTCCATCACCATCAGATGAACTCACTCCGACTTCAGGGGTACTTGTAATGTATGTCCCCAAGTCAAGGACGAGAAGTCAACATTTTAGTTCAACTGACCGATGTATGGGTTTAAAAACGGGCGCTCTTACCATTTGGCCACGCTGACCCTTACTCTGTACTTTCTGTGGTGAGTGTATGGGTCAGACACTCCACCCCCTTCCTGATATACTTTAATTTAGCACGCGATGCTATTGGTTATTGGCGTCAAGAGTTCTGCCCTCTGTTTGTCTTTTCGATCCGATTGGTAGCACAACTCCGCCCCTTCATTTTATATTTTAATTTAGCACGCGATATTATTTTATTGGAATAAGAGTTCTGCCCTATTCTTGTGCTTGTCTTTTTGAGCCGATCGGTTGCACTAGCATCCTCTGATTTTGAAAACGATGTCTTCATTGAGATGTGTTTCTTGCAAGCAGACTTACATTTTCGTATCCTCCAGGTAGCAAGGAATCCTCTAACTTTGAAAACTGTCTTCATTAAGATGTGTTTCTTACAGGCAGACGTGCATTTACTTGTTCTCCAGGTAGCAAGGTAGCTTCTGATTTTGAAAACTATGTCTTCATTAAGATGTGCTTCTTGCAATCAGACGTACATTTATTTGTTCTCCTTGCAAGATATTCTCTAGCTTTATTTTGTTAAAACTTCTTCCGCATTCAAGATCACTATTTTCATTCTTTGTTTGATTTGACCAGCCGCTCTATTCTAGCTTTCCTCTGAGAAGGATTTTCAGTGTTCGTTGTTGGCCCGTTTCGAGATACGTTTGCGTTATGTATCTACAGCCCTCTGGTTTCACGCGCCAAAGACTTGCTGTCTCCCTGATCTTCTGTTAGTTTGAGCAGGCCAGTAAAGGCCAGTAGCTGGACTTGTGCTGTCTTTAGCTTTGAATGCCACCGCCTTGGGGGTGTTTGAGCAATTTTGTGAACTCAGCTCAACTCCACTACTAGCTATTGTATTGTTGAGTTCACTCACTGGTCCGTAAAGTTTAACTTCCGCTGTTTTGTTTTGTTTTAAATATTATCTAGTTCACCCAGTCTTGATTACAGCTTCCATTGTTGTTTCTATTGTTTAAGTTCACTCTGAGATTCAACAGTTTGGCTTTCAGTGTTTGTTTCTATTTGTTTAATTCACTCAGTGGTCTGTAAAGTCTAGAACCCACTGTTGTTTCTATTACCAGAAGCGACTTATAGAAACACTAGAGATGGTATGAAAGTCAAATAGTCAAACCCCCACCCTTTTCGGAATAAACTTATGAAAGATAGGCTTTGTATGCTCGGGATTAAAGGGTGTACCGGATCAAAGGTGAAAGGGTAGAGTGTAAGAGAAAGGACAACGTTACAAATGGCGTCCGCCCTCTGTCGTATCTCCATCTGGAAGTTGTAGAGGGACTAACTTGTTTCAGTGACCCCCCCCCCCCCCCCTCCCCTCCCCGAGATATGTGCCGACGGTAGCGCAGCTACTGTCTGGGCCTCCCATGAGGGACAGGTCAAAAGATAGGGATCTGATGAAGTCAGACACAAACCTGCTGCCTTGTAGGTAGACTGGGGACATCAAAAGTTAGGGTAAGCAAACTTGAAAAAAATGCTTGTTGAAGTCGGATGTACTGAGCCACAGGCTGGACGAAACAGGGCAACGCATTTCACTAGATGATGAAATGGGAGGACTTATCAAGAGGAGGACAGGGAGTAGCCTGTATGAGTGTTCTAACAGGACACAGAATAGAAGCTGAAGAATCACGACAGCCGACTTTCTATACGGTGATGGCATGTAATGATGATGAACAACACCATCAAAATGATATTATCTGTTTTCGTGATTGCCCTCACTCCCAAAATGGTTCGAATCTCGTACCTCTAAGTGATTTTCGTATATCTTATACTACCATTCGACTATCTGCATTTCCGTCACACCACATAGCGAGTTCAAACGTAATCTAAGTCACCGGAAATGAAATAAATAATTCACACACAAAACTAACCAACGCCATCGATTTTCGGGAAATCTAAGAGAAAAACAAACATATTTTCTATGAAATCCGAAGGCGGAAACGCCATATTTTCAATGCAGTCCGGAGTTGTTAGGAAATGGACTTTTATAAACAGATTAACCGTTTTGATTTAAAGTGAAGGCAGCTTGTTTTAGGTGGAGACATATTTGGTTTCTTTCGGTACATTCAATTAAGACTTCGTTAGCATGGCCGAATGTATAATAAAACTCGTTCTTAAATATCCGGTGTGCTGATGCCGAGGTAGTGGGTTCAACCCCTACACCGATAAGTGGGACTAAAATGTTGCCTACTCATTCTTGACTTGGGGACGTAAATTAAAAGTACCTAGTGAATTGGAGTGGGTTCGCCTGATGGCGAGGGACACTGGTAACAGGTAACCTCGATGAATGTTTATAACTGATAAGTAATTTGTTTAGTCGTTTTCATGTTTATGATCTATACAAAAGCACAATTTTAACTGTGAAGCCAAATATTATAATTTTGTTACAGTGTTTAATATTATTCGGCACTATTTTTCTAGTGTCACAACAGCCCTGTTTTCCAATCATCATCATCAATCAGGTGCCGCCTCCACAATGAAGGTTGGCTGCAATGGATCTCCAACACTGTCTGTTTCTCGCCTTGACTGTACACTCTGTCAGGCTGATGTTCCTCCATCTCTTGATGTTATCTTCCCCACTTGTATCGTTGTCTACCTCTTGCTCGCTTGCCCTCAACCTTCCTTCCAGTATGGTTTTATAAGAGTATCGTGTCTTTTAACATGGCCGAAATATTTCACTTGCCTCCTCTTTATTTCTTTCATCAACTCTCTCTTCATTCCCAGTTTTTCTAGAACCTCTGCATTTGATTGTTTTTGTTTCCAACAAATACGACATATTCGTCTGTATATCCACATCTCCAGGGCTTCTATGCGACTTTCTAGTTGCTTGTTCAATGTCCAGACTTCCGCGCCATATAATAGCGTTGAATTTACGTAGCATTTGACAATTCTCATTTTTAATGCGTTATTAATCTCTTTAGATCAGGGCTGGCCAACCTTTTCAGCAGGCGGGCCAAATTTCAGAAATAATATTTCCTGCCGGGCCACGCACCTAACTTTGTTTTTATTTGTTTTGTTAATTAAAGTAAACAAGCAAGCCTGCTACGGCTCCAACCACATTGTAGCTTCCCAATAGGTGGAATCGTGGTCAAACGCGTGCCTGGTTTCATGTAAAATTTTTAAAAAAACAAGAAATAGGTAATTTTTTTTTTTTTTTGAAGAAACTAAAACATAACTGAGAATCAAACATATTTATTAGACAATTTAAAATTATTTAAAAGTTAGACATCTGACTTTGCTTTGCAGAACTAAGTGCATCAAAATTGATCTCGACTGATCTTTTCGCTACACGCAAAGTTTTCCAAATGAACATCAGTAATTCGTGTTCTCACTTGTGATTTGATGTGCTTCGTGTGACTAAAAAGCTGTTCACATGCATAAGTGTTTCCAAATAACGAAACCATCGACAGAGGATGTTTGTAAAAAGCAGAATATTTATCCTTGTCCAAATACGTTTTATATAACTCTTCCAAACCAACTTCATGGATTTTCTCTTTTAAATGTGTATCACACCACATTTCACAATGTTCCATTTGTAATCTTCCTGGTAATAAAATCATGTCTACCCTGAATGGCGTTGCAAATACACAAAAAAAAAGCTAATGATGTTTTTTTTTTTTAAATCCTGGAATCGGTTTTCAAATTCGAGGTTTAAGTCAGATATCAAAGAAGCGTATTTATCCGCCATCTCCTGTGTGACGTCTGGTTGCAATGACCAAATAGGAAATACACACAATAAATAAATAAATAAATAAATAAATAAATAAATAAATAAATAAATAAATAAAACACCACGGGTAGTACTAATTAATAATAATTAATTAAGTTAAATTGCATAAATAAAATGTTTCAGGTTTTACTTACCTATAGAATCGATGTGGTAGACAGGAAACTTGGTTAAAGTAGTTTGAACTCTTATTATAAATATGATAAATATTTATTTTAACGTCGGTCGCAAAATCTCCCCAGACACAGTGGCGATAATAGAACGAAACTACAGAATAACACGGAACTTTGCCAAGCTGGACTGAAAGTAGGTATGAGTGTGAGCCCGATAGCGTTGTGAGCTTCCCGAAGACGCCGAAGACCACAGAACATATATATCAGAAGTTGAAGTCTCATATTAAATTTTATCAACAACTAGCGTCGGACAAAAAACTAAATAACCTTGAATGTCAAATAGCGGGGTATTTGAAATAGCTAAAATTTATGAATTTTACCGAAAATGCGGGATATTTAAACTAGCTCAAAACCAATGAATTTTAAAAAAAAAACAAGCGAGATATTGAAATTTCTTTTAGCTATAATTTAACAATATATGATACGAACGACTCATGATGTAATGTTCTTTTGGTGATATAATGTTCTATATAATATCTGGCCGACGATCGACGCTCAGAGGAAAGGCGAGACGGACATATAATCAGATTGCTACTGGAACTATTAGTGTTGGAACTCTTCGCTGGCTGCTGAGGATGGAGACGGAGCGCTTATGGGAATGTCCCGAATGCTGTGATGTCGGTTCCTAAATCAATCAATCAATCAATGTTCTTTTGGTGATATGTAAAACAAAGTTAACATTTATGTTCATTTGACTTAGCTCCGCGGGCCGCAACATGATTCCCGGCGGGCCGCATGCGGCCCGCGGGCCTCGTGTTGGCCACCCCTGCTCTAGATGATACATTGAGAAATACTGCTGCATGCATCAGACACTGGCAGAACGAGTAAACGAATTGCTAATGCACAGCAAACATTTACTAATCGGTGCCTGTTCAGAAAAGGGGGTCACAAGTGGAATAACAGAATCACTTGTGTAGATTTCATGGCAAGAACTAAACAAATTCAGTGAATCAATAAGTCAGGAATACATGTCTGGAACCCACACGACGAACGAAATAATAGAAGACCTAATAACAATGGAGAAGAGAATTAGGGTCTCTCTATCAAGTAACAGGTCTATTACAGAACGCCGCGCTCATCACAAACAACCTCTCGATCTCTTACCATTTCTCTTTATGCCCAAGGCGTCTGCAACATCCCCTCACGAACAGCCTCTCTATGTCTTGCCTTTCTCCCGCCTCAAGCACCATCACGAACAACCTCTCGATCTCTTACCATTTCTATGTATACCAAAGGCGTCTACAACAAGCCCTCCCGAACAGTCTCTCTTTGTCTTGCCTTTCTCCCGCCTCAATCACCATCACGAAAAATCTCTCGATCTCTTACCATTTCTCTTTATGCCCAAGGCGTCTGCAACATTCCCTCACGAACAGTATCTATATGTCTTGCCTTTCTTCTGCCCTAAGCACCATCATGAACAGACTCTATGTCTCTTGCCTTTCTCCAGCCTCAAGCACCATCACGAACAACCTCTCTATCTCTTGCTGTTTCTCCGCCTCAAGTACCATCACTAACAACCTCTCTATCTGTGACCAGGTTTCCCACCTCAAGCACCTTGATGACCAAGCTGTCCGCAATACCACAACAAACCTTCACGAAAAAGCTCTCTATCTCTTGCCATGTCTCCCGCCTCAACAAACCATCACGAACAGCCTCTCTATCTCTTGCCATGTCTTTCGCCTCAAGCACCATCACGAATAACCTCTCGATTTCTTGCCATGTCTCCCGCCTCAACAACCATCACGAACAGCCTCTCTTTCTGTGACCAGGTCTCCCAACTCAAGCACTTTATTGTCCAAGCTGTCCGCAATACCCCGTGTCCATCTTCTGCTCAATAAGAACTCAGCTACTTACTTTGCATGTCATTTACAGGATTTTGCAATCAACTCCAAATTATTTTATATGTTTGTGATTTACTAGATATTCTACGTTCAGAGGTTTGCCATTGCTTTTAGAACGACCGACGCCTCACACCATCGAAAACAACACAAAGCGGCCTGTTTCCAATTGGCTCGGGGCAGATTTCGAACCCTGCGCTCTGTATGTCGGAGAATTGTGAAACTGCGTATCACAATCACCTAAATCACAGACACCAACTCAATAACAGGATACGGTGTGTTTGATCCTCTTCAAATCAAATCATGCACTCTGGTATGGAAAGACTACTAAAGGGATAACTATACACGAAAGCGTGCTGAAGTATAAAACAGTATTAAATTGATACTATTGTATCAGTCAGAAACATGGAGGACAACTATAAGAATTGCACATAAACTATAAACATTTACTAGCTGGTGTCTCTGTGGGATAGTGATGATGATGATGATGATGACGATGATGATGATGATGATGATGATGATGATGATGATGATGATGATGATGATGATGATGTGATGATGATGATGATGATGATGATGTGATGATGATGATGATGATGATGATGATGATGATGATGATGATGATGATGATGATGATGATGATGATGATGATGATGATGATGATGATGATGATGATGATGATGATGATGATGATGATGATGTGATGATGATGATGATGACGATGATGATGATGATGACTGATGATGATGATGATGATGATGATGATGATGATGATGATGATGATGATGATGATGATGATGATGATGATGATGATGATGATGATGATGATGATGATGATGATGATGATGATGATAAAATGGTTGTCAATTTGTGGGCAGGCAGATTCCATAAGCCCGGAAGGCAATCGGTCTATGGGATGAGAAGTCCAGGAAAAATCCTCAGCAATCGACGATTGTAGATGTTGGCCGGAGTGCCACGGGGCTAGACCACGGACATCTACGCACTACAATGGATGCTATGCAACATCCTGTTTGTGGCCCAGACTGGGATAGGCTCATAGCAAACGTTGATCTCAGAAGAAGAAGGAGAAGACAGACAGACAGACAGACAGACAGACAGACAGACAGACAGACAGATAGAAAGAAAGAAAGAAAGAAAGAAAGAAAGAAAGAAAGAAAGAAAGAAAGAAAGAAAGAAAGAAAGAAACAAACAAACAAACAAACAAACAAACAAACAAACAAACAAACAAACAAAGAAAGACAGAAAAGAAAGAAAGAAAGAAAGAAAGAAAGAAAGAAAGACAGACAGACAGACAGACAGACAGACAGACAGACAGACAGACAGACAGACAGACAGACAGACAGACAGACAGACAGACAGACAGACAGACAGAAAGAAAGAAAGAAAGAAAGAAAGAAAGAAAGAAAGAAAGAAAGAAAGAAAGAAGTTGCTCAGTGACTCCAATATGTACAGGTCGATATCCATCCACATTATGTTCAAACAGACAGGAAGCGTTGCCATGCCAAAGTAAACAATGAGACGACATCGTGTCAAAATGAATCAAGCCCAGAATGCAATTACCGATGAAATCAAGACAAAAAATTATAATAACATTGGAAATGAAATTGTCAAAAAGCTGACCAGAATGAATCAGAATGAGAATTGGTAGGGGTTAAAGTTCATTATGAGCCGATTTTTATGTAAATGCATTACCCTATTCAACTTTTCTTCTTGTTATAATCCTTGCACTGTGGGCGTTGGTGATCATGTCTGTTCACAACACCCGTCTCGTGGGCATCAATCGTTTCTGATACTGACGTTCCTCCGAGCCAGGGTTTTCGACCTGTCCAACATCTTCTCTCTCCCCCTACCTCTTTTCCTCTCCGACTTCCTTAAAGAGAAGTTTTTATTTTTTTTTATTTATTTTTTTTGTTGTAACTACAGGGTCGACTTCATTGCACGAAGATGTACCCCATATTGCTCAGTCTCTTTCCACAGGTCGGCCTGCCGAAAGCGTCGCACAAAGCTCGAACTCCGTAGCTCCAACGGCGACCCCCAGGAGTCTCTGTGAAAACTGCACTCGTAAACCGAACGTCGTAGCGTGGAATCGAACCCACAACCTTCGGAGGACGAGGCAGGTGCCACAGAGACTCCCACCAACTTTGTCTTTGTGAGGACATACTCGAGTTTTCCTCTTCTAGTGACATACCAAAAGGACGTGGATTGTAATCTTTCAGTAACCAGTTCTCTTTGTAATTTTACTTCTTTCAAGATATCTTCATTGCTCTTTCTATCCGTCCACGGCCTCAATCACTATATTTACTTGTTTCTTTTTCCTCTTCTTCGTACGCCCTCGGATATCAACCTGGAAATATGTTAAGAAAGCAGCAGTCAATTTGGCGTTGTTGACATAGGGAGAAAGTTTGCTCTCACATAGAGCGGGTGTAGGCTGAAGTGATGTTTTTGTTCTTCATATGTTGGATTCTCTTGCAGCAAATGTTTAGTCGTAATTTTACCAATTCCACGGTTACATTATCATGTTACATTCATCAGTATCTCCTGGCTTTAGTTTTCTGAACAAGTGGTATTTTAAACTGTTATGTCCTGTACGAAGTTTGAAAATTGCTACTTGTTCACTTCGATGGAGTTGGATAGCTACTTGTTCACTTTGATGGAGTTGGATAGCTACTTGTTCACTTTGATGGAGTTTGGATTGCTACTTGTTCACTTTGATGGAGTTTGGATTGCTATTTGTTCACTTTGATAGAGTTGGATTGCAACTTGTTCACTTCGTTTAAGTTGGATTACTACTTTTCCACTGCGGACAAGCTGGCAATAATCATAATCTTTCTGGTGGTCTGGATGCTTCGATACCCACTTGGTTCTTTAAGTGCTTTTTATAAACGTCTAGATGCTCCGTGGCGAAGGGTTTACCGACACTGCTTTCGAAACACAATTGCGGACAATTTGGCAGCAGACTGCCTTGCGCTGATCTTCATACAATGGTATGTGCGCCGGTAGTTTAGAAAGCAATGACAAACTACTGAACGTAAACTTACCAAGAAATGGCACATAGCCAAAACATTATGGGATTGGCTACGACGTCATGTAAACGATATGCAACTAACTCGAGGCCAGCTAGATTCAATTCACACATAATTCACAACGAGGCATTGATGAAATCTTTTGAGTTTGTACGAATAGTGCTATACATGTGTATTCGAGGAACCATTTTTCTACCAAGTTTAATTAGGTGCATATCCTTTACAGGACGTAGCAGTGAACTCCAGCATTTTTTTTTTTGGCTGTTTGTGATTCCTTGGCAAGTTTACGATCAGTTGTTTGCTATTGCTCTCAGAACGACCGGCACTCATACCATTGTATGGAAAGCAACGCAAGGCAGTATGCTTGCAAATCTCCCGCATCTGTTTTTCGAACCCAGAATACGAAATGCACTCGTAATTCCTTGCCTAAGAGCCGACTTTCTACACGGGGTTATGGGACGCAGAGGTGTTTCCAGGGCACCAGGGCCGGGTTATATACTGGCCAAGACCTATTGACGCGTCCTCGTCGAGCGTCCTGGGCAACAGGTTCCTTCGGGGTCCTGGCTAAGGTCAGTAGGATCGCCGATTCCTCCGAAGTCGGAGAGTGTCTGCCTGTACGGCGAGGAACCACCAGTCTGCACACCAATAAGCCAGACATGGGACAACGGATACTCACGCAAAACTCAGGTCCTGTATGACATCACACTGATGTTGGACAACAGGATGTCTTCATCCGACATACAGGACTTCGCGTTGGAGCTCAAGCCAACGAACGCAAGCAAGCAAGCAAGTACACAGGGTTATCTGGGAATGTATAACACATTAGCGGACAACATAACTGTTATCAACTTAAAAACTAGCAACCTATATTTCATCTATCATTTAATTAAATTGGACCCTAATGTGATGGCTGGAACAGGCGTCTCTTTTGTGATGCATGTGGTGTTCTTCAATCAATCAGGTGCCGTCTCCATGGTCAAGGTTGGATCTCCAACTCTGTCTGTCTTTCGTTTTGTTTGTACATTCTATCAGATTGCTGTTCGTTCATGTCTTGATGTTATCTTCCCACTTATATCGTTGTCTACCTCTTGCTCGCTTGCCTTTAACCTTACCCTCCAATGTGGATTTTATAAGAGTCTTTTAACATAGCCGAAATATTTCACTTGCCTCTTTTTAATTTCTTTCGTCGACTCTCTTTTCATTCCCAGTTTTTCTAGAACCTCTGTATTTGATTGCTTTTGTTTCCATGAAGTACAATATATTCTTTGTGTGTTATTAGTTGATTCTGTTAATTTTGCTACTAGATTGTTTGTAGATGATTGTTCATAAAGCTCCTAGATTTATTAAATTTCGAGTTCCACCTGCGGTTGCCTTGGCAGGGCCAGAACAAAGATTTTTGCGGGCCTTATAAGGCCCGAGGGCCGTAATTTCCCAATCCCTGCGCTACAACAAGACTGCTTAGTTTGACCTAGTACTGAGAGCGTCTGAAATGTGTCCTCAAATCCTGTACTGGAAACATCTCCATTTCCATAGACAAAAACTTCTTCATGCAATCAATCAGTCATTTTTTTAAAAATATAACATGGCAGAATTAGAATACCGGTGGGGGGAGAGGGGGTAGCGGCGTTGATTTCCGGGTCCTTCTATTTTTGTTTTGCTGTTTGTATCTTGCTGTTTTGTATTTTTTTTTTTTTTAAGTTTCCGGGTCAGGCATGTTGCTGACACGACCTCGCCTTACCTCCCCGTGGGGCGATCTTGGAAAAAACGAATTTGAGACAACAAACGGAGATTCATTATGCTCTGCTTCTTCTTCTTCTTCTTCTTCTTCTTCTTCTTCTTCTTCTTCTTCTTCTTCTTCTTCTTCTTCTTCTTCTTCTTCTTCCTTTTCTTCTTCTTCTTGCTGTTTAAGCTGAGTCTGGTCTCCGGGTCTCATCTTTTGCCATCCTTATTTGCCCTAGCTACTAGTTACTACTTCGGGCGGAAGAGCGCAATTGGGAGGGTACAAGCCTTACTCTGGTGCGAGGAAATGCAACCTAAAGACAAAGTGTCATGGCAGGGCAGACCAGGCTCTAAGACTTGGTTGGCGGCTGGTCTAGGATCGAAGCTCCGACAGGCGGACAATTAGAGCATTGCTTTGCTGATCCGGCAGCTTCTGCAGCTTGTCTTGTTCCAGATATACAGGTGTTACCTTTCCTCTGGAGTGAACTAGGCAGGCCGAGAGAGGGATCATGCTGCATGGGCAACACATGATCTCTGTATTTTAGCCCAGGCTATGTGCTATGGAGAGGCAATAACTCCATTCCTTACAAAATATCGTCTGTCAAGACGGCAAGGTGCCAATGAATGGCTAGTTACTACGGTAACCCCTCTATTTGTGTAATATCACTAATGCTTATCGCTACTATTCTGTTTATTGTCAACAAGTAACTAACTGCTTGTTTATTAGAAATGTGTAAAATATCACAGCGGCCTCATCCTCATGGTTATATCTTTCAGTCTGCGTTTTGTTATTTGTGCCTTGCTTTTTGTATGATGCTGTGTATATCCTTCTATTTTTATTTTGCTGTTTGTATCTTATTGTTTTGATCCTGCTATTTGCATTTTGCTGTTTGTTTGCTGCTGTTTGGATCCTGCTGTCTTTTATTTTGCTATTCTGGTCCTGTTGTTTACATCTTGTTGTTTGTATATTGCTGTTTATAGTCTGCTGTTTTTTTATCTTGCTGCTTTTATCTTGCTGTTTGCATCTTGCCGTTTGTATCCTTCTGTTGTTATCTATTATTTTGATTTTGTTGTCCGTGGCGAAGGTGTTACGGACGCAGTTCGTAATCCCGCATAACCACGTTCGAAACACAGCTGTGGGAGATTTGGCAGCAGACCGCCTTACGATGGCTTGTTATGAAATGGTATGGGTGATGGTCGTTCAGAAAGCATTGGCAAATTACTGAATGTAAACTTGCCCAGGAATCGCGGAAAGTCGAAAATGCTGGGGTTGACTGCTACATCCTGTAAAGGATATGCAACAACTTTATCTTGCTGTTTGTATCCTTCAATTTTATCTATTATTTGGATGTTGCTGTTTGTATCTTGCTGTTCTATCGTGCTGTTTGTATCTAGCTATTCTATTGTGCTGTTTGCATATCGTGCCGCTTATATCTTGCTGCTGTGTCGTACAATTTAAATCTTGATGTTTAGTTCTGCTGTTTACATCTTGCTGTTGTATTCTGTTTATATCGTGTTATTCTATCGTGCTATGTATATCCTGTTGTCCTATAATGCTGTTTATATTCTGCTGTTCTATAATGCTATTTATATCCCGCTTTTCTAACGTGCTGTTTATATTGTAGTCTTTATATTTTGCTGTTTATCTCTTGCTTTTTGAACTGTGATGTTTATATCATGCTGTAAATATTTTGCTGTTGGCTCGTGCTATTTATATATTGCTGTTGGTCTCTGTTGTTTATATCTTCCCATTGTTTCTGCTTGTTTACATATTGCCGTTGGTTCGTGCTGTTATTATTGTGCTGTTCATGTCTTGCTGTTGTGTCCTGTTGTTTATATCTTGCTGTTGTGTCGTGCTGTTTATATCCTGTTGTTTATATCGTGCTGTTCCTACCGTACTGTTCATATCTGTCTGTTGTGTCTGGATGTTTATATCTTGCTGTTGTCTTGTGATATTTATATCTTACTATTGTATCGGGTTATTTATATCTAGCGCTTTATATCCTGATATTTGAAACTTACAGCTAGAGCGGCGAAGGCTTCGACGAGCGTATATCGTTTAAAATGGAAGTCGCTTCGAGATAGCTGTTCTCTTATCGCCACATTCTAGCAAGATTAATATTCTCAAATATCCCAATATTTAATCCATTATTCAACGCCCAGCCCATAACATTATTCCTGGACAAGTATTTGCAATTCCCGTGCCATAAATCAAACAATGTCACCTTATAAGGCACACAGATTTATTCTAGATGCTTGTCAGAAAATGGAAAATTCTTCTTCAGTGAACGCAAGTTTGTCAGGATCCAATGAAAACGTTGCTCGGTCTGCTTATGCAAATCGTGTCTATCATTCCGGCAGCGGTAGATCTTAATCTGAGGGATCGACAGGGATCGGGGAAATTTATGGAGGTTATTTGATATATATATATATATATATATATATATATATATATATATATATATATATATATATATATATATATATATATATATATATATATAGGGACAGATGGGTCACCGTTGTATGTTAATGTATGTATGTATGTATGTATGTATGTATGTATGTATGTATGTATGTATGTATGTATGGATGGATGGATGGATGGATGGGTGTGTGTGTGTGTGTGTGTGTATGTATGTATGTATGTATGTATGTATGTACGTATGTACGTATGTGTGTGTATGTGTGTGTGTATGTATGTATGTATGTACGTATGTATGTGTGTGTATGTGTGTGTGTATGTATGTATGTGTATGAATGTGCACGTAGGTACGTATGTTGTATATGTCAGTCTGTTTGTCTGTCTGTCTTCCTTTTCTTCTTCACTTGCGTTGTTTAGAGCAGATATCGTCAATCGCACTCTCTTCCTCTTCCCCACTCCTCACTGTTATAAGAAATTTCAGTAAAGTTAACGTTGTGTATAATATTATTTACTGTCGTGCTGTTTAAACATACATCTGTCTTCGTTATCCACTGCTTCTTTCCCCACATAAACCACGCCCAGGCCCCTAATTCTGCTCACATAACCGCCCACACTCGCACAAACAAACGGTCCATCTTGAAATAGAAGCAGAAGTAGGATTCCTTTTTCTCCAGACGACCAAGGGGAGACGGGACTAGGCTAGACTAGACGGTTTAACCGTTTAGTGATTGCCAGATTAACGATCAGTGTCCGACTTGCCAGACCACGATCTCATCAGAAAATCAGGCGGGAGAGTGACCAGAGTTGGCGTCTGGGCCGAGCATCTATTGGTTATATGTTGCGGTATATATATAGGAAGTGAGCCGTCGGTTACTGGTCATTTATTGGTTGTAGATTAGCGACTGTGGTTGTTGAAGACGTATTACACATAAATATCAGTTGCGGAACCCATTAGGCAACTAGAACTGTTAATAATTAAATAGATACGTATTGTGTGGCGCTTATAGAAGCAGCTGTAAGAATTAGAGACTAGAGGACAACCTAGACAACATAAGTATTGAAAGCTATAGTAACCGACAGGGACTCGAACCTGTCACCTCCAAATGACAACGGCGCCTCGCTTGGGAACAAATGTATTTCAACATCTGACCAACTGTTAAAAAGTTAGTTGCATATCCTTTACAGTACGTCGCAGTCAACCCCCTCATTTTTGTGTGTGCTGTTTTGGTCTCTTGGCAAGTTTACGTTCATTGCTTTATGAACCTACCAGCACCCATACCATTTAGCAAAACAACCAACGCAAGGCGGTCTGCTGCCAAATCGCCCGCAGCTGTATTACGAACGCAGTGTGTGGAATTACGAACTGCGTCGGTAACCTCTTCATCACGGAACATTCTTGACCAACTAGTCACGCCTAAAAAAAATAGGTGTCTTCATTAGCCAGGTCTATCATTTACATGAACCCACAACTATGGAATATGGTCAGAATTCGTATCTAACCATTGAGATAGCACCATAGGTCTATGAATGTTATATTAAACCAGCATAGGTCAAATAAAACACACAAACAATACATGGGTATTTAAATTTATTTCTGGTTGTGGAAGGGAAATTGGTAATAGTTGAAACATGCGCCGGGCAATGTAATTAAACATAACTGACCATTGTATTGGGTATATCATCATCATCATCATCGTCATCACCATCATCATTAGGAGCCATGCCGATAAGCGTAGGCGGTCATGTTTCGTCATTTCACACGATCGCCAGAGTCGTGGATCAGCTCTGCGTTCTTGTCTCGATTATGTCACGTTTCCCAGTTGTCTAGATATTTACCTTTCTGCCTTTCCCTTCTTCTTTCCCCTTCAATCTTGCCAGTTGTTGGGTATATATATATATATATATATATATATATATATATATATATATATATATATATATATATATATATATATATATATATATATATATATATATATAGTGGCACTGGATTGAATTTTGCGTGTGTAGTATCGTTCCCTATTACCAGTGTCCCTCGCCATCAAGCGAACATACTCCGACTTCAGAGGTATTTGTAATTTACGTCCCCAAGTCAAGGACGACATGTCAACATTTTAGTCCAACTGTCCGGTGTTGAGGCTGAACCCCTTACCTCGGCATCAGCACACCGGATGTTTACGAACGTGGGTTTTTATCCATTCGGCCATGCTGACCTCCTGTTGGGTACACGGTATGTTGCAAGTCCTTTGCAGGATGTTGCCATCTACCCCAGGTAGTCTTGGCAGTCTCAAATCTTGTCAGTTTTACGCTTACTGGTTTGTCATTAGAAATTTATGGACATGTTATGAGGAGAAATGGACTTGAAAATTTAGTGACAAATAGCAAGCTTGATGGGAAGAGATGTTATAGGCGGGTTCTTAGAATATCTTTGGTAAAGAAAAGAACAAATGCATCCATACTTCAAGAGCTGAATATTGAAGAGGGTTGGCTATTAAAGATGATAAAACAAAGAAAACTGATATATTTTGGTCACTTGAAATGTCATGAAAGTTTGGAGAGAACAATAATGAAGGGGTATATGCCTGGGAAGAGAGGAAGAGGAAGGCCAAGGAGAAGATGGGTGCAGGATGTGACGGATGATATCCAGATGGGTGTATCGGAAACGGGACATCTTGCTTATGATCGAGAAGTTTTCCGGAAGGTTGTTATGGGAGCGAGGTTCTGCAAAAGACATGCTACTGAATGAATGAATGTTGAATGATGGGAAGAGAGCAAGAGATAAATAAAGAGACAAATACCTTGATGGTTTGGCAACATGGTCGGGACAAGAACACAGACCTGATTCTAGACTCTGACCCTGTGAGATGTCTAACCATGACCGTTCACAACTTTTGGCATGGCACTTGTGACGATGACCATGATAATGAGTTTGTCATTGAATTTTGAAGGAGAAGTCATCGTTTAAGCCCAACCTAATGCCACTGTAGGGGTTGAACCGCCTACCACGCCATCAACGCAACGGAAGTTTAAGAGCAGGTGATCTTTTCCTTTCAGCCACATCGGGGATATTGGGTCAGTAAATAAGCCGTACTGGGCTTATGGTCAAGTAGAAGCAAAGTCACGGACTCTTGTACACGGCTTGAGGTGCTCTGGGTATATGGTGCAAACCCGTATTTGTATGGACCGGTCGGTGGGTGATGTGGTCAGTCTCACGCCAGTAGCCTTGACTTTCCAGGACAGTCTAGGTACCTATTATTGTCTAAGTCAGACTGGGAGCTCAGGTACATTTTTTTTTTAATCAGAATTGGCCCAGCTGTGAATTGAACCCACGAGCACCATAGGCCCATGCTGTTATAGAATAATCGAACTCTGGGGGTAATGTGGTTAATATCAGACCGGCCTGGCTCAGTATGTCTCTTAAGAAAGCTTTTCCTTACCTCAGTTAATTAAATTGAATATAAGAAGTTCACATGTTGAATCAATCAATCAATCAGGTGCCGTCTCCATTATGAAGGTTGGCTGCAAAGGATTTCCAACATTGTCTGTCTCTCGCCTTGATTTTTATTGTTGTCTTATCTTTTGCTGCTTTGCCTTCAACCTTGCCCTCCAGAATGGGTTTTTAAAAGAGTCTTATGTTTTTTAACGTTGTTGAAATATTTCACGTGCCTCCTTTTTATTTCTTGCATCGACTCAGTTTTTCGAGAACCTTTATAGTTGATTGTTTTTGTTTCCATGAAATACGACATTTACTTTACTTCTTCACTGGCACCTGGCCGTCTTGACAGACGATAGATTGTTACATTCTGCTTCAGAAAAGGCATAATAACTACAACCCATGGCAAGGACCAGAGATGGAGTTACATCTCTCCATGGCACAAAGCCTGGGCTCAGTTGTAGAGACTATAAGTTGCCAATGCAGCATGATCCCTGTCTCGGCCTGCCTAGTTTACTCCAGAGGAAAGGTAACATCAATACATCTGGAATAAGACAAGCTGTAGAAACTGCTGGGTCAGCAAAGCAATGCTCTAACTGCTAGCCTGTCGGAGCTTCGATCCTAGACCAATTGCCAACTAAGGCGTAGGTACTAATCTGTCCTGCCATAACATTGAGTCTTTAGGTTGCCATTCTTCGCACCAGGATAAGTCTTGTACCCGCCCAGTAGCGCTCCCTCGCCCGAAGCCGTTGACACATTGTGCGGCATCGGGTTTGGTGAGCGCTGCCAACATTCGGCGCTAACAGAAAAGAATAAAACAGATGGTGCCGTAAATACGACATTTTCTTCTGTATCTCTACATCTCCAGGGCCTCTATTCGACTTTGTAATAGTTAGTTCATTGTCCAGGCTTCAGTGCCATGTAGTAGTGTTGAATGTATAGAAATATCGATTGGGGAGGCCACCAAAACAGTTCATAAATGAACACAAGTATTGTTTGATGAGCATAGAAGTGAGAAGAAGGGAGGAGGTCTGATATGTTTGTGTGTTTGTTATTTGACCTATGCTGGTTTAGTATATATTTTTAGACCTATGGTACTATTTCAGTGGTTAGACACGAATTCTATCCATATACTATAGTTGTGAGTTCATGTGAATGATAGACCTGACTAATGAGACACCTTTTTTTAGGGGTGTCTAATTGGTCATGCGTCGAAGTACACTTGTCCCTGCAGCGAGGCGCTGTCTCCATTTGGAGGTGACAGGTTCGATCCCGGTCGGTAACTATAGCTTTCAAATTGTATGATGTCTAATGTGTCCTGTAGTGTTTACTGCATTGTTCTCACCTCTATGAACGCCAAACAATACTTGAATATATACATATAGATAGCTTGTTGTATCACTTCTACTTGTGCTAGCTTGCAATTACCATTTGCATTGTCGCAATATTTCTCATGGAGTGCATGGTAAACACCGCAATATCCACGCTATTTATGACATTACATGTAGATGACTAGTGTCCTTTCTGAGATTCCTTAAGTCATTAATCCCTAGCTAGGATAGAAACGTACAGTTTCATTGTCCCGGCGTTTCTGTGACTTCGTCCGAATGATTAAAGAATAATAGAAAACGAACATTTTTATGAGTCATCAACATCAATAATTTCTAGACAACACTTGATTTTCAGGTCTCAGAGAAGTTTACCCATGCTTGAAATTTGATGTCTAAAAAACCAATTCTAAACCCAATAAAGTGTAGCCAGGCTGTAAATCGATGTGTAGAAAATGAGACAATCTTAGCATTACAATCAGCACTACATTTTTGCAGAAATCAACGACAGCCATGTTGGCGAAAATTGTTTTAAATGTTTGTATTAGCTAGTAAGAAGTAGGAAATACCACAATATACGAGTAATATACGGATAAATGGGAATATTCTTAAACAAGTGAATCGGCACGACTGTATCGGAACAGTCATAACATTTGATGGAGGATGCTTTGAAGAGATTAGAACAAGAATCGCCACGGCGACGGTAGCCTTTTGCAAGATGGAAAACATACTGACCAATGTAGAGATATCGGTTGCAACGAGAAAAGGAATGTTGAAATGCTACGTAGAACCTGTACTTTTGTATGGATGTGAAACCTGGGCAATAAGCTGATAGACTGAAGAGCATTTAAGGGCAGTAGAAATGTGGTTTCTGCAGAGGGTGCAAGAATAGCAAGGACGGACAGAGAGACCAATGAGCAAGTCCTACGGGATGCAAATGAAAACCGTAAACTGATTAGAGAAATTAGATTTAGGCAGTCACAATTTGTGGGCACGTTAAGAGAAGAAATGGACTTGAGAACTTGGTGACGGCTAGCGGAATTGAGGGGAAAATAATAAGGGAAGGCAGAAAAGTAATTACACTAGTCAGCAACCAAAATGTGCCGGATATGAAAATATCAGATCTTAACTAATTTTGGTGTGCTGAAAACTACAGTATTTTGGCAAATGACGAGCCACGCGCCGAATCCTTGTCCGGTCGTGCTAATGACATTACCACAGCAGATCGTTATCAACTTCGCAAGCGCCCAGCAGTTCATATCCTCTACCCAATTATACATTTCTGTTTCTACTTCGTTTCTATCCCAACATGACTTTGACTTGTCAAATAATCACACGGACATCAATAGCCAAAAGAGAAGGCCGAACGACCTAGGGAATTCCTAGACACATCTAAATAATGGCGACACCAGGTTCTCGAATAGTCTCCCTTGATGATGAATACGCAAGGTTCACCTTATTATCTCCCCCTACGAAAATAAAGTTTCTCGACAGAACCTCGGATCCTGTCCCTCAGTGAGCAACTTCACATGTTGTCTGCGTTTCTGCTCATATCTCATTTCCCTCTATGTCGATAGTAGTTTATCAAGGTATCTTCCCAGGAGATACTCAGCGGCGAAGTGATAAGTCAGTCTGCCTCGCGTTCTGAAGGTTGTGGGTTCGATTCCGGCCTATGAATTTTGGTTCACGAATACAGTTTTCTCTGAGACCCCTGCCGGTCTTCGCTGGAGCTACGGAGTTCGTGCTTTCTGCTTTCAGCAGGACGTCCTGCGGAAATAGACCGAGACTTATGGGATAAAACCTGGTGCAATGAAGACGACTCCTCTGCCTTTTAAATCCGTTAGTTTAAATATGGTATGTCCCCAGATGAACACAGACTATTCGCGCATTATCTCCCTTCAACACATGTAATCTCTTTGTATACAGTACAAAGTAAAACGCAATCTAAAGACTGTCATGGCAGGGCAGACCAGGCCCTAACCTTGGTCCGCAACTGGTCTAGGATCGAAGCTCCGACAGACGAACAGTTAGAGCATTGCTTTGCTGATCCAGCATCTTCTGGAGCTTGTTTTATTCCATATGTATTGGTATTACCTTTCTTCTGGAGTAAACTAGACAGGCCGAGAGAGGGATCATACTGCATTGGCAACACATGGTCTCTAAATTCAGCCCAGGCTTTGTGTTCTGGAGAGTTATAACTCCATTTTACAAAATATCGTCTGTCAAGACAGCCGGGTGCCAGTCCGTCAGTCACGGTACGAAGAGAGCAGTGGTAGCCCAGTGGCCAGACGCTGGCATTCCTGTTTGTGATATTCGTTATGACGTAAACTTCAACAGAGAAACAGAAACACATATGATAGTTTCATCCGTCCCAGTGTTTCCGATTACGTATAAAGGCATAGAGAGCATTAGGCAAGACCATTTTTGTGAATCATCAACATCAATAATTTCCAAACAACACATGACATTCAAGTCTCAGATTTGACAATAATAAAAGTTTACCCATGCCTGAAAATGTGATGTCTAAAAACAATCTAATTTTAAAAGCAAGTTCCGTGTTGCCAGGCTGTAAATCGATGTGTATAAAACGGGAGCATTTCAGCATTAAAAGCAAAACTGCAGTTTTTGCATAAATCAACGGCGGCTATGTTGGCGAAGATGGTTTTATAACGTGTTTATATTTATGTCAGCAAATGTCAACATATTCTGTTGTGCATTCACCATATTGATTTCTTTTCTGTTTTTGTTTTAACTGCTGCTTTATCCGTGAGTTTGGTGTCGTCAGGAAAAGTATTGATCCAAGCCCGCGATAAAAATGACAGATGTTTGTGACAAGCTAATCGTTGTTTCAAGTTCAGTGGATGTGTCTGTCAATAGACGACAGGCCGATGGTGCTTGAGAAATCATTGCCCCGTAGATGAACTTTGATGTTTCCCAACCGAAAAGATTCTGTTGACGCAGAAACATCGAAATCTGTAAATTATCGAACTAGAAAATTGTCTGCTGCCATACCTGAATTATTTATACCTGATAATGATATGTGTGTTTTTTATATCCTTTGTTTCTCTGGAATTGAAACATGTTTTTAATCTGTGTATCTTTGTCTAAAGTTTGGAGTGGTTGATGCGCATCCGTGTCCCTCTGACCACAATAAGTTTGCCGACGGTAGCGTTGCCGCTGAGGGTTTTCTCACGCTGGACAGGTTAATGAGTATTGACTAGACTTTTTTTTTAAAGTTGTTTGCAAATCCTTTACAGGACGTGGCAGTCAACTCCAGCTATTAATGTTTTTTTTAAATATATATTTGTGATTGTTTGGCAAGTTTACGTTCAGTAATTTGCCATTGCTTTCTGAACGACCGGAACTCATACTTTTATATGGGAACCAAAGCAAGGTGGTCTGCTTCCAAATCGCCCGCAGCTGTGTTTCAAACGCGGTAGGAATTGCATTCATAACTCCATCGCCACAGAGCCGACTAGACAAGAGAAGACACAAAAACTCGCTGGATTCTAGCACGTGCTCAGCAGCGGTCGATCCCTTTTTCTCGATACCTTGTAATGAAGAAGGGTGAGTCAAAAGCTAGGAAAGGCAGGCTGGCAAATGTGCCTGCCGAAATAGGGTGTACTGAGCCCCAGGCTTACCTGATTAAATATCACAGGATGATTAATCGTATTAAGCGACTTCCCGTTTCCTTCGTGGGCTTTAATATCGCCGAAATTTTGTCATTGTGTTATAATACATGTCTGATACCATATTCAGTCATACCTGTGTCACACCCTACTTCCCATTTTTCGACATCCATATTTGTTTGATCCAAACCTACTTTTGGTTTAGAACGAAGCTGTTAATATAACATGGAAACCTCACTCGAATGCCGCGTTAGTGTTGTGGTCGATAATGTGCTATATTGATAATGTTCTGAGCGCGGTGACGAGAGTTGACGCCTGAACTCGTCGTTTGTTAACAGAGGGGACAGATTGGGAGCCGATCCTTCCGTGTATTCAGGCTTCCAAGCTGTGACGGTTCTATCACATAACTGACTCATAACTGCTTCCTGTTCCGGGGCACGGTGTGAAGAAGAAACACGGGATATCTGAAACAAGGCACTTCAAAACAACTCCGTGGCCAAGTGGTCAAGCCGTCTGACTCGCACTCTGAAGTTAGTGGGTTCGATTCCGGCTGTTTTTCGGTTCACATCTGCATTTTTCTCGGAGACGCCTGTGGGTCGGTGCTAGAGCTACAGTGTCTCTTTCCTCAGGGAGGTCTGTGGACATTCTTCTTCTTCTTTCGTTCGCTTGAAATGTGTCTATAACTGCAATGCTGTCTCTTGTATGAATTGAACTGTCTTTTTCAGTTCACACAGCGGTCCATAGAGTTTATCTTCCACTGTTGTCTCTCTAGGATATGTTATAGGCAAACCTTCTGGCCTAGAGTGACAACAGTGGAAGACAAACTCTATGGACCACTGTGTGAACTGAAAAAAGAAAAAAACAACAGTTAAATTCATACAAGAGACAACATTGCAGTTATAGACCTATTTCAAGCGAACGAAAGAAGAAGAAGAATGTCCGCAGACCTTCCTGAGGAAAGACACAGAGCCATATTAGGTAAAACTATGTGTAAAACCCCCAGGATTGGGGGGGGGGGGAATTTTAAGGTATACGGGGGGTGGGGGTGGGGGTTAAGATTATTTCAAGATCGCGTTAATGCAAGAACCAATTACTTGATTTTGTTTTTCCCTCCATACTTTACGGTTCTGTACTTCTCGCTCTTCTAAAATTTATTTTATACCGTAAGCAGACCTCCAAATCACGTTTGATGTAGACGTCTAGACTTGTTCTAGTATGTTATTAAATTTATCTTGAATTTTTGTGTATACCATGTAGGGGCGGGGTGGGGGATTTATAGGAAGGAAATACGAAAGTGTGGGGGGGGGGGGATGACATTCTGAACATATGGTGAAGAGTTGCAAGGGCCAAAACAGGTTCAGAACCACTGCTTTAAGACATTGAAAACTTATCAATCAATCAATCAATTAATCAAACAATCAATAAGGTGCTGTCATTTCAGTCGGGTCGACCTGGGATCCCTGGTCATTTAAAAAAAAATATATATAATAGGTCCGGCTGCGGATGGAACCAGCGACCACTATAGACCCATGATGTTATAGAATAATGGACACTCGAGTGATAGTGTGGTTAATATCAGACCGGCCTGGCTCAGTATGTCTCTTAAGAACTCTTTTTCTTAGCTCAGTTCATTAACTTGAATACAAGAAGTTCGCATATTGAATCATTCAGTCAATCAAGTGCCGTCTCCATAATGAAGGTTGGCTGCAATGGATTTCCATCTTTGCCTGTCTCTCGCCTTGACTGTACAGTATGTCTGGCTGCTGTTTGTCATCTCTTGATGTTATCTTCCCACTTGTATCGTAGTTTACCCCTTGCTCGCTTGCCTTCACCCTTACCCTCCAGTATGGATGTTATAAGAGTGTTATGTCTTTTAACGTGGTCGAAATATTTCACTCGCCTCTTTTTTATCTCTTTCATCAACTTTCTTTTCATTGCCAGTTTTTCTAGAACCTCTGTATCTAATCAGACTACTGGAGGTAAACATGCCAGGAGATCACGAACAGCCAAAAAATGCTGGGGTAGACTACGACGTTATGTGAGGGACATGCTACTATCTGTATTTGATTGTTTTTATTTCCATTAAATACGACATATTCTTCTGCATCTCCACATCTATAATGCCTCTATTCGACTAATTGCGTGTTCATTGTCCTGCGTTCAGCGCCATATAGTATGGTTGAATATACATAACATATAGCAATTCTCATTTTTAACGCATTGTCAGTCCCCCTAGATTAACGCTAGATTACAGCACATCATATCTGCACTAAACGAGTGAAGAATGCGTTTGTGTCTTCATCGGGTTCTCGTGTTTGGGTGCACCGAGCGACATACCCTTATATGCCTGTGTGTTGTGGGGGTCGGCGTGGCGAAATGGTCAAACCGGCTGCTTCGTGTTCCGACTGTGGTGTGTTAATTTTCGGAATCAGTCATTCTGTTCACGGATGCATTATTTTAGATCCCTAGGGGGTCGTAGCTGAAGCCTCGGATCTCATGCTTTGTCTACGTTTCTGGAAAACTTCTCTACGGAAAGAAAATGTGCAATATCGGAGAAAAGCCAGTGCAATGACATCGAAACAGCAAATGATATGGTTCGGCCATATAACTAAGCTGCCAACTAACAGTATACTACTAAAAGCAATGATCTAAAGACCAAATAAACCCAGAAGAAGGGACCAACCATGTGAACGATGGACAAAAGGGGCAACAGAGCCTCGATATATGAGGCCCATAAACGGGCACTCTCCCGCTATTTATACTTCATCTCGATAACGCAAGGTACAAGAGGAACATGATGAGATGAGATGATGAGTGTGTGTGTTTGTTTCAGAATTGCATCTAGTACTTACATAAATTTAAACTCAGAAGACTCAAACAATATGTTGCACGATTTCTTGCCTGACGAGATGCTGCGAAATATACCAGGCAGTGCTTCCTGCAACATACTGTTTGTGGCTTATGGGTTTAAATTTACTACAAGAATACCCTGTTTTGGACTAATATAAAATTGAGACGTCAGACGTTAAACTGTTCACAAATAAAATACCCCTTGTTGCAAAACCAACAACTGTGTTTTTTCTTCTTGACACCAAACTATATTTTTTTCTTCTTGACTCCCATCGGCGGTGTCTTTATATCTCTAAAGACACAATCAGCCACATCTTCTCCCATTTAGCCGTTGATCCTTGGGGTTTGAAACTCCTCACTCCCACCCTACCCCCACCCCACCCCACTCTTTCCACTCCCCCAGGGTGTTTTTCTTTGGGATCCGCGCAAGCACGAAACCATCCAATTTACTGATTAAAATGTCCATCGATTTTAGCACCCACTTGAGGCCAAAAACGTCATTTGGGCACTGGAAAAACTGGCTTTTGGAGAGGCGCAAAGTGTGCGCGCCTCAAAATATGTGAGGCTGTTGAAGAGCTGGCTGTTTCAGCGTCGTTTAATTTTTAGGAATTGTATTCAAGTGTCTTCTTCGTCTTCTGCTACCCTTACTATTTCTGCTTTTGCTTCTCTTCTTCTTCTTCTTCTTCTTCTTCTTCTTCTTCTTCTTCTTCTTCTTCTTCTTCTTCTTCTTCTTCTTCTTCTTCTCCTCCACCTCCTCCTCCTCCTCCTCCTTCTTCTTCTTCTTCTTCTTATTATTATTATTATTATTATTATTATTGTTGTTATTATTATTATTATTATTATTCGTTAAAATTGTTTGGGTAGACGTAATTGTGATGTGTTAGTTTACAGCAGAACTGCGATATTTTCACCTGTTGGGCGACACATACGACTTCTTTTTTGTTGACCGGGTTAGCATTCCCAGCTGTATTGGGTTCGATTGCAGCGAAGCTGAGACATCTGCGTCTTTTCGTCGACACATTCCATTTCGACAGTTTGATATCGAAATGGACAGAACGAATAGGCCTTTGAGAAGGCTATGTTTCTAAATTATAACTCCTACCCCTAACAGACTATTGGTATCGTGTCCTATTCTGGTGTACACACATTTTTATCCTCAATGGTACACAGAGTTCGTGCACTGTTATGAAATTCTCCTTGTGTGATACATGGGAGGAGACAAGACATTTCGTGCACTGTTCTGAGATTCTCCTTATGTGATCAATGGAAGAAAACTAGAACCCTCATGCAGATATGCGAGTGAAATGAAAGACATGTTCCCTAGATACGTGACGTGTATTGTTTCTTTAGGACTTTGCCGTGGCTGAAAGGATACGAGCACTCGCTCTTAAACTTCCCATACGCTGATGGCAAGGTCGGAGGTTCAACCCCTAAACCGGCATTAAGTTGAACTTGCATGTTAACTTATCGTTCAGAAAGCGCTGGCAAAATACTAAACATACAATTCCTTAGAAAATCAACCAAGGATTCATAGCAACACCCAGCAAAGGATATACAGCAAACTGCAGTTAGAAATGCTCTAGATCAGTGGTTCTCAACCGGTGGGGAATTCCCCCCCCCCCCCCAGTGGGGAATTTTAGGGTTTCCAGTGAGGGGGGGGGGGGGGGGGGAATTAAGATTATTTCAAGATCGCATTAATACAAGAACCAGTTACTTGATATTGTTTTTCCATCTACGGTTCTGTACTTCTCGCCCTAATGAAATTTGTTTTATAACGTAAGTAGACCCGCAAATCACGTTTTATGTAGATGTCTAGACTTGTTCTAGTATGTTTTATTAATTTAGCTTCCATTTTTATGTATACTGTGTAAGGGTGGGGGGGGGGGGGGAATTTATAGGGAGGAAATTCAAAAGGGGGGAATGACGACCTGAACATGTGGTAAAGGGAGGGGGGCATGGGCCAAAACAGGTTGAGAACCACTGCTCTAGATAGTTAGTTACCTATTGGGGTATCATTCCTGCACTCCAGACAAGTCCATTGGTGTTCAGTTCTCTATTCTTATTCATTTCCCTCAACTGCCGCATGTCCCGGGACGAAGATGAAGGTGACTTTACGGACAAAAGACCTCCGCAGCGATTCAATCCATTGTCTGCGTACGGAACCCGCCTTGATCTTTCAGATCATGCTCATTGAATCACTTGAATCCCGGGAAGGTAACCCGGCCAACAAATGCTTGAAGACGTCGGATGTGTCGGCCGAATGGTGCAAATATCGCAGCTCTGTTGTAAACAGGCACAACGCAATTACATCTAAAACAACATTCCGGACGAACGCAGAAGAAGAAGAATCACTTGAATGCTCTAATGTCCTTCTGCGTGCTCACTTTAAAAGGAAACCAGGAAGCCGATAGGTTGGCGGACTTGACTGTGATAGGGGCAGGAAGAGCAATGGATATGAGATATGATAGACATTATCAACTCCGAAAGAGACGCTGGACGAACATATGAGTTTAAGGACACAAGAATCGGTTTCCTTGTGTGGGGTGTGGGAGATGGCAGTGAAGCGGGCAGAAGCCAGACATGGGCGTTTTGTCAAGCGCACAAGACATTTGATGAACCAACACAGAATTGGTGCTATCAGTCGACACACGCTGGAGGAGATGAAGCACCTATGGATTTGTCCGGAGTGCGATGATGACAGACAACACTAATCACGCAGACTTTCATCTTTTGGCAGTCGGCGAGTTCTCCTGTTGCGGTTCCAACTAAACTTACTTCATGGTCATCATGTGCATTGCCAGCTGGCGTAAGCGTTCATGTCCTTCCACAGATCTCTTTCCTTGGTGCTTGTGAGGTTTTTTGTGGGTTTATAGAGAATTACAGAAGTTCCAATGAGTGAAGTTCTATAAAGTATATCTCTCTATAAAAGATACAGGTTAGTAACAGCAAGTGTTGTCTAGAGGTATTGATATTTATTCTCGCATAACCCTTGTAGAGAAACCATTCAGAATTTTGGCTCATCGAGTACCCCCACTGTGAGAAATTAGACCTAAGTTAAGTTCTACACAGAATTATTTATAGATGATTTCTCTTCTAGGCCATTTATATATAGAGAGATCTTGGCAGTTAGCCACAGTAACCAATGAAAGCAGTTCTCTCATCTTCCAGCTGACTGTGCTCTGGTCGCCAACCTCATGTTTGATCTCTTTAATATTATTTCAAGTGACACAAGACACTTGGACAAATGATCACATTGACAATTGTACCATTGTAGTGAACATACCAACAACTGTATTTTACACTGGTTGAACAAGACAACATGAGAAGATCTTGACAACAGTTGGACAAACATTCACAAAGGAATGATCACACCAACAGATTAGACAAGTCATACATCATGGAAGATACTTGACAACAACCACACAGAACTTTCACAATCTCTGTAACCAACCACAACAGTAGAGTAACAGTCACCATGAAGATGCTTGACACCAGTTGGACAAGACAACCACAGGGACATATATCTCAAAACTGTTCTCTTACAACTAATACTTTATTAATGTCTGATGAGGTCAAGTGAAGACTCAGGCCTCATATTCTGCCAACAATTTACATCTCAAATATGTTTATATGCAAATTATAGTGACATTATCTATGAAAACCCAAACAAATCACTCAATATCCCCACAGAAACATTAATCTAAAACAAACCCTCCTCCTTCACATCTCTACACATAGGTTATCCTACACCACAACACTGTAATCATGCTATCACTTTTCCAACCGTCAAATGAGGAAAACACATGATAAACCTATAGCCGGGCACAAGTATAGGGACCTTCTGCTCCACTGATCTGTTTAATCCTTTTAGCACCTATGATGGTGTTGGACATGCTCAGGTTGCAGTTCTCCCATAACGTTTCTCCAGTTCAGGCTATTCCCCACTTTGACTAGTCCGAAGCAAGTGACAAACATGTCCTTCCGAAGGGTGAGTAGACTGTTCGCAAAGTTGATAGTTTGGGATTAGTTTTACTTTTCAGTAGATGAAGATCTAAAAACTATTATGTCCCATCATTCTTCTCTGCCAGTCTATCTCCCACAAAAGGTTCTGATGTAACTAAATCACCACACTTAATTATCACTAATCCATTTTTGAGAATTTGCTCTATGTATTAACTTCTGCTCCTTTAGCTTTCAGCCAATATTAATAATAAGCTGTGATATAGTCTGCTCCAAGTGCACCTTTAATGTCCACTCTTAGCCAGTAGTGACATGCTGAAGACCAGGTAATCTCTCCTCTTAAGGTTTCTTCTTGAATTTATCTTGAAGATATAGCCTGGGGCTTTTACAAAATTGGAGAGTATCCCTGTTTTAGGCTTTTAATCAAGACTTTTCTTCAGTGCCATCTGTATAGGCCAGAATTAGTGGATTCAGGCTGACCATTTGCAACCTGTTGTTCATGTGGTACTTTATGGAGTCTTATTTTTCAGCTGGAGTTGAAGCTAGAGCTCAGGACTTCCCTGGAGTTGTCCTGGTAATTGAAAGGCCTCCCCCATCTTCCTCATTCTCTGTTAATAAACAAAGGCACAACATGTGTTTTACATCTATTGAACCATTGTCACAGTTATACAGTACTATCACAGATTCAGAGAGGAATGGGAGGGGAAAAGGAGTGTGATATTCGAACACCCGCCTCTCACTGATGATGAAGTGCAATTTTATTTGGGGGTTTGGGGTGATATCCTTTCTCCAGGTTCATCCCCAAAACCGTGAAGTCATAGGCACATACTCCTAATCAGAGGCAGCTTCACACAATTATTCTGTAAATTCCCACAATGAGTAGATCACAGGGACCGGTGTACCATGAGAACAGACAGTGTGATTAAGCACCAAGAAGTAGGCATTGTATGGCAGAAATCATGCACTAGAATTGCCTTCACATGTGGAATACACATAATGAAAGAAAACATGAATTTTCCCTGACAAATAGCATGAGCCTTCCCATGTATTCATCTGACAAACACTGTAGGTTAATTTCTACAGTGCAATGCAGTCCTGCAAACATGGATTTAATAAGTGTCTTTAGTTTTACAAATATGAGAAGTTAATTATATAATTACCATCTCATTCACTCAAACATTCTCAGCCATTATAAGGGAGAAATTACATGCAGTATATAGCATCACACATTCTGAAACAAAGCTGCCAAAGGTAACTCTCAAGAGCAAGGTACAGTTTGGTTAAGAATGGTCATGATAGGCACTCAACGAATGTTCAGAGCGCACAAAGGTTTTGCCATATGCATTGAGCGTGGTTTACAGTCATAAGCATATGCAAATCATCAAATCAGACAGACAATAGACATGGTAAGAATGTTTCACTGCGGTAGACATGACAGGTTTTGAGCAGGCAGTTTTAGAGTCACTGTACAACGAAGTCCTGTCTTCTTTTACATTTTCTCAAGAAAATACTCGGCCATTCGTCTCTCTCTCTCACTTCATCAGGTTTACACATAACATATTAAATGATTTAGGTACCTGGAGTGCAGATGACCACATCCTAAAGAATGCTTTTGGGCAAATTTTACCACTGCATCTTGAACACGTTCTTACGGGATGGAATCAAGGCTTCGACTGGCGGGCTAATTATGTATTAAGGAGCGTTACCAGCCCAAGGGTTACCCAATCAAATTGAGACCCCACCATTCATCTACCCTCTCTCGATCTAGAATCTACGATTCTATTTTTAGTTAGTGTATCAAGACGGCTTACGTGGTTAACTACTGAGTATTGAGAAATGAAAATGGACTGGGGATGCGAACGTCTGAAGACATCATGCTACATAGCCTCCCCATAAAAACTGGCATGGATACAATGACTGATAGGTCAGGCGTTCACAGTTCCCAGATCCTTTAAGTGGTGTCATCATTTACTCATCTCCCATTACTCCAACAAGAGCTGTGCATATGGAACCAATTGACTTTTCCTTTTTTAAGAAAAATCTGCTCCAATATTCATCAGTCATGAATTTGGTGGCATCTGCAAAGACCATGAAGTTAGTCTTGCATGAAGTTCCATTTAGTCACTGGAAGTATGAAGAGTTATGACCACACTTATCAGTGAACTGCTCTCCAACTCATTTCTGACAATGCTCCACAGTCAATCTCCATGCTATTTTTCCTGTCCATGATGAATGATCTCTCAGAGTCACACACTTTCAAAGCATGAGTACCATTGAGATTCATTATGAGAAGTAATGGCTTTGCAATTAAACCAACTTCTATATGTCTGATGAGAGTGGTATAATTCCATATGTCTCTCACTCATTTGTCTTTATCAGAACTTCATTCTTCCCTTCGCCTCTGGAGAATGATAATCCTGTGAGAGTGTATTTAACTGAACACTTTCTCCAACAGTAATCTTGGCATTTGGAACTGGGTTAAAATTTTTGATCATCACCGGAGCAAAGACAATCACTTCCGGGTGAACTGTATAGCAGCCGCTGCAGAACTTAAGACTAAAATCTACTAGTGCAGATTTGGTTAGCGTTGGACACAGGGTCTACCTTTCCAATAAGCCTCTTGTGTTTGCAGATGGTAGCAATTTCCCATTATATTTCCTTGACTTATTTCTGTAGTCTTACCATAGATTTAGAGGTGCACTTATTGGTGGAGATTTCTCATTCCGTTAGGCCTCTATTTTGATGTGTTGTGAGAAGTGACAGCATTTTCTCTCCTTAGTTGCTCTATTTTCTAACGTAGCAACCGAATTTGTAGATGCAGCCAGACTGTGACATCTACTACAACCAATATAGAATTCCAACTAGTTGTCTTCAGCCATGCTTGAGCTAAATGCTTTTGAGTGGCTGGAGTATCCGTTCTTTCTCTCCCACATGAGCAAAACGTTTACTTTGGCGAATATAAGGCGTTTCTTCTCATCCATAGAGAAGTCCGTCATTATCACAGCCACCTTTGAAGGGGTGTGATTATGTGGGTATAGCTTCATAGATCCCAATATTGACTGGAATTTTGGAAGCAATTTTCACTGACTTTGAGGATAGGACTGGCCAGGTCTTGTGAATATACCTCGCATCTCAGTAATAATATAAGATTCCACTGCGGAATGCATGGTTCTTATTATATAAAGAGTCGACTGCTGAACTTGCAGAGATCTTTATCTTGAAAGGAGTCAGCTGTTTGAAACTGATCTTTCGTTGTGTATAGAGTGTCAACTGCTGGAGTTGCAGTGATCTCTACCATATAAGAGTTAACTGTTTAAGAACAGTAATCCTTATTAGTCCATTCCATCACAGACTTTGCTCTTGTCTAGAACCGAGCTACATTCCTACCATTTTTCCAGGCAGAAAAGTCTTCCCATTGAGAATGAAAAAGGAGAAGGACATCAGTTTTTCCAACTTTGTCCTTCCTTTAATCTCCACCATTTTGCAGGCAGAAATGCTTTCTCAACTGAGGATGAATTGACGTCCGACGTCGGAGACGGATCCTGTTTTATCTCTTCATGAAATTTTTCAGGTTGTCCACGTTATGCTCCTAGTCGTATGATACGCCAATGACATCAGGTTGGTTATCCATCGTTTCCTAGGACACATACTTTGCGTACGCTCTCCACTTCCATATGAATGGCTAGGGGTCCAGTTATTTTGATGGCCTTCCTGGAGATTCAATGAGTTCACTCCTAGTGACTTGGATCCTAGTACACCAGAGATCACACCATTGAACAATAGACTAATGTCTTATAGACACCAGACTGTGGTCGGGTCATGAGTGACTGACCATGACATCAGGTAGAATCTTCCCTTCATCTCGTCCATCACGTATCAAGTACGCTTAAGAATACCACTAAATCAGGAATGGCAAGTGACTGAGTTGATAAGGATGTTTCTCCTGGAGATTCAATCGTGCTTACCTTCTCCGCAAGCTTGATCAAGGTCACTGACAAGGTCACACACTGAAGAATAAACCCAACGTCGAATCGACACTGGACATTAGCCGGTACGAATACTGACTATACTGAGAGAGATGGTTAGTGAGGTGTCTTAATGGTTGCCCAAGTTTTCCATCAGGGTTCACACTCTCTGCTCTCAGTGTTGCCAACATGTTATGGGGACTGAGGAATTAAGTACCCATTATATGATGTGATGCAGTGATATTAAAATGTAAATACACTAATTCCCCTTTCTCCCATGCTAGCCAATAAGTTAGAAAATGGAGTAGGCCCCCTATTTATTCCCTGGATCAAGTGTCTTAATTTATCTCAAGAAAAATCAAATTTATCCTGAAATTAGCTGTCTATGTTATTTAAAAATAATTTGTGTCTTCTGGTTCTCAGGTACCTTTATCTTGTACTCATAGTGAACACAGTATGCACAAAATTACACAACATTATTGACAGTCCATTACATCAGCCCATCTTGAACCACAACATTATCATGGGTATAGCAAACATGTTGACCCATAAGATAATTAACATTTTTGTTCAACTACATTGTACAATGTGACATTTGTGAACAGTGATACATGCAATATTACCACCATTGATGAAACAACCACCACCCGAGATTTACTTGTGGGTTTAAACATCTGGACCTTTTGTCCACATTTATGTGACGAGATCCATTACCCACATCATAAAACTCTAAGCAATAGGTTTAATTTTGCGAGAGGTTACTCCCTGATTCTAATACAAACATAGATATCCTCCACAGGAGTCCCAGACAAGGTATACCCATAGTTTACATCCCGAGTCGTCAGACCTCGTTATGTGAATCCCATAAAAGGTATTCCCAGGGTTCAATTAGTGCATAGAGCACTCAATATGTGATTACCTTGAGGGTGTTCCCAGAGTTCTAATTGCCTATATTAGTCCACAATATGTGATCCCCTTTAGCAGGTTATTCCCGGGGTCCAGTCGCGGATACGGGTCCACAACAGTGATCACCTTTAGGGGTGTTCCCGGGGTTCAATCGCGGATATGAGGCCCCAACATGTGAGGTTTTTTGTGGGTTTATAGAGAATTACAGAAGTTCCAATGAGTGAAGTTCTATAAAGTATATCTCTCTATAAAAGATACAGGTTAGTAACAGCAAGTGTTGTCTAGAGGTATTGATATTTATTCTCGCATAACCCTTGTAGAGAAACCATTCAGAATTTTGGCTCATCGAGTACCCCCACTGTGAGAAATTAGACCTAAGTTAAGTTCTACACAGAATTATTTATAGATGATTTCTCTTCTAGGCCATATATATATATATATATATATATATATATATATATATATATATATATATATATATATATATATATATATATATATATATATATAGATCTTGGCAGTTAGCCACAGTAACCAATGAAAGCAGTTCTCTCATCTTCCAGCTGACTGTGCTCTGGTCGCCAACCTCATGTTTGATCTCTAATTATTTATTTCAAGTGACACAAGACACTTGGACAAATGATCACATTGACAATTGTACCATTGTAGTGAACATAACAACAACTGTATTTTACACTGGTTGAACAAGACAACATGAGAAGATCTTGACAACAGTTGGACAAACATTCACAAAGGAATGATCACACCAACAGATTAGACAAGTCATACATCATGGAAGATACTTGACAACAACCACACAGAACTTTCACAATCTCTGTAACCAACCACAACAGTAGAGTAACAGTCACCATGAAGATGCTTGACACCAGTTGGACAAGACAACCACAGGGACATATATCTCAAAACTGTTCTCTTACAACTAATACTTTATTAATGTCTGATGAGGTCAAGTGAAGACTCAGGCCTCATATTCTGCCAACAATTTACATCTCAAATATGTTTATATGCAAATTATAGTGACATTATCTATGAAAACCCAAACAAATCACTCAATATCCCCACAGAAACATTAATCTAAAACAAACCCTCCTCCTTCACATCTCTACACCATAGGTTATCCTACACCACAACACTGTAATCATGCTATCACTTTTCCAACCGTCAAATGAGGAAAACACATGATAAACCTATAGCCGGGCACAAGTATAGGGACCTTCTGCTCCACTGGTCTGTTTAATCCTTTTAGCACCTATGATGGTGTTGGACAGCTCAGGTTGCAGTTCTCCCATAATGTTTCTCCAGTTCAGGCTATTCCCCACTTTGACTAGTCCGAAGCAAGTGACAAACATGTCCTTCCGAAGGGTGAGTAGACTGTTCGCAAAGTTGATAGTTTGGGATTAGTTTTACTTTTCAGTAGATGAAGATCTAAAAACTATTATGTCCCATCATTCTTCTCTGCCAGTCTATCTCCCACAAAAGGTTCTGATGTAACTAAATCACCACACTTAATTATCACTAATCCATTTTTGAGAATTTGCTCTATGTATTAACTTCTGCTCCTTTAGCTTTCAGCCAATATTAATAATAAGCTGTGATATGGTCTGCTCCAAGTGCACCTTTAATGTCCACTCTTAGCCAGTAGTGACATGCTGAAGACCAGGTAATCTCTCCTCTTAAGGTTTCTTCTTGAATTTATCTTGAAGATATAGCCTGGGGCTTTTACAAAATTGGAGAGTATCCCTGTTTTAGGCTTTTAATCAAGACTTTTCTTCAGTGCCATCTGTATAGGCCAGAATTAGTGGATTCAGGCTGACCATTTGCAACCTGTTGTTCATGTGGTACTTTATGGAGTCTTATTTTTCAGCTGGAGTTGAAGCTAGAGCTCAGGACTTCCCTGGAGTTGTCCTGGTAATTGAAAGGCCTCCCCCATCTTCCTCATTCTCTGTTAATAAACAAAGGCACAACATGTGTTTTACATCTATTGAACCATTGTCACAGTTATACAGTACTATCACAGATTCAGAGAGGAATGGGAGGGGAAAAGGAGTGTGATATTCGAACACCCGCCTCTCACTGATGATGAAGTGCAATTTTATTTGGGGGTTTGGGGTGATATCCTTTCTCCAGGTTCATCCCCAAAACCGTGAAGTCATAGGCACATACTCCCAATCAGAGGCAGCTTCACACAATTATCTTGTAAATTCCCACAATGAGTAGATCACAGGGACCGGTGTACCATGAGAACAGACAGTGTGATTAAGCACCAAGAAGTAGGCATTGTATGGCAGAAATCATGCACTAGAATTGCCTTCACATGTGGAATACACATAATGAAAGAAAACATGAATTTTCCCTGACAAATAGCATGAGCCTTCCCATGTATTCATCTGACAAACACTGTAGGTTAATTTCTACAGTGCAATGCAGTCCTGCAAACATGGATTTAATAAGTGTCTTTAGTTTTACAAATATGAGAAGTTAATTATATAATTACCATCTCATTCACTCAAACATTCTCAGCCATTATAAGGGAGAAATTACATGCAGTATATAGCATCACACATTCTGAAACAAAGCTGCCAAAGGTAACTCTCAAGAGCAAGGTACAGTTTGGTTAAGAATGGTCATGATAGGCACTCAACGAATGTTCAGAGCGCACAAAGGTTTTGCCATATGCATTGAGCGTGGTTTACAGTCATAAGCATATGCAAATCATCAAATCAGACAGACAATAGACATGGTAAGAATGTTTCACTGCGGTAGACATGACAGGTTTTGAACAGCAGTTTTAGAGTCACTGTACAACGAAGTTCTGTCTTCTTTCACATTTTCTCAAGAAAATACTCGGCCATTCGTCTCTCTCTCTCACTTCATCAGGTTTACACATAACATATTAAATGATTTAGGTACCTGATGTGCAGATGACCACATCCTAAAGAATGCTTTTGGGCAAATTTTACCACTGCATCTTGAACACGTTCTTACGGGATGGAATCAAGGCTTCGACTGGCGGGCTAATTATGTATTAAGGAGCGTTACCAGCCCAAGGGTTACCCAATCAAATTGAGACCCCACCATTCATCTACCCTCTCTCGATCTAGAATCTACGATTCTATTTTTAGTTAGGGTATCAAGACGGCTTACGTGGTTAACTACTGAGTATTGAGAAATGTAAATGGACTGGGGATGCGAACGTCTGAAGACATCATGCTACATAGCCTCCCCATAAAAACTGTCATGGATACAATGACTGATAGGTCAGGCGTTCACAGTTCCCAGATCCTTTAAGTGGTGTCATCATTTACTCATCTCCCATTACTCCAACAAGAGCTGTGCATATGGAACCAATTGACTTTTCCTTTTTTAAGAAAAATCTGCTCCAATATTCATCAGTCATGAATTTGGTGGCATCTGCAAAGACCATGAAGTTAGTCTTGCATGAAGTTCCATTTAGTCACTGGAAGTATGAAGAGTTATGACCACACTTATCAGTGAACTGCTCTCCAACTCATTTCTGACAATGCTCCACAGTCAATCTCCATGCTACTTTTCCTGTCCATGATGAATGATCTCTCAGAGTCACACACTTTCAAAGCATGAGTACCATTGAGATTCATTATGAGAAGTAATGGCTTTGCAATTAAACCAACTTCTATATGTCTGATGAGAGTGGTATAATTCCATATGTCTCTCACTCATTTGTCTTTATCAGAACTTCATTCTTCCCTTCGCCTCTGGAGAATGATAATCCTGTGAGAGTGTATTTAACTGAACACTTTCTCCAACAGTAATCTTGGTATTTGGAACTGGGTTAAAATTTTTGATCATCACCGGAGCAAAGACAATCACTTCCGGGTGAACTGTATAGCAGCCGCTGCAGAACTTAAGACTAAAATCTACTAGTGCAGATTTGGTT
Organism: Cepaea nemoralis; assembly: GCA_014155875.1. Lineage (NCBI taxonomy): Eukaryota > Metazoa > Mollusca > Gastropoda > Stylommatophora > Helicidae > Cepaea > Cepaea nemoralis. The sequence goes on along the minus strand of JACEFZ010006263.1, from coordinate 640,848 downwards.
AGCGTTGGACACAGGGTCTACCTTTCCAATAAGCCTCTTGTGTTTGCAGATGGTAGCAATTTCCCATTATATTTCCTTGACTTATTTCTGTGGTCTTACCATAGATTTAGAGGTGCACTTATTGGTTGAGATTTCCTCATTCCGTTAGGCCTCTATTTTGATGTGTTGTGAGAAGTGACAGCATTTTCTCTCCTTAGTTGCTCTATTTTCTAACGTAGCAACTGAATTTGTAGATGCAGCCAGACTGTGACATCTACTACAACCAATATAGAATTCCAACTAGTTGTCTTCAGCCATGCTTGAGCTAAATGCTTTTGAGTGGCTGGAGTATCCGTTCTTTCTCTCCCACATGAGCAAAACGTTTACTTTGGCGAATATAAGGCGTTTCTTCTCATCCATAGAGAAGTCCGTCATTATCACAGCCACCTTTGAAGGGGTGTGATTATGTGGGTATAGCTTCATAGATCCCAATATTGACTGGAATTATTTTTGAAGCAATTTTACTGACTTTGAGGATAGGACTGGCCAGGTCTTGTGAATATACCTCGCATCTCAGTAATAATATAAGATTCCACTGCGGAATGCATGGTTCTTATTATATAAAGAGTCGACTGCTGAACTTGCAGAGATCTTTATCTTGAAAGGAGTCAGCTGTTTGAAACTGATCTTTCGTTGTGTATAGAGTGTCAACTGCTGGAGTTGCAGTGATCTCTACCATATAAGAGTTAACTGTTTAAGAACAGTAATCCTTATTAGTCCATTCCATCACAGACTTTGCTCTTGTCTAGAACCGAGCTACATTCCTACCATTTTTCCAGGCAGAAAAGTCTTCCTATTGAGAATGAAAAAGGAGAATGACATCAGTTGTTCTCAACTTTGTCTGTCCTTTAATCTCCACCATTTCGGGCAGAAATGCTTTCTCAACTGAGGATGAATTGACGGCCGACGTCGGAGACGGATCCTGTTTTATCTCTTCATGAAATTTTTCAGGTTGTCCACGTTATGCTCCTAGTCGTATGATACGCCAATGACATCAGGTTGGTTATCCATCGTTTCCTGGACACATACTTTGCGTACGCTCTCCACTTCCATATGAATGGCTAGGGGTCCAGTTATTTTGATGGCCTTCCTGGAGATTCAATGAGTTCACTCCTAGTGACTTGGATCCTAGTACACCAGAGATCACACCATTGAACAATAGACTAATGTCTTATAGACACCAGACTGTGGTCGGGTCATGAGTGACTGACCATGACATCAGGTAGAATCTTCCCTTCATCTCGTCCATCACGTATCAAGTACGCTTAAGAATACCACTAAATCAGGAATGGCAAGTGACTGAGTTGATAAGGATGTTTCTCCTGGAGATTCAATCGTGCTTACCTTCTCCGCAACGTGATCAAGGTCACTGACAAGGTCACACACTGAAGAATAAACCCAACGTCGAATCGACACTGGACAATAGCCGGTACGAATACTGACTATACTGAGAGAGATGGTTAGTGAGGTGTCTTAATGGTTGCCCAAGTTTTCCATCAGGGTTCACACTCTCTGCTCTCAGTGTTGCCAACATGTTATGGGGACTGAGGAATTAAGTACCCATTATATGATGTGATGCAGTGATATTAAAATGTAAATACACTAATTCCCCTTTCTCCCATGCTAGCCAATAAGTTAGAAAATGGAGTAGGCCCCCTATTTATTCCCTGGATCAAGTGTCTTAATTTATCTCAAGAAAAATCAAATTTATCCTGAAATTAGCTGTCTATGTTATTTAAAAATAATTTGTGTCTTCTGGTTCTCAGGTACCTTTGATACTCATAGTGAACACAGTATGCACAAAATTACACAACATTATTGACAGTCCATTACATCAGCCCATCTTGAACCACAACATTATCATGGGTATAGCAAACATGTTGACCCATAAGATAATTAACATTTTTGTTCAACTACATTGTACAATGTGACATTTGTGAACAGTGATACATGCAATATTACCACCATTGATGAAACAACCACCACCCGAGATTTACTTGTGGGTTTAAACATCTGGACCTTTTGTCCACATTTATGTGACGAGATCCATTACCCACATCATAAAACTCTAAGCAATAGGTTTAATTTTGCGAGAGGTTACTCCCTGATTCTAATACAAACATAGATATCCTCCACAGGAGTCCCAGACAAGGTATACCCATAGTTTACATCCCGAGTCGTCAGACCTCGTTATGTGAATCCCATAAAAGGTATTCCCAGGGTTCAATTAGTGCAAAGAGCACTCAATATGTGATTACCTTGAGGGGTGTTCCCAGAGTTCTAATTGCCTATATTAGTCCACAATATGTGATCCCCTTTAGCAGGTTATTCCCGGGGTCCAGTCGCGGATACGGGTCCACAACAGTGATCACCTTTAGGGGTGTTCCCGGGGTTCAATCGCGGATATGAGGCCCCAACATGTGAGGTTTTTTTGTGGGTTTATAGAGAATTACAGAAGTTCCAATGAGTGAAGTTCTATAAAGTATATCTCTCTATAAAAGATACAGGTTAGTAACAGCAAGTGTTGTCTAGAGGTATTGATATTTATTCTCGCATAACCCTTGTAGAGAAACCATTCAGAATTTTGGCTCATCGAGTACCCCCACTGTGAGAAATTAGACCTAAGTTAAGTTCTACACAGAATTATTTATAGATGATTTCTCTTCTAGGCCATATATATATAGAGATCTTGGCAGTTAGCCACAGTAACCAATGAAAGCAGTTCTCTCATCTTCCAGCTGACTGTGCTCTGGTCGCCAACCTCATGTTTGATCTCTTTAATATTATTTCAAGTGACACAAGACACTTGGACAAATGATCACATTGACAATTGTACCATTGTAGTGAACATAACAACAACTGTATTTTACACTGGTTGAACAAGACAACATGAGAAGATCTGGACAACAGTTGGACAAACATTCACAAAGAATGATCACACCAACAGGTTAGACAAGTCATACATCATGAAAGATACTTGACAACACCCACACAGAACTTTCACAATCTCTGTAACCAACCACAACAGTAGAGTAACAGTCACCATGAAGATGCTTGACACCAGTTGGACAAGACAACCACAGGGACATATATCTCAAAACTGTTCTCTTACAACTAATACTTTATTAATGTCTGATGAGGTCAAGTGAAGACTCAGGCCTCATATTCTGCCAACAATTTACATCTCAAATATGTTCATATGCAAATTATAGTGACATTATCTATGAAAACCCAAACAAATCACTCAATATCCCCACAGAACCATCAATCTAAAACAAACCCCTCCTCACATCTCTACTACATAGATATCCTACACCACAACACTTTAATCATGCTATCACTTTTCCAACCGTCAAATGAGGAAAACACATGATAAACCTATAGCCGGGCACAAGTATAGGGAGACACTGCTATACTGATCCGTGTACCGTCTTTTAGCACCAATGAAGATGTTGGGAATGTCTCAGGTTTCAGTTTCCCCCATAATGTTTCTCCAGTTCAGGCTATTTCCCACTTTGACTAGTCCGAAGCAAGTGAAAAACATGTCCTTCCGAAGGGTGAGTAGACTGTTCGCAAAGTTGATAGTTTGGGATTAGTTTTACTTTTCAGTAGATGAAGATCTAAAAACTATTATGTCCCATCATTCTTCTCTGCCAGTCTATCTCCCACAAAAGGTTCTGATGTAACTGAATCACCACACCTAATTATCACTAATCCATTTTTGAGAATTTGCTCTAGGTATTAACTTCTGCTCCTTTAGCTTTCAGCCAATATTAATAAGAAGCTGTGATATGGTCTGCTCCAAGTGCACCTTTAATGTCCACTTTTAGCCAGTAGTGACATGCTGAAGACCAGGTAATCTCTCCTCTTAAGGTTTCTTCTTGAATTTATCTTGAAGATATAGCCTGGGGCTTTTACAAAATTGGAGAGTATCCCTGTTTTAGGCTTTTAATCAAGACTTTTCTTCAGTGCCATCTGTATAGGCCAGAATTAGTGGATTCAGGCTGACCATTTGCAACCTGTTGTTCATGTGGTACTTTATGGAGTCTTATTTTTCAGCTGGAGTTGAAGCTAGAGCTCAGGACTTCCCTGGAGTTGTCCTGGTAATTGAAAGGCCTCCCCCATCTTCCATTGAGCGTGGTTTACAGTCATAAGCATATGCAAATCATCAAATCAGACAGACAATAGACATGGTAAGAATGTTTCACTGCGGTAGACATGACAGGTTTTGAACAGCAGTTTTAGAGTCACTGTACAACGAAGTTCTGTCTTCTTTCACATTTTCTCAAGAAAATACTCGGCCATTCGTCTCTCTCTCACTTCATCAGGTTTACACATAACATATTAAATGATTTAGGTACCTGATGTGCAGATGACCACATCCTAAAGAATGCTTTTGGGCAAATTTTACCACTGCATCTTGAACACGTCCTTACGGGATGGAATCAAGGCTTCGACTGGCGGGCTAATTATGTATTAAGGAGCGTTACCAGCCCAAGGGTTACCCAATCAAATTGAGACCCCACCATTCATCTACCCTCTCTCGATCTAGAATCTACGATTCTATTTTTAGTTAGGGTATCAAGACGGCTTACGTGGTTAACTACTGAGTATTGAGAAATGTAAATGGACTGGGGATGCGAACGTCTGAAGACATCATGCTACAGTGCTCTGGATTAACTTTGCTGATGATATTCCTCCATGCCACTGTCTCCAACCATCCAGCATCATTTCTATTGTCTGTCTGTGCCTCTTTTCCCACTGATCTTTTCCAGCTGTCACTATTCGCTGTAGCTATCAACCAAATCCCATTGCCTCATCCATTGTTGTCATGTACCCTGTTCACTACCAGCTCGTCTGGCTGAGTGGATTGAACATTGGACTCCCGTTCTGGAGACTTTGGTTCGAACCCCCGGTATGGTGATGGATTTTTTATTCTGTCGGGGGGTTGGGGGGGGGGGGGGGGGGAGAGAATAAAGTAAACTTATGCACAGTTCGAGGTGACAGCACTTGCCAGGCGGCCTTAATTCATTGGACTCCAGACCTCCCCACCCCCAACCTATCCACCCCGTTTCCAACACCGCAAGGTACTAACTATATCGGTAATGACTACCCGAGCGTAACGGTATGTCTGTAATGGCGTCATCATCATCATCATGTGCCTCTCCAGAGGAACTCACAACGACTGCCTAGAAGTGGCTAATAAAAGTGGACTATTATACACGTCTATAAAAATAAAGTAACAGACTGCATTCCTTGGTTTTGTAATCATAAGAGAGACACTGGAAAACATGTGACCATTGGAAACTGGACAGTTGGAAAAGAGACAAAGGCGGACAGAGAAAGAAATGATGCTGGATGGACTGAGACAGTGGCGTGGAGGAATGTCATCACCAGAGTTGAACCAGAAAAACAAAGACAGAAATAAGTGGAGAGACATGAAAGCCTGAGCCTGTTGGCGAGGCACGTGTGTGTGTGCGCGCGCGCGTGCGTGCGTGCGTGTGTGTGTGTGTGTGTGTGTGTGTGTGTGTGTGTGTGTGTGTGTGTGTTTGTGTTATATCATAGTTTGATCAGAATGTTACCCGAATATCATCCGCGAGGGATTTGGAAGTGGATCGCATTGCTTCGACAAGTATGAGCATGAGCCGTTACGAAAGCCATGGAAAATTGAATGTAAATTATTGAACGTAAACTTGCTTCATAATTCACAAACAGCCAATAAACGCTGTTTATCTTCTTTTTTTTTTTTTTTTTTTGCTTTACCTCGATGGACTGATTTGTGCGTGTGGATTAGCTTTCCCTTTTTACCGATGTCCCTCGCTATCAGGCGAACCCTGTCCGACTTGTGAGGTACATGTAATTTACGCCTCCAAATCAAGGACGAGAAGTCAACATTTTAGTATAACGGATCAGCTTGAAGTAAGAACACCCTACCGCAGTCACTATAGAAAGGTTCAACGCGAGCGAGTCTCTTCTGCCATGCCAACTCCCATGATTATTATCTATCTCTGAGTATTATTAGAATATTATCTGTGTATATTTGCCGACTTCCATGTGGAGATTATGTGATTGGTCCGCTCGTCTCGCGAGATGTCGCCATATCGGGCCGGCATTTCATCACCGCACGCTTTCGGCCAATCAATGTGAGTTTGTTCCACTTAATTTTACGCATACTTTTTAAGGAACACGAGGAATCACAAGACGCGGCTATTGGTTCTCAAATTTATAGGATAATCAACTGACCCAATCAATAATTCTTCTTTTTAAAGAAGCGCATGATGCTACTTATCGGTTTAACCGATTGTTAAACTCTTAGAGCATGCAGTAGAATTTCATCTTTTAACAAGCTCATTCTTTTAGTAGTATTTTCTTCTTCTTCTTCTTCTTCTTCTTCTTCTTCTTCTTCTTCTTCTTCTTCTTCTTCTTCTTCTTCTTCTTCTTCTTCTTCTTCTTCTTCCTCAGCTTCTTCTTCTCCTCCTCCTCCCCCTCCGTCTTCTTCTTATTTTGTTTTTCTTTCTTCACTTACCTGAGTGAGAAGTTGGGGAAATTTCTGAAGATCTTTTTTTGCCCTCTCTATAATGCTCTTTGTAAGTTTGTATTCATTTCTATAAGGTTGTGCTTGATACCATCACTCCATCTTTTGCGTAGTCTTCCCCTTGCTCAGTATCCGTTATATTTCTTCATTTTGACTCTTTGTGGCAGACGGTACCGGAGCGATCTTCTTCTTCTTCAGCTTTCCGAGCCATTGAGGTTCTTTGCTGCAGATACAATCCGTCTCCATTCGTCTCTCTGGTTGACCTTCTCTTGCCAGTCGTTGATTCCAAGTGCTTGTAGGTCTGTATATGTATTATCTCTCCACCGTCTTCTTGGTCTACCTCGGGGTCTACGGTCATTTATTTCCTGAGTGTAAGCGAGTGTTGTTTCCCTATTATCTTCCATTCTTTCTATATGCCCCAGCCATTGTAGTCTATTAGCCTTCATGATACCAGTGATTAGCAGGGACTTAAACAGATCATAAATGTCTTTGTTACTTCTTCTTTTCCACTCTCCACTTTGTGTATCCCTAATGGGTCCAAAGATGCGTCTTAAAACTTTGTTCTCAAAGGTTTGTAACAAGGCTTCGTCTTCTTTCGTTGTACTCCAGGTTTCAGAGCCATACGGCACAACTGGTCTGATCAGTGTTTTGTATATTGTGATTTTGGTGTTACGAGATAGCACATTTGATTTTAGTAGATGTTGTAGTGCATAGTATATCTTATTTCCAGAGTTGATTCTAGTTTGTATTTCTTCCCTTATGATGTTGGAGCAGTTAAAGATTGTACCCAGGTATTTGTATGTTTCCGTTCTTTTAATGGTCATATTATCTATTTGTATGTGGCCAGAGTTTTTAGCCATTCCTTCTCTTGAAATTACCATATATTCTGTCTTATCTTGGTTGATAACCAACCCCATTGGCATAAAATGAGTTGTATTTCCATTACAGAACGTTGCAATCAGCCCCAATATGATTTTTTTTTTTTTTACTATTTGAGATTTAATAAGGCAAGATTACTTTCAGTAGTTTGACCGAAGCTCATACCATTTAAAAAATCAACGCAAGGCAATGTGCTTCCAAATCGCGCACGGTTCGATTTCGAAAGCGGAATGTTCGATTGCGAATCGCGTTCACTACTCCTTCGTAAAAGAGGCCGGCGTGGAGTGAATACTGGATACTAACGTGAAAATAGCTGAAGTTTGAGTGTCTTGGTGAAATGATAAATAATATGACAACCAGACGACAGACGAGAAGACCAAAGCCAGACAAATGGTAATCTTAAACAAGATTTGATTACACGAAAAAGAACGTGGCGAGAAACAATAAATAGAAACAGTAGAAATCTTATACGGTGCTCGCGTTAGAGAATCATATTTGTCTGTTTGTATGTTTGTCTGTATGTCCGTCCGTCCGTCGGTCATCTGCGTCATGGAATTATATACATATATCTGTCTGTCTGTGTCTGTCTGTCTGTCCATCGGTCTGTCCGTCCTTCCTCCCGTCTGTGTCAATGAAGTATATCTGTCTCTCTGTTTGTCCGTCTGTCACTTCACTTGTCAGTCCGTAAGCCAGTCTACCCATCCATCCATCCATCCATCCATCCATCCATCCATCCATCCGTCCATCCATGCCTCCATCATCCATTTATCTGTCTGTCTGTCTGTCTGTCTGTCTGTCTGTCTGTCTGTCTGTCTGTCTATCTATCTGTCTGTCTGTCTGTCTGTCTGTCTGTCTGTCTGTCTGTCTGTCTGTCTGTCTGTCTGTCTGTCTGTCTGTCTATCTGTCTGTCTATCTGTCTATCTATCTGTCTGTCTGTCTGTCTGTCTGTCTGTCTGTCTGTCTGTCTGTCTGTCTGTCTGTCTGTCTGTCTGTCTGTCTGTCTGTCTGTCTGTCTGTCGGTCTGTCTGTCTATATATCCATCTACAGTGGTCGCGACTTCAGGTGTGATGTCCAGCGGCAATGACGGGAGATGCGGTGCCATGTTGTCACGCTGTGAAATTGTGCGCCAAATTGCCACGCTTCCAGGAGCGGTGCCAAGTTATAACGTTGTCAGATTGTGTGCCTAATTATCACGCTCTCAGATGCGGCGCCAAGTTGTTACGCTGTGAGATATGGTGCCCTATTACCACGCTGTTAGATGTCGTGCCCAGTTGTCACGCTATGGGCTGTGGTGCCAAGTTTTTATACTGAGAGAGTGTTAAGTTGTCACGGTGTGCGTTGCGATGTTAAGTTGTCACGCCGTGAAATGTGGTGCCCAGTTGTCACGTCGTGAGTCGTGGTGCAGTTATCACTACGTGGGATTCTGTTCGGCGGTCACATCATGAGATATTTGCATTTCGTGCGACGTACGCATGAAATGTGGCACATTTGACGTGTCGTGTGATCCGGAACAGTGGACACGTCATAAGAAGCCGTACAGTGGACACGTCACGAGTACCAGTACAATGGACACGTCATGAGATGCGGTACAGTTGACACGTTATGAGCACAGGTCCAATGGTCACGCCAAGCGGTATTTACCGTAGTCATGGAGTGAGATGTGCTGCCCTGGTCACGTCATGGGGTGTGCCAAATTGATTACCTGTGAAAATGTGGTTTAGTTGTCACGTCATGAGATACAGAACAGTGGTCACGTCATGAGAGACGGCTCGGTGGTCACGTCACGAGAGGCAGTACAGTGGTCACGTTATGACAGGCGACACAGTGGTCACGCCATGACATTAGGTACCGTGAACTCGACATAAATGTCAATACTTATTCTTCTTCTTCGTTCATCCGGAGTTTTTTTTTTTCCGGACGTGATTGCGTTGTGCTTCTTTAGCCAGTAACAAAGAAGTTTAGCATAAGATTCGAGAGGGATTCACATGAAAATCTTAATTATTTTTTTTTTTATTCAAATGAAAACTTTAAAAGTGTGATAGAAATTGCAATAACCATGACATTGTTTTATAACCTGTCAATATTGTTGTTAAGGGTGTCAAGAGTAGAAAAAAAAATGCTTTGGGGTCACTACTGACCCGGTAGTGAACAGTCTGTCACAGAAGTCCCGCCGTTTTGAAACTTCCTACTCCACTCATACACTTACTGGACTGACAGGCATGCATCGCCATACTGGACCTTCATTCGCCGATGAATTTCTATAGATTTCACTCCTTAACTGTTTTTTTTTAAACGGATAACAGAACGCTGCTCCTCTTTAGTGCATGTCAAAAGTGGGCGGCCATCTTTAAACTGTCCTGGTGATGTCACCACGCTCGTCTGCACCATGATGCCACGTGCTGAACACCCTTGACATCCGTAACAACAATATTGACAGGTTACAAGACAATGGCATGGTTAATGCAATTTCTATCACGCTTTTAGTGTTTTAATTTGAAGCCCCCCCCCCCCCCCACTCCCCCCTTTCGTATATTAGCAGCATAAATGCCGACAACTCAGGGAAGTGTATGAGTGCCCAGGTATCACAGCGGCTAGCACACTTGCCTGTCTATCCAGTGGTCGTGTGTTCGGATCCTCATAGCGGCTGAAATTTAACAATTGCCTGGGAGTCCGAGCTGACCATGTTTAAACTGCGTACCACGAAATGTTGTGGGAAGTAAACGCAACCGGTGTGACATTTATCATATTACCCATAGAGTGCGACTGGTAAATGGTAATATAGGGCTAACAGGATGATTCCTGGTGAGGAAAAGAGTTATTAAGGGTTATACTGAGTCCATCCTGATGTATAGAAGCGAATCATGGACAATTAGCAAACAAGAGAGGAAATAAGTTGAGGCTGTGGAAATGTGATTGTATACCAGAATGATGAGAAAACCTCGGATAGACAGAAATAGCAATGAAGATATCTTGAAAGAAGTTAACTCACAAAGAGAACTGGCTACTCACAGCAGAAGAAGATAGTAAATATGTCATGAGAAGGGCAAAGCTAGAGTATGTCATCAAAATGGGAAATTTAGAGGGGAAGAGAGGCAGGGAAGACAACATGAGAAGTTACTGGACAGTTGGACATTATAGCATGGAGGAACAACAGTATCTGAAATGATTGACAGCACACGAGACAGAAGGCTGTGGACAGACATGATCGCCGACGCCACACACCAAGGACTATAAGAAACACTAAATGCCACATAGTCTTTCAGATGTAGAGAAATATCCTTTATTTGACATTAACAGACAAGCACATAACAACAACACAATAATGAATGCCAGATTTTTGCACTGTAACAGCCAAAATGGGGATGCCAAGATGGGTCATGTCATTATCTGTTGTTGATCCCACTTAATCCACAAAGGAAAGCGAGCCATCCAATTACTCACTCCCGTTCAGTGCAGGTGGATTACAGGCACAGCTTTGGACGTCATTCTGTGGACAATATTTCTGTTTGGAGTTTGGGTTTTTCTTGGTCTTTCATTTTGGGGGAAGGCATTCGTTGTCTCTGTCTCTCTCTCTGTCTCTCTCTCTCTCTCTCTCTCTCTCTCTCTCTCTCTCTCTCTCTCTCTCTCTCTCTCACTCTATCTCTATCTCTCTATCTATCTATCTATCTATCTATCTATCTATCTATCTATCTATCAATCTATCTATCTATCTATCTATCTATCTATCTATCTATCTAATCTATCTATATATCTATGTATCTATCTATCTATCTATCTATCTATCTACCCTATCTATCTATCTATCTATCTATCTATCTATCTATCTATCATTCTATATATTCATCTATCGATCCATCCATCCATCCATCCATCCATCCATCTATCTATCTACCTATCTATCTATCTATCTATCTATCTATCTATCTATCTATCTATCTATCTATCTTCTATATATAAGTGTAAAATATAGAAATTACAAAAATTTCAACCAAAACGCATTTTTACAGGACTTGCTCAGTTCACCTCTAGACAATGTTTATTAGCTTCCTGACCCGGATGATGCTCTGGAATTCTGGATGAAAACCTTTATTGATGTTTTTGATAGACATGTGCCAGACAAGGAAGTTCGAGTAAAACAACAAGTCAAACCACCTTGGATCACCCAGGAAATACTTGAAACTATGAGAGACAGAGATAAAGCACATAAAAAGCGGGATCTCAGTGCATACCGTACTCTTAGAAACAAAGTTCAATATAACATACGACGGGGAAAGAAAAATTACTTTAAGAACTTAGTAATGGATAAAGCAAATACTAAGGATATATGGAAGGCAATTAACACCTTGACAAACAAGTATAACTTCCGAAATTCTTTACCATCAAATCATATTACATGCGACCAATTCAGTAATTTTTTTTCAAACTGACATAGACCAGTTGAAGGCTTCAATACCTAATTCTCCTTGCAACTTATCTTTATTGTCATCATTTTGCGAGAATAGATGCTCCCGCGATATTCTTTCCGACATACCGCTAATGACAATCACTGAAGTATTCACTTACCTCAGTAACCTAAAAAACACAACCTCATCTGGGTTAGATGGAATCAGCAACCGGATTCTCCGTTGTGCTGCGCCAGTGATCTGTACATCACTAACCTATGTATATAATCAGTGTCTCACCAAAGACCACTTTCCATCAGCTCTCAACATCGCTAAAGTGTACCCTCTTCTTAAATCTGGTTCATTGGACAATGGTCTCCCAAACAATTACAGACCCATTTCCTTACTATCATCACTATCTAAGCCACTAGAAAAACACATCCATAAAGTAACATTACAGTATTTAGTTCGCAACAAGCTTATTGTTGACAGCCAATCAGGATTTCGACCAAAATATTCTTGCCATACGGCCCTAACAAACATGATAGAAAATTGGCACCAGAATATAAACAACAACAGTCTATGTGGAACTGTGTTTATTGATTTCAAGAAAGCATTTGATATGACAGACCATGTTATTTTAATTTAAAAACTTGAGACAATGAAAATTGGCCCTAATGTAGTCACTCTAATATCAACTTTTCTATCAAACAGAAAGCAAGTAGTCATAACTGTCACTGTCATTTACTGCCAATATAGTACCTTGCGGTGTATGGCAGAGGGGTCTTTGAGCCTGAGGAATAAAGGCCGCCTGGCTAGTGCAGTCGCCGCGAACTGTGCAGGTTAGGATTCTCTTTTTGCCCCCGACAGAAAAAAATCCGACACCTTACCGAGGGATCGAACCCGGGTCTCCCGAATGAGAGTCCGGCGTTCTAGCCTCTCGGCCAGCCGCTCCTCAAAACAAGTAGTATCACATAATAAATCTCTGTCTCAAATCACTACCTTCAATATTGGAGTACCGCAAGGCTCTATTCTTGGCCCTCTATTATTTGCCATATATAGTAACGATCTACCTTTGCATCTTTCGTCGTCCTGCGATTTATTTGCAGATGACTGTACAGTGTACACAAACGCTGAAAACTGTATTTTACTGGAGTCGTCTTTACAACAAGAATTAAATAATGTAGTTAGGTGGAGCTATTCAAACCGTATTCAAATTAACATCTCTAAAACAAAAGCAATGTTATTAACAACCAGACAAAGACTTCAAACTCTAAGCTCACACACATCAATTCAACTTCACATCGATATCATGCCAGTAGAAAGTGTAATTGAGCACAAAACATTAGGCCTAATCATTGATAGAAACCTAACCTTTAATTCCCACGTTCAAGCGCTCATTAAACAAACAGCGTAAAAAGTCTACCAACTCGCCAAAATTAAAAACTTCCTTGATGAGGACACAAGGAAACTATTCTATACTTCTCATATACAGACACACTTTGACTACTGCTCTACAATCTGGGACAGTTGTTCTAATTCAAACACCAAGCAACTTCACTCACTCCAGAAACGGGCCATGAGTCTAATTTATAGCAAACATTTATCTGACAATCCTAGCCTGTATAACGCCTTCAGTTACTACCATTCTGCAAACGCCTGCTTTTCAATAAAGCTAAACTAATTCACAAAATCCTGCATCGGAATGCCCCCAAATTACCTTTGGCCATTGTTTAAATATAATGCTAGACACAGTAAACGTTTAAATATACTACACATTCCGAAGCCTAGGATTGACTTATACAAAACAAGCTTAACGTACTCTGCAGCTCAGCTGTGGAACAATCTTCCACAAGAAATCAAAGACATCACCAATCCCTATTCATATAATCGCAAATTATTCGAACACTATCTCAATACGGATTACCTTCCCCCTTAATAATAGAGATAATAATAATAATAATAATAATAATAATAATAATAATAATAATAATAATAATAATAACAAAACCTTAGTATAACAGCCAGTCCCCTTTTTGTAGGCCAGTATATTCCACATGGCTAATAACAAGTGTCAGACCATTATCTAATATTACTGTGTCGTGTAGTTTTGATGTTCGCATTTTGCCCATGCCATTATAATGCATATCTTTTATATTGTTGTTGTTCTCTGTTAGCCTTGAATTATGTGTGAATGAAATAATGTATGAAAGAGACTGATAGAAGGGCAGAATGTTAGACGGGCCTGCGTGCCCAATTCTTAACCCTTTGAAAATAAAGTTTGTTCTATCTATCTATCTATCTATCTATCTATCTATCTATCTATCTATCTATCTATCTATCTATCTATCTATCTATCTATCTATCTAATCTATCTATCTATCTATCTATATATCTATCTATCTATCTATCTATCTATCTATCTATCTATCTATTCAAATATCCATCTATCCGTCCGTATGTCCGTCCGTGTATTTGTCTGTCCGTCCGTACGTGCGTCTGTGTGTTTGTCTGTCCGTCCGTCCGTCCGTCCGTCTCCTTGTCTGTCTGTCTGTCTTTCTGTTTGTCTGTCCATGCATATCTGTCTGTCTTTCTTTCTATTTGCCCATGCATGTCTGTCTGTCTGTCAATATATCAACCTATCTATCTTTCTGTCTGTCTGCCCATGCATATCTGTTTGTCTATCTGTATGGCTGTCTGTCTGTATGTCTGTTTGTCTGTCTGCTCAGGAATAACTGTCTGTCTATTAATATATCTGTCTGTCTGTCTGTCTGTCTGTCTGTCTGTCTGTCTGTCTGTCTGTCCATGCATTTATCCATCTATCATGATCTATCATCCATCTATCTTTCCATCTATCCACCCATCAGAATGTCCGTCTGTCTGTCTATATGTCTGTCTTGGGGGTTTTAGTGTTAGACCCTCACATACTCTCAAACCAGACATAATGATGCGGATGATCAGTTTCAGTTCTCGCTGCCTTCCTTCCAATGCAACTTCTATGAAATTGTAAAAATGTGCTGCCCATTTGATCAGACTGAGGCTGCGCAATAAATTACTGGGTCTTCTTGGGATTGGAGCTACGCTTCTGTTTTGGTAAACATTCATGTGAAGCACTACACCATCCAGACACAGTTACTATTAAATAGATATGAACAACCTGTGTGTCAAGCAAGGTCGCGGATGGGAATTGGTAAGGTCATCATCATCATTTGACATGCTGGTAAGCGTTGGCGGTCATGTTTCGCCATCTCACACGATCACCAGAGTCGTTGATCAGCTCTGTGTTCTTGTCCATGCCATGTGGTCAAGCCATCCATATATTTATTCTCTGCCTTCCCCTTGATCTTTTCTCCCTAGTCTTGCCAACTGCCACGAAGTTCTCTATTTAATATCTTCTCATAACATACCAAAATATTTTGACTGTTTACGTTTAATTTCTGTAATCAGTTTGTGGATTTCATTTATGTCTTGTGGGACTTGCTCATTGTTTCCGTCTGTCCATGGTATTATTTCCATTGTTCTCAGAAAACACAGTTCCGCTACCATTAAATGGTTTTCAGCCTGTCTGCTCATTGTCTACGTTGGGCGTAGTTAAAGGATTACCTCTGAATGAGAAAATGTTTTTATTATCGGGCAGAATTCCGTTTCCCCCAAATGAGTCTGTCAACTTCGTATAATTGACAAGGTAGATATTTGCAGAAGAAAAAGAGGAAGTAGAACAAGAAGAGGAAAAAAGTGGGGTGTGAGGGGTAGAGGAACAAGGGCAGAATTAGAAGGATGAGAAAATAAAGAAAAAGGTTTAAAACAAAGAAAAGAAGGAGAAGAAGGAATAGAAGAAGACGGTATATGAGGTCAGGTCGAGGAGGAGCAGGACGGACGAGGAGAAAGAGAAAATGGAGGGGAGCAGGAGCAGGATTAGAAGAATGAGGAAATGAAAGAAAAGAACACGGAGGAGGAGGAGGAGGGAGGGGATAGCGACCATAGAGGATCAGGAAAAAGAGGTGTAGGTGCAGCAGCAGCAGGAACAGGGCAGGATGAGAAGAATGCGGAAATGGAGATATAGAGCAAGGAGGAGGTGGTGGAGGGGAAGGCGCTGGATGAACATGAGTAGGATGAGAAAGATGGGGAAATGAAGGAGAAGAAAACGAAGCAGAAGAAGAACAGCAAAAGGAGGAAGCCATTTCTGTTTTAGAAATATCTTTACTTAGCAGCACAGAAAAAGATATAAAGAAACTAACAAGATTCTATTAAATGTATCCATATCTCTCTCCGACTCTCCCACAAGAACTGTCTTGGGAAGCCATAAACTGCAGACTAATCGTGTATTACCGATAGGTTTATCCTTGCCAATCATTCATAAGCTGAAATTATTTTCTCGTGGGGCAAGAAATCTGGGATTTTAGTTCATAGGATTACCACTGAATGAGAAAAATTTTTTTTGGGGGGGGGGTTTTATTATCGGGCCGAATTCCGTTTCCCCCAAATACGGCTGTCAATTCCGTATGACAGACTGTGAATTAATGGTTAATTTGGTTGTATTGACATTTTTACAGTCAGTTCTGATGTGGCCATTGAAAGACAAATAAACAAATACAGAAATGTAAAGAAATTTGTAGGCTTTCGAAAATTTAGGCGTTTTTTTTTTTATTTCTTTTTTTTTTCGTTCGCTCGCATTGAAATCAAGCGTCGTCCACACACGTGCTTTTGCTTCTAGTGCACTGGACTGAGTTTTGTGTGGATTAGTTTTCCCTATTACCAGTGTCCCTCATCATCAGGTGAACCCCCTCTGACTTCTGAGGTACTTGTAATTTATGTCCCGGCGTCAAGGACAGGAAGTCAACATTGTAGACCAACTGACCGGTGTAGGGGTTGAACCCGTTCATTCAGCATCACCACATCGGAAGTTTAAGAACACGCGTTCTTATCCATTCGGCCACAATGACCTCCATGCATAAGTTTGAGTGTGTCCTGGGTTCGTTTGAAAAATATAATTTTTTGTTCTTTTGCGCTCTCTCGGTTTGAACTCAAGCTTAGTCCATACACACAACTTCTAGTAGCACCGGACTGAATGTTGCGTGTGGATTAGCTTTCCCTATTAACAGAGTCCCTCGCCATCAGGCAACCCCACTCCGACTTTAGAGATACTTGTAATTTACGTCCCCAAGTCAAGGACTAGAGGTCAATATTTTATTCCAACTGTCCGGTGTAGGGGTTGAACCCCTTACCTTATCCTCAGCACACCGGATGTTTAAGAACACACGTTCTTATCCATTCGGCCTTGCTGACCCCAAAATAGACATTTGAGGAGGGTGGCCGGTGGTGGCAAAGAAGACATTTAAAGACAAATGAAACATGCATCATTTGAAACAAGTGTATATTCTGCTGCTTCCCCTTCTTCTTTTCCTCTTTTGGGGGTGTGTGCCGCTAACCTTAGTCATCCACCTCAGAGATCAGTGCCTTCATTTGTGCAAGGTTTAGAATTCTACATGGGATTAACGCACTTGCGCATAAACATCCGGTGTTCAGTCCCTACAAAGGTCATTTGGGTTGTAACGTTTGTCGTAAGTAAAGAATGACGTAGTAGTTATTTGTTCTTCTTTACTACTTTAGTGTCGTCCCTGGAGTGAGGGGAATCAACACCCACATTTATTTTAATTCAATATCTCTATCCTGGAGATATCCAGTAGACTCCGTCCACAACACTCCCTCAATCTGAAGACACCTTCTTCTCACTCTTACTCACCCCTGGATCATGCCCCCTCTCATTCTTCCCCAACATAACATACTTGACAACTCTAGCTTCAACAAATAAAAACAAGAAATTTATTAAAGCAAAGAGTATATGTAGGAGAAGTGTGTGTGTGTGTGTGTGTGTGTGTGTGTGTGTGTGTGTGTGTGTGTGTGTAATGTGTAGAATGTGTGACGTATATTCTAAAGTGTATATAGACTCAGATCAGTGTTCAGGAGTATAGTCATTCTCATCACTGTGCTGAGAACACACCAGCACCATGTATTCCAGACAAACAACCTCACCGAGGTGATGCTTCTCCGGTCACGTGAAGAGTTTCTCCGCTATCTCTCGAGGCATCCAGATGTTTGGACATCCATGACAAACACTGTCTAATGAGAGTCTTCAATCTAATTCACACTATGAATTTCCTCTGTGATTAACTGTTTGTTACTCAGAGAATTCTAACACTATTGTCACTGTTACTTGGGAAATCTTAATTGATCTAGTGTCACTGGTTGTAAAGATTCCCCATATTAACACCACAATCTGAATGTTCCAGGTATTTCTATAACTTTATATAAATGTTCCTGGTATCAGTGTTGTATATATATATATATATATATATATATATATATATATATATATATATATATATATATATATATATATATATATATATATATATATATATATATATATATATGTTCTGACTGTTCAGTGATACAACTATCACTTGCTAAACATAAGTATCATCAGCCTGTCCTGCTCAGCAGAAGCCAGGTTCCCGCAGACCAACTTGGGTATAAGCCCAATGTAGAGGCCTCTCAGCAACTTCTGTCTTCAAATCCTGAGCCATCATCTTCTAAACTGTGTTCTAGCTTCACTGTTGAATATCATAGCACACCTACGTGGAACCTGTTGAGTAGAGAATACCATGGTGAGAGCAACTCAATCCTGGCCGGAATTAGGTGAGTGTAGGCCAATAGCAGCACTCAGATCTACAACAGAGATCCGATCTCTGTCATACGGCCAAATAACTCATCACATGGTCTGAGGCATGGCAACACCAGGAAATAATAAAGGAACGGGTAGAAACCCAGCAGATGCCCTACTGGAAGATCCTACCATTTCACATTCCCCTCCTCCCTCCCAACCATCCTCAATCTCTCTACTTATTATCCCACTACATTGTCCTCAACTCCCTGAGTAAAATGATATATCACACAAGCTAGTTAAAGCCACACAATAGGATACTAGTGCCGACGCTCCTATGATACTTTCTAGCACCGCACTTATAGAACATTCTATCACCACACCTATAATACACTATATCACCACACCTATAATACATTATATCACCGCACAGTACTGTACTCTATTCCTAATCATACTCTAAGTTAGATATGATTAATAGCCTACCATATGCCTATTCCGGTTGCTGATTGAAAGTATGCAATCACAGACTGGATCTATATCCGCCGATAAATATCAACAATTTGACACCATAGTTTCTTTCATTGAACACAACTCGGAAACTGCACCGATCCTTAAAACTTCAGAAATCTTGGTCGACTAACTCCACTTGTTTACCGCAACGGGTTTTATATCGGGCTTGAGTGACGTCACCAAATTGTCTAGACGCAGATCAGTCCAGAGTCTGGTTTTCTCCTCTTGTTTTAGACTAACTGGAGTCAATCCGCCGTCAAGTTTGCTTTCTTCTGGGAAATCCTTTGTCTCGTACAACAATAGATCTGTCTGTCTGTGAACCAGATAATTCCCCACATCACAGAATCCTCTCCGCCGTCTGTCCAGACATTCCGTCTACACTTCAAAGGCTAACTACCGCCTTGGCAGACGTCTGGCGTTATTATTCGTTTCTCGAACAACCCACATCATAAAGAATCGCCGACTGTGTGTAGACATTTTGACGCGACCTATTTTGTTCCTGTCTATACAACATCAAAGGGTTGCCTGTTTTTGCAGACGAATGTCGGGTCTTGTTTGTCATCGATCGAAACTATCAAGTTTATTTTTCGCGACAACGTTGACGTCTCGTTCATAACGCAATGGCAAACTATAGAACGTAAACTTGCCTAGACATCAGCCTGGGGTTGAATGCGATCGTACAGTCCAGCAAAGGGCGTACAACATTTTTGTTGTCACTTCCTCAAGACAGATTCCCAGGGGTGTCCATGGGACGTAATTTACATTGCGTGGTAATTTATGCATATCCCATCCCATCCCGTCCCATGGGACTTTCACATGGGATTCCCATAGGAATAACATTCCCATGGCCAAGCCTGGCAGGCTTGCTCATGGGACATGTTTTTCTGTCCCATCCAATGGTAATTTATGCCTGTCCCATCCCGTCCCGTGCCATCCCATCCCTACACTATGCAGAAAATCTCCCCTTTTCCCCATGGGATTCCCATGGCCAAGCCTGCAGACTCTATTCGAGGTAATCGGCTATATCTACCTGTGACTTCATTCATCATGTGCCATGCCGATAAGCGTATGGGATCATGTTTCGCCATCGCACTCGATCACCAGAGTCGTGGATTAGCTCAGTGTTCTTGTCTCGACCATAACACGTGACCTAGCTATCCGGGTATTTACCTCTCTGCCTTCCCTTGTTCTCTTCCCCTCGATCTTGTCAGTTGTCGCCAAGTTCTCCAAATTTATTTCTTCTCATAACGTGACCCGAAAATGTTGACTGTTAACGTCTAATTTCTGTAATCTTTTCTTGTGACGTTCTGTGATTAGAAAAATTGTTAGTGAGAATAACGTTTCCCCAGAACAAGCGTAGGTAGGTTTTGCTTTATTTCTAACAATTTGCCAGAGCAGCTGCCTTACTGCCTAGTTCCAACTGCCATCGGTTGGATTTTTTTACGTGTGTAACCTGCACACAAACAGCGGCTGATCATTGTTTCACCCACTCAGGATATTAATTTGAAGGTGATTATTATCCATGGGGAGTAATGGCTTAGGTGGCGAACCATAACAGCCCAAGCTTATCGGCAGGGCTCATGATGATGATGATGATGATGATGATGATGATGATGATGATGATGATGATGATGATGATGATGATGATGATGATGATGATGATGATGATGATGATGATGATGATGTGATTAGAGAGCGTTCTGCAAAGGATCTTCTACATGATAAATATGTTGAGGTGTACATGTAACTATGTGCGGTTGTGTGTGTGTGTTAAAACAAGTGTGTGATAGTTTCCCCTAGTGTTCCGGTGTGACGTTGTTCTCACTAATGAAACTGGGTTTATTGTTGTTACACTTTCAGCAGACGCCGGTGGCACAGAGCGTCTGCGGATCTTTACGGAGAGATGGGCACTGGAAGTGCCTGGGGCTGACGCTCATGATTGTCGTGTGCCTGGCCACCATCGTCTGGTGTCAGTTTGACAAGACAGAGAAGGTATTGGTTCCACACTTAATGTTTTTTTTTTTTTTTTATTGTTTTTTTTATTTGATTTATTTGGTTGTTTCGGGATTTGAGATTTAAATATTGGGCACAACCCACTACTGGCAACGCTGATAGTATTCTGATATGAACCTAAGGCCTATCCAAGTCAATGTGGAAACACTAAAGTGTGTTTATTTGTTTGTTTTGCTCACTTTAACCTCGATCGTAGTCTGCTCACGTGCAATTACTACTATTAGTTGCTACTACTAGGAAGTACACTGGACTGATTTTTGCGTGTGGGCCAGCTTTCCCTAATTACCAGTATCCCTCAGCATCAGGCGAACCCACTCCAACTTCTGAGGTACTTGCAATTTATTCTTAAAGTCAAGGACGAGAAGTCAACATTTATCTGCAACTGGAACCAGAAGAAGAAGCCGACCATGTAAACGATGAACAGATGGGATAATATGGGCATCTCGATCAATGAAGCTCATAAATGGGAACTCTCCTGTTGTTTATGCTTCACTTCGACACCGCAAGATATAAGAGGAACATGATAGATGAGAATATGAGACTACTGGGAGGACATGTCGGGGGCTGTAGGAGATAGCATAAGATAACTTGCTGTGAATTGGTTGCCCCAATGGGGGATAAAGGGCAGAAGGCAGAGAGAGAGAGAGAGAGAGAGAGAGAGAGAGAGAGAGAGAGAGAGAGAGAGAGAGAGAGAGAGAGACCGCCGTGCGGAACAAAACCCCTACCAAAGTCACCAGAAAAAGTGTAAGCGCGGGCACCTTCCTCTAGGTCGACTTCCCACGCCAAGAGGCGTATTGGGTTTATGGTTCTAGAATCATATTTTTAGACAAAACCGCACCCGACGTGAATGTTGTAAACATCACACCTTCAGCCTTTACTTCGCAGAATATTTTCTAATATCAATTTTAGGCCAGGTCGGCCTGAGATTTCAGGTCAATTAAAAACAAAAATCCCCGTATCTATGAAGATTTACTGATCTCCCTGGCCTAACGGCTTGCGAACGCGATTCGAGAGCCGCTTACCATGCGTTCGAAACGCAGCGGCGACCGATTTGTCGCGCTGGGGTTTTAAAGTGTTGGTATGGGAGCCGGTCGTTCAGAAAGCAATAGGAAACTTCTTTTTTTTTCTTTTTTTTTCTTTTTTTTTTTCGCATATCCTTTACCATTAAAAGAACGGAAACATACAAATACCTGGGTACAATCTTCAACTGCTCCAACATCATAAGGGAAGAAATACAAACTAGAATCAACTCTGGAAATAAGATATACTATGCACTACAACATCTACTAACATCAAAGGCACTATCTCGTAACACCAAAATCACAATATACAAAACACTGATCAGACCAGTTGTGCTGTATGGCTCTGAAACCTGGAGCACAACGAAAGGAGACGAAGCCTTGTTACAAACCTTTGAGAACAAAATTTTAAGACGCATCTTTGGACCCATTAGGGATACACAAAGTGGAGAGTGGAAAAGAAGAAGTAACAAAGACATTTATGATCTGTTTAAGTCCCCGCTAATCACTGGTATCATGAAGGCTAATAGACTACAATGGCTGGGGCATATAGAAAGAATGGAAGATAATAGGGAAACAAAACTCGCTTACACTCAGGAAATAAATGACCGTAGACCCCGAGGTAGACCAAGAAGACGGTGGAGAGATAATACATGTACAGACCTACAAGCACTTGGAATCAACGACTGGCAAGAGAAGGTTCACCAGAGAGACGAATGGAGACGGATTGTATTTGCAGCAAAGAACCTCAATGGCTCGGAAAGCTGAAGAAGAAGAATATCCTTTACAGGATATCGCTGTCAACAGCAGCATCTTTCAGCTGATTGTTGATTTCTTGGCAAGATTACGCTCAGTAGTTTGCCATTGCTTTCTGAGCGACCTGCTCACATACCCCATAAGTTATCGACGCGGCAAGAACCGCCACCGATTCTCGCGCACGTCACGTTACTGACGAGAGGATACGGATTACGGAGAAAGTCGCTAACTCCTAGGCCAGGGAGCACGGCAATAACAAACTACTGAACGTAAAACTTGCCAAGACATCAACAACAGCATTAAAATGCAGGTGTTGACAGCGATGTCCTGTAAATAGGGTATGAAAAACAAAGATGGAGATTTGAAAACATGTTCAACAGGTCGACAGCCAAGAATACAACTTTGACAAGCCGTTTAAAATGGCTGTCAGTAATGAAGTCCTGAAACGCGAGCTGCTTGAAGTGACGTACATCTTTCTTTATTTCTCTCTTTCTTTATATTGGTCATTCTTTGTATCGGCCTTTCTTTCTTAATGTTTGTCTTTCTTTCTTTTTGCGTTTTCGTTTTTATGCTGGCGTTGGTTCTCAGCTGTCTCTTTCTTTCTGTCTTTCTTTCTTTGCTTTTATTTGTATGTTGTTGTTAGTTCTCCATTATCTCTTTCTTTCTTTCTTCCTTTCTTTATATTTGCCATTCTTTATATCGGCTTTTCTTTATTTATTTATGTATGTCTTTCTTTTTTTTTTTTTTGCGTTTTTATGTTTATGCTGGTTTTAGTTCTCCTTCTCTCTCTCTCTCTCTCTCTCTCTCTCTCTCTCTCTCTCTCTCTCTCTCTCTCTCTGTCGCTCTCTGTCTCTCTCTCTCTCCCTCTCTCTCTGTCTCTCTCTCTCTCTCTCTCTCTCTCTCTCTTTCTGTCAACATGTTTAATTAAACTGCTAGTTGTTTCTTGTCTTAATGTTACAACAACGGTCTATTGATCACAGAAAATCTTAAATTTTTTCCAGACTGCTCTGACCTACATAGACATGGCTTTCAGTAGCTCGGATCGGTCGGGCTCCTGTAAAGAAGGTTACATCTACATCCCCGTGGCCTGTGTGATTATCCTGTACCTGGTCTACCTAGTAGAGTGCTGGCACTCGCATGCTTGGCTGGAGCTCAAGTATAAGGTTGGCAGTGGGTGTTTCATATCATGCATTGTTGATCATAATAGATATATACGAGGGAAAGTCATTATTTAACAGGGATTTTATTTAAAAAGTGCCTGGAAGAGATTAAACTACAGAAGTAAAGGGAGAAGTAAATACCTGAATGGCTTGGCCGCGTGGCATGTTCGAGACAGAAACACGGAGCTGATCCACGACTCTGGTAATCGAGTGAGATGACAAAACATGACCGCCCACGCTTATCGGCATGGCACATGATGGATGGATGGCATGGAATTGTATCCATCCATCCATCTTATGACATGCAGATAAGCGTGGGCGGTCATGTTTTGCGATCTAATTCGATCACCAGAGCCGTGGATCAGCTCCGCGTTTATGTCTCGACCATGCCACGTGGCCAAGCCATCCAGGTATTTACTTTTCGGTCTTCCCATCGGTCTCTTCCCTTCGATCTTGCCAGTTGTCACCAAGTTATCCAATTCATTTCTTCTCATAACATGCCCAAAATGTTTTGACTGTCTGCGTCTAATGACTCTAATCAGTTTACGATCTTCTTTTGTTTCTTGAACTGGAATTTTATGGACAACGGAACATATTATTTTAGGACACAAAGTGCCACTTTAGCAATACCCAAGTAGGGTCATGAGGATTGAGCAGTTTGCGCGTGTGCAACAGAGATTACAAAATGGCTGCCCCACTATTGAGTTGCACGGTGGTAGAACCACGAGACTTTTTATTTGTTGTTGTGTGTGTGTGTGTGTGTGTGTGTACGTGTGTGTGTGTACGTGTGTGTGTGCGTGTGTGCGTGCGTGTGTGTGTGTGTGTGTGTGTGTGTGTGTGTGTGTGTGTGTGTGTGTGTGTGTGTGTGTGTGTGTGTGTGTGTGTGTGTGTGTGTGTGTGTGTGTGTGTGTGTGTGTGTGTGTGTGTGTGTGTGTGTGTGTGTGTGTGTGTGTGTGTGTGTGTGTGTGTGTGTGTGTGTGTGTGTGTGTGTGTGTGTGTGTGTGTGTGTGTGTGTGTGTGTGTGTGTGTGTGTGTGTGTGTGTGTGTGTGTGTGTGTGTGTGTGTGTGTGTGTGTGTGTGTGTGTGTGTGTGTGTGTGTGTGTGTGTGTGTGTGTGTGTGTGTGTGTGTGTGTGTGTGTGTGTGTGTGTGTGTGTGTGTGTGTGTGTGTGTGTGTGTGTGTGTGTGTGTGTGTGTGTGTGTGTGTGTGTGTGTGTGTGTGTGTGTGGTGTGTGTGTGTGTGTGTGTGTGTGTGTGTGTGTGTGTGTGTGTGTGTGTGTGTGTGTGTGTGTGTGTGTGTGTGTGTGTGTGTGTGTGTGTGTGTGTGTGTGTGTGTGTGTGTGTGGTGTGTGTGTGTGTGTGTGTGTGTGTGTGTGTGTGTGTGTGTGTGTGTGTGTGTGTGTGTGTGTGTGTGTGTGTGTGTGTGTGTGTGTGTGTGTGTGTGTGTGTGTGTGTGTGTGTGTGTGTGTGTGTGTGTGTGTGTGTGTGTGTGTGTGTGTGTGTGTGTGTGTGTGTGTGTGTGTGTGTGTGTGTGTGTGTGTGTGTGGTGTGTGTGTGTGTGTGTGTGTGTGTGTGTGTGTGTGTGTGTGTGTGTGTGTGTGTGTGTGTGTGTGTGTGTGTGTGTGTGTGTGGTGTGTGTGTGTGTGTGTGTGTGTGTGTGTGTGTGTGTGTGTGTGTGTGTGTGTGTGTGTGTGGTGTGTGTGTGTGTGTGTGTGTGTGTGTGTGTGTGTGGTGTGTGTGTGTGTGTGTGTGTGTGTGTGTGTGTGTGTGTGTGTGTGTGTGTGTGTGTGTGTGTGTGTGTGTGTGTGTGTGTGTGTGTGTGTGTGTGTGTGTGGTGTGTGTGTGTGTGTGTGTGTGTGTGTGTGTGTGTGTGTGTGTGTGTGTGTGTGTGTGTGTGTGTGTGTGTGTGTGTGTGTGTGTGTGTGTGTGTGTGTGTGGTGTGTGTGTGTGTGTGTGTGTGTGTGTGTGTGTGTGTGTGTGTGTGTGTGTGTGTGTGTGTGTGTGTGTGTGTGTGTGGTGTGTGTGTGTGTGTGTGTGTGTGTGTGTGTGTGTGTGTGTGTGTGTGTGTGTGTGTGTGTGTGTGTGTGTGTGTGTGTGTGTGTGTGTGTGTGTGTGTGTGTGTGTGTGTGTGTGTGTGTGTGTGTGTGTGTGTGTGTGTGTGTGTGTGTGTGTGTGTGTGTGTGTGTGTGTGTGTGTGTGTGTGTGTGTGTGTGTGTGTGTGTGTGTGTGTGGTGTGTGTGTGTGTGTGTGTGTGTGTGTGTGTGTGTGTGTGTGTGTGTGTGTGTGTGTGTGTGTGTGTGTGTGTGTGTGTGTGTGTGTGTGTGTGTGTGTGTGTGTGTGTGTGTGTGTGTGTGTGTGTGTGTGTGTGTGTGTGTGTGTGTGTGTGTGTGTGTGTGTGTGTGTGTGTGTGTGTGTGTGTGTGTGTGTGTGTGTGTGTGTGTGTGTGTGTGTGTGTGTGTGTGTGTGTGTGTGTGTGTGTGTGTGTGTGTGTGTGTGTGTGTGTGTGTGTGTGTGTGTGTGTGTGTGTGTGTGTGTGTGTGTGTGTGTGTGTGTGTGTGTGTGTGTGTGTGTGTGTGTGTGTGTGTGTGTGTGTGTGTGTGTGTGTGTGTGTGTGTGTGTGTGTGTGTGTGGTGTGTGTGTGTGTGTGTGTGTGTGTGTGTGTGTGTGTGTGTGTGTGTGTGTGTGTGTGTGTGTGTGTGTGTGTGTGTGTGTGTGTGTGTGTGTGTGTGTGTGTGTGTGTGTGTGTGTGTGTGTGTGTGTGGTGTGTGTGTGTGTGTGTGTGTGTGTGTGTGTGTGTGTGTGTGTGTGTGTGTGTGTGTGTGTGTGTGTGTGTGTGTGTGTGTGTGTGTGTGTGTGTGTGTGTGTGTGTGTGTGTGTGTGTGTGTGTGTGTGTGTGTGTGTGTGTGTGTGTGTGTGTGTGTGTGTGTGTGTGTGTGTGTGTGTGTGTGTGTGTGTGTGTGTGTGTGTGTGTGTGTGTGTGTGTGTGTGTGTGTGTGTGTGTGTGTGTGTGTGTGTGTGTGTGTGTGTGTGTGTGTGTGTGTGTGTGTGTGTGTGTGTGTGTGTGTGTGTGTGTGTGTGTGTGTGTGTGTGTGTGTGTGTGTGTGTGTGTGTGTGTGTGTGTGTGTGTGTGTGTGTGTGTGGTGTGTGTGTGTGTGTGTGTGTGTGTGTGTGTGTGTGTGTGTGTGTGTGTGTGTGTGTGTGTGTGTGTGTGTGTGTGTGTGTGTGTGTGTGTGTGTGTGTGTGTGTGTGTGTGTGTGTGTGTGTGTGTGTGTGTGTGTGTGTGTGTGTGTGTGTGTGTGTGTGTGTGTGTGTGTGTGTGTGTGTGTGTGTGTGTGTGTGTGTGTGTGTGTGTGTGTGTGTGTGTGTGTGTGTGTGTGTGTGTGTGTGTGTGTGTGTGTGTGTGTGTGTGTGTGTGTGTGTGTGTGTGTGTGTGTGTGTGTGTGTGTGTGTGTGTGTGTGTGTGTGTGTGTGTGTGTGTGTGTGTGTGTGTGTGTGTGTGTGTGTGTGTGTGTGTGTGTGTGTGTGTGTGTGTGTGTGTGTGTGTGTGTGTGTGTGTGTGTGTGTGTGTGTGTGTGTGTGTGTGTGTGTGTGTGTGTGTGTGTGTGTGTGTGTGTGTGTGTGTGTGTGTGTGTGTGTGTGTGGTGTGTGTGTGTGTGTGTGTGTGTGTGTGTGTGTGTGTGTGTGTGTGTGTGTGTGTGTGTGTGTGTGTGTGTGTGTGTGTGTGGTCAGAGGGTGTGAAATCTATAGAAACCTACAGAAGAATTTCAATTTGGAGACAAGAGATTAAACCTCAGATAGATACAGACAAGAGATTAAACTACAGATAGATACAGACAAGAGATTAAACCTCAGATAGATACAGACAAGAGATTAAACCTCAGATAGATACAGACAACAGATTAAACTACAGATAGATACAGACAAGAGATTAAACTACAGACATGTGACATACACATACATATGTACAAGATTAAACTGTAAATATATCTTCTTCTTCTTCTTCTTCTTCTTCTTCTTCTTCTGCGTTTGTCCGTAATTTTGTTTAGGACGTAATTGCGTTGTTCCCGTTTACAGCAGAGCTGCGATATTTTCCACCTTTCGGCCGACACATCCGACTTCTTCAGGCATTTATTAACCTGGTTAACCTCCCCGGGGACCCGGGTCTAGGCCATGAAGCCTACTGTGTATATGGTGCTAACGCCATATTGATTTAGACTAGTCGGTACCCGATGTATGACGTAGTCAGATAGCATGCCGGCCGCCTTTATGTCCCAGGACATTAGCTGGTACCCAGTGTAGGCTGGGGCGGTCTGACACCCGTGCTATGGGGCTGGGTGGATCCTGCGGTCCTGCTGTTATGATGAGATCCCACTGACCGGGATGTGTGGGTCCTTGAACACTGCGTGGACACGTCAGTACAATGGGCCCTTTCTTTCTTTCTATTGGTCATTCCTTCATTATGTGGGGCTTTCTTTATATCGGGCTTTCTTTCTTTCTTTCTTTTCATTGGCCATTCTTTTTTTTTTTATATCGGGCTTTCTTTCTTTCTTTCTTTCTTTCTTTCTTTCTATTGGCCATTCTTTCCTTATATAGGGCTTTCTTTCTTTATTTTCTTTCTTTCTTTTTATTGGCCAATCTTTTTGTTTTAATGGTTTTTATTTCTTTCTTTTTATTGGCCATTCTTTCTTTACATAGGTCTTTCTTTCTTTCTTTTTGTAAGCCATTCTTTCTTTATATAGGGTTTTCTTTCTTTCTTACTTTTTATTGGGTATTCTTATTCTGGTTTTTTTTTTTAATATCGTACTTTCTTTCTTGCTTGCTTTCTTTCTTTCTTTTTATTGACCATATTTTCTGTCTCTTTGCTCGATTATTTTCATGCTCGTTTTAGTTCTTTTATATCTCTTTCGATTTTTCTTTTCTTTTCTTTTCTTATCTTTTCTTTTCTTCTTTCTTTCTTTCTTTCTTTCTTTTTTTTATTGGCCGTTGTTTCTTTATATCGGACATTCTTTAATTCTTTCTTTCTTTCTTCCTTTCTTTCTGTTTGCTTAATTATTTTTATGTTGGTTTTAGTTCGTCTTTCTTTCTTTCTTTCTTTCTTTCTTTCGTTCTATCTTTCTTTCTTTCATCTCTCTCTCTCTCTCTCTCTCTCTACATATATATATATATCTTCATTCATTCCTCCGACACATGCTATCCAATATCCCCTCTTACCCCGCTCTGACATCATTTCCTGCCTCTCTGACATTAATTCCTGCCTCTCTGACATCATTTTCTGCCTCTCTGACATCAATTAATGTCCACAAATGAGAAACTAACCAAACACTTGCACACAGAATCAACATCATTTTGTTGACTTTTGACAAACATTTCGAGAAACAGCTCCCGCCCTATCACTCCCCACTTTCCCCGCGTATCAAACAAATAAAGCACGAAGCCCTAATGCGGTAAATCTTGTAAAATTATCTTTATGATTTCATACAGATTTTCGTAAAAATATTAATACGCTTGTATTTACAGAATTCTAATCCAGGTATTCATTAACGCGGAAGTTTCAGTGGATCACGTGATAGATTCCTACTTATCCAAAGCTTTGCACTTATTTTTTTAATTCCATGTTGAGCTGAGTTGAGTTGAGTTGAGCTAAGAACTGACATCACTGCATTCAGGACATTGTCATACGCTCTCCGTCCCCTCGTTCAATAGCCAGCGAAGAGTCACAGTACTAATCGTAAAAATGTTCTTTGCGATCATTTGCCATTGCTTTCTGAACAAGAAGTTAACGTTAAGGTAAAATTGACTGGTGTATGGGATGATCCCCGTACCCCGCCATCAGCGGAAGTTTGAGAGCTAGAGCTCTTACCCATTCGGCCACGCTGAATGATCTGTTGAAGATAAAGTTAGTTGCATATCCTTTACAGGACGTAGCAGTCAACCACAGCATTTTTTGGCTTTCTGTGATTCCTGGGCAAGTTTACGTTCAGCAGTTTGCCATTGCTTTCTAACAACCAGCACTCATACCTATATGGAAACCAACTCAAGGCGATCTGCCTTCAAATCGCCGACAGCTGTGTTTCGAACGCAGTATGCGGGATTACGAATTGTATTCGTTACCCTTTCGCCACGGAGCCGGCTCTGTTGAAGATATTCTGCATATCTACGTTCTTTGTACAAGAGCTAAGAAAGATATACTTACTGGTCCCTTGGATCAACGCAAAACTTCCAGCTGTATTGAGCTAAAGAGGACACGCAAACACTGGTGGAGTTAAAGATCAGAATATCGCCTGGTGTCTAATCAACAACGTCAGCGATCTCAAGAAGGGGGAAGAGGAAAAGAAAGAAGAAGAAAGATATACACGTATCCTTCAAGGTAATCTTATACTGTAAATATATACACATCGTTCAACATAATCTTATACTGTAAATATATACACATCGTTCAGAGTGATCTTAATATTGCAATTATGTACACATACCTTTCAACCTATTGTAAATGCTGTCAATATATTCACATAACGTTCAATGTAATCTTCTTACTGTAAGCACACACGCACACGCATGCACGCGCGCGCGCACACACACACACACACACACAATTTTCAATGTAGTCTTCGTATTTAAACACACACACACACACACACACACACACACACACACACACACACACACACACAACGTTCAGTGTAGTCTACATACTGTAAATACACAGACGCGCACACACACACACACACACACACACACACAATGTTCAAAGTATTTTTCGTACTTTAAACACACACACACACTCACACACACACACACACAACGTTCAGTGTAGTCTTCATACTGTACACACACACACACACACACACACACACACACACACACACACACACACACAAGGTTCAGTGTATTCTTCATACTGTGAATAAAGATGCACAACTTTCAAAATAGTCTTCATTGTAAATATA
This sequence comes from Cepaea nemoralis, assembly GCA_014155875.1. Classification (NCBI taxonomy): domain Eukaryota; kingdom Metazoa; phylum Mollusca; class Gastropoda; order Stylommatophora; family Helicidae; genus Cepaea; species Cepaea nemoralis. The sequence goes on along the minus strand of JACEFZ010006263.1, from coordinate 609,943 downwards.
TATATATATATATATACAACATTCAACAAAGTGTTCACGCAGCAGATATATACATACACTACTCAATAAAATCTTCACCTTGTAAAACAAACACACAAACAAACTATGCTACGGGTCTGCGATGTCCGAGGATAGGACCGTCACAGAGACATGGGTGGCCAGTCTTTCCCTCATTTAGCGGACGACGAACGAGGCGTCGAACCCTGGCCTGACGGGGATCTTGACATGATCCACTTAGCCACCTAGCGAAAATCTTAAGATAATGTTGAACGTTGTGTTATTACAGTCTGGAGATTACGTTGAACGGCGTGTGTGTACACCTATTTACAGCTTGGAGAGTGCGTTGAACGTGTACACATATTTACAGTTTGGAGATTACGTTGAACATTATAAGTATATATTTACAGTTTGAAGACTGCATTGAACGATGTGTATGAGTGTGTGTATATGTACAATATAAGTACTACGTTCAAGGTTGTGTGTATATGTTTACAGTGTGATATCACCACAGTGTACACCACAATCAGGAAGATGCAGGAAGCCCTGCCCGTCATCTGGTGGAAGGCTACCTGCTACCACTACATCCGCAGAACTCGCCAAGTCATGAGATACCGAAACGGCGACGCCTTCACATCCACACAGGTTGTTGTTGTTGTTTTTGTTGCTGTTGTTGTTACTGATGGTGGTTGGTTTTTGCCACTACTGTTGGTTTTGTTGTTGTTTTTTTTTCGCCACAGCTTTGTTGTTGTTGTTGTTGTTGTTGTTGTTGTTGTTGTTGTTGTTGTTGTTGTTGTTGTTGTTGTTGTTGTTGGAGGTGGTGGTGGTGGTGGTGATGATGGTAGTGATGTTATTTATAGTAGTGGTGCTAGTAGCTGGCTCCGTGGTGGAGAGTTTCTGATGCAGTTCGTAATCTCACATACCCACGTTCGAAACATAGCTGCGAGTGATTTAGAAGCAGACCGCCTTGCGTTGGCTTTTTACGAATTAGTATGGTGCCGGTCGTTCAGAAAGCAATGGCAAACTACTGAACGTAAACTTACCAAGAGCTCACAAACAGCCACTAAGGTTGACTGCGACGTCCTGTAAAGGATATGCAACTAACTTTGAGTGGTGTTAGTAGCGGTGGTGATGTTAGTGGTGGTTGTGGTGTGCAAGTGAAGGCCATGTTGTTGCTGTTGTTCGTGGTTTTGGTGGCAATGATGTTGGTGATGGTAGTAGTGGTGGTGATAAGGCCAGTGCCCTTCCTCGCAACCTTTCAATTCCAGACAAATGTCAGAAAATTCTGAAAATTATTCGGTACCAGTGTCATTTAGAGTGGACTAAACATTGCATGTACTGGCACTTTGTTGTCTTTACACATGATAGTTGTGCTTTAAAATATGCATAATCTCTCTGAAGCACTACACCTGCGCTGAATTGTAGAAACCAAGTGTTTCCCATGCAGCATGATCCCTCTCTCGGTCTGTCTAGTTTACTTCAGAAGAAAGGTAAAACCAATACATCTGGAATAAAACCAGCTGCAGAAGTTGTCGGATCAGCGAAGCAAAGCTCTAATTCCCCGCCTGTTGGAGCTTCGATCCTAGACCAGTTGCCGACCAAGGCTTAGGGTGTGTTATGTCCTGCCATGACATTTAGTCTTTAGGTTGCATTTCCTCGCACTAAGGTAAGGCTTGTATCCTTCAAGTTGCGATCCTCCACCCGAAGCCATTGACACAATGTGGGGAGTCGGGTTTGGTAAGCGCCGCCCAACATTCGGCGCTAACAGAAAGCAGATAGTACCGTCTACTGTCATACGATAGCTCAGTCATCATATCTTACTAGCGGACTAGAAATTGTCTAGTAAATTACAAGTAGCCAATAAATGTTGGAATAGATTGCAACGTACTGTGAAGGATATGCAACAAATTTGTTAAATATAAACAAGATAGAACTATTCTGCGTTTGATCTCGTTTCATTTGGAAGTCTCGGCGAGAAAGAGAGTTGACAAATGGTCTCATACGAACTATGAATATAGATCTAAAGGAAGACCAAGAATGAGATAGGTAGAATGTATCAAAAGGATGAACATCCAAATATCAACAAGCATTAAAAAATAAGCTGATAGATGTTTTATTCGTATCAGTGCCGTGTTACCAATGCTAGGCAGTGACCGTCCTAGTCATACACTGGCTTACTATCACATTATGTGAAATTAGATGCATAAGAAAAGCAGCTGGAAAATGAGAAGAGATAGAGAGGTAAATGTGAAACTAAGAATGAGTGTAGAGATGCCAACGGTTACTGATTTAATAGAACATCAGAGAATTACATGATTCTGACAATTACTTAGAACTGAACTAGATAAATTAGTTGCTACAGAATTCAACGTGAGAGCACTGGGGTACAAGATGAGAGAACGTTCCATGAAGAGACGGCTAGATGGAGTAAAAGAGACATTAGAGAAATGACATATAACTTTAGATCAAGTATCAAGACAAACGAAAACCAGAAAATTGCATCTACCCCCTCTTTGCGACGCTTCGCGGCAACAATAGTAGGACAAAAGAAGAAGAGGAAGTTGGTACAGAAAATCATTTTCAACCCATCCCAAGTGGCACATTCAGCTTTGGATTGAAAACTTCAAATTTCTCTACCTTAACTGCATGTATAGACTACAACAATCAATCAGTCAGGTGCCATCTCCACATGACGGTTGGCTGCAATGTATCTCCAGCATTGTCTGTCCACAACAGATTGTCCTTAAATCATCATCATCATGTCTCTTGTCACATGATATAGTCGTTCATGTATCTCCATAGATTTCGTTCTTGGTGTTCTGATCCTGTTTCTGAGTCTGATCTACTTTGGTTCATGAAAGCTTAGGTAGATAATGTGGCGGTTTCCTCTTACATTCCACATCTATTCGCGAGACCAATCAGGCACTTTATGGTCTCTACTTCTTTCCTGTTCTTCTATGAATGTCTTTCAATGCCTATGACTTTATGTCTCTTATTAACACGATAATTACTTTCTACAGGTATATTACGAAAGAGTGGATTCAAATACAGCAGGGGCAGCCTTCAACTTCACCCGCTGTGGAGTCAAGGACATCTCGCGACCTCTGTCTGATCTAGAAAACTACCCAGCCATCAAGATTAAGATCAGCAAAGGGTTTTCATTTGCAAACTTGGACACAGAATACGAATTTGAAGAACAGCGGTCGCAGTTTTTTCAAGAGCATGAAACCAAGGACGATTACATGGAAGGGCGCGAAGGAATGGATTTAATTAACATGGATTTCAAGGAATACGTTATTGCGTTCAAGGATCCAAACAATTTACCCTGGTACGTTTCGCGCGCTGTATTCTGGGTAGCTTCTCTTATTCTTCTGTCCTGGCCTCTTAGAGTCATTATTGAGTTCAAGACCGCCCATTTGCATTACCATATTCATAAGTTATTTGGGTCAAATTATTTAGGTTCGGAACACTGTCCTGGTTTGATAAGTAGGGCAAGCACAATGAACAGTACAGAGTTTGAAATGAGTATACGTAACAATAACGTTATAGTTCCTAGCTATTCGGAAGCTATGCTGGTAGACATACACGAGCAGCATAGAAGAGATTACGGGGCTATCAAAACGTACCCGTCAAAATTTCCAAGAAGTTTGACTAATGCTACTTTAGCTGGAAGATCTACTTGGCGGTGTGCAACCCCCACTGTAATGATGAACCAGGTCAAGAAGTTTAAGAGCTGTAATGTGTTAGAAAACTGTGAGCCCACGGATCCTTCGTTACGGTCTGGCTCGTTTCGTTATCATGTTCGACAACTGATGAGAGAAAGAGGCAGACATCAAACAAAAACGATTATAAGTCTGTCACACTGTAATATAGCAGGTATCTTAAGCAACGAAAATATTAGGCGGGATAATTGTTCCATTGATATATCAAACGGCACGAATACTGCATCTGTATGTTATTATCATTCTATAGAATCATCAAACATCAACTTGGTTTTCTCGGATGGAGCATCATCTTGCGCTGGGCTCAAACCCAGGTTGGAGGATGCACGATGCAATGATCTGGATGTACGCATTGTTGCATCACTGAAACCTAAGCTGCAAAACGAACATCCCATTTCACTCTTGACCAGGTCTAAAAGTGTGCCAGTTTCAAACTCCACAGGACAAGATATACTCCACCACTTGCCATCATTACCCGGAGACGAATTATCGGTAGAATCTGCATCAAATATTTCAATCATACCCCCAGAAGTAAACCCCCATCCAACATCATCGAATTCCGAATATTACAACGTAAGCAGAAGCATATTTCCTAGAACATCAACGCCCCCTTCAACGCCATCATCACCTCCAGCTTACGAAGAAGCTGTCAAAATGCGACAGATATCCCCTTCTCTTGTGTCACAGCCAGCATTAAACTCTGTCGACACCGCCACGGAAATTGGATTTACTGGAAAGTCTTCTTCAGGACTACCGACGCCAAGTGTACCAGCCACTAGAGCACGCGCAGGTCGTGATGATAAAGGTAACACTAATTTAGTCCTCCTAGCTAGGCCGATCGATTCCCGAATCGATAATGGGAAGTCTGTGCAGTCGCCTGGAAGAAACAACGATGATTCGAAGTACGATAGTTGCCGCTTAGACTCTACTTCTTCTGCTGCAAATTCCGAAGAAGGGAAATGTTATACGAATCTACAAACATCACGTCATCGTCAACAGCAGCTACTGTCAAATAAGTTAAAGCCACTTCCTAACGTCTGTAAAATTATCTACCCAGACGCAAAGGATTCCGATATTGGATGTTTGCATGGCACACATTCGGAATCTGGAGATTTAGAGAACGCGCCGAGTAGTGACGATTATTTATCTAACAGGACTTCACAACTCCGATCTTTCGAAATCGGATCGATATCCGGTTTAGCTGCGTCTGTGATTACCCAAGATGGCATCTCTGACCCGGCGACGCCGTTGAATCACAGATTGAACAGGAGCACTCCATCATCCACTGTTTCGGAAGCAGCTGTCACTCATGCTAGAGCTACCCGCTTATACACCTGCCCCAGACATCGGATGGAAACGTCCGTGTGATTTATAGAACGGTAACTGGAGAAGATGATGGAAGGGAGGTGGGGATGTTATATGCGGATTTGTGAAGTGGAAGGAGGAGAGGGAAAGAAGAAGAAGTTGGATGAGGAGGGAAGAAGAAGGGGAGAGGGAAAAGGAGGAGGGCAAGAAGAAGAAGAAGAAGAAGAAGAAGAAGAAGAAGAAGAAGAAGAAGAAGAAGAAGAAGAAGAAGAAGAAGAAGAAGAAGAAGAAGAAGAAGAAGAAGAAGAAGAAGAAAGAAGAGGAGGGGGAAGTAGCAGGAGGAAGAGAAGAAGAAGGAGGAGGGGGAGAAGAAAAAGAATGAAAAAGATGAAGGAGGGGGAGGGGAGAAAAAGAAGGAGAAGGGAAAACAAGAGGAAGAATGATGAGGGGGAGAAGAAAAGGAGGAAGAGAGAAAAGGTAGCAAACGGAGTAGAAGAAGAAGGAGGAGGGAGGAGTAGAAGAAGAAGAAGAAGAAGAAGAAGAAGAAGAAGAAGAAGGAGGAGGAGGAGGAGGAGGAGGAGGAGGAGGAGGAGGAGGAGGAGATGAAAAAGAGGAAGAAGAGCAATGCGGAGGAAGAGGAGAAGTCGAAGAATGGGGAATGGGTGTGGTTTAAAGAGTTCAGTCTTCACATAGTTTAGAAGCACATAGAAAAAGCTGGATGTTTATACATGTGGGTGTAGATGGGAAAAGCTGGTTGTTTACATAGACGAAGACGGGAACACTTCGATCTTGATATAATTGAAAGATAGATTGAATGTGTTGACTGTTTATATAGTTGGAGTGGACAGAAAATATCTCGGTGTTTATATATTCGAGCTTAATATTTACACAGTTGCAAATACAGTTACGTATTTATGTATTTAATTGGGAAGTATCTGAACCAGGTAAATTGTTTAAATAAAATCGAGCCTTGAAGGTGATTCTAATACATTACAACTAGGCCGGAATGTGAACATGTTAGCTATTGAACTAGCGCGGCTGTCGTTTCATTGTGTGGGAGGATTTATATACTTATGTTGGCATGCGAGTTGAGGAGAATCAAATAGTTGTTTGAATACACTAGTTGTAGTAGTTGTACGGTTCCAATGTTATAGCAAACGTCGCCCCATGCTTGCTTGCTTGTGTTCGCTGGCTGTGAACTCCAGCGTGAAGTCCTGTATGTCGGATGAAGACATCCTGTTATCCAACATCAGTGTGATGTCATATCGGACTGAGGTTTCCGAGAGTATCCGTTGTCCCATGTCTGGCTTATTGGTGTGCAGACTGGTGTTTCCTCGCCGTGCAAGCAGATACTCTCCGACTTCGGAAGAATCAGCGATCCTACTACGTTAGCCAGGACTCCGAATGGACCTGTTGCCCGGGACGCACAACTAGGACGTGTTAGTATGTCTTGGCCAGTACAGAACCTGGCCCTGGTACATTGGAAACACCTCTGCGTCCCACGTCGCCCCATAATTGCTAACTTCCTGTGCCAGCGAAAGCCACATAAAATGTGTATTAATGTTCCGTGTGAACTTGTGAAGGAAACAAAAACTTCGACAAAACCAAATCGCCGAAGAGAAGACAGAAAGCTGTCCTTCGATTAAATTTGCAGTTCATTGTCGAAGAAGATAGCTGTGCCGAGAAACACAAGCAGCCGGCACACGTATCACCGCATAAGACCGCCGCCTAAATGCCAGCAACAAGCCACCCGCCATTTTCTAATTCTGCACTTCATAAAAAATCCGACGTGGACAAAAATTAAAAGCATTTCGAAAGAAATCAAATGCTTAAACTTACTCCAGCTTTTCCCTTCTCTTATGAATGTTCTTTTTATGCGAGTAACCGGTTCTCTTTCCGAGTCAACTCTTTCAAGATATCTCCATTACACTCTTTTTAATAACCCATTCATGTTTTCATTGTTTAAAACAAAACAAAAAACACTATCTATTAATCTTCCGCAACCAGATGACTAAATGTCCATGACTGACTTCCATACTACAGGATTATCTTGATATAGCTCATAAGAGCTCTCTTTCTCATCTCAGTTGACAAAGACACATTGCACGGGAATATTCTTCATCTTAGAAATGCTGCTTTTTCCCGGGCTACTCTGCGTGTAACTTATTCCGTCTGTTGTTATCAAAGTACTCAGATACTGAGCTGATTCTATGCCATGGGATGATTAATAGTCTTAAGCGACTTCCCGTATCTGCCACGGCGTTATATACAGTAGTTTTCCTTATGCAACCCCCTTTAATTTAATATATAATACAACGACTACGATATTAACAACTGTTTAGTCACATTGTGACAACCCCTACTTCTCATTTCCCGTTATCCAATTTTTGCTTGGTCCAAACCTACATTTTGTTTAGCACTGAATCTGCTTAATAATAGAAAGACGGGTGTCATGGTGATATCAAAGAAACAGATTGTGCCTAAATGTGCAGTGAAAGAAGATGATGTTATTATGGGGCAAGTGCAGAAATTCAGATATCTAGACACATGGATAACATCAGATGGAAGATGCATCACTGAGATAAAGAACAGGATAGGACATGCAAAGACTGCATTCTATCAAATGAAGAACGTTTTGTGCAAAAAGTCACTGTCCTTAAAAATTAGAAACAAAAAAGTTCTTGCATGTTACATTGAACCAGTACTAACATAAGGCTGCGAATCCTGGACATTTAGTAAACAGGCGAAAGAATCCCTGGAAGCCATGGAGGTGTGGTTTTACAGTAGAAAGCTGAAAATTAATTGGACAGTAAAAATGAGCAATCAGGGCGTGTAAAGGGAAGCTGAGTCGCAAAGATAGCTTATCACAAACATCAAAAAGAGGCAGTGAAGGTTTTTATTTTTTTTACCACTTTATGAGTAGACTAAAACTGGAACATATTGTGACAACCGGGATGATTTGTGGAAAGAGAGATATAGGAAGTGAGTTATATAGGATATATAAGATATAGGAACGGGAGTCTCCGTGGTGAAGTAGTCGTTTGACTCGAGCTCCGAAGGTTGTGGGTTCGATTCCGGGCCGCGTCCTTTGGTTCACGGGTGAAATTTTTCGGAGACTCCTATGGGTCGTCGCTAGAGCTACGGAGTTCGTGCTTTGTGCGACGCCTTCCGCGCTTAAGAAAGAGACCGAGCCATATGGGATAAAACCCGGCGCAATAAAGTTGACCCTGTCGACTTTTAAGCGAATTTTTTTTTTAAAGAGGATATAGGAAGACAGCGTGAGAAGATTCTTGAGTCTTATTATTTTCCTCCACCCCCTATATTGAAAGATACAAAATTAAGGCACTATTTACCTCCACACCCTAGGATAAAGAGATACAAAACTGTAAGGTACTAGTTCCCTCCACACCCAATGACAAAGAGATATAAAACTATAAGGTACTATTTCCCTCCACACCCAATGACAAAGAGATATAAAACTATAAGGTACTATTTCCCTCCACACCCAATGACAAAGAGATATAAAACTATAAGGTACTATTTCCCTCCACACCCAATGACAGAGAGATATAAAACTATAAGGTACTATTTCCCTCCACATCGGACTAAAAGTAGTACTACACTGTACGATCTCTCACTTCACTCTGCCTTCAACCTAACTACACTGAAATCAAGAGCCCGCAATCCACATCTCGCAATGTATTATCTTAATGTGCTTGAACTGATTATTTCCCCTGTACAATCATTTCATTAATGCCACAAATATGATTAGTCAACGTGTTTCTTCACCTGTTTAAAATTTCTTGTGATATTCAATACAATATAAAATCTTAATTGACATTTCTACGTTTTGAAAAGTGTGTTTCTGGGTTAATGTTTTTGTTTGTCCTAATTTGTATTTGCAAAGGGGGGAAAATGGAGTATGGTGATAAGAGTTGGTAGGTGAGAGAGAGAGAGAGAGAGAGAGAGAGAGAGAGAGAGAGAGAGAGAGACAGAGACAGAGAGACAGAGAGACAGAGAGACAGAGAGACAGAGAGACAGAGAGACAGAGAGACAGACAGAGACAGAGAGAGTGAGAGAGAGTGAGAGAGAGAGAGAGATTGAGAGAGAGAGTGACAGAGAGACAGTGAGAGAGAGACAGAGATTGAGAGAGAGAGTGAGAGAGAGAGAGTGAGAGAGAGACACAGAGAGATTGAGGGAGAGTGAGAGAGAGAGAAAGACAGAGAGAGAGTGAGAGAGAGTGAGAGAGAGATTGAGAGAGAGAGTGAGAGAGAGAGAGAGAGAGAGAGAGAGATTGAGAGATTGAGAGAGAGAGCGAGAGAGTGAGAGAGAGATTGAGAGAGAGAGAAAGAGTGAGATAGTGAGAGAGAGAGAGAGAGGGGGAGAGAGAGAGAGAGAGAGAGAGAGAGAGAGAGAGAGAGAGAGAGAGAGAGAGAGAGAGAGAGAGTTGTTCTAAACGTAGAGGAATGGAGAAAACTGTCTAGAAACTATAAAATAGAAAGAAGTAAATATATGAGGACACGCCATATAATAGATAAAATATCGCATAGCAAACAAGCACAGCAGAAAGACATTGACATACAGCCAAACAACACAAAGAAGTAGGTGAGATCACACTAGATAATATATTGTCCAACCAACAATGTACATGTGAGCACAACAGACAACAGAAAGAAGTAGCTGACAGTACATTAGAGTAGTAAGGGACGTTGTAACTAATACCTATATAAGGATCCGGATCCTTCTGGTGATGTCATTTTTTACTATACAAAAGTCATGATCATATGCTCTGACGTCACCAAACCGGATCCTTTTCCGACCTCATTTTCAAAATATTGGCGGGTAGTTTCTTGGGTCTGGTTGTCCTGTTGACTACTTCCTTTTGTCACGGGCGGGCGGGCGGGCGGACATCGAGACAAGCCCCGGGCATGTGGAATACATATATAGATAAGTAGACCAACTAGTCACCGGGCACCTGGGTTCGAGTCCCAGTGTGTGTGTGCGTGGGTGTGGTGCGGTGCGCTCGAGCCCCAGTCATCTAGATATCGAACCCCTTCGATGAGGAGATCGAAATCAATATGACAGATTGGAAAAAATGATTTACTCCATCACTCGAGTTACCCCGAGTAGGCCAAGTATATTTTTTTCTGGATTGCTTTTTTTTTTCAACTTTTATTTCATACAAAGCAATGTATATTTACAAGTTGTAGTGTGTGTTTCTTTTGTTTGTGTATATTACAGAGTGTTGCCGTTTGTTAGTGTTAAGTGTAACATTGTGCATAAAACAAATACATACATATATACAGTTATGATAATATGACATTTATGGCATAGTGCATGTAGATACACATTAATTGCATATGCTTCACTTCCACTTCCGCATGCGGAATGCATGAAACACCTGTCCATCTCTTCCTCTCCCTCTCTCTCTCTCTCTCTCTCTCTCTCTCTCTCTCTCTCTCTCTCTCTCTCGGGGGATTGTGTAGTGGGGGATTGGGTTAAGGCATATATGGGTGGGTGGAGGATGTATGTGTGGGTGGTGGTATGTGTGTGTGAGTGGATTGGGGATGTATGGGTGGTTAGGGAGATGTCTGTGTGGGGGTGGGTAGGGAGATGTCAGTTGGTGGGGATGTGTGTGTATGGTTTGGGGATGTGTGAGTGGAAGTGTGGGTTGGTGGGGGATTGTTTGCGTGGGTGATGAATATGTGGTCAATGGAGATGTGGCTGGGGATGGGTGGTTTGAGGTGTGGATGGGGAGAGGATGTGTGGGTTAGGATGTGTATGTGGGTGGGCGTTGGATGTGTGGGTTGGTGAGGGAATGTTTGTGAGTTGCGAGTGTGTTTTGGTTGGGGGAACAGGTGAGGGGAGAGTGTGTGGGTGGGGGATGTGCGGAAGGGGGATGGGTCGGTTGTGGGGTATGTATGTGTCCCTTGGTGTGCGTGTGTGGGTAGGTGGGAGTGTGTGTGTGGGTGGGGTGATATATGGGTAGGTGGGAGATGGGCCTCATAACAAGGTAATTTGCCTTGTTTATGTTTACAACATAAGTGTGTGGGTGGGGGATGTGCGGAAGGGGGATGGGTCGGTTGTGGGGTATGTATGTGTCCCTTGGTGTGCGTGTGTGTGGGTAGGTGGGAGTGTGTGTGTGGGTGGGGTGATGTATGGGTAGGTGGGAGATGGGCCTCATAACATGGTAATTTGCCTTTTTTATGTTTACAACATTCATTTCACAATGTTTATTTTTCTTCCTATGTAAATGTATAATGCTCTTGATGAATGAAAGACGAGTGATTGGAAGGGCCGAATGTAAGACGGGCCTGCGCGCCCAATTTGTAACCCTAATAAAGTTGATTTGATTTGATTTGATTTCTCTCTATCTATCTATCTAACACACACACACACACACACACACACACACACACACACACACACACACACACACACACACACACACACACACACACACAATCTCGTGCTTTCTGGAGACCGCAGTACATTAAATGCCCCGCGCTTGGACAATAAACTTTAAACTATCATTTCCATTAAAATGTGGCTTCTTTGTAATTTCTGGGTCACTTAGCGACCGAGGTGAAGGTCGTTGGTGTTGTTGCCTGATGACAAATTATAGGGTGACGCTCTAGTCCATGATAACTTTTGTTTGGGGAACAAGAATCAGGGATTTACTACTAGCAATTAGAGTCCATGACCTGTCCCCAGGGCGATAATTGGTCCAAAGTTGTGATAGTGTCTGGGTTTCATATACAATGGGAAGGACTTAAAACCTGGCCACTAAAAGCCACATTTGCTTATTGGGTACTTAAAGGGCTCATTCAATTTGTATATACATGGTGGTGCATATTTTTCTTTTCAAACATATCATTACCATATAACATCATTTTAATACATGAGATACCGCCTTGGTTTAAAGTCTGCTACACGCACTCGCGCGCGCGCGCACACACACACACACACACACACAAACACATACACACACACTCATACACTTGCGCGTGCAAATTCATGCACCACACACACACCCGCACACACACCTGCATCCACACACAGACGCATACATATGTTACTGCCAACGGCACTGACACCCATCCACAATATATTTCCTGTTTTTTTAGCATATCCTTTACAGGACATCGTTGTCAACATCAGCATCTGTCAGCTGTATGTTGATGTCTTGGCAAGATTACGCTCAGAAGTTTGCCATTGCTTTCTGAGCGGCCGGCTCGCATACCCCATAAGTTACCGATGCGATTCGAACCACTGCTGCGTCTCACCATCATCACGTTACCGACGAGAGTATACATGATTACGGAGAAAAGTCATAACCTCTAAGCCACGAAGCCGGCATATTTCATGTTGCACATTCAAATATAATAATGAGAAAATTTATAATAATAGTAGCAGTAATAATAATAGTATTATTAATAATAATAATATAATTGTAAGATTATTAATACCATCAATAAACACATTTACAGTTGTATTATCCTTTGTTTAAAACAAGTTATTTGCTTCTTCTGTAACATGTGCTGTCATCAGCCAAATCTTTTACAAGATTTTCGCTTATGGGACTAAGATTAGAATGATTGCGACTTTTTGTTGATAAAGTTGTTGGACAATTTCTTTGTTGATTGTTCTGTAATTGTATAGTACTTTGTTTCTTAATGGCTATATAAGATTTCTGCCTATAGAACAAGTAGCTTTGTGTGGATGTCTTGTGTGGAGTAAGGAATGGAATTTATCATGATTGCTTTGTAAATATCTGTTCTTTGTTTCTGCCATGTGTCAATATAAGGTATACATCATTAAGCTTATAGATTAAAAGTAGGTTTACCATGGAAGAAGGATGAAAGAAAAGTGAGAGCAATTTACGCTATAACAATGAACTAACACGCACTGATAAATCAAGTAAAGTCAGTTCTGAACTCATGATGATGATGAATAGTGAAGAGAGACCTTTCAAGAAAGTTGCGTATCACGTGAAAACGAGACAGCTGGATGGAGTCAGGCCAGGGTCTCGATAGAAACAAGACGTGAAACTGTGTTGAAGCCGTGAAAGATTATCAACGCCATTAGTGCAGTGATTCTCCAGCAAGAGTCGAAAGTGTTTCGTCCAGTTGTGCGGTTAAGTGAATATCCATTCAAAGCTTGGTTGCAGTTTACCGATTTATGGCGGCTCAGCGATGCTCCACGCCCGACGTCAAGAGCAGACTGTCGTAAGTGTGACCTTAGCATAGTCAGACATTGTGATAGGAATTACTGTGCAACTGGAACGATTGTCTCTCATCAAAGTAATGAACGCTACTCAGCAGCTTTGAATATGTATTTTGTATATTTATCACACGCCATCCCACATCTACGGGAACGTGTGAATGTAACTGCTGTGATAATCGTCCATAATAAATATTGAGGAGTGTCAAAGACGTCATGTTGTTCATTGTTCATATCATGTGGATGTTCCTATTAAATCTGTCATTGAGGCTGAGACAGCGAGCTAATAAACAGCTCATTGGCATTTCGTATGAGTGTTTAGGATGTTTTGTAGGAGATTTCTTGTTGGTATGATTGTGTTGCATTCGTAATAGATGTGCTCTTCTGATTCTTGGACGTTCCGTCTACAAAGCTGACACAGTAGTATTTGTTTAGTTAATTTTGCTGTTCTTTCTCTTGTTGGGGTCATGCTGTAAACAAGCCTATATGTAATGTCCTTTGCTTTTGGAGTAATCTGCTTGTTGTGAATATTAGAGAAAATTTCGGTATAATCTTTTATGAAATATCTATGTCCTCTTTTAATTCTGATATGTACCGGAGTTGCTTGTAATTTAGCTAAATACCTGTAGATTGTACGTGTTTTCTTGTGTGGTAATTTTTCGTGTCCTTTATTGGCTGAAATACATGTTTTGTAGAACGTTGGGAGAGTTCAAAGTAATGTTAGGATGTATTCCTAATAGGTTTTAAATAAGATAGCCTAATTCCAATGTAATAGTGTGCTAAAGGGTGTTTTTCTGGGTGTTGTAGGATTTCAGCTACGTGTTTGATCCTAAGTGCTTGTATTTTGGTTGTTATGTCTTGGAGGGCGATACCTCCATCTTTTTTGTCTTCCGTGAGTGTAGTATGTTTGATAGCGTAGATGGTGCTGCCAAACACAAAGCGTCTAATCTCTTTGTTTATGTTTGTGACAGTCTGACGTGGAGGATCTAGGACTGTGCATAGATATAGTATTTTTGGAATTATATATGTATTAACAATGGTACTTCTACCAAATATGGTAGATGTTTTGTATTTGTACCTCTGTAACATATCTGTTATTTTCTTCTTTAGATTTTGCCAAGTGTCTTTGTGTGTCTGATTTGGTTGACATGGGAAGATTATTCCGTACAATTTTATAATATTATTTGATGTTAAGTCAAATGGAAAATCCGCCTTATTTTCCATTTGCCTAAGCCCATTATAGTAGATTTTTTGACGTTTAATTTTGCCCCACTCCCTTTGCCGAAAAACGAGAACGTCTCCAAAATTATCCGTACAGATTTTTCAGTTGTTGGAAAGAAAATGGTATCGTCCGCATAAGCACGCAGCTTTTGTTCACCCTTCCCTGATATGAACGTACCCCTGACATTGTCGTCCTGTCGTATCTTTTCTAGAAGTGGTTCTAAAGCGACAACGTACAGTGATGGGGACAAGGGACATCTCTGTCTCACTGACCTAATCAACCTGAAAGAATTGGTTAGGGTATGGTTTAATAGAATCCGACTTTCCGGTTTCAAATATAAAATGTTGACCCATGTCCGAAAATAATTTCCCACGTTGCAGTGTGAGAGAGTTTTGTGGAGGTATGAGTGAGATATTCTGTCGAATGCTTTTTCTTGATCTAAAGAGAGAATTGAGGACTGACAGTTTTTCAGATGTGTGTAGTTGATGATGTCCCTTATGAAGTGTGTGTGTGTTGCTGGATATTCCGGTGTTATACACTACATTGCTGGTCTTCATGAATGAGAGATGCCATTACTGATTTCAATTTATTCGTTATAGTCTTTATTAAAATCTTGTAGTCTACATGCAAAAGCGAGATCGGTCTGTAACTCTTTAAAAGTGTCTTGTCGGTGTTCTCCTTCGGAATAAGAGTGATATAAGACGTGTTGAAACTGGATGGGAGTTCTTGTTTTTGGAAAGATTCAGAGAATACTGTTAGTAAAAGGGGACATAGAAGAGGAAAGAAAAACTGATAGAATTCAGCGGTAATACCGTCAGGGCCAGGCGATTTGCCCTTCTGCATTCCGTGAACCGCTTGTGTTATATCTGTTAGTGTTAATTCAGTATCTAGTGTTAGTTTCTGTTCCTCTGTGAGTTCTTTTGTGAATTTCATAAAGTGTTCTTGCACGTGCGCCTGTGTGTTTTCCTCTGTATAAAGGTTCTTGTAATAATCTTCAAAGGCTAAGGCGATTGGTTGTGGCTCGACTTGTATATTTCCTTCCCTGTCAATTATCTGGCCTATCTGTCTGCTGCGCTGTATGTTTTTTTCTAAAGCTAGGTATTGTTTACTCGGTATCTCTTGTGTTATAGTTTGTAACTTTGTTCGCAGTAAAGTCCCCTGAAATCGATTATGTCTGTGGAGATCTAATTCTTCCTGTAATGCTATGATGTGTGGTGAATTTTTGTCTGTCTGTAGTAAGAGCTTAATTGCATTTTCCAATACTTTTTCTTGTTGTAGTTTTTGCTTGTGTATTACTGCTGCTAGTGTTTGTGTTCTCTCTCGTATAGTTTGTTTAAGTGTTTCCCAGAGTTCTCGCGCATTACCCTCTGGTGTATCGCTTGTGTATGTGAGGATCAGTTTTGTTATGCAATCTACATAGTCCTGATTTTGTAAAAGTGTGCTCTTAAGTTTCCAATGGGGAGATCTTCTAAGATGTGGTGTTGCTTGTACTGTGTTTATTGTTGCAACTACAGCCTTATAGTCTGTGACGTTCAGTGTCTCCTGTAAATGCTTGACTTGTGTTATATGATGTGTTATGGGCGCATAAATTCTATCTAATCGCGCTGCTCTATTATGCGCATTGTTAGTGTGTGTTGTATCTATTCCATGGGGATGGTTATCTGCCTGTATGCGTCTGTTAGCCCATGAATATCTAAAATTGTTTGCAATGTGTCTAATTGATGTTCCTTCTCCCCCGTTGTGTTTCTAATTTGCATTCTTACATCTCCATTTATAAGGTCGTGCGCCGAAAGTACGCAATTAAAACACCCCCTAGAATGATGTTGAGACCCCGATATGAGCGTGATAATAAATTTTCCAGTGTTTGGTAGAAGAGCGGCTGATTTCTGTAGTCAGGCGGTGCGTGTATGTTGACAATTGTGTATTTATTTATGTTATTTCTCACCTTTACTATAGCTATCCTACCCTGGCAGTCCCTGTCCTTCTCTATAATCTGCCACCTGTCCGATGTCTGTATTATTGCTGTTCCCAATCCGATATGGTGAGTACTAAGACTAAAACATGTGTGTCTTAGACCTAAGCATGTTGTGATATATGATGCGTGTTCTTCGGTGTTAACGTAAGCTTCCTGAATGAGTATAAAATCAGGTTTATATTTGTGTATGAGTGGTATAAGATGATTAATTTTGGATCTTATACCTCGAATGTTAATACTCATTATTTTAATTTCCGCTGCCATTTTTGTTGTAAAATAAGAAACGGTTGAGCATAATTATGTTTCTTGTTTCAAACTGTCTGTATTCATGTTATCATTTCTGGAGATAGTCAGTAGATTCCTTCGCCGGGCTTGAAATCTCTAAGTCAATAACGAGGCTTGGTGAATAATCTGACAGGTTTCTTTGTCGTGGTGGTGTATTAATATTATCACTGTCTATTCCGGTCATGGCGCTGGTCGTTATCTATTCAGTATAATTACTTACACATTTCTTGTTGTTTGACCTGTGCGCTTCAGGCGGTGTAGGGTAGTCGTGGATGTTGAGGGGCGGCAGCGTGGTAACAGGTGTTTGGCAGGCTGGCGGTGTCGAGCTCTCACCGTCAGACAGGCTCTTGGTTGAGCGTCCCCTTGTCCTAGTGACCAGCTGGAAACCGTCTTCATCCTCCTTACTATGTTGATCTGTTTGGGAGTTCGAAGTGACTTTTTGTGTCAGTCTAGGTCCCTTCTTGATTTGTACTTTGGCCGGACATTTATTACTCCAGTGGGAGTCTTCCCCACAGACTGTACACGCCGTACGGCGCCCCGGAACTGTGATGAAGAGACGGTGTAGCTTGTCTTCTACCCCGTCCAACTCCATGTCCACGTAATGGGGCAGAGGGTCTTTCGGGTTGCACAGAAGTAACCACTTGTCCGTGCTGCTTTTAAGTTTATGCACTTCCGCATTTATATCTCCAGAAATATCCGCGGCTATTTGCTTCACTGTCTCAACCTTTGCGGTTGTAGGCATCCAGTGAATCATAGCCTTGGTCTTTTCCTTCTCTATGTTTTCAGTTACAATAGTTACTTTAGGATCCTGCAGTTCATTCTTCGTTTCGTGAAGCCGTTCATAATGCGCCGTCTTTGCTTCCGGTGTCAGCGTAGCGTACCATCTTTTAGGGTCCTCAAAACGGTAGATGGATTGTATCCCTTGCCTACCGATCCCGCAAGCAGTGTTGCCATTTCAGAACTTTTAGCGCTAAATTTAGTGCTTTTTCAAGTAAGTTAGTGCGAAAATTTTCCTTTTAGCGCGGCCGCGTAAATTTAGTGCTTCACAAAATTTTTTTGGTGCTTTTTTGTGCTTTTTTGGGGTGGGTAAAAATTACTTTAAAATTCATTTTGGAAACACTAAAAAGCCGAATTTGAACTGAAGCCAGGGAATAAAACAAACAGTCTTAGCACGTTACCGCGCAATATTCAACTAATTTAACTCCCTTTAATACGAATTAGCTGAAAGCGAACGCCATCTTGCAGACACGTCCAAACGTCAATACATTAGCTTGTAATCGAGTTCATAATTTTGTGGTGTCTACATTATCCTTTCATTTAAGCTTATTTGTGTTTCACCATGAGCAAGAAATATTGTCAACATTTCATAGAACATTGGCTCAGTGACACGAGATTTCAAGAATGGTTGTTAAAAGTAGAAGGTGATAATACTAAGTGTTTTTGCAAATATTGCAAATGTTCCATTGCAGCCAGGTTAAATGATATTGAGCTGCACAAGAATACAACGAAACATCAGAAAGCCGAACAACCATTCAGTACACAAAGGCAAACAACAATTGCATTTGACAAACTGAAAGATGATGTCAAAAAAACAGAAGGATGCATGAGTTTGTTCATAGCTGGCCATTGTTCGCTTCGCGTTGTTGACCATTTAAGTGAACTCTTCAAGGTACACTTTGGTGACAGCAAAGGTTGCAAGAACTTTAAGCTTAGGAGAACTAAGTGCAGAGCAGTTATTTCAAATGTACTTGCACCATATTTCACAACAGACTTGACAGCTGATATTGGCAAAAGTAAATACAGCTTATTGATTCATGAGAGCAATGACATTTCTGAAACTAAGCTACTTGGAGTAGCTATTAGGTACTATTCAGAGACAAGAAAGCAGTTTGTGGTTACTTACTTAGATTTAGTTGAACTGAGTGACTGCAACGCACAGGCAATATACAATGCGTTAAAATATTATTTAAACAAGAATGGACTTGAGTTGCAAAGACTAGTTGCACTCGGCACTGACAATGCGTCTGTCATGACAGGTGTAAACAATGGAGTATATACAAAATTAAAATCCGAAGTTCCTCATCTGGTACTAATTAGGTGTGTATGTCATTCCCTTCAGCTGGCAGTGTCACAGGCTGCAGCTGCTTGTCTGCCCAGGAACATCGAGTTCATGATTAGAGAACCTGGTTTTCTCACTCAAGTCTTCGTCAAGCAAAGTACAGGGAGCTTTTTGCTTCAATAAATGATGGACAACATCCGCTGAAGATTGTTTAATTAAGCCAGACACGATGGATGTCTACTATATCTGCCATTGTCAGAATATTGCAGCAGTGGGTCGAGCTCAGAACTCATTTTGATGTAGCAAGACTCAACGAGCGCTGTTATACAGCAGAACTTCTACATTCTATGTTTAGCGACATGAAAAACTATGTGTATCTCATATTTCTCAAGCATAGTCTCGGAGAAGTTCAAAGTGTGATTAAGAAATTCGAAGCAGATATACAGGATCCAACAAAACTACTCAGCGATCTTGTCCAGCTCATTGATTCTATCAGTTCAAAGATTGCTATTCCTGGGGAAAAAATAACAGGAAGTGATGCTATTCAAGATTATTTAGATCCTAATCCCAATCTTGGTTATGAGTTTGAGAAAGAAATAGCAGACTACAAGTTTCCCGATGAGAAAGAAATTCTTGGAAGTTTTTTAATAGAGCTATTGACACAGCTGCGTTTACGTACACCCGATAATGTTCGAGTGATGCAGTCCATGTCATGTCTTAGTGGAAGTGAATGTCTACAGCCAATGAAGCCCTGTATATTGGATCTTGCTAAAATGTTTGTAGAAGATGCAGCTACTCTCACCCGCATCGATTTCCTGTGGAGAAAACTTCATCATATGCAGTGGACACAAACCTCTGACACACTTGGACTGTGGGCAGAAATAGCCTCATACAGGGATGCCACCGGTGAAAATCCTTTCCAAAATCTTACAGATTTAGCTTTAACTGTGCTCATTTTACCTCATTCTAATGCGGACGTGGAGCGTATTTTCAGTCAGATGGGAGTTATAAAATCAAAATTGCGGAATAGACTTAGCATCAAGAGTTTGACAGCTGTTTTGACTATTAGATATGGAATGAAAAGATATGGCAAATGCTGTCATGATTATAAACTACCTAAGGATATTCTGAGGAAAAATTGGATAACAGGAGGCATATACATGTTACTTTCAATCATCCTCCTCATCCTAATCATCGCAGGAGCAAACACAGCAGGAAATAGCTACAGAAACTGAAGAGGAGTTGTTTGACTGGGATTTGGCAGATCTGGAATAAACTTCATTCTAATATTCAGTGATAATAATAAATTATAATGTGCTCCTTTATAACATTTTGAATGAATACCACCAGTGCTTGTTTTAGTGATTTCTCAAACAATAGTATTGCAATTTGGTGCTTTTTTGGCTCGAAAGTAGTTCTGATTGGGATTTGGCAGATCTGGAATAAACTTCATTGTAATATGAAGTGATAATAATAAATTATACTGTGCTACCTTCTTACATTTGTAATAAAAACAGTTGGTGCTTTTTTTAGTGCTTCCCAAAAAATGTTGGTGCTTTTTAGTGCTTTTTGGGGTCGATTTTGGTGCTTTTTCATCAAAGGGAGATGGCAAAACTGCCCACAAGGCCCCCTCAAGACGCTCGCTTAAATAGTTTTCTGATTCTGATTCTACTCTGATACGAATGGCCTCGTTCAACCGTCGGCAATTGCAGTTTAGTTGTACTTGGGACCTTTATTGCGTAGCTTGATTTGACTCTTTCGAAGATCTGGTTGCTTGTTTTCAGCTTCCTGGCTTCTGATTGGTTGATTTCGTTCATTCCTGTCTTGATAAGGTTTTACATGTCTGGACAGAGTCGCGCACTTGCTGAGGCCTGGAGTTAGTGTGTACCCACCCCGTCATATGGTGCTGTTTCATTCAGGGAGCTCTACCATTCTTCGTCCCACCTGTTGTTTCTCCTCCTTCCACGTCTTGGGATATCGTCGAATCTTTTTGTTCGTCTTTGGTTTTGAGTGTCGTCTCTGTAGTTCGATCTTGGTGGGCAGCGATTTGCCATCGCCCGACAGAATTGGTCTTGATCTGGATAGCCGTCCTCATCCAGTTCAATTTCTATTTCTTCGTCTGATGTTTCTTCTTCTATCTGGGTGTTGGCTTTTTCTGGTTCTTTCTGTGCTTTATGTAGTTCAATCTGTTCTCTTTCTTCTTGTATTAGCTTCAGCGTTTCTTCTGTCTTTGCTCTTTCCTCTTGAATTTTCAGTAAAGTGTCGTCAGTGTCAGCTTTTATGGCGGCCATTCGAGCGACATCCTGCTCTATCTTCTGCTGGACTTGCTTCAGGTCGTCCAGGATGCGCTGAACGGCCGTTATCTGGGTTTCTTGCGTCTTGTCACTTTTGTCTTCTAGGTTTTTGACCTGTGTTCTCAGCTCCTTCAAGTTGCCTTCCAATTGTGCTTTATCACTCTTAGTGAGTCGGTTGGTGGTCTCGCACTGCCTCCTGGCCTCCTTATATGGCAAGTTTGACTTTATGGCTATCTTCATTGTTTCTTTGCCATCTTGGTGGCAGGGGCAGCCGAGGTACCTGGCGCCATGATTGGCGAGGCAGTTGGCGCACTTTCTGTTGTTGTTAGGCCTCCTGAAGTCCGAGTCGTTCTTCGCTTATTGGCACTGACTGTAAGAATGGGGACCAGAGCAGTACCTGCATACCTCCACATCACTCTTGCATGTGGCACGGGTATGCCAGAACTTCTGGCACTTGGAGCACTGCAGCACTCCTGGTATGCAGTGCTCTGGCCTTTGATCTCTTCCGCCCCAGACGATGTACGGAGGGATCACTCGGTCCTCTGATGTGACAATGACGACTGTAGAGGGGAGGTTGTTCTTCCCGATGATCCGCTCCGCCCTGGTAATCTTAAGCTTCTTGTTCTCTTCTAGCAGCATCTCCCTGATCTTGTCATCTGAGTGATGGGTCTGGACTCGTCTGATGACCCATCGTTTCGTCGTGCGGTGCCGGGCGGCTTCCAGAACTACGCCGAGGTGAAGTTGTATAATGCTCTTCTCCTCTTGTGCGATCTTGTATAACAGGGCTGTGGTCTTTCGATTTTTCTTGATTGAGACCATCAAGTGTCTTCTCTGAAATGGTTCCAATTCCAATTCAAAAACAAAAATTCCAAATTCGACCTCGTCTAACCTGCTTCATCAGCTGTGGTTATTGTTGAGGTACGTGGTTTTTGTGGGTTTATTCGCCCTAATTCTTGTCTTGTGAGTTCTATCTCGGACTGGTTATGTAGCGTTTGTGTCTGTGACGTCAGCAGTGGTCGGCGGCTATCCTTTGTGCTCGTCTTTGCTTGTGGTTTTCTTTGTTGGTGTAGGCTCCTGGCTCGTCTGGCTTGACTGGCTGCAGTCCTTATAAGGACTTTTCGTTATCCCACTCCAGCTGGGGGGTCGGTCGGCGGCCGTCCTTAGTGCATGTTTCCTCTTGTTGTTTTCTTTGTTGGCGCAGGCTCCTGGCTTGAATGGTTTCAGTCCTTAAAAGGACTTTTTATTTAGTACTTTTACCTCCTGTTCTGTGTAATGCCCCTAGAAGCTTTTCGATGTTATTTAAATCCTTGCGCTTTCTTTCACTTTCTTGTGTACGTTTTTGCTGTTTTTCGATTGCTTCCTCTGTGGTCAGCCATGGGACGATCTCTTCGTCTTCTATGTAGTACTCGAAGTCGGCATCGACGTCATAGTGTGTAATTCCGGGTATTTTGTCGGTTTCCCCGAGTTTCTTGGGCTTCTTTCCTTTTGCTTCCTGTCTCCTTGTGTATTCCTCGTGTCTGAGTTCCTCTTGTCTTGCTTGTTTCTTTCCTTCTTCTATGTACACCTCCATTTCCTCCCGGGTAGGTTCCCCTCCAATCCACGGTATGCCGTCGGAAGGTACCTTATCTTGTCTTTCTTCGGCTGTCTGGTGGTATGTTGGTTTCCCCTTGGATGTTTTGGGCGTCGAGGTTCGGCTGCTGGTTTTATCTTGCGTCGAGGTTCGGCTGCTGGTTTTATCTTGCGTCTCCGGCTCGGTTTTTTGTTGTGTTTCTTGCTGCTTCTTTGTGGTCACTTGCCTGACTTCTGTTGATTTGTTTTGAGTTGATTTCATTTCAGCTTTTAGCCGCTCTCTCTCCGCTTTTATAGTGCGTAGCATTTCTTCGTTTTCCTGCTTCAATGCGGTCATCTGTTCCACTTCTCGCTTGATGTTTTCATGGAACTCCTTTATTTCCGCCCGCAGATTCTCGTTGTCGCTGGTCGGAGTCGTCGTCAGCAGTGCCTTGACTTGTTTCTTCAACTCGTCTATCTGCTTTTGAAGTTGATCTCTTTCAGCTTGTGCTATACCCGTGGCTGTCTCGCTCCTCCACATTGCTTCCTTGAATGGTGTCTTTGTGATGATGGCGATCTTTAAGACGTCTCTGTGTCTCTGCCGGTACGGACAGCCCAGGTATCTTGCTCCATGTTTGCCCAGGCAGTTGGCACACTTTCTTTTGTTGTTGGGTGCTCGGAAGTCCGTGTCCATCTTGGCCAGCGGACACTCCTTGAAGGCGTGGTGAGCGGCGCAGTATCGGCAGATTTCCATCTTACTGCGACACGTAGCTCTACTGTGGCCGGCCTTCTGACATCTGGAACATTGCGTGATTCTTGGTATGAATCTCTCTTGCTGTTTAGTTTTCTTGCTGAATGATACTGTGATCGGCATTTCGCTGCCCTCCGATGTCACTACTGCCAAGATTGTAGATATCTTGGAGTAGGTGAGAAGCCGCTCCGCCTTCAAGAATCGGATGTGAAGATTCTCTTCACGTAGCTGCTTCAGGATTTCTTCATCTGTCAGCTCCACAGGAATCCGCTTGACAACCCATCGGACTGTTTTTGAGTCGGTGTTTCCGACTCTGGTGTCTTTCTCCTCCTTCTCTTCTGTCTTGGTTCTTGACTGTGTTGGGCTGTCAGTCTTCTCCCTCGTGGTAGCTTCAGTAATCGGTGTAGTATCAGGCTCTTTGATGCTGCTAGCAGGTGTGCTCTCGACGTTCTTCTTCTTGTTGTCGGCTCCCACGCTGCACATCTTGGCAACAGCGTGTTTCTTGTTGTTGGACTTTCAACGTGACATTTTCCCGCTTATCAGGCTTCTTGACAGAATAATGCGACTTGACATGTTAGCGCTCGCAGTGCGAATGACGACGCACGCTCAAAAGTCGCTCACCTGCTCTGAAATGGTAGAACATGTGAAATATTTATACGTTGTGAAGAGAAACCAGCAATGTCTGGGCGTCAGTTGAGGTGTATGAGTAAAAATTGTGCAAGAAGATTGCAGTGTTGATTTCATTGCATACATCATGGTAGAAAATATGTTTTTATACGCCTTTGTGTAATTAACTCATTTTTAACCTTAGATTGGCAAATTGTTTTGTTAATTTTGATGGATTAGCTTCATTATCTTAGACATTTAATAAATATTTTATCTAATTTCTTTATTAGATAAAACTGGGTGAGTTATTTCCCTTGCTAACAATAAAATGAAGGCTAATAGACTACAATGGCTGGGGCATATAGAAAGAATGGAAGATAATAAATAGGGAAACAAAACTAGATTACACTCAGGAAATAAATGACCGTAGACCCCGAGGTAGACCAAGAAGACGGTGGAGAGATAATATATATACAGACCTACAAGCACTTGGAATCAACGACTGGCAAGAAAAGGTCAACCAGAGAGACGAATGGAGACGGATTGTATCTGCAGCAAAGAACCTCAATGGCTCGGAACGCTGAAGAAGAAGAAGAAGAAGAACAATAAAATGGTATTATGTTCCCATGACTTTACAGGTACGTAACTCGTGAACTCTTCATACATTTGTATGTTGTTTAACTCCATCAGATCTAGTTGTTCTCTTGCATATGACATAATTAAGAACTGGGGATTGGTGATAAAGAACTGGGGATTGGTGATAAAGAACTGGGGATTAGTGATAAAGAACTAAGGACTGGTGATGAAAGACTGGGGACTGGTGATGAAGGACTGGGGACTGGTGATGAAGGATTGGTTATGGAGAACTGAGAGTTAGTGATGAAGAACTGGGGATTGATGATGAAGAACTGGGAATTAGTAATTGGAATTGGTGACAATGAACTGAATGAATGATAATATAATGATTTCCATGGGAATATCGATACATGAAGCCCATAAACCGGCACTGTCCTGTTGTTTATACTTTACCTAGACACCGCAAGATACAAGAGGAACAAGATGAGATGAGATGATATAGTGATGTTGATTGCCCATGTTTATACTTTACCTAGACACCACAAGATACAAGAGGAACTAGATGAGATGAGATGAGATGATATAGTGATGTTGATTGCCCATGTTTATACTTTACCTAGACATCACAAGATACAAGAGGAACTAGATGAGATGAGATGATGTAGTGATGTTGATTGCCCATGCACAAACTCATTGTGAAGACTTCTACAGTATTGCACCGGCTGCCTTGACTTCCCATTGTATTTCCTGGCGCTCTTCTTAGACTGGGTCAGAACCTGGAAACCCCGGTCAAACGGTCATCTACTGCCTTATATAGTACCTTGCATTGTATGGCGGGGGGGGGGGGGGGGGGGTCTTGAGCCTGAGGAATTAAGGCCGCCTGGCTAGTGCAGTCGCCACGAACTATTTAGGTTAGGGTTTTCTTTTTGCACCCGACAGAAAAACATCCATACCTTACCAAGGATTTGAACCCGGTTTTCCCGAAGGTGAATTTGGCATTCTAGCTACTTGGCCAGCCTGGTAAGTTGTAAAAATATGCTTCATCGGGGTTTTGAACTCATGGTTGCCAGGCAAGTGTGCTAGCCATGACCCTACTGTGGCTCCCATAATTTCATATATGATGTGGATTATTTATCTTTAGTCCATCCTCAATGTCTCAACAATTGTTCATTTCCATAGATGATGGACCAAGAAGGCGAGGAACAGAGTTAGGAGGCCTTGAAAGCTGCAACAGGCACAGGTCGGCTTACGGCAGAATCCAAGCAGCCACAGAAAGACAGCTACTGGGTGTAATTGTCCCAGGTTTGGGGACAGCTGATAACTTGACCAATTTCCAAATGACAAATTTCTTTTGTGATGTCTACATGTGTCACTGGGTGTAATATCTCCAGCTTTGGGCCAGACTTAAAATTGAATCATCTCTCCGGTGATGTCTTCTTAAAGTCTGTGAGCAATATTGTGGTGTCTACATGTGTTACTGGGTGTAATGTCTCCAGCTTTGGGCCAGACTTAAAAGTGAATCATCTCTCTTGTGATGTCTTCTTAAAGTAATTGATCATTCTTGTGATGTATTCTTGAAGACTTTGATCAATCTTGTGATGTCTTCTTGAAGTCGGTGATCAATCTTGTGACGTCTTCTTGAAGTCGGTGATCAATCTTGTGATGTCTTCTTGAAGTCGGTGATCAATCTTGTGATGTCTTCTTGAAGTCGGTGATCAATCTTGTGATGTCTTCTTGAAGTCGGTGATCAATCTTGTGACGTCTTCTTGAAGTCGGTGATCAATCTTGTGATGTCTTCTTAAAGTCAGTGCAGTTATCAATCTTGTGTCACTCCCCCGATGTGTCTCCACCTTGCCGTGGTGAGGGAGCTTGCGTGTCCCATCGACCCCATGAGCTTGCCGATGGATGAAAACTATATGTAACAGCTTATGGGATAGGGGCCAGACTAAGAGGGACACAACCTGCTGCTCTGCAGGTAGACTGAGGATAGCAGTCAAAAGTTTAAATCAGGCGCACGAAGGCAGAAGTTCTTGGTCCGGACATACTCTAAGGCTCTCTTTCGAGGGTTGAGGCTGAACGCCACTAAGCCATAAACTCTCGGATGTGAGAGCCGGACCGATACCACCTATCGAAAAATAGAAGTGAGATACTGAGCACGCTACATGCCCAGTTCTGATACTTGTTCGAAGGCAGCTGGGGGATATAAGGGATTCCCGGAAGAGAGGGCCTGGCCGTTTCTTGTTCACTGTTGCAAGATGGTAAGGTGCTGAGCCGGCAGCACATGTAGCCTACCTCGTGAGCGAGTACAAAAAGGCAGAAAAGTCCCCCAGTCGAATAAAATGGTTACGTAACCCGTCTGTATCACTTATAGAGAGTGTAGACAAAAGTGGAAAAACGTCTCAATAACACGAAATGGAACGCACGGCTAGCGAACCCATTACGTGGTCCGAAGTCAAAAGCAAAAGCTTATCGAGTGGATATCGCCCGCAGTCTGACCGTTCCTGGTGTGTGCTTGAGCGACCAGCGGCAAGCGAGATGCCCAACTCATGGAAGTGAGGTACTAAAGCAGCCATGAGCAGGACGTGGCAACTCCTCGGGTGAGCCCAGTCTCAGAGCAATATGTGCCGGCTCTGCAATTATGGAAGCCTCCTTGGATAGTGACTGAATGCCCATGGTCTGCCCCTGCCTTCCCTTGAGGGTTGACCATAAAGTCGTGACCATTCTATCTTGACCAGCTGAGATGTGGGCGACATCACAACAATAAGTCTAACGTGTCTCGAAACCCGAGGAAAGCTAACCTCATTTTTAAAAATGCCAGCTGAAGCCGGAAGTGCCGTCCTACGGGTGACAAAATAAAAATTGGCACTACGCATTTACGTCCGAGTGAAATGTCTCGTCCGAATGTCTCTTGTGCTAGGAACAGCTCTGACTACCTAGTTTCCGAATGCCGCTCTTTTTCGGAACATCTCTGACTAGGTAGTTTTCCGAATGTCCGTCGTGCCTGGAACAGCTCTGAAGGGCACAAAGACAAGCACATGTCCGAACCGAAAACTCGCTGACTGGATACCGTCTGCAGACCGGTCTGGTTTGTGCGGGAACGGCACGTGGTGAACGAACTGCCCAATATATTGAAGTGATGATTTAAAGCAGCCATGAGCAGGACGTGACGATTCCCTCGGTGAGCCCAGCACCAGGGCGCTATGTGTCGGCCCTGTAACTATGGAAGCCACCTTGGATGGCGGAAAATGCTATGGACTGTCCCTGCCTTCACTTGAGGGATGACAGAAGTCTGCGATTGTTCCAACTTGACCAGCTGGAATGTGGACGGTACCAAACAAGTGAGAGTCTCCCAGGAATGCTAACCTGGTCAAAAATGCACGCAAAAGCCGGATGTGTTGACCTAAGGGTTTCCGCCCAAGGGTGCCTAACGCACACCGCAATTACATCTGAAAAAACACTCCGGATGAACGCAAAGAAGAAGAAGAATCTTGTGTCTTCTTGAAGTAAATGATCAATCTTGTGATGTCTTCTTGAAGTCAGTAATTAATCTTGTGATGTCTTCTTGACGTCAGTGATCAATCTTGTGATGTCTTCTTAAAGTCAGTGCAATTATCAATCTTGTGTCTTCTTGAAGTAAATGATCAATCTTGTGATGTCTTCTTGAAGCCAGTAATCAATCTTATGATGTCTTCTTAAAGTCAGTAATCAATCTTGTGATGTCTTCTTAAAGTCTGTGATCAATATTGTGGTGTCTACTTGTATTACTGAGTGTAATGTCTCCACCTTTGGGCCAGACTTAAAAGTGAATAATCAATCTTGTGGTATCTTCTTGAGGTGAATGATCAATCTAATGATGTCTTCTTAATGTCAGTGATCAATCTTGTGATGTATTCTTAAAGTCAATGATCAATCTTGTGATGTGTACTTAAAGTAAATGATCAATCTTGTGATGTCTTCTTGAAGTCAGTGGACAATCTTGTGGTGTCTTCTTAAAGTCAGTGATCAATTTTGTGGTGTCTTCTTAAAGTCAGTGATCAATCTTTTTTTTTTTTCTTTTTTTTTTTTTAAATTTTTTTTTTAAACTTTTATTTCATACAAAGCAATTTGTATTTACAAGTTGTAGTGTGTGTTTCTTTTGTTTGTGTATATTACAGAGCGTTGCCGTTTGTTAGTGTTAAATGTGACATTGTGAATAAAAACATATACATACATATATACAGTTATGATAATATGACATTTGTGGCATAGTGAATGTAGATACACATTCCTTGCATATGCTTCACTTCCACTTCAGCAAGCGGAATGCATGAAACACCTGTCTATCTCTCCCTCTCCTCTCTTTCTCTCTCTCTCTCTCTCTCTCTCTCTCTCTCTCTCTCTCTCTCTCTCTCACATACACACACAACACACACACACACACACACACACACACACACACACACACACACACAATCTAGTGTTTTCTGGAGACCGCAGTACATTTAAATGCCCCGCGCTTGGACAATAAACTTTAAACTATCATTTCCATTAGAATGTGGCTTCTTTGTAATTTCTGGGTCACTTAGCTACTGAGGCGAAGGTCGTTGGTGTTGTTTCCTGATGACAAATTACAGGGTGACGCTCTAGTCCATGATACCTTTTGTTTGGGGAACAAGAATCAGGGATTTACTACTAGTAATTAGAGTCCATGGCCTGTCTCCAGGGAGATAATTGGTCCAAAGTTGTGATAATGTCTGGGTTTCATAGACAATGGGTAGGAATTAAAACCTGGCCACTAAAAGCCACCTTAGTTTACTGGGTACTTAAAGGGCTCATTCAATTTGTTTATACATGGTGGTGCATATTTTTCTTTTGAAACATATCATTACCATATAACATCATTTTAATACTTGAGATACCGACTTGGTTTAAAGGCTGCTACATGCACGCACGCGCGCGCACACACACTCATAGACACCCATCCACAATATATTTCATGTTGCACATTCAAATATAATAATGGGAAAATTAATAATACTAGTAGCAGTAATAATAATAATAGTATTTTTAATAATAATAATATAATTGTAAGATTATTAATACCATCAATAAACACATTTATAGTTGTAGCATCCTTTGTTTAAAACAAGTTATTTGCTTCTTCTGTAATATGTGCTGTCTTCAGCCAAATCTTTTACGAGATTTGCGCTTGTGGGGCTAAGATTAGAATGTTTGCGACTTTTTGTTGATAAAGTTGTTGGACAATTTCTTTGTTGATTGTTCTGTAATTGTATAGTGCTTTGTTTCTTAATGTCCATATAAGATTTCTGTACTCTGCCAATAGCACAAGTAGCTTTGTGTGGATGTCTTGTGTGGAGTAAGGAATGGAATTTATCATTATTGCTTTGTAAACATCTGTTCTTTGTTTGGTATGAGTGTTTAGGATGTTTTGTAGGAGATTTCTTGTTGGCATGATTGTGTTGCATTCGTAATAGATGTGCTCTTCTGATTCTTGGACGTTCCGTCTACAAAGCTGACACTGTAGTATTTGTTTAGTTATTTGTGCTGTTCTCTCTGTTGTTGGGGTCATGCTGTAAACAAGCCTATATGTAATTTCCTTTGCTTTTGGGGTAATCTGCTTGTTGTGAATATTAGAGAAAATTTCGGTATAATCGTTTTAATTCTGAGATGTACCGAAGTTGCTTGTAATTTAACTAAATGCCTGTAGATTGTATGTGTTTTCTTGTGTAGTAATTTTTCGTGTCCTTTAATGGCTGAAATACATGTTTTGTAGAACGTTGGGAGAGTGCCAAAGTAATGTGAGGATGTATTCCTAATAGGTTTTAAGTAAGATAGCCTAATTCCGATGTAATAGTGTGCTAAAGGGTGTTTTTCTGGGTGTTGTAGGATTTCACCTACGTGTTTGATCCTAAGTGCTTGTATTTTGGTTGTTATGTCTTGGAGGGGGTAGGGGTATCCCCTATCAAAGGAGAAGTAAGGCGCCTCCTTCCCTCCGCTAGCCTACGGGACACCCTTGGGCAAGGTGGAGTACCCGTTTAGCCCCCCGATCAGGGTTACGTGAAGCCATGGGTGCAGGTGGTGGATGAAGATGCAGAGCAGCCAACAGATAGTTGTAGGTTATGGTCTCCACCTTCACGACGGTATGCAGAGGATCTCTTTTTTTGAGGAGACAATGGCTACGGTCACTGACCAGTATGGTCACTGCTAGGAAGGAAAGCAATGGCAAACTACCTTCTTTACAGATGCCAAGAAAATCATGTTGTGTGAAATCATAGATAATCAGAGAAACGGCGTAAATGGGTGCTCCATAGAAGCAGCCTCGCCCGGTAGGGATAGTCATGCGCACCAGGTGACTCCAGACCGTCAACAGGCTACTAGGTGCAACAGATTAATATCATTGAAAGTAGGAACTTGGAACGTTAGAACAATGAATGCAGATGGAAAATTAGAAAACATCAAAAAAGAAATGAAGAGAGAGAAGATTAACATGTTAGGAATATCGGAAACGAGATGGAAAGGAGCAGGAATAAGGACAGGAGAGGATTGTAAGATTGTTTACTCTGGGGGAGAGGAACAGCAAAGAGGTGTAGCCATATATTAGATAAGCAAACATCAAATTCTGTCAAAGGATATCATGCTGTGTCAGACAGAGTCCTATTAGTAAAATTAAACGGAAGATCTTTTAAAATAAATGTCATTCAAGTATATGCCCCAACAAGTGAAAGCAGTGAAGAAAGCATAGAGGAATTTCATAATGACATGGAGACTGCTTTGAAGAACTGCAAAAAATCAGAAATAAATATCATAATGGGTGATTTCAACGCAAAAATAGGACAGCAAGGCGATGGATGCAGTGTAGGCAACCATGGTTTGGGAGAGAGAAATGAAAGAGGATACAGACTTGTAGAATGGGCAAAAGAACAAGAAATGGTTGTAGGCAACACCTGGTTTAAACAGCATCCTAGAAGATTATGGACATGGAGGAGTCCGGACAGCAGGATTAAAAACCAAATAGATTACATCCTGATTAGCAAAAGGTTTCGAAATGCGTTAACAGTCGTAAAAACAGTTCCAAATGCAGACTGTTACAGTGATCACAGATTAATTACAGGCACATTGAGGGTTAAGTTAAAGAAAGTCAAGTATACAGCAGGAAACCCTAAATATGACTTGTGCAAATTGAAATCTGACAAATAAATACAAGATAATTTTAACATAGAAGTAAAAAAACAAATTTGATAAATTGTCTGATCTAGAGATCCTGTTTCAAGATGTAGATGATCAATGGGAAACGATGAAGAATTCAATCAGTTGTGCAGCAGAACAAACTATTCCAAAAGTAAAGAAAGTGGGCCGTAAGACATGGATGACTGAAGAAATTTTACAACTAATGGAAACAAGAAGACAGAACAACAATAATCCTGCCAAATATGAAGAAATTCACAGAAAAGTGAGAACCTTATGTAAGAAAGCAAAAGAAACATGGCTTGAGAAAAATTACAGTGAAATTGAAAAACAACACAACAGTAACAATGCGAAACTAATGCGCAAAAGAATTCAGGAGCTTACTAATCAAAGAACACGTACATCAGCAGGCTGCCTAAAGACAAAAGATGGAAGAGTCATAATAGAAAAAGATCAGATCTTACACGAATGGTCAGATTACGTGAAAAACCTTTATGTCGATAACAGAGACGAACAGTACGATGTCCAAAATAATAATGAAGGACCAGCAATTTTGAAGATGGAGGTTCAGAATGCGTTTAACCATATGAAATCTGGCAAGACCCCCGGTTCAGACAGCGTCACAACAGAAATGATTAATGCTTTAGAAGAATATGGAATAGATAAAGTTACCAGTCTGCTTAATACAATATATGATACTGGAAATATACCTCAGGAGTTATGTCATTGTCATTTGACAATGTATTTATTGCAATCCCAAAGAAATCAGGAGCCTTGGAATGTGATCAACATCGAACAATTAGTATAATGAGTCACATCACGAAGATTTTGCTAAGAATTATCATGCAAAGAGTTAGGAGGAAAATACAACCTGAAATAGGAGAAGAACAATGTGGGTTTGTGGAAATGCTGTGTATATACTGAGAAATATAATCGAACGTTCTATAGAAGTAAACAAAGATCTACACCTTTGCTTTATTGACTACACAAAGGCTTTTGATAAAGTGAGACATGTCAACATGATAATGATGCTTGAAGATCTACAAATTGATGGAAAAGATCTTAGACTTGTAAAAACCATATATTTGAAACAACAAGCTGCCATAAGAGTTGATAATGAAGTAAGCCAATATCAGCCTATTAAAAGGGGTGTGAGACAGGGATGTGTAATGTCTCCAAATCTGTTTTCCCTGTACAGTGAAAGTATTTTCAGAAATATTGAAGATATGGAAGGAATCAACATTGGGGGACGATGCATCAATAACATTAGATATGCAGATGATACAGTCTTGATTGCAGACAATGAACAGGACCTGCAAAATTTAGTAGATGCGATTGTTACACACAGTAAACAACTAGGGTTAGAATTAAATTGTAAAAAGACACAGATTATGGTTGTCACTAGGAAGGACGAAATACCACAATGTAATATACAAGTAAATGGGAATATTCTTCAACAAGTGAGTAGGTACAATTATCTCGGAACAGTAATAACATCTGATGGGAGATACCTTGAAGAGATTAGAACAAGAATCGCCATGGCAAAAGTAGCCTTTAGTCAGATGAAAAACATATTGACCAATAAAAAGATGTCAATTTAAACGAGAAAAAGAGTGTTGAGATGCTACATAGAACCTGTACTTTTATATGGATGTGAAGCGTGGACAATGAGCAGTCAGGCTGAAAAACATCTGATGGCTGTAGAGATGTGGTTTCTGAGGAAAATGCAAAGAATACCATGGACAGCCAGAAAGACCAATGAACAAGTCCTTCAAGAAACAAATGAAGATCGTAAATTGATTAGAGAAATTAGACGTAGACAGTCAACATTTTTTGGGCATGTTATGAGAAGAAATGGATTGGAGAATTTGGTGACAACTGGTAAGATCGAGGGGAACAGACCAAGGGGAAGACCTAGAAGCAAGTACCTGGATGGCTTGGCCTTGTGGCATGGTAGAGACAGAAACACGGAGCTGATCCACGACTCTGGTGATCGAGTGAGATGGCAGAACATGCCCGCCCACGCTTACCGGCATGGCACATGATGGATGGATGGATGGTCTTGGAGGGCGATACCTCCATCTTTTTTGTCTTGCATGAGTGTAGTATGTTTGATAGCGTAGATGGTGCTGCCAAACACAAAGCGTCTAATCTCTTTGTTTATTTTTGTGACAGTCTGACGTGGAGGATCTAGGACTGTGCACAGATATAGTATTTTTGGAATTATATATGTATTAACAATGGTACTTCTACCAAATATGGTAGTTGTTTTGTATTTGTACCTCTTAAACATATCTGTTATTTTCTTCTCTAGATTTTGCCAAGTGTCTTTGTGTGTCTGATTTGGTTGACATGGGAAGACTATTCCGTACACTTTTATTAGATTGTTTGATGTTAAGTCAAATGGAAAATCCGCCTTATTTTTCCATTTGCCTAAGCCCATTATAGTAGATATTTGGACGTTTAATTTTGCCACACTCCCTTTGCCGAAAAACGAGAACGTTTCCAAAATGATCCGTACATATTTTTCAGTTGTCGGAAAGAAAATGGTATCGTCCGCATAAGCACGCAGCTTTTGTTCACCCTTCCCTGGTATGAACGTACCCCTGACATTGTCGTCCTGTCGTATCTTTTCTAGAAGTGGCTCTAGAGCGACAACGTACAGTAATGGGGACAAGGGACATCCCTGTCTCACTGACCTAGTCAACCTGAAAGAATTGGTTAGGGTATGGTTTAATAGAATCCGACTTTCCGGTTTCATATATAAAATTTTAACCCATGTCCGAAAATAATTTCCCACGTTGCAGTGTGAGAGAGTTTTGTGGAGGTATGAGTGAGATATTCTGTCGAATGCTTTTTCTTGATCTAAAGAGAGAATTGAGAACTGACAGTTTTTCAGATGTGTGTAGTTGATGATGTCCCTTATGAAGTGTGTGTGTTGCTGGATATTCCGGTGTTGCACACTACATTGCTGGTCTTCATGAATGAGAGATGACATTACTGGTTTCAATTTATTCGTCAAAGCCTTTGTTAAAATCTTATAGTCTACATTTAAAAGCGAGATCGGTCTGTAACTCTTTAAAAGTGTCTTGTCGGTGTTCTCCTTCGGAATAAGAGTGATGTAAGACGTGTTGAAACTGGATGGGAGTTCTTGTTTTTGGAAAGATTCAGAGAATACTGTTAGTAAAAGGGGACCTAGAAGAGGAAAGAAACACTGATAGAATTCAGCGGTAATACCGTCAGGGCCAGGCGATTTGCCCTTCTGCATTCCATGAACCGCTTGTGCTATATCTGTTAGTGTTAATTCAGTATCTAGTGTTAGTTTCTGTTCCTCTGTGAGTTCTTTTGTGAATTTCATAAAGTGTTCTTGCACGTGTGCCTATGTGTTTTCCTCTGTATAAAGGTTCTTGTAATAATCTTCAAAGGCTAAGGCTATTTGTTGCGGCTCGACTTGTGTATTTCCTTCCCTGTCAATTATCTGGCCTATCTGTCTGCTGCGATGTATGTTTTGTTCTAAAGATAGGTATTTTTTACTCGGTATCTCTTGTGTTATAGTTTGTAACTTTGTTCCCAGTAAAGCCCCCTGAAATCGATGATGTCTGTGGAGATCTAATTCTTCCTGTAATTCTATGATGTGTGGTGACTTTGTGTCTGTCTGTAGTAAGAGCTTAATTGCATTTTCCAATACTTTTTCTTGTTGTAGTTTTTGCTTGTGTATTACTGCTGCTAGTGTTTGTGTTCTCTCTCGTATAGTTTGTTTAAGTGTTTCCCAGAGTTCTCGCGCATTACCCTCTGGTATATCGCTTGTGTATGTGAGGATCAGTTTTGTTATGCAATCTACATAGTCCTGATTTTGTAAAAGTGTGCAGTTCAGTTTCCAATGGGGAGATCTTCTAAGATGTGGTGTTGCTTGTACTGTGTTTATTGTTGCATCTACAGCCTTATGGTCAATCTTGTGATGTCTTCTTAAAGTCAGTGCAGTTATCGATCTTGTGTCTTCTTGGAGTAAATGATCAATCTTGTGATGTCTTCTTAAAGTCAGTGCAATTATCAATCTTGTGTCTTCTTGAAGTAAATGATCAATCTTGTGATGTCTTCTTGTAGTCAGTAATCAATCTTGTGATGTCTTCTTAAAGTCAGTTCAATTATCAATCTTGTGTCTTCTTGAAGTAAATGATCAATCTTGTGATGTCTTCTTGAAGCCAGTAATCAATCGTATGATGTCTTCTTAAAGTCAGTAATCAATCTTGTGATGTCTTCTTAAAGTCTGTGATCAATATTGTGGTGTCTACTTGTATTACTGAGTGTAATGTCTCCACCTTTGGGCCAGACTTAAAAGTGAATAATCAATCTTGTTGTATCTTCTTGAGGTGAATGATCAATCTGATGATGTCTTCTTAATGTCAGTGATCAATCTTGTGATGTATTCTTAAAGTCAATGATCAATCTTGTGATGTGTACTTAAAGTAAATGATCAATCTTGTGATGTCTTCTTGAAGTCAGTGGTCAATCTTGTGATGTCTTCTTAAAGTCAGTGATCAATCTTGTGATTTCTTCTTGAATTCGTCAATAAACTTTCCACGCTGATAGCTAATTCAGCAGAAGTCCATGCCCATGTATTATCTTTACGTGATTGGTGAAAATCTAGTTTAAAAATATACTAGACAGGCATACAATATTATTAAACATTAAGCGTAATAAACATAATAAACGGCAAAATTTCTTGTATGTATAGCGGAGATAGCGGATGATAATGTCAATGTAAATAAATATTATTCTTAATTAATTTAAGCCATAACTTGCTAAGATAATCATAAATATATGTAATATTATAAAACCCCATAGTTACATCCCCTTTTTCCAAACAAACTAAATAAGTACCCAAAGGGAGACGATTCGTTTTTCTTGGAAATAGCTGTGTCCCCTTGTGCTTGGCCTTGCAGCTATCTAATTACATTCCTCGCCTCTTCTGCCTAGCGATCGTCGTACGAGATTTACTGATTAGCGGTCAGCCAGAACGCCTAGGGAATTTTCAATTAACGTCAACGGACTTCAATACTTATCTCAGGTAAGAGATCAGACGACGTGGTACGGCGGGGGCTGTGAAGGGAATATTTGCGCAGAAAAAATAAGCTATTCTCAAATATAGCTATACGAAGGCGTTACACAAATGGTTTGAAATATGAAATATAAATAGATATGTATTTATGTATTTATGTACTTATTTATTTATATATGTATGTATTTCTATAGCTGCATGTAGGTTGTCCCAGTGGGTAAGGCATCTATAAGTAGGTGCCTGGGTGACATGGTCACGTGGGATATGTGTGTGTGTGTGTGTGTGTGTGTGTGTGTGTGTGTGTGTGTGTGTGTGTGTGTGTGTGTGTGTGTGTGTGTGTGTGTGTGTGTGTGTGTGTGTGTGTGTGTGCGTGCGTGCGTGCGTGCTATCAATTACAGGACATCACAGTCAGCTACACCATTCTGTGGCGTGTCGTGTTTGCCGGGCAAGATTGCTGTTTTCTTTTTGAACGAACGGCAGCCATGTAATGTGCGCGTGTGTGTGTGTGTGTGTACATGCGTGTGTGTGTGTGTGTGTGTGTGTGTGTTATCAATTACAGGACATCGCAGTCAACCTCAGCATTCTGTGGAGTGTCATGCTTCCTGGGGCAAGTTTACAATTGTCATTTTGAACGAACGGTAGCCATGTCATGTGCGTGTGCGTGCGTGTGTGTGTGTGTGTGTGTGTGTGTACACGCGTGCGCGCGCGTGTGTGCTATCAATTACAGGACATCTCAGTCAACCTCAGCATTCTGTGGAGTGTCAGGCTTCCTGGAGCAAGTTTGCAATTGTAATTTTGAACGAACGGCAGCCATGCCATGTGTGTGTGTGTGTGTGTGTGTGTGTGTGTGTGTGTGTGTGTGTGTGTGTGTGTGTGTGTGTACATTCGTGTGTGTGTGTGTTCTATCAATTACAAGACATCGCAGTCAACCTCAGCATTCTGTGGATTATCAGGCTTTCTTGGGGCAAGTTTGCAATTGTCATTTTGAACGAACGACAGCCGTGTCATGCGTGTGTGTGTGTGTGTGTGTGTGTGTGTGTGTGTGTGTGTGTGTGTGTGTGTGTTTGTGTGTGTGTGCTATCAATTAAAGGACATCGCAGTCAGCCCCAGCTGCTTTCTCTCTCGCTCTCTCTTTCACTCCCTCTCTCGATCGCCCTATCTCTCATATTCTTTTACATATCACAGTCAAGCTTTAATGCATTGCATTTACATGACATCACAGTCAGCCCCAGCATTCATGCTTCCTGGGCAAGGTTGTCGTCTTTCTGAACGGCTGAATTTCTTTTACATATTGCAGTCAAGCTAGAGACTACATGCTAGCTAGCTAAAACCGGTAAAAATTACATCACAGCCGGATATAGCTATAATGTTACAGCTGGAACACGTGGATAAGAAGGATACTACACTATGTCGTGGTGATATACCACGACCTTAGCATGTGAATACATCAAGGTCAGACATGTCCAGACAATATTCAACTCAGTCAGGAGTCTTCGTCAGCAGATATCGTGTATATAAAAGCCACCATTCGCCGTCTAGAAGTCCCGGTCTCAGTGAACACCGTTCAGTTCACAATGTGCCAAGTCTCTAATGGTAAGATGGATTTTTTTTTTAATCTTTCACATTTTTGTTGTGGTTCTCCAAGTAGGCTTACAGTTAACCTAACAATACTAATATAATAGAGGGATATATGGTGCTAATCACATATAACTGGAATATTTGCTCTGCTGGCTGCGACACCAATCAGCACGTGCACATGGCTGATTCATCAAGCCTGCATACAGAAAGTAGTGTCCTTAGTACCGGCAATGTCCCACAAGGAGCGCCTCGAGCACTGATTTTTGCATTTGCCAATAGCAACTAATGATACAGTCGAGACACGAGTGTAATTACCTAGTAGGTCAAAAACAGAGGTAATGTAAGAAACCAACGTGGAAACTAACCCACAAAATAAACCAGAGGGGGAAAGAAATTTGTTCTGGTGCATGTGTGGTCGGCGAGCACCGCGACTAGAGATTGTCTTCTTCTGTCAACTAGTTGTTATATACACAGTCATTGGCGTATCGCTATTCAATCTGTCTCGACGCAGTCGAGGGCAAGTTGTGGATCGCTCTTCTAAGCAGCTGTCTGGGTAACATGCTACCAAACCCTAAAATATGAGCTTCTACCTGACATTACCGAGTAATGCTTCGCCGAACATGTTTCCCAAGAACACACCAGGTCACTATTTCATGAGGTTACCGCAGACTATTGAGGTGAGTCAACATTTCGAAGTGGGTCTGGCCGAAATTCAATTCCCCAACTACTACTGCAATGTGCTAGAGAATGCAGTGTGGTTAAGATAATCCCATCAAACGGTAGAGTGATAAGAAAGACATGTCCCCCAGGCCTGTACAGTTCACCAGACGCGTTTATAGCTTCACTGAATCGCCTAATGAAAGATTGGAAGGTGGACGATCAGCTCTGTGTTCTATTCCGTTTCGACAATGAATCAAAGAAAGTCATCGTGAAAATACTCGAACCCTGGGCCACTATTACATTTAGTGAGAAGTTGCAAGAGATACTAGATACAATTGAAGGTGAAGGGGCGATAGACCTGAATAACGACCTGCAAAATGTCTACGTATGCTGCGATCTCATTGCGGCGAGACCAGTCGGAGACGTCATGGTCCCACTACTAAGGACGGTTCCTATCATGAATCAGCTATCGACCTCAGTGTTTCGCGCCTACGAGAAACCTCACTACACACCGCTGAGTCGTTACTCCTTCGACACGGTGAAAATACTTCTAACCACTGATACGGGCACAAAGGTCACATACACTACCGGGACTTCAGTGCTGACGTTACATTTTCGAGTTCGGAAGAGATCAGACCTAGAATAATGGTGAAATACATGGCGGTACGTCGAAACCCCAGACTGTTAGAAGACATGATGTGCCCGACACTCAGATTCATAGCTATTAACTGTAATATCAATGTCTATAACGCTGATAAAGTGCCATATTCTTCTCTGTTTTACAGATACTGAGCCCCACGAAAACCTAATTAGCAAACTGAGGAGCATACTAAGAGCTGAACCATACAGCTATTGCATGGCGTGTCTTAATGTCCCACAAAATCAAGAAGCCGAGAATCCATTCAGTCATTCTTGTGATTAAAGTGAGGGTGGTAGTTTTGCGGACCTAGTAACGATTCGACTGCGGGATGTACTACAACAGAACTTCACCAAACAAGAAATACTCACATTAAGCCTGAATAAAATTGAGGAGTGCATCCTCGACTATAATCGACAACAGGATACTCCAGAACCATCCTCACCATCGTCACCGGTATCCTTAACCTTTAGTCAATCCACACTAGCGGACGAGTATTAAAACACCTACATAAAAACAAAATGGTTGTAATATACCTACAGTCCTGTCTTTAATAACTGACCAGACCTCAATACGAAGAAAACTACCAGGGGTGTGAGGTGACTGTATATGTATATCACTTGTAATCTGACTTCGCAGACTATAGCTCACAGGGACTACAACGCAAGTAACACGGCGCCCTCTACGCTATCTATTTCATCATGGCTAGAGGTCATGTGGCGAGCATGACCCGCATTCCGCAACACAGCTCAAACATACAACAGGTCAACGAGCGGGTAGTAGAACGCTTAGTCGCGCCATACGGACAGCCACGTCAGCGTAATCTGAACCACTTGACCTAAGAAACTGGCTGAAACCGGTTTTACGCGTGGCTCATAAACTAGTATATAAATCCGAGGCTGGTAACACTCAACCATTGTGATCAGAAGATGACTACAGACCTCAAGACTGTGTCTGCTAACTGGGTCTACATGACTCGTAGTGGTGAGACTATTAAACCAGTGGGTGGTGGTGAGAAGGCCGTGTTTATCTCATCCTACAGAGGAACGAGCACGTTACACATCCGAGGATTTTAAGGTGAATCCGACCAGAAATTCCCGACTAAGAATGGTATGACACTTACTCGGCAAGAATATGAACAGATGAGCGCCATGCATCGCGCCATCCTAGTTGACTTTGACAGACTCAACCAAGTTAACCATACCAGTAACGAAGTCAAACAAGGTACTAACAGAGACAAGCAAGGCAATAACCAAAACATTCAAGTCAGTGCTCATGTCAAACAAGGCACTACCAGAACCAATCAAGTCCAAAACACTCAAGTCAGTGCTCAAGTTAAACAAGGAACTAACCGAAACCACCAAGTAGACGCATACTATACCGCCAGTTTTCAACCCAGCTACAGTCTGATGTGTGATTACCCGAGCAACCAGATGTGTGATGAGCCCAATAGCCAGCTGTTTGATGTGCAACAAGACACCAACCGAAGCAATCAAGTCCAACACACTCAAGACAATACTCAAGTCAGACAGGGTACTAAACGACGCCACCAAGTAGACGCATACTATACCGCCAGTTATCAACCCAGCTACAGTCAGATGTGTGATGACACCAGCAGCCAGCTGTGTGATGAGCCCAATAGCCAGCTGTTTGATGTGCAACAAGACACCAACCGAAGCAATCAAGTCCAACACACTCAAGACAGTACTCAATTCAAACAGGGTACTAAACGAAGCCACCAAGTAGACGCATACTATTCCGCGAGTTATCAACCCAGCTACAGTCAGATGTGTGATGACCTCAACAGCCAGATATGTGAAGAGCTCAATAGCCAGATGTTTGATGTGCCCGACACTCAGATGATTGATGCCCCGGTTGTCTACAATACTCAGATGTCAGCCCACCAATCAGGAGACCAGTCTTATGACTACATCCATCCATCCATCATGTGCCATGCCGGTAAGCGTGGGCGGTCATGTTTTGCCATCTCACTCGATTACCAGAGTCGTGGATCAGCTCCGTGTTTCTGTCTCGACCATGCCACAAGTGACATATACATACCAGGCTACCAGCCGGAAAAACCAACCTATTGAGACAGTGGTGTGAAGAAACCCAGAAACAACATACAATTTGTATAGTTCCATATGTGAAAATAAAATGTTTTGATGATACTATGTATACCGGCTCATATCACATCATCCAGTTCGTATAATTACATTGTGCATGTAAAATGTACTGAAATACTGTAAATAAACAGGTATATAGATTATAATTACGGTTTGGTTGTTGAATATTTAGTGTTTACGGTGTATATAGTTGTCATATGGTGAGAGAATGAAGGGCAACAATTTTGGTCAAGTAATAAAAATTTTTAGCCAAATGGGGAAAATTGTGGCTACACTTCAACCAGACTTATAAAAATCCAAGTCAAACATATGAAAAGTAGGAACATTTGTTAACCAAAATGAAAATTTTTGGTCACATTTCAACCAAACTTATAAAAATCTCAGTCAAACTTATGAAAAGTAGGAACATTTGTTAACCAAATGTGAAAAGTTTAGCCAAATTTCAAACCAAACTTATACAAAATCTCAGTCAAACATATGAAAAGTAGGAAAATTTGTTAACCAAACGTGAAAAGTTTGGTCAACTTTCACCCAAACTTATTAAAAGTGGGCAATTTTGTTGTCCAGATGTGAAAAGTTTGACCAAATTTCACCCAAACTTATGAAAAGTAGGAAACTTTGTTAACCAAATGGCAAAAAGCTTGGCCAAGTAAGAAAAATGTGTTAACCAAATGTGAAAAGGTTAGCCAATTTCAAACCAAATTAATAAAAACCTCAGTCATCATATGAAAAGTAGGACAGTTATTTACAGGCATATGAGTTATAATAAATAATGATATAATCTTTAAGGTATTTTCAAAATTTTCATAAAAATAATGCATAAAACATTGTAACTCATCTTTTCATGTTTAAAGAAGTTATCTACAGTCATGTAGGTGATTAAAACAGTTTTAATTTAAAAATAATGGATGGTGTGTGGAAGGACATTCTTAAGTTACTTTTTTTTTTTTGTTGAATGAATTTAATGAGACACTCCCGCCAGGAGCTGGGCGAAGCCGCGCGGGGTCAGATAGATAGACAGACAGACAGATAGTCGGGAATGGGAGCTTATATGACTACTTATATGAATTAAATGAGATGCTCCCCACGAGAGGCTGTGCGAAGCTGGGCCGGGTCAGACAGACAGACAGACAGACAGACAGACAGATAGTCGGGAACGGGAGTTTATATGACTACTTATATGAATTAAATTAGATGCTCCCCACCAGGGACTGGGTGAAGCCGGGCCGGGTCAGACAGACAGACAGACAGACCGACCGACCGACCGACAGACAGACAGACAGACAGACAGACAGACAGACAGACGGGAACGGGAGCTTATATGACTACTTATATGAATTAAATGAGATGCTCCCCACCAGGGCCTGGGTGAAGCCGGGTCAGACAGACAGACAGACAGACAGACAAACAGACAGATCCCCGCCAGGGACTGGGCGAAGCCGGGCCGGGTCAGCTAGTAAATACATAAATACATATCTATTTATATTTAATATTCAAACCATTTGTGTAACGCCTTCGTATAGCTATATTTGAGAATAGCTTATTTTTTCTGCGCAAATATTCCCTTCACAGCCTCCGCCGTACCACGTCGTCTGACCTTTTACCTGAGATAAGTATTAAAGTCCGTTGACGTCAATTGAAAGTTCCCTAGGCGTTCTGGCTGACCGCTAATCAGTAAATCTCGTACGACGGTCGCTAGGCAGAAGACGCGAGGAATGTAATTAGTTAGCTGCAAGTTCAAGCACAAGGGGACACAGCTATTTCCAAGAGAAACGAATCGTCTCCCTTTGGTTACTTGTTTATTATGTTTGGAAAAGGGGGATGTAACT
The DNA here is from genome assembly GCA_014155875.1 of Cepaea nemoralis. NCBI lineage: Eukaryota > Metazoa > Mollusca > Gastropoda > Stylommatophora > Helicidae > Cepaea > Cepaea nemoralis. Next base: position 566,306 of record JACEFZ010006263.1, on the reverse strand, counting down.
ATGGGGTTTTATAATATTACATATTTTTATGATTATCTTAGCAAGTTATGGCTTAAATTAATTGAGAATAATATTTTTTTACATTGACATTATCATTCTCCGCTATACATACAAGAAATTTTGCCGTTTATTATGTTTATTACGCTTAATGTTTAATAATATTGTATGCCTGTCTAGTATATTTTTAAACCAGATTTTCACCAATCGCGTAAAGTTGATACATGGGCATGGACTTCTGCCGAATTAGCTATCAGCGTGGAAAGTTTATTGACGAGGTCATTACTTGGCCTACTCGGGGTAACTCGAGTGATGGAATAAATCATTTTTTCCAATCTTTCATATTGATTTCGATCTGCTCATCGAAGGGGTTCGATATCTAGATGACTGGGACTCGAGCACACTGCACCGCACCACACCCACACACACACACACACACACACTGGGACTCGAACCCAGGTGCCCGGTGACTAGTTGGTCTACTTATCTATATTCCACATGCCCGAGGCTTGTCTCGCTGTCTGCCCCGCCCGCCCCGCCCGCCGCCGCACGCCCGCCGCCGGATGTGACAACAGGAATTAGTTAACAGGACAACCAGACCCAAGAAAATACCCGCCAATTGTTTGAATATGAGGTCGGAAAAGGATCTGGTTTGGTGACGTCAGAGCATAGGATCATGACTTTTGTATAGTAAAAATGACGTCACCAGAAGGATCCGGATCCTTATTTAGGTATTAGTTACAACGTCCCTTACTACTCATTAGGCAACACAAACACGTAGATGACAATACACTAGACAACACAAAGAAATAGATAATAGTACATTAGAAAACACAAAGAAGTAAACGACAGTACACTAGACCACACAAAGAAATAGATGAGAACACACCAGACAACACACCAAAATATATTAGAGCAAAACAGACAACGTGGAACAGTAGAATAGTGTACGCTTAAAAAAGTCGCTTAAAAGTCGACAGGGTCGACTTCATTGCACCGGGTTTTATCCCATATGGCTCGGTCTCTTTCCGCAGCACGGAAAGCGTCGCACAAAGCACGAACTCCGTAGCTTTTAGCGACGACCCACAGGAGTCTCCGAAACATTTAACTCGTAAACTGAATGGTGCGGCCCTTAAAAGAACCCACAACCTTCGGAGCACGAGTCAAACGGCTTGACCTCTTCGCCACAGGTGTGCGCAGGACAAACTAATCCAATAGTCTGCAAAACACATAAATCCAATAGTTTGCAGAACATGTAAATTCAATAGTTTGTTGGACAATGTAATCTAGAAAATATTAAGAGGAAGTAAATACAATAGTTTGTTGGACAATGTAATCAACAATATGCAGAATAAGTAAATGCAATAGTTTGTTGGACAATGTAATCCAAAAATATTCAGAAGAAGTAAATCCAATAATTTGTTTGACAATGTAATCCAAAATTATGCAGAACAAATAAATGCAATAGTTTGTTGGACAAAGTAATCCAAAATTATGCAGAATAAGGGAATTAAATAGTTTATTCAACAATGTAATCCAAAATTATGCAGAACAAATTAATTCAATAGTTTGTTGGACAATATAATCCAAAAATATACAGAACAAGTAAATGCAATAGTTTGTTGGACAATGTAATCTAAAACTATTCAGAAGAAGTAAATCCAATAGTTTGTTGGACAATGTAATTAAAGATATGCAGAATAATTTTAAGTAAATTCAATAGTTTGTTGGACAAAGTATTCCAAATTTATGCAGAATAACGAAATTACATAGTTTGTTGGATAATGTAATCCAAAATTATGCAGAACAAATAAATTCAATAGTTTGTTGGACAATGTAATCCAAAAATATCAGAATAAGTAAATTCAACAGTTTGTTGGACAATGTAATCCAAAACTATGAAGAACATGTAAATTCAATAGTTTGTTGGACAATGTAATCTAGAAAATATTAAGAGGAAGTAAATACAATAGTTTGTTGGACAATGTAATCAACAATATGCAGAATAAGTAAATGCAATAGTTTGTTGGACAATGTAATCCAAAGATATTCAGAAGAAGTAAATAAAATAATTTGTTTGACAATGTAATCCAAAATTATGCAGAACAAATAAATTCAATAGTTTGTTGGACAAAGTAATCCAAAATTATGCAGAATAAGGGAATTAAATAGTTTATTCAACAATGTAATCCAAAATTATGCAGAACAAATTAATTCAATAGTTTGTTGGACAATATAATCCAAAAATATACAGAACAAGTAAATGCAATAGTTTGTTGGACAATGTAATCTAAAACTATTCAGAAGAAGTAAATCCAATAGTTTGTTGGACAATGTAATTAAAGATATGCAGAATAATTTTAAGTAAATTCAATAGTTTGTTGGACAAAGTATTCCAAAATTATGCAGAATAACGAAATTAAATAGTTTGTTGGATAATGTAATCCAAAATTATGCAGAACAAATAAATTCAATAGTTTGTTGGACAATGAAATCCAAAAATATCAGAATAAGTAAATTCAACAGTTTGTTGGACAAATGTAATCCAAAACTATGAAGAACATATAAATTCAATAGTTTGTTGGACAATGAAATCCAAAATTATGCATAACAAGTAAATTTAATACTTTGCTTGGCAATGTAATACAAAAATATGCAGACCAAGTAAATTCAATAGTTTGTTGGACAATGTAATCCAGAAATCTTCAGAAGAAGTCAATCCAATAGTTGCATGCACAAGGTAATCCAATAGTTTGTTGGACAATGTAATCCAAAATTCTGCAGAACAAGTAAATCCAATAATTTGTTGGACAATGTAATCTAAAAATATGCAAGACAAGTAAATCTAATACGTTGCTGTACAAAGACATTCAATATTTTGCCCGGCAGGCGTCACACTCAGAAATATCAATTTGGAAATCTTCGAGGACACTGAGACAGCATAAACAAAAGCATAAGTATTGATTTTCGCTCGTAGAAGCAGAAGAAAAATAAGTAGAGGTTAGAGAACACGTTAGACAACATACGAATTGGAAGCTATAGGCTAGGTAACATATCTAAATGACAACAGCGTCTCACGGTGGAAGCAAGTTTACATCTCACCAATGAGCGAATCAGGGAGATGCTATCGAGAGAAAACTCGACACTCAAGATCTCCGGTCCTGAAATAATCATCGCGAAAAACAACACACCCTCAAAAGTCGTCATCATTACATCGGAGGACAAAACCATGCTACAGATCATCATATGGGACAAGAAAGAGCAAGCCCCGGAGCACTACATTACAAGAATTCTGCATGCACTGTTCCAGGTGCCAGAAGTGTGGGCACATCAGTGTCAGCTGTAAAAGTGAGGTGGAGGTCTATCGATATTGCCCTGAAACAGACCCATACAACCAATTCCCTCACGCCAAGATGGACACGGACTTCATGAAGCTCAACGTATACAGAAAGTGCGCCAACTGCCTCGGTAACCACGGCGCTAGATACCAAGACAGCGATGAAGCGTGTCGTAAAGTCAAACATACCTTATAAAGAGGCCAGTAGGCAGTATGAGGTGACTACCCATCAAACAAGAACATAAAAGACACAATTTGAGGGCCAATTGAAGGACATGAAGTCAAAAGTAACTAGCGTGGAGAAGAGAAGCGACCAGGTACAAGAAACACAAACAACAGCCGATCAGCGCATCCTGGACGAATTGAAGCTCGTTCAGCAGAAGATCTAGCAGGATGTTGCTCGAATGACTGCAGTCAAAGCGGAGATGGAGGAAACTGACAAACATCGAAGAAGAAAGAGGACAGATAGTACGGCTCAAGGAACAAACAAAGAATGAAACATCACAAACACACGACATCAAGAGCAAGTCCCAGACAAAAGAAGTAACAGCAGAGGAGAAAGAAACAGAAAAGTGAAAACGAAACCAACCACGAACGCACGGTGGCCAGGAGGAGAGACTAAACTCCACCAAGATTGAGAGTCCGAGTCACAATATTTGAAAGAAGTGATAGACCACTAAGATTCAACGACGGACCAAGACACAAGATTTGAAAGAAGTGATAGACCACTAAGATTCAACGATGGACCAAGACACAAGATTTAAAAGAAGTGATAGACCACTCAGATTCAACGATAAACCAAAACACAAGATTTGAAAGAAGTGATAGACCACTAAGATTCAACGATAAACCAAAACACAAGATTTGAAAGAAGTGATAGACCACTAAGATTCAACGATAAACCAAAACACAAGATTTGAAAGAAGTGATAGACCACTCAGATTCAACGATAAACCAAAACACAAGATTTGAAAGACGTGATAGACCACTCAGATTCAACGATAAACCAAAACACAAGATTTGAAAGAAGTGATAGACCACTAAGATTCAACGATAAACCAAAACACAAGATTTGAAAGAAGTGATACTCAGATTCAACGATAAACCAAAACACAAGATTTGAAAGAAGTGATAGACCACTAAGATTCAACGACGGACCCAGACACAAGATTTGAAAGAAGTGATGGACCACTAAGATTCAACGACGGACCAAATCACAAGATTTGAAAGAAGTGATAGACCACTCAGATTCAATTATGGAACAAGACACAAGATTTGAAAGAAGTGATAGACCACTAAGATTCAACGATGGACCAAGACACAAGATTTGAAAGAAGTGATAGACCACTAAGATTCAACGATGGACCAAAACACAAGATTTGAAAGAAGTGATAGACCAATCAGATTCAACGATAAACCAAAACACAAGATTTGAAAGAAGTGATAGACCACTAAGATTCAACGATAAACCAAAACACAAGATTTGAAACAAGTGATAGACCACTAAGATTCAACGATGGACCAAGACACGAGATTTGAAAGAAGTGATAGACCACTAAGATTCAACTATGGACCAAGACACGAGATTTGAAAGAAGTGATAGACCACTAAGATTCAACGACGGACCAAGACACAAGATTTGAAAGAAGTGATAGACCACTAAGATTCAACTATGGACCAAGACACGAGATTTGAAAGAAGTGATAGACCACTAAGATTCAACGACGGACCAAGACACAAGATTTGAAAGAAGTGATAGACCACTAAGATTCAACTATGGACCAAATCACAAGATTTGAAAGAAGTGATAGACCACTAAGATTCAACTATGGACCAAGACACGAGATTTGAAAGAAGTGATAGACCACTAAGATTCAACTATGGACCAAGACACAAGATTTGAAAGAAGTGATAGACCACTAAGATTCAACTATGGACCAAGACACGGGGGAGATAGATGGCGTCTCAAACGGTAAGACTACCGATGATCCACTCCCTGAGAAATAAGAACACCACGAGACAGGGCGGGAACCGAACACCAGGCCTTACAAATGCGCGACTCTGACCACACTTGAGAAACGGCAACAAAGATGTAATCCACACCCAGAAAACACCTAGATTTCACAAAGCGAAATACGCAACTGTATTTCCACAAGCAGAAACAGAAACAACATAAGGACCCCAATTATAACCAATCGAAGGTGCGAAGGTTGAAAGGGACCAGAACATCTAGTTTCTAAAATTTGGAATTGGAATCTTCGAGATATGAAAACAATATTAGTCGCATGTCATTTACTGAGCATCGCAATCATCATCATCGTGTGCCTTGCCGATAAGCGTAGGCGGTCATGTTTCACAGCTCACTCGATCACCAGAGTCGTGGATCAGCTCCGTGTTCTTGTTTCGATCATACCACGTGGCCAAGCAATCCGGGTATTTACTTCTCAGCCTTCCCCTTTTGTCTCTTCCTCTCAATCTTGCCAGTTTTCATCAAGTTCCCCAATTTATTTCTTCTCATAACGTATCCAAAAACTTTGACTGTTTACGTCTAATTTCTCTAAACAGTTTACGATTTTCATTTGTTTCTTGTTGTGGGGGTGGGGGGAGGGGGCTGAGTGGTCTCGAGGTATGGTGTCCGCCTCGAATGCTAGAGGTCCCGGGTTCATGCCACGGTGAGGACCGGGATTTTTTAACGTGGACTTCTAGTAACAAATTTTCCCCTGGTCTCTGGGTAGTGAGATCGGATGCTCGAGTGTATTGTTGCGCACTAAAAAATTCCCTAGGCAGTTGGAAATCGAAAAAGTGTAGCCTAACGGCGCTGTCCGGACAAAATTTCGAGTTAAAAATCTACCAAAAGTATTTCAGGATCCTCGCCGGTGCTACGGAGTTCGTGCACTGAGCTGAGCTTCTCCGGACTCAGGTTTGAGTTAGGAGTAGGACGGAGCACTTATGGGTTACACCCGTGGGCCGTGATGTTGATCAGTCGACTAAACTAAACTATTTGTTTCTTGTAGGATTTGATCATGGGTTTTTCTGTCAGTCCATGATATTCTTTGCATTTTCCTCAGAAACCACATTTCCACAGCTATCATGTATTTTTCAGCTTGTCTGCTCATTGTCCACGCTTCATATCCATACAAAAGTATAAGAAACAAATGAAAACCGTAAACTGATTAGAGAAATTAGACATAGACACACATTTTTGGCCACATGAGAAGAAATAAATCGTAGAATTTGGTGGCACCTGGCAAGATCGAGGGGAAGAGAACAAGGGGACGGCAGAGAAGTGAATACCTGGATGGCTTGATCACGTGGTATGGTAGAGACAGGAATACAGAGCTGATCCATGACTCTGGTGATCGAGTGAGATGGCAAACATGGCCGCCCACGCTTGTCGGCATGACACATGATGGATGTATGAAACCTCCTTTACGGATCTGCCAGGCAAGGGGAAACAACCACAATAATTTCCCCAGAGTTATTTATAACTAATCCCTCAATCGTGTTTACTGCGTAGTGGCTTGTCCAAACACTTCTTAACAGTATTAATTATATTCAAACTCTGCTACGGAGTTCAGCATGGCCGAGTGCAAAAGAATGCTCGCTCTTAAACATCCGGTGTACTGTAGCCGTGGTAGCGGGTTCAACCCCTACACCGGCCAGTTGAACTAAAATGTTGACTTCTCGTCCTGGACTTGGGGATATAAATTACAAGTAGTACTTCTGAAGTCGAATGCAGTCTGATGCCAAGTGACACTGGTAATGGGGAAAGCTAATCCACGATCGGCGAAGAGATTACCGGCACAATTCGTAATCCCGCATACCGCGTTCAAAACACAGATGCGGGTGATTTGGCAGCAGGCCGCCTTGCGTAGATTTGCATACAATGGTATGAGTCCCGGTCGTCCAGAAAGCAATGGCAAACTACTGAACATAAACTTGCCCAGCAATTACAAACAGCTTTAAAAAATGTTGCGGCGTTTTGTTACGGATATGCAACCAACTAGACTAGAATCCCCAACCGGAAAATTCAGTCCAGGACTTACTAAAAGTAATAGCACATGTATGGACTACACTTGAGTTCAAAGCGCGTGCGCACACACACACACACACTCACCCCCCCCCCCCCCCCCCCCACCCACACAGAGGCAAAACCGCTACATTAAGGAAGTAAATATGAACAGAGGTGCAGGTAGGTTGCAGGATTATAACTTCCCTCTTACAAGTCATGCGGTGAATCCCCAAGCTGATTTTTATATAAAACGCATATAAAATCCTATCCTGTGTGGCGAACTACTTGGGCAAGCGGCCTGAATTCCTCAGTCTGGAAAATTACTCTTCCGGGACACACGGCACACTTACGGATAGTCATTATGTGGCAGATACTTGGTGTCGTTAGCCGCTACACTCTGCGGGATTTGCTGAGGAGGGGATCCGAGCACTTATGGACTAAATAGTTCGATGTGTAATGAGGATGATCTGTCGACTAACTAACTAACTGGCAGATACTGTGTAGAACGACCTTCTTGTGTCTGCTGGCGAGACTCTGCATCCTTTGTCATCTCCCTCCCTTCGTCTACTGCTGCCTTGCATCGGCCCTCAAGATGTTGGTATTGAGCTCAGAAACGACATCTTTGCACTCAGGACATTCCCACACACGCTCCGTCCCCTCATTCAACAGCCAGCGAAGAGTCATACGGCTAATCGTTCCAACTGCCATCTGATTGAAAGTTCTCCTGGTTTTCCCTATGTTTTGAGATTCGCCCATAACCCCTGCCGATGCCCCGCCATATCATTCTCTCCACATACGGGTTCTCAAGTCTGTTCCACCGCTTTCTCCACCTGGTCTCCCTTGTCAATAGGCTTTCCACCAATTAACAAAGAATTATGTAGGCTTGTTTCATGATTGCTTGTATTTTGCAGCTGTTTCTTAGGGGATGGGGCAGCCAGTCTCTTGTCATCTCTCCTTGGTAATCTGTTACTTTAGTAGGTTACCATCATCATCATCTAGTGCATTACCGACTGGCGTGAGAGATCATGCCTCTTCACAAATTACGAACTCCAACGTTATGGATCAGTTCGTGTGTTAACTCCCTTCCGTGCCTTGGCACACAAGACTGTAAATAATCTTCTCACGCTGTCTTCCTCTATCTCTCTTTCCGCAAATTTTTCCCGTTTTCACATGTTCCAGTTTTTATCTTCTTATAACGTGGCCCAGAAACGATAACTGCCTCTTTCAGATGTTTGCGATAAGTTGTCTCTGCGACTCAGCTTCCCTTAAAACGTCCTGACTGCTCATTTTGGCTGTCCAATTAATTTCCAGCATTTTTCTATAAAACCACATCTCCACGACTTCCAGAGATTTTTTCGCCTGTTTACTAATTGTCCAGGATTCGCACCCGTATGTTAACACTGGTTCTATGTAATATGCAAGAAGTCTTACTATTCTTTGCTTTCCTTGGGGGGGGGGGGAGGGGCTGATGACACACGGTCAACCAGTTTCCGTGCCCAGTGCACAGTTAAGTTTAGTTTATTTGATGGATCAACATCACAACACACGGGTATAACCCATAAGTGCTCCGTTCTACTCCTAACTCAAGAGAATCTCAGCTCACTCAGTGCACGGACTCCGTAGCACCGGCCCAATGCATGCCCATACCAAAGCTGCCTGCAATGTCCAGTCTCCATCTTCATTCTGGTTGACCCCTGCTACTTCTTCCAGGAACCACGCCTTCCACATCATTGTTCTTTCCAAGCCACTGTGACTTTTAATACAGAGTGTATTTTTAATGACTGTGCAGTGTTTGAAAATATTGCTGGTCCAAGTTTTGTATTTACCTATTATGTTGCCTGAACTTTACAGAGGGTGAATACAAAACTTGGACCGGCAATATTTTCAAACACTGCACAGTCATTAAAAATACACCCTATATCATCACCATCATCAGGTGCCATGTCAACTGGCATAGGCGTTCAAATCTCATCATATATCTCGGTTTTGGGTGTTCTCGGTCAACTCTGCTGATGATATCCCACCATCTCAATCCACCCAGCATCATTTCTCTTGGTCGGCCTCTGCCTGTCTCCCCCTGGATGTCTCCAGTCGTCGCGATTTTTCCAAAGCCTCTCTTCGAACACTTTTTTAACTTGGCCAAAGTATTTCAGTTTCCCAGAGATCACACTGTTTATGATCCGGTTTTCTTTTATATTCAGATCTTGTAGAATATCGGTATATTTCTTTTTCTGTGCTCAGTATTCTAAGGAATTGTTCTATAACATTTAATATCACACTAAACATCCCCAGGACACGCAACACAGAAGCCCTAAAAGCATCAGAATCTGACTGCCCAGGTTAGGCCTATCAGCTATGTCAATGTTTTGGGAGCCTTTATTTTCTGCCAAAAACCATTTGAATATTTAGAACATCATTTGAGGGCCATCCAAATTTATCTGTCAAAATACTGGCATCTACTGTCTGTAGTACCTTAAGGTGTAGGACACGGGGGAGTCTTGAGGCTGAGGATTTAAGGCCGCCTGACAAGTGCAGTCGCCGCGAACTGTAGAGGTTAAGGTTTTCTTTTGCCACCCGGCAGGAAACAAAATCCACACCTTACCGAGAATTCCAACCCGGATCTCTCGAAATATCAAATTAAAAAATATGGCAGCTACATTTGGTCAAACATTTAATTAAACTCGCCCTTAATGCCGACTTTGTGTCAAAGGTGTCACATATGAAATGCGTAAACCCCCATACTGTGTTCGAAATACAGCTGCGTGTGATTTGGAAGCAGACTGCCTTGCGTTGTTTTACAAACAATTGAATGAGCTCCGGTCGTTCAGAAAGCAATGACAAACTGCTGAACATAAACTTACCAACATATCACAAACAGTTCAAAACATATGGGGTTGACTGCAACTATTTAATGTGATGATTGAACCTGCTTCTCTGTTATGAGGTGTGTAATGTTGGGTGATGTTGACCGTGCTACTCTCAACTACTTTTCGAGGTTTGTGTGGGTCAGCCTGGACAACAGTTGACTCTTTGCGATGGTCATTATTATCATCATCAAGTGCCATGCTGGCTGGCATAGAATTTCCACAGATCTCGGTCTTTGGTTTTCTGCATCATCTCTGCTGATGATATTCCTCCATGCCACCGTCTCAATCCACTAAGCATCATTTCTCTTATGGGGCATTGACTGCATGTGTCATGATTGTCATCATGCACAATAATGTTTATGATGTGCCTGTGTGTTGTGGAGCATGCAGTAAGTGTGTGTTCGAGGTGTTGACTGGCTGGTGGCCAGTGGACGCAATTTTTTCAGTCAATTTGCGTTCTGGGCAGGCCATGAGATGGCGAAGCAAAAGCATCAGAATCTGACTGCCCAGGTTGTTTTCTTTATTCTGCCAAATATTTCATATTTGAATCCAAATTTATCTGTCAAAATACTGGCATCTACTTCGCCGTGTAGAGGTTAAGGTTTTCGGCAGGAAACAAATCAGCATGAGGTGTCACATATGAAATGCGTAACCCCATACTGTGTTCGAAATACAGCTGCGTGTGATTTGGAAGCAGACTGCCTTGCGTTTTTACAAACAATTGAATGAGCTCCGGTCGTTCAGAAAGCAATGACAAACTGCTGAACATAAACTTACCAACATATCACAAACAGTTCAAAACATATTTGTGAAGGTAAGTTTTGAAAAGAACTCGCAGCAGTAAGTTATTTCAAACACGTGTGTATTTCAACGCATGTCTCCTCAAAGTGGGAAATGTATCAATGCTGATATAACGTTTTTAGTTTAGAACTCAAGTTGTCTTGGCAGGGCCAGATCAAATCCGATTTGATTTGTAGAAGAAAAATCAAAAGTTTCCACCTCGTTCAACCGGCTTCTTCAGCCTTAGGTCGTTCCCAGTGCAGTTTTTAATCTGTTTTTTTAATTATTTTTTGGTTGTTGTTCACTTGCTTTGAACTCAAGCACATTCCATACACACTACTTCTAGCAGTGCTGGACTGAATTTTGCGCATGGATTAGCTTTAATAGTGTCCCTTGCCATCAGGCACCACTACGACTTCAGAGGTATTTAATCTTTTTCTGGCCCTTTGTGCTTCAGACGACTTCCACCGATGCATGCCTGGTAGAGTTTCTCTTTGTCTTTCATTCCTTCCTTCACTGGCAACATCCTCAATGTTTGTTTTGTTGCTACTGGATATTCCTTTCACTACGATGGCTTCATTTAGTTTATTTTTATTGTTTTAGTTCAGATCAAATTATTTTGTGGGCCACACGTTTCCAACCCCTAATTTACCCGAACTGTGGAGAGGAATGATGGCTCGGATACCACAACAAAAACAAACAAAAGTAAAAATGAAGACATGAAAACAATATTTCTTACATATCAAGTATTTTTTTTTCTTTTTTGGAAGATCTATAAATGTACAGAATCTTTCAGTGTGTACAGAAATTCATGAACTCAGAAGGAGAAAATGACAATATGAAAGTTAGCTAACATAACATACGTGATTATTTACACAAATTACTCAAAGAAAATGGTATTAATGACATACTGACAGCAGAGTTGTAAATTAAATCAGAAACAGCTCTAATTTTATTCAAAAGATGATTAAGATAACATAATAAATAATAATTATGAAACTTCAATTTTTTATTAAAGAAAGTAATTTTCAGCACAACCCTTCTGAATTATACTTAGGATATTATACAGTGCCTATTATTTTAGATAATGGCTTTGTTATGTGTTTGTTCGTGTCTCTAGAGCAATTACAACATTCACATTGGACTTTCCATCTTCGTCATAGTGGGTATTCGCTCGCTGTGAACTCAAGCGTAATCCATACACGTGCTACTACTTCTAGTGCACTGGACTGATTCGTGTGTGTGGATTAGCTTTCCCTATTACTACTCCAATGTCTGAGATACTTGTAATTTACGTCCCCAAGTCAAGGACCAGAAGTCATCATTTTAGTCCACCTGACCTGTGTAGAGGGGTTGAACCCCTACCTCAGCATCAGCACACCAGAAGTTTAAGAGCAAGAGCTCTTATCCATTCAGCCATGCTGACCCTCACAGCCAGACATGTTGTGTATGTAACAGACTCGCAGAGCACACTTCAGAAAGTGGACGCTGGCATGTTCTCAATGGAATGTTAGCATGGCTTGACAGGACGGAAATTGTGAGCATCATGGATGATCTGTCCAGGGAATGCAGGTGTGTGGGGCAATGAACAGGCTGATAGATTAGCTGCTGTTGACCCTCTCGGTGGAGAGCTACTTTATGATAAAGGTGATGTAGTGGACATAATATTTTTAAAAAAATAGTCAAGCTGACACTGTCTTGATTGCAACAAGTCAGATGGAACTATTGGAAATGATATAGTGTTTTTAGAAAGTGAAAAAATGGGTCTTAGTTTAAATAATAGAAAGACAGAAGTCATGGTGATATCAAAGAAACAGATTATGCCAAAATTTGCAATTAAAGTATAGGACGTTATTTTGGGGTAGATGCTGAAATTCAGATATCTTCTTCTTCTTCTTCTGCGTTCATCCAGTTTTTCTTTTCCAGACGTGACTGCATTGTGCCTGTTTACAGCAGAGCTGTGTTCTTGCGCCGTTAGGCCGACACATCTGACTTCTGCGGGCATTTGGTGACCGGGTTAACCTTCCCGGATTTAGATATCTAGGCACATGGATAACATCAGAAGGAAGATGCACCACTGAAATAAAGAACAGAATAGGACAAGCAAAAACTGCTTTCTATCAAATGAAGAATGGTTTATGCAATAAGTCACTATCCTTGAAAGTTAGAAAAAGAGTTCTTGCATGTTACATAGAATCAGTTTTAACATATGGCAGTGAATCCTGGATAATGAGCATATAGGCAAAAAAATTCCTAGAAGCCTTGGAGATGTGGTTTGTATAGAAGAATGCTGAAAATTAATTGGACAGCCACAATGAGCATTCTGGACGTTTTAAGGGAAGGTGAGTCGCGAAGACAACTTATCTCAAACATCAGAAAGAGGCAGTCCTGGTTTTTTGGCCACGTTATGAGAAGAAGCTGATCCACGACTCTGGTGATCGAGTGAGATGGCAAAACATGACCGCCCACGCTTATCGGCATGGCACATGATGGATGGATGGATGAGAAGACAAAAACTGGAACATGTTATGACACCTGGAAAGATTTGCAGAAAGAGAGATAGAGGAAGACAGCGTGAGAAGATTCTTGACATTCTTGTGTCATGGCACAGAAGGGAATCAACACACGAACTGATCCATGATGTTGGAGATCACAATCTGTGGAAAAGCATGATCGCCCATGCCAACCGGCAAGGCACTGGATGATTATGAATGTTTTAAAGGCTCTTTAGAACTGGGTAAAGTGCAGCTGGCCGGCTTCGTGGCTTAGAGGTTATGACTTTTCTCCGTAATCTCGTATACTCTCGTCGGGTAACGTGATGACGGTTCAAATCAGCAGTGGTTCGAATCACATCGGTAACTTACGGGGTATGTGAGCCGGCCGCTCAGAAAGCAATGGCAAACTACTGAGCGTAATCTTGCCAAGAGATCAACAGACAGTTGAAAGATGCTGGTGTTGACAGCCAAGTCCTGTAAAAGGATATGCTAAAAAAAAAAAAAAAAAGTGCAGCTGAACAGATAGGGTATCCATATCTGGATAGACTGGCTCAGAAGTGGGTGAGCTGAGGGTCTCGATGATATTCAAAGTGTAGAGGAAAAGCAGGGCAGCCTTTTAATCAAATTGCTACTGGAATAATCAGCAAGGAAACTTCGGTGGCTTTTGTAGAGGGATACAGAGCATGTGTGAGAATGTCCAGGTGCAGTGATGTTGACTCTCACATTCAGTGTTCAGGTATCATGTACATTTATAGTTATACTTTTGTTATTTTATAACATGTGGAGTACATAACTTTGCTTCCCTTGGGCATTGGGTTGGAGCCTGTTGACAATGAAATAGCTCAAACCTGAGGAGGAAATATTAGCAACCTGAGTGTACAGACCACACAAGATATGTGAACAAAGAAAATACAGAACAGAAAAGATATGTGGACAAAGAAAATAAAAGATCACACAAGATATGGGGACAAATAGAACACACACCACAGAAGATATGCAGACAAAGAGAGTACAGACAAGAAAATATATTCAAAACAATGTTTTATGTGTTGTATATTTCAGCTTGAAAGATTAATCCTATTCTTTTAGTATATGTTGTGAGATTTCTGCAGTATGTATCTGACAAGATGCAAGAAAATACGCCAGGCAATAAATCGTGTAATCTATTTTTTGTGTCATCATTGCTCAAACAAAAAATCTGGCAAAACAGAACTAATACAGTGAGTTAAATAAATGACTAAAGTATTTATGGTCAAGCAGCAAGCGCTGCCGTTGTCATCAAAGGTGCAAGGTTGTTTATTTTTGTCTATGAAACCCTTCACGTCACCATCCACGGGACTACTTGACACATCAGCCTCCAGACTTGTCACTTTCATGTGCTCACCGACAACTGCTATCTCACCGTCTCCGTGCCCGCATGTCTACGTCATATCTGTGCTGTATCATCTGTCCTGGCAGTTCAAGCAGAAAGATCTCTCTGTAGGTAGATCGTAGCTGGAGAGAAATACAAGACCAATACATGTCTGTGAGAGTAAACAAGGTTAAAAGACAAAAGGTGCAACTTCATTGCACCGGGTTTTATCCCACATGACTCTGTCTCTTTCCACAGGGAGGCCTGCACAAAGCACGAACTCCATAACTCCAGCTATGACTACCAGAAATCTCCAATAAAACTGCACTTGTGAAGCGAACAATGTAGCCCAGAATTGAACCCATGACTTTCAGGGCACAGGGCAGGTGGAGTAACCACTTCACCATGGAGACTGATGTTTGTGAATCTGTGTGTGTGAATGTATATGTGTATGTGAATGCGTATGTGTGTTTGTGAATGTATATGTGTGTGTGTATGTGTGTGTATGTGTTTGTGAATGTGTATGTATGTTTATGAATGTGCATGCAGTATGAACTCCAATGCAGAGAAAGCACGACAGAAGGCTTTTGATCATCAGAAGGAGACCCTCAGCTCCTCCTAAGAAGAGGCAAGCGACAACCAGCACGAGGACGGACACAAGGCACGGCAGACATCTTGGCCAATAAAAATGCATGAGGTAGGAGAACTGGCAAGGGATCTAGCAAGAGATTAAGAAACGTTTTGGGGGACTATGATGCGGGTGGTGTTCTGCAAAAGAAGTGCTACCTAAAGATGATGAAGAAGAAGATGATGATGATGATGATGATTTTTTGGAAATTCCCAGAATTAAAGGTTTGTCCATGCTCATTAAAACAATATTTGGGAAATTCCCTTAGTTGTTTTGGATTTCTCCATTAATGTTGCCAAGCATTTTGAGATTTCCCAAATCTCTCCTTATCATTCTGAATGTATGACTCACATATAGAATAATACTCACATATAGAATAACAACTGTACATTCCCATTTTCACAACACTAAGAATAATATGGGAGATTCCCAGTGTCAAAGATGTGACAATTCTCATTAACATAGTAATTGTGGACATTTCCTTAGTGTTTTGGATTTTTCCAATCACTCTGCCAATCATTTTGAGATTTCCCAAATTTGTCCTGTTCATTTTGAATATCATCATTATCATGTGCGCTGCAAAATCTCAGTGCATGGTGTTCAGGATCAATTCTACTGCTGACATCCCCCCCCCCCATGCCACCATCTTAGACCATCAAACATCATTTCTCTTGGCTTGCCTCTGCCTCTTTTGTCACTATTTTTCCAGTACCACAATGTTCTCCAATGCCTCTCTTCTTATTATATATTCTGAGAATACTACATATTTTATAGGTGTGTATCATGTTCATATTTTTCTATCTCATAACACCAAAATCACAATATACAAAACACTGATCAGACCAGTTGTGTTGTATGGCTCTGAAACCTGGAGTACAACGAAAGGAGATGAAGCCTTGTTACAAACCTTTGAGAACAAAGTTTTAAGACGCATCTTGGACCCGTTAGGGATACACAAAGTGGAGAGTGGAAAAGAAGAAGTAACAAAGACATTTATGATCTGTTTCAGTCCCTGCTAATCCCTTATATCATGAAGGCTAATAGACTACAATGGCTGGGGCAAATAGAAAGAATGGAAGATAATAGGGAAACAAAACTCGCTTACACTCAGGACATAAATGACCGTAGACCCCGAGGTAGACCAAGATGACGGTGGAAAGATAATATATATACAGACCTACAAGCACTTGGAATGCTGAAGAAGAAGAAGAAGTATCATATTCTACTTTCATTAACCTCTTCCAGGCAATCGTTGTCAGTTACTTTGATCGTTTAAGGTATTCACAACATTCACCTCGGAAAATCTCTGCTCTGCCTCCAAAAGCTAAAAGTTAGTTGCATATCCTTTACAGTATTTGCAGTTAACTCCAGAATTTTTTGGCCGCTTTTGATCTCTTGGCAAGTTTTACGTTTAGTAGTTTGCCATTGCTGTCTGAACGATCGGCATTCATACCATTTCATTAAAAAACCCAACGCAAGGTGGTCTGCTGCCAAATCGCCTGCAGCTGTGTTTCGAACGCGGTTTACAGGATTACGAACTGCGTCCATAACCCCTTCACCATGGAGCCTTCAAGCTCTTCCTAATTTGTTCATTCCCATTCCAAGATTTACTGGCATACAGCAGGACTGGTTTGATGTAACATTTCAATAGTCTCTTTCTGATTCTGAATATATCACTAACATAAAGAATGGGAATATCGATACATGAAGCCCATAAGCACGCACTCTCCCGCTGTTTATACTTCACCTCGACACCGCAAGGTACAAGAGGAATATGATGAGATGAGATGGGATAAAGAATGTAACTTTTGTTTAGAGTTTCCTTCCTCTTTATTTTTCATTTGCTTGAAATAAATTATCTATCTTCAATGTTACCTTAGGTATACACTCCACTGTTTTTGTTAGTTCACTCAGTGATCCATCAAGTTTATCTTTCACAGATGTTTCTCTAGGGTATAGAGTTTATAACTGGACAGTATTCACTGCAATATTAATATATTAGGAATGTATAAGATGAGATGGAAAGGGACTAGAATTTTGACAGGGGAGGATTTTAAGATTATATATTCTGGAGGAGAGGAAAGGCAAAGAGGTGTATCAATTATCTTGGATCCGAAAACGTCAAAATCTGTTAAGGGATATTGGACAGTTTCAGACAGGGTTCTATTCGTAAAGTTAATCGGCTGACCTTTTGACATAAACGTCCTTCAAATATATGCCCCAACAGGAGAAGGCAGTGAAGATAGTGTGTATAAATTTTATAATGACAGGGAGGATGCTTTGAAGAAATGTAAAAAATCAGAAATAAACATCATCATGGGTGACTTCAATGCTAAAGTAGGAAATCAAGGTGATGGATGGACAGTAGCTAAACATGGTTTGGGAGAACAAAACGAGAGAGGATACAGACTTGCAGAATGTGCAAAAGAGCATGAACTGATTGTCGGAAAAACCTGGTCATCATAGAAAATAACCACAGGCAACATCATAAAAGATTATGGACATGGAGAAGTCCTGACAGCAGGATTAGAAATCAGGTCTATTACATCCTAATTAACAGAATGTTTAGAAATGTGTTAACAGTCACAAAAACAGTTCCAAATGCAGACTGTTACAGTGACCACAGATTGATTACAGGCACATTGAAGGTAATGTTAAAGAAAACATCAAATATGATCTGTGTGCATTAAAAAATGACAAGGAAATATAAGACAATTTTAACATAGAAGTAAAGAACAGATTTGATATATTGTCTGATCTAGGGATCTTATTTCATGATGTGAATGATCAATGGGAAATGTTAAAGAATTCAATCAATTTGGCTGCAGAAATAACTATCCCAAAATTAAAGAAAGTGGGTTGTAAGAAATTGATGACTGAAGAAATTTTAAGACTAATGGAAACAAGAAGACACAACAAAAATAATCCTGACAAATAAAAAGAGAGTCACAGGAAAGTCAGAACATTATATAAAGACGAAAAAGAAGCATGGCTTGAAAAAAATTGCATGGAAGTTGAAAAACAACACAACAGCAAAAATACCAGATAATTGCACAAAAGAATTCAGGAGCTTTTTAATCAAAGAACATCTGTATTTTGACACATCTCTTGAGGAGTCTTCTCAATTATAGCTGTTGGAGTGGGGGAATTTGAATTCGCAGTGACTCTTGGTGATGACGTTTCCGACATGTAGCTTCGCAGTTCAGAGCAAAGATAAACAGAATACTTACCTTTTGACTTCTGCCGAGACCAACCACTTATTTGCTTGGCTTAAGTGGGTTGATGTTAATTCTTCATCATACATAACCACATGTTTAATAACTAAAGTTAAGAGTTGAGTTGAGTTAAGAACTGACATCACTGCACTCAGGACATTCCCATACGTGCTCTGTCCCCTCGTTCATCAGCCAGCAAAGAGTCATACTACTAATTGTTCCCACCGCTATCTGATTAAACGTTCTCCTGGTCTTCCCTCTCAGTTTTGAGATTCTTCCAGAACCCCTGCCAATCCCCTGCAATCTCATTCTTTCCACATATGGGTTCTCAATCTGTTCCTCCGCCTTCTCCACCTGGTCCCACAAGCGCACGACCACCACCCCTTTGTCCATAGGCAAACTACCACCAAGAGGTGCTTAACTAAAGTTAAGAGATACTGATGAATGTAACTTTGCAACTGGTAAAATTATAGCTAACAATTTGTTGCTGGAGTGTCCAACATACACGCAGAACAGAGAAAATTATTTTGGCCTACGCCCGCTCCTTTTGAGGACAAATTCTATGGGGATGCCAACAAGCTCAAGTTGGCTGCTGCCTTCTACGCATTTACTCATACTGACATCTGAAGGTGAATGCGAAAAAAAGAACAACAAGAAACATCACTATATGCATCAAATATCTAATCAACCAACCTACCAGGGTACTGAATACAATCAACCAATCAGAATTAAATTAACATCGATTATCTTTTACTTACTTAATAACTGAACATAACTGACAGAAACATAGGAAGCAGCCAGAACACTGTCGAAAACAAGCATTGCAGACACCGATCTCACAAAATTGACACTTGGCCACATCCTGGGGCTTGACAGGCTGCCTGCAGTTGTGGCAAGCTGAAATAACATGAGAAACTGTTAACGCATAGTGCTCACAGTGATGCTGCGAGGGAGACAATGTGTTTTGAATGAGTAGAAGAACAGTGGTGTCATTGGTTTGGTTACCTTCATCTTCTTCTTTCTCTTTCATTTAACAAGGATATTGGTTATATTGTTCATTTACTGGAAGATATTTGGTTAGTTAGTAGGTAGTTTGGTTGGTAGATTTATTTGCTAGCTGGTTGTTGGTAGGTTGGTTGCGGTGCTCACTAAACCTGACATCCTACATTGTGCTAATGGCTTTGAGGCAGTAAAGTGCAATTGGGAGGGTACAAGTCTTATCCTAGTGCGAGGAAATGCAACCTAAAGACTAAATGTCATGGAGGGCAGATCATGCCCTAAGCCTTGATCAGCAACTGGTCTATGATCGAAGCTCTGACAGGCGGATGGTTAGAACATTGCTTTGCTAATCAGGCAACTTCTGCAGCTTGTCTTGTTCCAGGTGTTACCTCAGCTCTGGAGTAAACTAGGCAGGCTGAGAGATGGAACATGCTGGATGAGCAACACATGGTCTCTACAATTCAGCCCAGGCTTTGCGCTATAATGAGATAACTCCATTCTCGGACCTCGCCATGGTTGTATTTATACTGCCTTGTTTGAAGCACAATGTAACAAACTATCGTCTGTCAAAACGGCATTGTGCCAATATAAAGCTGATTAGTTGGTAAATCCTTTATAAGGCTGATTTTTTTTTCACTTGGTGAAAACTAAGAATATATAAGCAGAAACATCAAGATTGGTTGGTTAATGAATCCTCTTTAAGAACAGAGTCTTCACTCTAAAGTCTCATGCATTGGCTTTCAGGCATTTAGAGTCCTGAAAAAAGCTTGCATTTATCACAGTGAGGCTTGTGTAGAGACGTTCCTCCCAACCCAGTATCTAAGTACCATCATCTCCTTGGGGACTATGCTACAAATTTCTCCTTCCCATCTCCTAGCCCAGAAGTCAGCAGGGCGTGCAAGACCAGTACTAAAGCTTACATCTGTGGAGAGATATACGTAATAATTTATTTGGCGGTCGCTTGCCTTGAACTCAAGCGTGAATCCATATATATACTACTACTTCTAGTAGCTGTCACTACTGGGGAGTGCACTGGACTGATTTTGTGTGTGTATTAGTTTTCCCAATTACCAGTGTCCCTCACCAACAGGCGGACCCACTCTGACTTCTGAGGTGCTTGTAATCAACATCCCCGAGTCAAGGATGAGAAGTCAACATTTTAGTCCAACTGACCGGTGTAGGGGTTAAACCCGCTACCTCGCCATCAGTATTCTGGAAGTCTAAAAGCAAGCGGTCTTATCTTTTCAGCCATCTTGAGTGCAGGAGAGGCACATTAGGATGTAGCCAGGTTCTAAAATGTGTATTTAAAAGTTTACTAGGTCAGGCAACCTGGAGGTCATCATGGCCGAATGGACAGGAACACATGTTCTTAAACATCCTGTGTGCTGATGCCGAAGTAAGGGGTTCAATACTTACACTGGACAGTTGGACTAAAATGTTAACCAGTTGTCCCTGACTTGGGGGCGTAAATTACAAGTACATCTGACGTCGGAGTGGGTTCACCTGATGGCGAAGGACACTGTGAATAGGCAAAGTTAATCCAATTGCAAAATTCAGTCCAGTACTACTAGAAGTAGTTTGCATGGACTACGCTTGAGTTCAAAGCAAGCGAGCGAAAAATAAAAAAAATAAAAAAAGGTCAGGCAATGGTTGGAGCTGCGGGAGCATAGTGGCCAGCACCCTTGCCTAATGTCCTAGTGGGCATGTGTTTGAATCTCCTAGAGGTGGAGGTTTTATTATAATGTAACCTGCGCTGCAACCCAACTGATCCAGCCTAACATGGATCCCCAGGAAATATTCTGGGAGGTAATGTGGGCCAGAATTATACTGACCCGTCAAATATCAATTGGCCTTTAAAAAAAGTGATGAACAGCACCATATACCCAAAAACGTCTCAAGGTATGGAAAACGGTCCATGACTTTCTTTCTTTTTTTTTTACTTATTACTATATACACCTACAGTCTCCATGGTGAAGGGGTTACGGATGCAGTTTGTAATTCCTTATACCTGCGTTCGAAACACAGCTGCAGGCGATTTGGCAGTAGATCACCTTGCGTTGATTTTTTACGAAATGGAATCGGTGCTGGTCGTTCAGAAAGCAATGGCAAACTACTGAACATAAACTTGCCAAGAGATCAAAACAGCAAAAAATGCTGGTGTTGACTGCTGTCCTGTAAAGGATATGCAACTTATTTTAAATAATATACACTTAATCAGTTACAGGACGTAGCTGTCAACTCCAGCATTTCTTGGCTGTTTGTGATTTCTGGGCAAATTTACATTCAGTAGTTCACCATTCTTTTTAATGAACGACCGGCACTCATACCATTGTAAGAAAACCAACGCAAGGCAGTCTACTTCCGAATCGCCCGCAGCTGTGTTTCAAAATCAAATAACGAATTGCATTTGTAACCCCTTCGCCTAATACGTCTCACGGCACAAAAAAGGATAATTCGCTTTGACTATTATTTTACTGTCTTCATAACTATATTAATATTGAGTTGAGTCAAGAATTGTCATCTGCAGGCAGGCAGAAATAAAACAATTAAGTTAATTTAAGGGAGCTAGAAAGTCAAACATGATCAAAACGAAAAAAAAAAATGAAAATCATATATACAAATATGCCTCACCATTATGTATCAGAAGGGTTTCTCTAATTGGAGCCTTTTCAAACTGTGCCTGTTTCATGTAAGAAAAAGCATTAAATCCAGCACTCGAAGATGAAACAACATCAGGCACAACCCCCAGGCATGATGGTGATGATGATAGTGGTGAATGCACACACACAGGACTATATTCAGCAGGGCTTCTACCAAAACTTTCCCCGAAGGATGGTAAGACAGTTTTGCAGCTATCAGTAGCATATGCTCCAACAGCACCACTAAAACCAGACAAGGTATCCAAACTATGGGGCAGGGAGTGTTGCACCCTGGAGTCATGGCAACTGTTAGAGTCTGTATCCATATCCATCAGAGAAGGTGATTCCACCAGTTGGCAACTTTTGTTCAAGTGCATCTGCTTCAAATCTGACTTATCAGCTTTTGCTTCTTCTCTATGAGGTAGGCAGTTTTCATTGAAGTCCAGAGGAACGTGCCTGTCTCGCATCTCCTTCATTCCTGTAAACAGCAGTTGCTGTGTTCTGTCTAAAACAAAAGAAAACCACATATGATCTGTTCTATCTAATATAACACACTCTATTTGTGAAGTGTTCTATCTGATATAAAACATTCTATATGTGAAGTGTTCTATCTTACAAGCTCTATATGTGAAGTGTTCTATCTTACATGCTCTATATGTGAAGTGTTCTATTTTACATGCTGTATATGTGAAGTGTTCTATCTTACACACTCTATATGTGAAGTGTTCTATCTTACACACTCTATATGTGAAGTGTTCTATCTTACATGCTCTATATGTGAAGTGTTCTATCTTACACACTCTATATGTGAAGTGTTCTATCTTACATGCTCTATATGTGAAGTGTTCTATCTTACACACTCTATATGTGAAGTGTTCTATCTTATATGCTGTATATGTGAAGTGTTCTATCTTATACACTCTATATGTGAAGTGTTCTATCTTACACACTCTATATGTGAAGTGTTCTATCTTACACACTCTATATGTGAAGTGTTCTATCTTACACACTCTATATGTGGAGTGTTCTATCTGATATAAAACATTCTATATGTGAAGTGTTCTATCTTACATGCTGTATATGTGAAGTGTACTATCTTACACTCTATATGTGAAGTGTTCTGATATAAAACACTCTATATGTGAAGTGTTCTATCTTACATGCTCTATATGTGAAGTGTTCTATCTTACACACTCTATATGTGAAGTGTTCTATCTTACACACTCTATATGTGAAGTGTTCTATCTTACACACTCTATATGTGAAGTGTTCTATCTGGTATAACACTCTATATATGAATTATCTTATCTGACATAACAGACTCCAGATTTGATGAGTTCTATCTGATATAACAAATTCTATATTTGAAGAATTCTATCTCATATAACAGACTACATTTTAAATGTTCTATTTGTTACAAAAGATTACTCACTTGAAGTATTCTGACACAAAAAGCTACACATCAGAAGTCTTGTATATGACATACACAAAACTAAGTGCTCTTTTTGACACAGACTACACATTTGTAGTCTTCTATCGAAGGGAAATTTGAAACACATGACGGCCAGGCAAGTACTATAGTTAATGCACTACCACAACTCCTGCTGTGAAATGTAACTAAAATAAGTAAAAGAGCCCCAGTTTGTTAAAAACACACTTTGAGGTGTATTCAGCATTTGGGGCTATCCTCACATTTGTACATGGTGTATTTTTAATGACTGTGCAGTGTTTGAAAATACTGCCGGTCCAAGTTCTGTATTTACCTATTATGTTGCATGAACTTTAAAGAGGGTAAATACAAAACTTGGGCCTGCAATATTTTCAAACACTGCACAGTCATTAAAAATACACCTTGTATAAACCAATCAGCTCTCGGGGTGATGTGGTCAAAAGCACGCTGGCCACCTAATTTTCCCAAGACATTTCCAAGTAACAATTTTAGGCTGGGTCGACCAGGGAGGCTGGGTCAACCGGGGAGGCTGGGTCAACCGGGGAGTCTGGGTCGACCGGGGAGGCTGGGTCGACCGGGGAGGCTGGGTCGACCGGGGAGGCTGGGTCGACCGGGGAGGTCAGGTCCACCGGGGAGGTCAGGTCCATTTTTCAAATCCACCTCATTGCCAATATGAACACACGACCTTTTGGGTGGGCAGCAAACATGCTAACCATTGCCCTGCTGTGATCTGCACAGAGAAATGTACCGTTATTATTCAGAAGTATTCAAGGGGGCTGAGTGGTCTCGAGGTACGGTATCCGCCTTGAGTGCTGGAGGTTCAGGGTTCAAGCACCATTAAGGGCCAGGATTGTTTCACATGGACTTCTAGTAACAAAATTTCCCCTGGTCTCTGGAAAGTGAGATCGGACGCCGTTGTGTATTGTTGCACATGTAAAATATCCCTTGGCAGTTGGAATTAGAAAAAGAGTAGCCTAACGGCACTGCCCGGGCAAAATTTTGAGTTAAAAATCTACCCAAAGTATTTCAGGATCCTCGCCGGTGCTAAGAGTTTGTGCACTGAGCTGAGATTCTCCGGACTCAGGCTTGAGTTAGGAGTAGAACGGAGCACTTATGGGGTTACACCCGTGTGCCGTGATGTTGATCTGTCGACTAAACTATTCAGAAGTCTTCAAAAAAAACAGTTATTGTTGTGTACTCAACTTGCCACATGAAACGATCAAACTGACCATGCCAAATGAGTTGAGGTCTTTCAGTTAGAAAGAGGGTGCAAAGAAGGTACCATGGCGACAAAGTGCTTGGAGTATTGAGGCAAGCTGTGAAGGCTGTGACAGAAGCTAGGTGGCCAGAGAAAAGAAGCTGGCTTTCTACCAACCCAATTCAAAGGAAATCATGTGAAGCACACCGATCACAAATAACTAGATGCATCACATCTGTGTGGCATATTGAGGCAATATTAACAGCACTATATACACATTTTTATAGATGACTTTCAAGGTACTGGAATATACATGAAAAACGCTTGGAGAACCTGACCTAGGTGTCCCCATGTGTGTCATGAAGTTGAAGCTAAAGCAAAGCTCTGCCAAAAAAATTCATAGAAGGGGGAGTTGCCTCATCTGATAACCTGAAACTCCCTATTGTGTTTACTTCACGGTGGAGTTTAAGATACTAAATTAATAAATAGTTACAGTAATTTTTAACGTTTCTGAAGTCTAGTAGTACATTTTAATTTATGTTCAAAAAATAAACGGAATTTTAACTTTACTTAATTTAATACTTAAAGTTGGTTTAAGTTAAACCAAACATGCAGTGAACTGTCCGTGGAGTGTAAGAGGAAATGAACAGATAGGGTTGCAGGCTTGGCTGCTGTGTTGGAGAGGACGGGAAATGGACTAGGCTGCTATCCTGAGCGCTTTCAGGGAGACAGGACGAATCATCATCAATGATTCAAGGGATGGATGTTATTCTGAAACTGACCATAAAACTACAAAAACTGCCCTTGGAGTCCTACCATAGACTGCCTGCATTCTGGTTTGCTGACTGACTCCACTGTTTACTTCTCTATCCCGAACATGGGTCTTTAGTTGGGGACTTGAATTATCACCGAAAGGATTACGTCGTTTTGACATTTTCCACCCGACAATGCTTCAACTGTCCCACTCCGTGACTCCACCCGTCCTGTTACAGTGTTGACAAACAATCTACGGCGGGAACCTGGTCCGGAAGATTAGCTCATAGACATGCGCATTGCGTTCTAACGGTTGACAACCGCTTTTGGAACCATAAAAAATGAGAATACTGGATTACCGGGGTATTGATTGGCATTCATACGAAGCTTAAGAGAGGAAAAAGCAGCGAAGTTCAAATAGACTCCGCGGAGTCCAGCCTGTCACGTCTAAGTAACAACAGCCAGTGCTGAAGGTAGGTATTTCAGTAAAATGTTCTAAACTGGTTTCATGAAAATTATTAATTAATTATGCAATTATTTTTTTTATTAATATTATAATAATCTATTATTAATCATCTTCTTCTTCAGCGTTCCGAGCCATTGAGGTTCTTTGAGGTTTTTTAATATTAAATATTAATATTTAATAGATTAATAATATTATTATATTATTTATTGGCACTCTTCCGACAGACGGGTCTAAATAGTTCTGCAGTGAATAATTTTATATAACTAACCCTAACCCTAATCACTTATTCACTACAGAACTATTTAGACCCGTCTGTCGGAAGAGTGCCCATAGTACTTAGTAGTAGTACTAGTAGCGAGCCCTATCATCATTTTAATTTTGAGTATTTACAAATGAGACCGCCACAGTAGATAGGCCTTGAAATTCAAAATCTAATGGTACCTCAATGATGCCTGTATGTCACTTCTAAGTGAAGATATTCACAATTTTGTGAAGGTGAGATGAGTTGTGATTTTTCATGCTATTCACCCGTAAGTGGAACTCTCCAGTGTGTCCGATTACCTCCAGCGACACCCGCTGGTGTCTGCGTGTGCGAGATTGTCTCAAACGGTCATATGAAAACTGACTTCAAAAATATGTTCCGTCATGTTAAATGATTACAAAATAGTACAAGTATACAAATAAATTATTAATAATCTTTAAACTTGTGTTCTCTTTAACTTTAGTAGGTCAAATCGCACGTTTTGTGTGTTGAAAAGTGTAGCGCAATCGATATGCGCGGCCGTCATGACTCATTCACAAAGTCACATCTTCGCAGAAAATCTGTTTTTCAACCACAATTTGAGCAAGTTTAGCGATGAAACTATGCTGATTCAGGGGCAATATTTTATATGGCAATTAAAATTCACATTAAACAAAGACAACTATTGGATTCATCGATTCTGATCATTCCGCTGCCTCTGTGGGATGCGCTCCCTGGCATTCGGCAGCTTGCACAGATCCATAGAGCACACTGTATTCACAAACTTCCAGTTTCTTAGTTCTATATAATATTTTAGTTCGTAATGTTTAATAGTTTCTATTATATCACCTAATCCCGGGAAGGTTAACCCGGTCAACAAATGCCCGCAGAAGTCGGATGTGTCGGCCTAACGGCGCAAGAACGCAGCTCTGCTGCAAACAGGCACAACGCAATCACATCCGGAAAAAAAAAAAAAAACTCAGGATGAACGAAGAAGAAGAATATCACCTAATAATTTTGTGAAAAATTTAAAAAAAAAAAAATGCCCAGCCGGGAACAGAACCCCAGCCTCCCGCGTGACAGGCGGACTGCTTACGACAACGCTAGTGAGAACACAATCCTTTCTCTACAAAGATATTTATATAGTCAAGCCGCCGTTTTGGGTTACAAGATCGTAATATTTTCGCCTGTTTTTTTTTACCACAATTACAGCAAGTTTAGCGATGAAACTTTCCAACTTCTGTAAAATTGAATACAGAATTCGAAGATCCATCTACAATTGATGATTTTCTATTGAAAGCGCCAGAAAAAAATTATTTACGGTTCAGCTTGCCGTTTTCATTTTTCTCCGCGCGCGAGGTTGGTCTCAACCAACACGGGTCATAGACGGATTATGAAAACTGACTTCAAAAATATGTTCCGTCATGTTAATTGATTAAAAGATAGTACAAGTATACAAATAAATTATAATCTTTAAACTTGTGTTCTCTTTAACTTTAGTAGGTCAAATTGCACGTTTTGAGTGTTGAAAAGTGAAAGTGTACATGCCATTTTGATCGATATGCACATGCGCAGTCGTCAACGCACATGGCCTTGCGTTTCCCCATTCACAAAGGCACACTTCACCGAAAATGTTCTTTTTCATCCACATCGAAAGCAATTACCACGATGAAACTTTCCAGATATATTTAAAATTGTATGCAGAATTCAAAAATACATATATAATTGAAGACATTCTAACTACAGCGCTATAATAGTATTACAAAGTGCACATGCCAATCCGATCAATATGCACAAAGAACCAAAACAAGTCTTCGCAGACAATGTTGTTTTTCATCCACATCGAAAGCAATTAACGCGATGAAACTTTCCAGATATATTTAAAATTGTATGCAGAATTCAAAAATACATATATAATTGAAGACATTCTAACTACAGCGTCAAAAAAAAAATTAATTACGGTAAATATATTATATATTCTTATTTATATAAAAGGTTACGATGATTTCAACCAATCGCTGTGCACGGAATATTAAGCATACCTTTCCTGGAAAACCCAGGATGACGTGTGTTATTGTCACGTGAGATTTGAATGAATAAATGACATCGAAAGAATGCATGGTAAATTAGATAGCGTTTTCCGGGACAAGGTGAATCATGGCGGTATGATTCCATATATGATTTTGGTTTTCATTTCCGGTCTCGGCACGACGGAACTCGCTAATAGTAGTTAGTAGGATAGCTCTTGGTAACCCAAAATATTAATTAATAATTGAGGAAACTAAGTGGACTATACATTTATTAGGTGTGAGTTGATAACAAATAGAAGTCTCGTCATAAATATTAAATGACCAGACCTGATTAATAATTCAAAATGGCTGCAAATTAATGTTTGAAGTCACATCCCAGAAATATTAATTAATAAGTGAGCAAACCATACTTTTATTTTGTGTTGTCACAATGAAACTACAGGTCATATGGCAAGACTAGATAAAGAATTCAAAATAATCTTCAATGGTTGAAGTCATTAGCTCTAGACGGAATCAATAATTGAAATAACCATGTGAATTATATTTTTTTTTTTTTTGTTTTTTTTTTTCAAATTACTTCTTATCATTTAAAAAAAGAAGTGATTGGCTGTCCCCAGAGTCCCAAACATTGTCATGCATGACTTTAGTTTAACATTTGGTGAGAGCATGCTCAAGAATACCAGATTGATGACTGGTGATAGAGGTTGTTTTTTTCTTGCTCGCTTGTAACTCAAGCTTAGTCCAGACACTACACCTAGTAGTGCTGGACCAAATTTTCTTGTGGATTAGCTTTCCCTATTAACAGTGTCCCTCGCCATGAGGCGAACCCACTCTGACTTCAGAGGTACTTGTAATTTACATCCCCATGTCAAGGACGATAGGTCAGCATTTTAGTCCAACTGTCCGGTGTAGGGGTTGAACACCTTACCTTGGCATCAGCACACCGGATGTTTAAGACCATGCGTTCCTATCCACTCGGCCATGCTGACCTACTTGTGATAGAGTGAGATGGTGAACCATGATACCCATGCTTATCAGCATGGCACATGATGATGAGTCAGGAATCCACATCACAGAACCCTGAGCATTGCTGTACACACTCCATCCCCAGTTTCAACAACCAGTGAAGAGTCCCAATACTAATGGTACCCGTTGCAGTCTGATTGTGTTTTCATCTGACCATTTCTCTGAGTATTGAGGGTCAGCCAGATTGATGATGATGATGATAATACTTAAGAAATCTGGGAACAATTCTCCATAAATGACATCTTTTTGTATGTTGATTGTTATTTGTTAACTACAATATTTACACAATTCTCTATATGTGTCATATTTTTGTAGTTGATAGATAACTACAATATTTACACAATTCTCTATATGTCATTTTTTGTAGTTGATAGATAACTACAATATTTACACAATTCTCTATATGTCATTTTTTGTAGTTGATAGTATAGATAACTACAATATTTACACAATTCTCTATATGTCATTTTTTGTAGTTGATAGATAACTACAATATTTACACAATTCTCTATATGTCATTTTTTGTAGTTGATAGATAACTACAATATTTACACAATTCTCTATATGTCATTTTTTGTAGTTGATAGATAACTACAATATTTACACAATTCTCTATGTGTCATATTTTTGTAGTTGATAGTATAGGTAACTACAATATTTACACAATTCTCCATAAATGACATCTTTTTGTATGTTGATTGTTATTTGTTAACTACAATATTTACACAATTCTCTATACATTTCATATTTGTGTACATTGATACATAACTACAATATTTACACAACTCTCTATACATGTCATCTTTTTATGTTAATATTTGATTACTAATCACATAATGTATACAGATATTGTTATAAACCAAATGTTTTGCTTCTTGTGTTTAACGCTCAAGAAAGTACATATTCTTTACAGGGTTTATATACGTGGAGATATAAGAGATATGATTCTTTTGCAGGTATTTCCCTTCTGTTCTATCTGCTTCAAAGATTTCTGGGACTGACTATTATCTCGTAAAGTAACATATGCATACGTGTGCACACACACATAACCATCATCGTGTAGCACGTCCTTCTCTGAAAAGACTCTCTATCCTTTGCTAGTTTCCCTGCCTTGTGCATCCCCCCCCCCCCCATCATCATCATGTGCCATGCCGATAAGCGTGGTCGGTCATGTTTGGCCATCTCACTTGATCATCAGTCGTGGATCAGCTCAGCGTTCCTGTCTCGAACTACGCCATGTGGCCAAGCCATCCAGGTATTTACTTGTCTGTTTTCCCCTTGTTTTCTTCCCCTCGATCTTGCCAGTTGTCACCAAGTTCTTCAAGTTATTTCTTCTAATAATGTGATCAGTATATTGTGTCCGTCATCTTGTTGGTTGACCTATGACCCTTCTTCCAGGAGCCATGCCTTCCATCAACATTCTTTCAGCTCCTCTGTGATGTTCAATATGACCTATTATTTCAGCATCTGAGATATGGTGCTGCTTTTACAGACACTCACAAAGGATATTGCAGTACTGAAGTGGGTAGCACACATGCATGCTGTCCAGTGGCTTTTTGTTCAAATCCCAACCACGACAAATTTGTTAAATTGACCTAGGCTTCCAGGTTGACCCAGCCTATAATGGAAACAAGAAAATGTTGTGGGACGTAAAGGCGGCCAGTCTGGCACCCCTCATGTGCAGATTGGTATATTATAATATGGGGCTAACACCGTGTGCCACAAGGTGTGGGAAAAGTCTGTAATCAGTGCAGACCTGATAAGGCGAACTCATCTGGGACACACAAAATAGTTCTTATTAGAAATTCCTCTTATAAGGGTTCAAGCATATAGTAATGCATTTACAACGTACAACACAACATTGTTCTTCACAACAGAAATGTGCCACATCCGAGATTGCCTTAAGCGATTTGCACTGTATATAAATTCAAAATATTGTTTTATTTTTTTAAAAATATTATCACTTCCATTAGGGATACACAAAGTGGAGAGTGGAAAAGAAGAAGTAACAAAGACATTTATGATCTGTTTAAGTCCCCGCTAATCACTGGTATCATGAAGGCTAATAGACTACAATGGCTGGGGCATATAGAAAGAATGGAAGATAATAGGGAAACAAAACTCGCTTACACTCAGGAAATAAATGACCGTAGACCCCGAGGTAGACCAAGAAGGCGGTGGAGAGATAATACATATACAGACCTACAAGCACTTGGAATCAACGACTGGCAAGAGAAGGTCCACCAGAGAGACGAATGGAGACGGATTGTATCTGCAGCAAAGAACCTCAATGGCTCGGAATGCTAAGAAGAAGAAGATCACTTCCAAAGCATTTACCATAGGAGTCCCTTGTAATGGAACATGATGCAGCAGCACGATTTGCAGTTTAGCACTATATATCCTGAATAATTTGCCTGCTATGGGCTTGTGATATTAAAGCACCATAACATTTTATAAACCTGAGAGCAAGAAGGAATAAATGGACAATTTTTTTGCCTCCCTTTGGCAAGTGATGAGCCCAGGCATTGAATTTGTACCATGTGGTCCATGGTAAATCCGACGATGGTAAATTTATTTACTGCAATTTTTCCATTTGGCCCTAAATGGGCAATTCATTCCAGAGTAAATAAAAACAAAGAGAGTTGTTGACGCCTAGAAGACTGAAATTGTAATTCGTAAATCTGATGCATTGGCATTAAGGTTGTCTGAGTTCTAACAATAACTTTCATCTACCAGAGTGAGTTTGGCTTAGAGACTTCCTAGGACTCGGTAAGGACCCTTTCTTTGGGGACTGTTGCAGGGCTATCCTTCACCGCTCTAAGCTCAGAATTCAGGGGGATGTATAAGATTGATACAGAATCTTCACATATGTGGAGAGATAAATTAAGATGTGACCAAGTAATAATTCAGCATTACACATACAGGCTGTCTTCCAAAGGATTCATAAACCAACCAGAGTCCGGGTATGTTCTGCCGAGATAACATACATCTGCTGACTCAGTCAATCAGATGCCGCCTCCACAATGAAGGTTGGCTACAATGGATCTCCAACACTGTCTCTCGCCTTGACTGTACATTCTGTCAGATTGATGTTTGTCCATCTCTTGATGTTATCTTCCAACTTGTATCGTTGCTGTGATTGCATTGCTGTCTTTGGAATACTGCGTGGTGAGGTCCCAATCTCTTCCACGATGGCCAGCCATGTTCACTATCGTGTCCTGAACACGCCTCATGTGTGCCACACGCTCTGCTGTTTTGCTTCGAAGCCGTTGATCTATGTAGATTCATCTGCCTTGCCTTATTCACCAGCCCAGGCTTTTGTGTACTAGGGATAGACATTCCCTTAGTAGGATATTACCCCTACTTCACTCATGTAGTTTAGCCAGTCAGCCAAAACTGTTGTACGTGGTGTGGCCACCGCCTTTTTTTTCTTTCTCCATATCCTTTACAGGACGTTGCAGTCAACACCAGCAGTTTTCAGCTGCTTTTGATGTACTAGGCAAGATTACGCTCAGTAATTTGCCATTGCTTTCTGAGCGACCGGCTCACATACCTCCGTAAGTAACCAACGCGGCACGGTCCGCTACCAAATCTCGCGCAGCTGCGTTACTCACGAGAATGTACGGGATTACGGAGAAAGACGTTAAAATCTACACCAAGGAGACCGGCTGCCACCGCCGTACACAAGCAGTATTCGTGGAGCGATACTTCTTCTTCTTCTTCTTCGTTCATCCGGAGTTTTTTTCCGGATGTGACTGCGTTGTGCCTGTTTACAGCAGAGCTGCGTTCTTGCGCCGTCAGGCCGACACATCCGACTTCTGCGGGCATTTGTTGACCGGGTTAACCTTCCCGGGGATGTGGAGCGATACATGAGGTGAGTAAAGAGATGGGAACCAGATAGGATCCTGGTCTATCCCTTGGGATACGGCTGCCACTGACCGTGAGATACTATCCCTCTCTCTTTACCCTACACCACTCTGCTGACTAAAGATTTATAGTTAAAGATGCTAATTGCTAAAATCAAGTACAGAGCTGTGATATTTAGATAGTTTAATTAGTTGCATTTCCTTAACAAGAAATCGCAATCAACCCCAGTATTTTTAGTTGTGTATGATTTACTAGACAATGTTTACATTCAGTAGTTTGCCATGGCTTTCTCAGTGACCAACGCTGATACCATCCAAATCAACGCAAGGCAGTTTGTTTCCAAGTCACATTGGCTGATTTCAAACCCTCGACTCAGTATGTCGGGGAATTGTGTATTCACTGCCTCTAGCCACAGCGTGTATCCATGTTTGGATAGCTTTGTGTTCTCGTTTTCTTAGTGTTCTTGTTTTCTGTTATTTATGCTTTGACAATTTTGGTTGAAATATTTGTTTTTGTTTTGCATGTTGTGGGCTATCATGCTTCATATTTTATTTCACCTTCATTCACGTTTGTCATTAGTTGGATAACAGTCAGCTCTGTTTTCAAGTATAAGACAAGAAAGGAGAGGAGTTATTAGAAGAGAGAAAGAGATCGCCTGTTTGTGCAAACACTGTTTTAATGAAACCGAGGGAAATATGATAATGTGAGGCGGAAAGAGCTCAATTATGACTGCGTCCGAGTTAAAGAGAAGGGTGATAGGAAACAGAGAAGAAATAAATAAAAAGAAGAAACCTCGCACAGTACCCTGAACTAAAAAGATCATGGAAAGTAAACAGAAAGAAGATCTGAGACAGGACAGAGGTTGAAAATTGGTGGCTCCCAACCCAGTCAATGGATTAAACAATTAGGCTGCAGTGAAAATTACTGTGGATGTACAAATTAAATTAATAAAACTAAACTATCAAACTAAAAACAACATAGAATTATCCTTAGTCGTCTCTGCAAAACATTCTAAATACGAACACTGACATATGGTGAAAGCCGAAAACATATACTTCAAGTTGAACATGAAACTATACTCTATACAATAGGTATATACGGAGGCCACCAGCTTATACAGGAAACCATACATCTGCCACAAGACAAGAATTTAGGGTGCAAAAACAGATGTCTGCGACAGCAAAAGTGTGCAGTACAGTGAAGACTTTTAGGGCACAACAAATACCCAGGATAACCTAGCACTCAAATACTGTACTGGCTTTTCCGCCACAGCAGCTCACAGCCCCACGCAACATTAAGTTCAACGCTGACCTGGATCATATGCGATCCGCTTCATGCATGGACGCCTAACTTCAACTGTACCTGTGGCAGTGAAGAAGAGATCATTAGTGCCCTCATCTTCCTTTTATAGTGTAGCTGGGATTGCCTTCTTTTCCTTTCCACAAGCCCTGGTGGGGTTTCACTAAAATGATCTGCATATTGTAAAGTATAAATACATCACAGAATCTACATCACCACTGCAAGTGTTTGTTATGTAATGTAACACTAAGAACGGTGCTAAACTCGTTGCTATTGTTTTTGTTGTCTTGAACACAAATAAAGATTTTTTTATTTTTTTTGTAAAACACACCTTCATCTGTAAGTTTGTATGTCTGTCTGTCTGTATGCTTATGTTTGTCTCTTGACTATGGACAACTAGTGGACAAACGTTGACATGATGCATGCTTTCCCTCACAAATTGCAGTGAGGTTATATATGGTGCACACTAACAACAGCCGAGGTAAAAGAGTTTCGAGTTCGAAAAATTCACAGGGTTCAATTTTTCTTGGCAGCATTCATATTAAAGAAAGAAATAACATCCAAGTAAATGGACACATTCATAAACAGAGTCGGTGCAACAGTTTAGAGGGAGAGTTTATACATAGCTGGAGTATGAATAAACGGGGTAGTTTATACATACTCTAGGTATGAATAGACACTTCCATCTTAGAACAGTCTAACAATGTTACTAACATCTGGTGGAAGATGCCTTGTAGAGATTAGGAAAAAGTCGCCATGGTTACAATT
Source organism: Cepaea nemoralis (assembly GCA_014155875.1). Taxonomy (NCBI): domain Eukaryota; kingdom Metazoa; phylum Mollusca; class Gastropoda; order Stylommatophora; family Helicidae; genus Cepaea; species Cepaea nemoralis. The sequence goes on along the minus strand of JACEFZ010006263.1, from coordinate 530,888 downwards.
GTCATCTGCATGATGGAAAACATGGATGTTCGTCCATCACGAATGATGAGGACCATTCATTCATTTCATCTTTTTTTATTTGATGAAGAATGAATGACTTGCGCTTTAGTTTGGATTATAGTGAGGTAGTGGTTGCGCAACTCCATCGACCTCACTCTCTCGTCTGCGTCCATCTGGTTCCAGTGGCGAGCATGGCAAGACGACTAGAGACGGACACAGGTGCAGTGGACGTAAGGCTGCCACAGACCAGTTATCCCTGTATTTAGTGACTCTCACAACAAATGGTAGCCTAGAGCCTCGTGCAAACGGCCCTTCCGTCAATTCCTTTGATTTGACTATGGTAAATGGAAAACATACACGCCAATAGAATAGCTGTCAAGTGGCAGTGAAAAGAGGAGTATTAAAACGCTGTATAGAACTAAACTGCTGTATACATGTGAAACCTTGACAATTAGCAGAAAAGCTGTGGTTTATATATTATAAGAGCAGATCTTTGGTTTCTGGTGAAAATTTAAGGAGTGTCATGGGCTGACAGAACAATGAATGAAGCAGTTCTTTAAAAAATACTTGAAAGCCGTAAATTGATTAGAGGGCGTAGACAGTCAAGATGTTTATTCGCATGTTATGAGAAGAAATACACTTGAAAACTTAATGACAACTGGCAAACGTAAGGGGGAAAACAAAGAGATGACTTGAAGACATTGCTTGCTTGTGTTCGCTGGCTGTGAAGTCCTGTTTTCCAACATCATTGTGATGTCATACCGGACTGAGGTTTGCGTAAAGTATCCATTATCCTATGTCTGGCTTATTGGGTGCAGACTGGTGGTCCCTCGCCGTGCAGGCAGATACTCTCCGACTTCGAAGGAATCAGTGATCCTACTACGTTAGCCAGGACCCCGAAGGGACCTATTGCCCAGGATGCGCAGCTAAGAGGTGTCAGTAGGTCTTGGTCAGTATAGAACCTGGCCCTGGTGCCTTGGAAACACCTCTGCGTTCCACTTGAAGACATGATATTTTTTTGCGCTCACTCACTTGAACTCAAGCGTAATCCGTGCACACTACTTCTAGTATTAGCACTGGACTGCATTTTGCGCGTGGGTTAGCTTGTGTCCCTCGCCATCAGGCGAATCCACTCCAACTTCGGAGGTACTTATAATGTCCGTTCTCAAGTCAAGGACGAAAAATCACCATGTTTGTCCAACTGTCTAGTGTAGGGGTTGAACCCGTTACCTCGGCATCATCACACCGGATGGTTAAGAACGCGCGTTATTCGGCCAGGCTGGCCTCCACGTGATATAATTATAATAAGAACACAGACCTGGCCACGCTTGTCGGCATGGCACGTGATGATGATTGTTCATATTGACAGTTGGTAATGTACGAGGTAACGGGAGGTGAAGAGGTTAAGATATTATTAATAATAGTTGTTCTTCCTCTGCATTCGCCCGATACTTGTCTGTTCGAGATACAGCTGTGTTTTGTCTGTTTGCAGCAAAGCTGGGAGATATATCTTTAAATCGCCATTCCTCCAGCAGGCACATCCGGCTTTCTTTGTTGATCGGGTTAACCTTCTCCAATATGGGGGGGGGGGGGGGGGGGGGGGGGGGGGGGAAGAGAGAGAGAGACTCGATTAACCAGCTTTAGCAGCCTTATAAGTGTGGTTGTTGAGTGTGTGGGTTTAGTTTCTCTTGTCTTCTGCGTCAGTTTTAGATGACTTTTCGATGTAGCAGAGTTTATGCCTGTAACGTCAGCTAGGAGTTTGACCGGTGAGTTTTCCTTTGTGCTCGTGTCTTTTTTGCTTTTCCGTTTGATGGCTCCTAGCTCGCCCGTTTTGAGTGGGTGTAGTCCTTAGAAGGGGGGGGGGGGGGGGAGTGTGAGTGGTCTCGAGGTATGGTGTCCGCCTCGAGTGCTGGAGGTATATGTTCAAGCCCCGGTGACAGCCAGGATATTTTCACGTGGTCTTCTAGTAACAACATTTCCCCTAGTCTCTGGGTAGTGAGATCGAACGCCCGTGTGTATTGTTGCGCGTAAAATATCCCTTGGCAGTTGGAAATCGAACAAGAGTAGCCTAAGGCGCTGCTCGGGCAAAATTTCGAGTTAAAAATCTATTCAAAGTATTTCAAGATCCTCACCGGTGCTACGGAGTTCGTGCACAGAGCTGAGATTCTCCGGACTCAGGCTTGAGTTAGGAGTAGAACGGAACACTTATGGGTTACACCCGTGTGCCGTGATGTTGATCCGTCGACTAAACTAAACTAAGTTCTTAGAAGGGTTCATCCTTAGGTTTAGTTGCTTTGTTTCCTTGTTTTCCTTTCTTATTTGCCTGTTGCCAAGAGCATCAGAGCCATCCGATTGTGTGCCTCCTCTTCGGGTACGTTGTTGAGTTTGTTGCACCAATCTTCGATACATTTATCATCTTTCTTCTTTGGGTTGCCTAGACTTTCGTAAATTTTCAGGATGAAAACTTGCTTTCCCCTGATTAAACCTTCCCGGGTAGTTTGTATTTGTATGACATTCCACGGTCTCTGTGAGGTGACGTAACTTTCACCATTCCGTCTAAATAATAATATAAAGAAAAGCATCAAAAACAATATTGCACGTTTTATTGACTGGTATATTTCTCTGCGTCTCGTCATGTACTTATGCAGAGTTATATGTCAAGTTTAATAAATAAATGAATACTATTTTGGCTTAACTACTAAGTGCGTAGTCACTGATATTATTCGATTGTGGAGTACAGTTATCCCCACATGTCTGAGATTAAACGGGAAGTTCTTAGTTAGTTAGTTAGTTAGTCGACAGATCATCCTCGTTGCACATCGGACCATTCAGTCCATAAGTGCTCGGATCCCCTCCTCAGCAAATCCCGCAGCGTGTAGCGGCTAACGACGCCAGTTCTGTGTTGGTTTATCAATCTTCTTTGGCTTCCTGCGTAGTGTTCTTGTTTGGCCACCCCTCTTTTAATTTGCTGCTCTCGCAGTCTGGCCATTGTTGTAGATTCACAGTCATCACTTGGTTCCTGCAAAAGTCTCACTTCTCGTAGAGCATTCAGAATGTCAGCCTGGTCCATGGCGCGTCCGCCCTCAACAGTAGCCTCACCTGCGAGCTTGTCAGCCCGCTCATTTCCTTGTACTCCCGCATGCCCTGGCACGAAGATGAAACTAATCTTTGCCAGCCGAGACCGCTTCAGAGGCAGCAACCATTCTCTTCGAATCGACCCCTCCTCTATCCTCTTGATCATGTTCATTGAGTCGCTAAGGAAACAAGCCCTAGTGAATGTCTGTGTCTCGAGCCATGTTATTGCTTTACTTACTGCCATGACTTCCATGGTCAGGCTACTTGTGGTTTCAGTGAAAGCACCAGAGTCCTCCTTCACAATTCTCCCTCCGGCCCGAGCTGTAAAGGCCCATGAGCTTCTCACATGTCGGACGACCGACCCATCTGTGTAGATGACCGCGTCACTGTCTAGCGAATTCTCGAAAATCAACGCTTGTACTTCAGCCTCAACAGCAGCCGGATTTTCTTGTCTGCATTTTCTATCTAGTTGGATGCAAACTGAAAAGGATGTGCAGAAGTCTGTTGGCACTTGCACCCACTCCTCGCCAGGTTCTAAGTCCTCAAGTGAACACACCTGTTGAAGAATGTCCTCGGCTTGACCCATCCACGACCGTCCTCTTTTTAACCTGCTGCCCTTCACCTTCCTAATTTCACTATGCAGTGGATGCTGTGTGTTTGCGTTAATTCTGAGGTAGGCACGTGCCCTGCAAACTTGCATTCTCTCTTCAATGGTTGGAAAATCAAGAAGGTAGCGCATCGCCCTGCATGCTGTATCTCTTGTACATCCAAGAATAATGCGCATAGCTTCATTCTGTATCCTTTCCATCCTTTCTATCTGCTTATGGCTGAGAGTCAGGATTGCCATTGCATACTCCAAAACAGACATGACCAGCCCCTCGTACAGAAGACATAGATGGCGCTGCTCACAGTTTACTGCCGCCATCACCCGCATCGCTGCCAAACCCCGCTTGGCCTTTGTTATCACCTGGTCTATGTGCACATTATAAGCAAGGCTTCGATCAAACCGTATCCCCAGGTAATTCATTGCCTGCGTTCTTTCCACCGTCTCTGAACACAGCATTACAGTTGGTGTTGGATTGTTGACAATATGATTATTCAACGAGGGATATATTCAACGCTTCGATATATTTGAGCAATCGATTGTTATTCGTCGAATACAGTATACGAAGTGCGTTTTGTTTATTAACTGTATTGGTTTTAAGTAAATGTTCGGGAGTGGCCGACTTGGACGTTTTCAAATAATAATAAGTTAGTTAGTTAGTCGACAGATCATCCTCATTGCACATCGAACCATTCAGTCCATAAGTGCTCGGATCCCTTCTTCAGCAAATCCCGCAGCGTGTAGCGGCTAACGACACCAGTTCTGTGTTGGTTTATCAATCTTCTTTGGCTCTCTGCGTAGTGTTCGTGTTTGGCCACACCTTTTTTTTTAATTTACTGTTCTCGCAGTCTGGCCATGGTTGTAGATTCACAGTCATCACTTGGTTCTCGCAAAAGTCTTACTTCTCGTAGAGCATTCAGAATGTCAGCCTGGTCCATGGCACGTCCGCCCTCTACAGTAGCCTCACCTGCGAGCTTGTCAGCCCGCTCATTTCCTTGTACTCCCGCATGCCTTGGCACGAAGATGAAACTAATCTTTGCCAGCCGAGACCGCTCCAGAGACAGCAACCACTCTCTTCGGATCCACCTCATCTCTATCCTCTTGAGCATGCTCATTGAGTCGCTAAGGAAACATGCCCTAGTGAATGTCTGTGTCTCGAGCCATGTTATTGCTTTACTTACTGCTAAATAATAATAATGGTTGATGAAATAGGGTATCGTCATTGAAAAGGAGCTGTAAGGCATTAATTCTCTTCCTCTGCAAACCTACGGGACACCGATATTAAGATGAAGTACCCGTGGTGAAGGTGTTACGAACGCAGTTCGTAATCCCGCATACCCGCGTTTGAAACACAGCAGTGCTGGTTTTTTTATGAAATGGTATGAGTGCTGGCCGTTGAAAAAGTAATAGCATACTGAACGTTAACTTGCCGAGGAATCATGAACAGCCAAAAATATTGGGGTTGACTGCTGTAAAGGACATGCAACTAACAACCCATAGAAGGCCGTCTCCGTGGTGAAGATGTTACGAACGCGGTTCGTGATCCCGTATACCCGCGATCAAAGCACAACTGCGCGCGATTTGGCAGCAGACTGCGTTGCGCTGGTTTTTAACGAGTTGGTATGGGTGCCGGTCGTCCAGAAAGCAATGACAAACTACTGAACGTAAGCTTGCCGAGACACCATCAACGGCAAAAAAAATGCTGGTGTTGACTGCAAACGTCCTGTAAAGGATATGTAACTAACTAAACCCATAGAAGGCTCTTCCCCCAGAAGAGTTACGTGAAATCACGTGACCCGGCGGTAGATTACGCATGAGAGCAGCCGATAGTTGTTGGTTATCTTCTCAAGTTCGCATTGGTGGACAAACCCCTTCATAGAGACAGTGGTGAGCAATGGCGGATTGCCTTATTTACATTTTATTTTTTAGCATATCCTTTACAGGACTTAGCTGTCAACACCAGCATCTTTCAACTGTATGTTGATCTCTTGGCAAGATTACGCTCAGTAGTTTGCCATTACTTTCTGAGCGGCCGGCTCAGTATCCCGCAAGTCACGAGCGGGGGTCGAACCACCTCAGCTCTCGCTCCGCAACGAGACTCTGCGTGATAAACGGGATTACAGAGAGAAAGTGTTGTAACCCCACAGCCAGAGAGACCGGCTTATTTACATTACACTGCCTAAAAAACTAATGCCTACTCAAAGAAGGAAAAGACGTTATTGGGAAGAAGTTCTGCACAGGACAAGCTATTTAATGAACAATTGAATAATAATAACAACAGCAAACTTATCTATGAAATTTTATCTCAGTCCAGATCCATTTTGGGTTATGTTGTAAAATGTAGAAATTTGGCTTATCGGGAAAAGCAGACTAGAAGGAATGCCTCACCGACGATGTTCACAGCTGCAGACAGTTATATGCAACGATGTTTAGCTGCGTTTTCATAGCTATAATAGTATTGCTAAAGGTTGCTGAATTTGGCTATATAATGTATACAATCAACATCTCGGAGTTTTTTTAATTTTTTCCCCGGTATTTGAGATTCAAACATTGAGCACAACCCACTACTGGCAACGCTGATCGTATTCCGATATGCACTTAAGGCCTTGTCCACGTCAGTTGGAAGCACTAGACTCGAGTTTCGGCAGATTTTGATAATAGCCTACAATGGGTGACTGTCATAGTCTAGTGTGATAATTTGGTGGCGTCTAGTGTGTGCCGCGTTGTTTGACACTCGCGTCGCACGCCAGTGATCCGGGTTTGATCCCGGGTCCATTCAGGGATATGCACTACTGACAAGCTCAAACGAGAGCAAAATTCGAGTCTAGTGCTTCCAAGAAGTTTTACGTTCAGTAGTTTGCCATTGCTTTCTGAAAGACCGGCACCCATACTCTTTTGTGAAAAAAAAGAAAGCACATCGCGGTCTGCTGCCAAATCGCGTGCAGCTGTGTTTCGAACGCGAGTATGTGGGATCACGAATCGCGTCCGTAACTCCTTCGCCAGTGGCATTGAAAGGCATGTTAAATATAGATTTATAAACCTATAGAACTACGAAGAGAAATATTTAACTAAGATTTTAACATACTGCCTCTGGGGTGTGAAATGTTAGGCCTACACATATTCGAGGCCACGATATTTGAGCTGGGATGGCCAGTTTACTACCTAGACAGCTCTAAAAATTCGTATCAGTTTGACAAATAAATGACTGTAAATTATGGATAATTAATTAATGTTAGGGGTCAAGTCGTATTTAATATGAAGTAGTACCTCGGGTCGTATTTAATATTAGGTCACATTTCTTCGGGTCGTAGTTAATAGAGGGGAGGGGGGGGGGGTCAAGTTTAACCCAGTTGTGTGATGAGGATCCACTTACAGGGGATATGACACTATGTGCCAGTTCATAAATAAACACATATATTATTGGCACTCATAGAAGTGTAAGAAAGAAGTAGAGACTAGAGCAGTGGTTCTCAACCTTTTTTGGCCCGTTCCCCCCTTCACCATATTTTCAGAACGTCATTCCCCCCCCCCCCTTCCTATAAAAAATTTGGTCCGTGGCGCCCCCCCCCCTTTCCTTTCATCGTATTTTCAGAACATCATCCCCCCCCCCCCATCATATTTCATATAAAAATATCCCCACCCCTATACAGTATACGTAAAAGTGTAAAGTAAATTTAATAGTACATACTAAAACAAGTCTAGACATCCACATAAAACATTTGTGGGTCTACTGACTTTATAAAATGAATTTTAGAAGGATGAGACGTACTTAACTGTAAAGTATGAAGGAAAAAACAATATCAAGTAATCGGTTCTTGTATTAACGCGATCTTGAAATGGTCTTCATCCCCCCCCCCCCTGGAAACCCTAAAATTCCCCCCTGGGGGGGAATTCCCCACTGGTTGAGAACCACTGGACTAGAGGACCCACTTGACAACATAACAATGGGAAGTTAAATTGACCGACCGAGATTCGTGTCTGTCACCTCCAAGTGACGAAATCTGGGGTAGGTGCCTTGAAGAGATTAGACCAAGAATCGCTATGACAAAGGTGGCCTTTTGCGAGATGGAAAATATACTGACCAATAAATGTCAGTTGCTACGAGAAAAAATGCTACATAGAACATGTATTTTTATATAAATGTGAAACGTGGACAATAAGCCGACACGCCGAGAAACATTTGATAGCAATGGTTTCAGAGGCAAAGACTATCATGGACAGACAGAAAAACAAATGAGCGTGTCCTGACAAGAAGCAAATGAAAATTGCCGTATAGGAGAGATGGGGGTCTTGAGCCTGATGAAGTAAGGCTGTCTGGCTAGAGCAGTCGCTGCGAACTGTGCAGGTTAGGGTTTTGTTTCTCCCCCCCCCCCCCCGGGACATAAAAAAATCCAGGATTTGAACCGGGCCTCACGAAGGAAAACGCGGCATTCTAACCACTCGGCCAGCTGCTACTCCACAAGTTACGTATCTGTTGCTAATTTAATATCATCATTATCCAGTGTCTTGCCGGCTGGCGTGAGTAATCATGCCTCTCCACAAATTAGATCTCCGACGTCATAGATCAATTCATGTGTTGGCTCCCCTCCGTGCCATGACCCAAGACTGTCAAGAATCTTCTCAAGCTGTCTTCCTCTATCTATCTTTCTGGTCAATATATTGTCCTCTGGATCCGACCCCTCACAATTAGTTTTAAAAACATTCAATGAGGCTCCAAAGAGAAAGCTCCTTGGACAGTCAATATGAGTAATTTAAGCATGTTGGCTCAGGCTGAGACACAAAAACAGTTTTATCGCAAACAGAAAGAGGCAGTCATCATTTCGACCAGTTTCAGAAGAGAAATACCAGAACATATTGCAACAACTGGAAATATAAGTGGAAACAGGGATCAAGGAAGACAGAGACGATTCCTGACAGCCTAGTGCCATGGCATGGAAGAGTGTTAGTGCGATGATACATGCTGTTGGAAATCGTAAGATGTAGAGAAGCTTGATCGTCCACGCCACTCGACAAGATACTTGATAACTGATTTTTATGAGGCTGGGTCAGCTAGGGACCTGTACTAATCGGACAATTTAATATGGTCTCTGCTAGAGATTAAAAACGAACCACTGTCTTGACAGGCAAACGCTCCAACTACTAGGCATCCACAACTCATCATCGTCATGTACCATTCCGATAAGACTGGGCGTTTCGGCATCTCACCCGATCACCAGAGTCGTGGATCAGCCATGCGTCTGACCACTACATCAACGCCTCTTCCCGCTCTCTAAAAAATCGGCCCCGAAACCGACTTCCCGCCTTTTTAAATAGTTAAAGTAAGAAGTAGATTCTGATGCAGGAAAAAAATACTCAAACAAATAATTAATTATTAAATTATAAATGTGCATGCCCTTTGTAAGACGCTGGAACCAACTCCGGGTCAATTTTCTAGGCAGTGTTACGTTAAGTATTTTACCAGTGCTTCTGAACTAGAAGTCAACGTTGAAATCCAATTGACCATTATGTTTACATGAGCCTACCACCTTCCTGTTAGCGGACGTAAAGTTTAAGTACGCGTTTGATAAACATCACACAAAGGTATAGGTATAGGTTCTATGTAGCACTTCAACACTCTTTTTCTCGTTGCAAATGCCATCTTTTTATTGGTCAGTACGTTTTCCATCTTGCAAAAGGCTACCCTCGCCGTGCGATTCTTATTCCAATCTCTTCAAGGCACCTCCCATCAGACGTTTTATGACTTATGCCTGTCCCGAGATAGTTGTACCGATGCACTTGTTTAAGAATATTAATAAGATGCTACATTTATCACGTAGCCAAATTTAGCCACGAAGTGGCTTAAGCCAACAACAACAACAAGTGCTGCCACCTAGTTTCCTAGAAAACAGGGAAAACACAGAAAGCTCAAATATAGAAAACAGGCATCACGCGATCTTACATTTTTGATATGGATATGTTGTTGGTAAGATCGGAAATGTGAGCTATGATCTTGCATTAGTTACATGTTTTCTTTTGTCCTAGCCAGTTGTAGTTAGCAGTTGTTATTCATTATAAACATAATATAATGATAATTTGATCATTCCCTTTGGAAATGAAATTAATGAGATTGATTGAGGTTGTTTATTATAAATATTTCGATTCAATGGCCGTGACGGTTCTGGCTGTGATTCCTGTTTGTGGTCGTTTTCAATTAAGAGTAAGGGACGTTGGCAATATGATAACATGATCCTATATTTATACAGTACTGTGTGGGAGCAGAAATGTTTATATTATCACCTCTTGTTAAGAACATCGGGTTTCAAAAGTCGAGTTTACTGTTTAGTTTAAACTTTATGCTGTCAGAAATTTGAAAGTCGAAACTGTCAAGTCGAAACTTAACGTTTTTTAACGTCCGGGTTTGACATTTGTCATCCATTTTGAAGTCGTGTTTATTTTTAGAAGTAACTATATATTCATTTGTCATTAGTAAGTTAATTGATAAGTAAATACATCAGTAGGAAATATAATTGACTGCCACTGGCGTTTCGGGTCCATAAGAGAAGCAAAGGATAGTTCCGATAGTAAAGCTTTAACCTGCCATTTATGTCAAAAGAGGCGGCCAAGGAGGGTTGGTGTGGGTAGACTTAATAACTAATATATAAAATAATAACTTAATAACTCCTAGCCATCTTATCCCGTAGAAACCTTTCTTTAGTTGCAAAGTCCAATCAATTATCATCAAGTCTATAACAGATTTGGCGTGTGTTAAGTGAGGACAGGCTCCACTGGGAGAGGAAAGGAGGAAGAAGAATTATTGATTAGCTTCCATAGAATTTTTATTGATTGAACTTAATTAAATAAGTAAGTAATAATAATACATTGTGTCTGTGGAATTGATTTCAGTAATAATGATCTATGACATGTTCTTTGTAATAGGGATTACAGCAATAATGATCTAAGGCATAGTGTCTGTGGTAGAGATTATATTATAGTGATCTGTGACATAATGTCTGGCAGACATTATAGTGATCTGTGACATAATGTCCTGCAGAGATTATTATAGTGATCTGTGACATAATGTCTGGCAGACATTATAGTGATCTGTGACATAATGTCTGGCAGACATTATAGTGATCTGTGACATAATGTCCGGCAGAGATTATTATAGTGATCTGTGACATAATGTCTGGCAGACATTATAGTGATCTGTGACATAATGTCTGGCAGGCATTATAGTGATCTGTGACATAATGTCCGGCAGAGATTATAGTGATCTGTGACATTATGTCTGGCAGAGATTATAGTGATCTGTGACATAATGTCTGGCAGAGATTATAGTGATCTGTGACATTATGTCTGGCAGAGATTATAGTGATCTGTGACATTGTCTGGCAGAGATTATAGTGATCTGTGACATAATGTCTATGGTAGGGATTTCAGTAACAATGACCTGTGACATAATGTCTATGGTAGGGATTGCAGTAACAATGACCTGTGACATAATATCTATGGTAGGGATCACAGTTAACAATGACCTGTGACATAATGTCCATGGTAGAGATTTCAGTAACAATGACCTGTGACATAATGTCCATGGTAGGGATTGCAGTAACAATGACATGTGACATAATGTCTATGGTAGGGATTTCAGTAACAATGACCTGTGACATAATGTCTATGGTAGAGATTATAGTGATCTGTGACATAATGTCTATGGTAGGGATTGCAGTAACAATGACATGTGACATAATGTCTATGGTAGGGATTTCAGTAACAATGACATGTGACATAATGTCTGGCAGAGATTATAGTGATCTGTGACATAATGTCTGGCAGAGATTATAGTGATCTGTGACATAATGTCTGGCAGAGATTATAGTGATCTGTGACATAATGTCTATGGTAGGGATTGCAGTAACAATGATCTGTGACATAATGTCTATGGTAGGGATTTCAGTAACAATGACCTGTGACATAATGTCTATGGTAGGGATTGCAGTAACAATGACATGTGACATAATGTCTATGGTAGGGATTGAGGTAACAATGACCTGTGACATAATGTCTATGGTAGGGATTGAGGTAACAATGACCTGTGACATAATGTCTATGGTAGGGATTGAGGTAACAATGACCTGTGACATAATGTCTATGGTAGGGATTGAGGTAACAATGACCTGTGACATAATGTCTATGGTAGGGATTGAGGTAACAATGACCTGTGACATAATGTCTATGGTAGAGATTACAGTAACAATGACCTGTGACATAATGTCTATGGTAGGGATTGAGGTAACAATGACCTGTGACCTAATGTCTATGGTAGGGATTTTAGTAACAATGACATGTGACATAATGTCTATGGTAGGGATTTCAGTAACAATGACATGTGACATAATGTCTGTGGTAGGGATTTCAGTAACAATGACATGTGACATAATGTCTATGGTAGAGATTACAGTAACAATGACCTGTGACATAATGTCTATGGTAGGGATTTCAGTAACAATGACCTGTGACATAATGTCTATGGTAGGGATTGCAGTAACAATGACCTGTGACATAATGTCTATGGTAGGGATTTCAGTAACAATGACCTGTGACATAATGTTTATGGTAGGGATTGCAGTAACAATGACCTGTGACATAATGTCTATGGTAGAGATTACAGTAACAATGACCTGTGACATAATGTCTATGGTAGGGATTGAGGTAACAATGACCTGTGACATAATGTCTATGGTAGAGATTTCAGTAACAATGACCTGTGACATAATGTCTATGGTAGAGATTACAGTAACAATGACCTGTGACATAATGTCTATGGTAGGGATTGAGGTAACAATGACCTGTGACATAATGTCTATGGTAGGGGTTGCAGTAACAATGACCTGTGACATAATGTCTATGGTAGAGATTACAGTAACAATGACCTGTGACATAATGTCTGTGGTAGGGATTGCAGTAGCAGTGACCTGTGACATAATGTCTATGGTAGGGATTGCAGTAACAATGACCTGTGACATAATGTCTATGGTAGGGATTGCAGTAACAATGACCTGTGACATAATGTCTATGGTAGGGATTGAGGTAACAATGACCTGTGACATAATGTCTATGGTAGGGATTGCAGTAACAATGACCTGTGACATAATGTCTATGGTAGGGATTGAGGTAACAATGACCTGTGACATAATGTCTATGGTAGGGATTGCAGTAACAATGACATGTGACATAATGTCTATGGTAGGGATTTCAGTAACAATGACCTGTGACATAATGTCTATGGTAGGGATTGCAGTAACAATGACCTGTGACATAATGTCTATGGTAGGGATTGCAGTAACAATGACCTGTGACATAATGTCTATGGTAGGGATTGCAGTAACAATGACCTGTGACATAATGTCTATGGTAGGGATTGCAGTAACAATGACCTGTGACATAATGTCTATGGTAGGGATTGAGGTAACAATGACCTGTGACATAATGTCTATGGTAGGGATTGCAGTAACAGTGACCTGTGACATAATGTCTATGGTAGGAATTGAGGTAACAATGACCTCTGACATAATGTCTATGGTAGGGATTGCAGTAACAATGACATGTGACATAATGTCTATGGTAGGGATTTCAGTAACAATGACCTGTGACATAATGTCTATGGTAGGGATTGAGGTAACAATGACCTGTGACATAATGTCTATGGTAGAGATTTCAGTAACAATGACCTGTGACATAATGTCTATGGTAGGGATTGCAGTAACAATGACCTGTGACATAATGTCTATGGTAGGGATTTCAGTAACAATGACATGTGACATAATGTCTATGGTAGGGATTTCAGTAACAATGACATGTGACATAATGTCTATGGTAGGGATTTCATTAACAATGACATGTGACATAATGTCTATGGTAGGGATTTCAGTAACAATGACATGTGACATAATGTCTATGGTAGGGATTACAGTTAACAATGACATGTGACATAATGTCTATGGTAGGGATTACAGTTAACAATGACATGTGACATAATGTCTATGGTAGGGATCGCAATGATCTATTTTATAATGAGACGTATTGGGTGTGTATTGCTAGCCGCATATTTTTCATCCAGTCAGTACTAAATGGGCGACCTTGACTTTCTAGGTCATCTATTGGCACCATTCTTGGTTGGGTCAACCTGGGAGTCTAGGTTATTAAAAATAATAGGATGGGATTTGAATTCATGTCACTGGGTAAACAGGGCAAGCATGCTAGCCATTGTGCTACAGCTACTGCCATATGTTAGGGGATGACAGTAATAATGACCGGATTAACAAAACCTCTGTTTTTGGTTCTATGAAATGTACTAGCACCTTGCTGTCTTAACAGACGATATTCTGTTACACTGTGCATCACAACAGACATAATAACTATAATCCATGGCGGGGACCAGGGATGGAGTTATACCTCTCCATAGCACAAAACCTGGGCTGAATTATAGAGACCAAGTGTTGCCCATGCAGCATGATCCCTCTATTGGCCTCCCTAGTTGACTTCGTAGGAAAGTTACACCAGTACATCTGGAACAAGACCAGCTGTAGAAGCTGCCAGTTCAGCAAAACAATTCTCTAATAGATGGTTGTTATTCTTTCCTTTTCTACCTCAGATAGTAGTTATTCTTTCCCTTTCTGCCTCATATAGTTATTCTTTCCCTTTCTGCCTCAGACAATTATTATTCTCTCCCTTTCTGCCTAAGATAGTTGTTATTCTTTCCCTTTCTGCCTAAGATAGTTGTTATTCTTTCCTTTTGTACCTCAGATAGTTCTTATTCTTTCCCTTTTTACCTAAGATATTTTTTGTTATTCTTTCCCCTTGTACCTCAGATGGTTATTATTCTTTCTCTTTCTGCTTCAGACAGTTATTCTTTTCCTTTCTACCTAAGATAATTGTCATTTTTTCCTTGTATGCCTCAGACAGTTGTTATTCTTTCCCTTTCTGCATCAGATAGTTGTTATTATTTCCCTTTCTACCTAAGATATTTGTTATTCTTTCCTTTTGTACCTCAGATGGTTGGTATTCTTTCCCATTCTACCTCAGATAGTTATTCTTTCCCTTTCTGCTTCAGACAGTTGCTATTCTTTTCCTTTCTACCTAAGATAGTTGTTATTCTTTCCCTTTCTGCCTCAGATAGTTGTCACTATCTCCTTCTAACCCAGATTATTGTTACTTTAACCCTTTCTTTCTCCAGTAATTATTACTTTAAGTTTTTTTTTCTCTAGATAGTTTTACTTTAACTCTTTTTTTTTCTTCCAACAAAATTGTTACTTTAACTATTTCTGTCTCACATAGTTGTTACTTTAAATCTTTTTCCCCCAGATAGTTGTTATTTTGTCACTTTCTACTTCAGGTAATTGTTAATTTAACTCTTTCTCCTGTAAATGCTGCTTAAACTCGTTCTTCAATAATTGTTGCTCTGACTCTTTCCTTACTAGATAGTTATTACTGTAACTCTTTCTTTCTTGAGTAACTATTACTTAAGGGGGGGGGTAACCGGAGCTACAGAGTTTGTGTTTTATGTGACGCTTTCACAGGTAGTTTAACTTCTCTGCGGAGATAGACCAAACTCTTGCCTTGTTACCCCTATAGTTTGTTAAACATGACTTGAGTATCTCATCTCGTTCCTCTTGTAAATTGCGGTGTCATGGTGAAGCATAGACAGTGGGAGAGTGCCAGTTTATGGGCTTCATGTATCGAGATTCCTGTGGACGTTATTATTCCCTCTGTCCATCATTTACATGGTTAGGCTCTTCTTCTGATTCCATTTGGTCTGTACATCATTGCTTGTTGTGGTATACTGTTAGTTGGTAGCCTAAACATGTCAGTTGCTGTTTTCTAATTAAATGTAGTGCTGCTTTCAACCACACTTTAGTTCTGATTTCATCATTTCTCTCTTCTTGACACGTTGAGTATTATTCTCAGGAATCTCATTTCCGTTGTTGTAATTTTTCTTTTCTCTTTTTCTGTCATTGCCCATGTTTGGCATTGGTAGCATAGAGTTCATGCAAAGATTGTTTTGTGTATCACCTGCAATATATGATATTCTAAATAAGATGTGATTCCATGGATATTCCCATCAAACAGTTCATTCAAGGAAGTTTACTCTGAAGCATGATCTTACTAGGGATGGCTATACTAGACTGATGGATTGACAATATAAACATGTATTGGGCTGCAGCATTGAGTGACATTCTGCTGTTCATTTTAGCAAGAAGTAACTTATTAGATTTTACCTTTGTAAACCGGTCTCCCTGGCCTAGGGGTTAGAGTCTTTCACTGTAATCCCGTATGTTCTTGTGAGTGACGTGATGTGCATGAGAATTGGTAGCGGTTCTCGCCACGCCGGTAACTTACGGGGTATGTGAGCCGGTTGCTCAGAAAGCAGTGGCAAACTACTGAGCGTAATCTTGCCAAGTACATCAATAGCAGCTGAAAAATGCTGGCGTTGACTGCAACATCCTGTAAGGGATATGCAGCATTTTTAAAAAACGAAGGTGTACCGTGTTGCGCTGGGTTTTAACGTGTTGGTAAGGGAGCCAATCATTCAGAAAGCAATGGCAAACTACTGAATGTAAACTTGCCAAGACATCAACAGCATGGATATGAAAAAATGAAAACAAAAGGAGAACTGGTTACACATATCAAAAGTAAACAAGCCACATCCTGTTACAGGGGAATACCTAGTGAGATTCGAAACAGCTTAACAGCATGGAGTAGACAAATGTCAATTTTAAACATGATTGGCATTACATAAAACAAGAGGGCAAACATTGTAGAACATGGATTGTAACAAGAAGAATCAAAAGTGAAGATAGAGATGGAACTAGTTTTCTAGCATCTTTGCATTTGTTGAATAGTTGACAGAGAAGGATTGTAATGTAATTATATGTGAAGTTACAACAAATTTGAGGATAAATATCATCTTGCTTTATTTTCCTCCAGTATTTTGATGGATAAAGCAAGTTTCCGTCAAGCTGGGAGGGAGGGTGGGCGAGTATTTATACACTCGCAGTCAGGCATTGGGCCTAGTGAGAGACCTGGTGGGTCTAACTTTGCAAGATATCCTGAAAACAGCAGAATTGTACAGTGTTTCCAGAGTCCTTGTGAAATGAAAGGTAAAATATTGTATTGTGAAGTTTATTATGAGGGGGCTTCATATGAAAACATTAAAAGTGTGATACACATTACAATAACCATGCCATTGTCTTTGTAACCTGTCAGTATTGTTGTTAAGAATGTCAAGAGTGTTATGCACATGACATTACGGTGCAGATGGACACAGTGACTCCATACGGACAGTTTAAAGTTGGCCTCTCCAATTCTGACATGCACCAAAAAGGAGCAACGTTCTGTTATCCGTTTTTTTTTAAATCAGTGAAACTTATAGAAATTAATCGGCGAATGAAGGTCCAGTATGGCGATGCATCCTGTCTGTCCTGCAAGTATATGAGTGGAGTAGGAAGTTTCAAAATGGCGTGACTACTGTGACAGACTGTTCGTGACCGGGTCAGGCACACTGATTAGTGAATCCAAAGCATTTTTTCCTACAAGAATCCAAGCACTTTTCGGCACTGGAGGACTTGCATTGAACACAGTGGTGACTTCATCGAAAAATGATACATTTGTTCTTTAATTTTGTCAGAATATATTTACACACACACACACAACATTTAAAGTTTTCATTTGAAGCCCCCTGTTATGTTGTCTTTGTCACTTTTACATTGTTTGTTTGATACACGATGAATGCATGTATAGATAGATAGATGGATGAATGGACAGACAGACAGAGAGAGAGAGAGGAGAAGAAGAATAAGATGAAGAAACAAATGGAGCCTAGTCAATCATGTAAGTAAAAGTTAAGGACGCTTTCCAGAGTCCAGATTATATTTGTGAAATTGAAAGTAAGCTATTGTATTGTTATGTATGTGTACCTGCATACACACACACACACACACACATACATGGATGCACTCACATACGTACGTGTGCACACATAA
This sequence comes from Cepaea nemoralis, assembly GCA_014155875.1. Classification (NCBI taxonomy): domain Eukaryota; kingdom Metazoa; phylum Mollusca; class Gastropoda; order Stylommatophora; family Helicidae; genus Cepaea; species Cepaea nemoralis. The sequence goes on along the minus strand of JACEFZ010006263.1, from coordinate 513,188 downwards.
TATACCTTGCTGTGTTATCTTGTTTTACAGCTATGGATATATCAGACAACCATGTAGACTACAGTGATATGGATGTCTTCATACTTGAATCCAAACTGGAGAGTGAAAACTTGCGTCTGAAGAAGATGCCTGAATCCCGTGTGGCAGATGTGCCCGTGCATTGTTCCAATGGTAAGTTTTATTCTTCTATGGCTTTGTGATGTTGATTTAAGTGAATTGTTCCTGATGCTGTCTTCATGGTAAATAAGTAGGACACCACGTACCGCTGCTGTTCTAGTTTTCATCCATCCCCTAGAGTTGCGACATTGACCTGGTCAGGCAAGTCGAGGGCATAAGGTCATTTGTCTCTGTACGTCATTTTTCCTGTATACTGTAAAACCAACGCAGGAGATCCTCCTGAAACATCAAGGATTCTTTGCCCACATTGTCAAAGAACATTTCAAGCTAAAATAGGCCTTGCCAGCCATCTTAGAACTCACGGCTCCAAACTCAACCTCACTGGATGAAATGAATGGTCATTATCATTCTTGATGGACAAACACCATACTGTAAGGTAGAAGTACAAGGCTGCAAAGCCCTTTTTTCCCTGTACATCCTATGATAGAAGTACAAGACTACAAGATCTTTTTCCCCTCTAGATCCTAGGGTAGAAATACAAGACTGCAAGATTTTTCCCCCCTGTAGATCCTAGGGTAGAAGTACAAGACCATACTGTCTTATATGCCTCTACATCCTAGGGTAGAAGAACAAGACTGCAAGATCTTTTTCTCCACTACACTCTAGAACTACAAGGATACTATGTCTTATTTCCCTCCACACTTTAGGACAGATGTTCAGCTTGTTTGATCCAAAAGTCATGCTTGGAAGGGGGAAAAACCAAATCTTGTCACTCAATCAATTAAGTGCAGCCTCCTCAATGAAGATTGGCTAAACTGAATTTTCAGCAGCTTAATCTTGCTCTAGTTTTTGTAGACGATCACTTCTGGTGTTTGTCCATCTCTTGTTATCTTCCCACTTGTATCGCTGTCTACCTCTTGTATGCCTACCTTAATACTGCCTATAATTTTACCTCGAGCATGGTTTTTACGCCTGCGTGTTACTGGACCCATAAATGAAGTAAAGAGTTATAACACTGTCTAGACATGCTTGTGAAGTGAAAGTTTAATGATTGTATTGTGAAGTTCATTATGTTGTTTTTGTGACATCCATGTTTTGTTTTTTGTGGACACTCATACAGAGAGAAGGGAAGAGAGTGATAATGAGTCATTATGTAAGTAAGTAACAGTTTAGGACCCTATTTCACACTTTGAAGTGTAGTGGCTATTTTAAGCCACCTCCACATCAAGCAGCCATCGTTATGTGATGAAGAAAAAAAAATAAAGGACAATCAAACAGATGTACATAGCTTATTGTCCGTCGTGTTTAACTGCATCTCGTCTGGTGTGTTCAGAAGGCTAGTGGTAGCTCTATTATCTCCTCTTCCTGCTGCTTTTAATATTTTGTCTCTTTAGACAAAGGCTGGAGGAGTTAACACTCTCTCTCTCTCTCTCTCTCTCTCTCTCTCTCTCTCTCTCTCTCTCTCTCTCTCTCTCTCTCTCTCTCTCTCTCTCTCTCTCTCTCTCTCTCTCTCTCTCTCTCTCTCTCTCACATTTATGTCAGTGTAATAGTCGTGCTGACTTTCTGATACATCCATTGCTGCACAACAAGACAATACAGCAGGGTCTGTTATGTGTGTATGCATACATCATCATCATCATCATGTGCCGTATCAATAAGCATGGGCGGTATTGTTTCGCCATCTCACTCTATCATCAGAGTCGTGGATCAGCTCAGTGTTCTTGTCTCGACCATACCATGTGGCCAGGCCATCCAGGTATTTATTTCTCTGCCTTCCCCTTGTTCTTTTCCCCTCAGTCTTTCCAGTTGTCTTCAAGTTTTCCAATTTATTTCTTCTCATAACATGGCCAAAAAATTGTGACTGTCCATCTAATTTCTCTAATCACTTTATGGTTTTCATTTGTTTCTTGTAGGACTTGGTTATACATACCTACACACACAAATTTATGCATAAACTCAGTATGTACACACATAATAGACCTTGCTATGCTATCTTGTTTTGCAGCAACGGATATGTCAGACAGCCATCACGAAGACTACAGCAACATGGATGTGTTCATGCCTGAAGTCACACTGAAGAATGACAACTTGCGTCTCAAGAAGATTCCTGAATCACGTGTGGCAGCCATGGCAGATGTGACTGCTCATTGTTCCAATGGTAAGTTTTATTTTTCTGTGGCTGTGACAAGTGAATTGTTCCTGATGTTGTCTTCATGGTAAGTTAGTAGGATACTCGTGTACTGCTGCTGCTGTTCTAGTTTTCATCCATTGCCAGAGTTTTGACATTGACCTGGTCAGGCAATTCGAGGGCATAAGATTATATGTCGTACGTAATATTTCCTGTATACTGTAAGGTAGAAGTACAAGTCTGCAGGGCCCTTTTTTCCCCTGGACATCCTGGGGTAGAAGTACAACACTACAAGATCTTATTTTCCTGGACATCCTAGGGTGGGAGGTGTGTGTGTGTGTGTGTGATGGCGTCTGTGGCGAAGTGGTTAAGTTGCCTACCTCGCGCTTCAAAGGTTGTGGGTTCAATTCCGGATTCATTCCATTCATGATTGCAATTTTCTCAGAGATTCCTGGTGGATGGGAATTAGACTTAGTGTCCTGAAGTCAACCCTCTCGCCCTTGAAACATTTAAAAGCCAACATGACATAGTCAGCATATTATAAGCAATCATTTGTTTTACTTCCAGCTTTAGACATCGATAAAAAGCTTGCCACCAAGAAGGTGGTTCCACCAGCGGAGACAAAAGATGAGACGGCTCCAGTTGTGGATCCGTCACTCAACATCCAACATAAAAAGCCACAGAAGCGCCACATAGACCAGACTGTATATAAGCAGAATACTTCTTGTGCCATGTAAGTGATGTTATTATGTAATACCTGTTGTTGTTACAAACCATTAGATCCATGCCATTTATTTCCTGGTTGATGAATCCTCTCAAAGACTGAGTTTTAACTCAGGAGTTCAATGCAGTGCTTTTAAGATCTGAAATGCAAAGAATACCATGGACAGACAGAAAAACCAATGAGCAAGACATACAAGAAGCAGATGAAAACCGTAAACTGATTAGAGAAATTAGATGTAGACAGTCACAATTGTTTGGATATGTTATGAGAAAAAATGAACTAGAAAACTTGGTGACAACTGGCAAGATTGAAGGGAAAAGAACAAGGGAAAGACAGAGAAGTAAATACCTGGATGGCTTGGCCATATGACATGGTCGAGGCAAGAACACTGAGCTGATGCACGACTCTGGTGATTATGTAAGATGGGGTATTATAAAAAAAATTGAGACACCCCCCACCCACGCATGCATGCATACACACACACACCAACCACCCCACCCACATAGTTCACACTGCACACTTACCATCAATACAATACACATTCACACGTTAGTTCACACTTACCATCAGTCTAATACAAACTCACACATTAGTTCACACTTACCATCAGTCTAATACAAACTCACACATTAGTTCACACTTACCATCAATCTAATACAAACTCACACATTAGTTCACACTTACCATCAATCTAATGCAAACTCACACATTAGTTCACACTGACCATCAATCTAATAATACAAACTCACACATTAGTTCACACTGACCATCAATCTAATACAAATTCACACATTAGTTCACGCTGACCATCAATCTAATACAAACTCACACATTAGTTCACACTGACCATCAGTCTAATACAAACTCACACATTAGTTCACACTTACCATCAGTTTATATACAAACTCACACATTAGTTCACACTTACCATCAGTCTAATACAAACCCACACATTAGTTCACACTTACCATCAGTTTAATACAAACTCACACATTAGTTCACACTTACCATCAGTCTAATACAAACTCACACATTAGTTCACACTTACCATCAGTCTAATACAAACCCACACATTAGTTCACACTTACCATCAGTCTAATACAAACCCACACATTAGTTCACACTTACCATCAGTCTAATACAAACCCACACATTAGTTCACACTTACCATCAGTCTAATACAAACCCACACATTAGTTCACACTTACCATCAGTCTAACACATAAGACATTCTCGCGTAAACTTCATTTCTCAACCTACATCCATCAACTCACCACAGCTGTTGCCCGGCAATCATGGGTTTGAATATGCATTGATACAGGTTTAAAAAATTGATCTAGGTTTCCTGGTCACCTCAGCCTACAATGGATACAAGAAAATGGTATGGAAAGTAAAGGCGGACAATGTGATGTTGGCCTCACAGCTCCTCGACTGCCGATTGGTCTATACAAATATGAGGCTAAAACTGGGTACCCAGTATGCGGTTAAAAATGGTCTTTTGCTTCCTGTTACTTGAATACGAATGAGGAAATAAAGAAGCAGCAGCAGGAAAATAATTGTCCGGGTTAGGTCATCAGTGCTGTTTCTCCATAGATACACATTGAACAGTGTCTCAGTTGTACTTCCTTGTTTCTACAGATGCCCTGAAACCTTGAAGATCACAGAGAAGGTCATCCAACAGATCAAGGGAGGCAATGCTAATAAATTAGAAATCTGCCTAAATTACAACCGCCAGGTGAGAATATATTGACCTCTAAGAATATGGTGCGTGCATCATCTACCCAATGTTTTCAAAACAATGTTTTCCTGTTGTGAATTTGAATAACAAAGGCACAAACAATAGATTGCACAATTTATTGCCTGGCATATTTGGCTGCATCTCAGGTACATACTGCAGAAACCACACAACATAAACTGAAGTAATTAGATACAACCTGCAAGCTGAAATATACAGTAGACATATTCACACAGCAATTTGAATTGTCTACCACAGTAATTTTAAACTGGCTATCATGTCTTTCTGTTTGCACAAAATTGGCTTCTTTGAAGCGACTGCTTCTGTCATCTTTTAACAAGCGACCATTTTGTGTGTTAAACAATACACAGAACGCATTGCCCCTATCAATCACATGACCAGTTTCCAAAATGTGTCGTCCAGTCGATGACCTAGGAGGTTTGTGGTGTGTCAGCTTGGTCAGGTTCCCAGCGTCTGTGTTTATTATTCTGTCTATCCAATTGGGTATATGTTTGACCACCCTGTTGTTTAACCGCCTCGCTGTTCTGCCGATGTAAGTAGACTGGCACCTGCATGTAAATTGATAAATACAATTGGCTTTGGCGTACAGAGGAACATGTTCTTTTAGTGCTAGGGTGGGAATAGATGTGGTTCTGTATATAATAACTGGAGTTGCAGCATAGAATGTTTGGCCAACTGTTGTAATGAGCCAGCTGGCCTTGTAAACATTGCATTACGTCAACCCCTTGAAAGGTTAGCTGGATAAATACCTTGAGTTTGGGGACTGATGTTTCATTGGGTTTTGGTTTTGGCTGTTGGCAGTCGCGCTTTATAAATCCAGTGGAGTACCCATTCAGGTGTAAGATATTCTTTAGAGTTTTAAATTCCTTTTTCAGTGTGTCCTGGGTGCTTATTTTCCTTGCTCTGTCAAACAGGGTCCGTACTAAGCTATATTTCTGCTGGACGGGTGCAAAGCTGTGGAAATTTAAGTATTGGCCTGTCCACGTTTCTTTGCGGTACTCTGATATTTGAATTGTGTGTCTGCTCTACGTCTAATTAGAATAATTGGGAACGGCAAAGCTTCGTTGTGTTTGTGTTCCATAGACAAGAGAGATGTTATTATGAGTCTGGTTCATTGTGGCCTGGAACGATGTTGCTTGTTGTTCTTCTGTGGTGATGATTATTGTCCACATAACGACGATGGAAGACCAAGTTTTTAATGTCTAAGGGTTTTCTTCTAATTAGGCCTTGAAGATGTCCGCTAGAATAGGATCAAGAGGACTACCCATGGCCACTCCATCAATTTGGCGGTATTACTTTTTTAAAAATAAAATGTAATTTTATATTGGCGGTTCAAAGTAATAATTTTTTTTTTCCGCATATCCTTTACAGGACATCGCTGTCAACATCAGCATCTTTTAGCTGATTGTTGATTTCTTGGCAAGATTACGCTCAGTAGTTTGCCATTGCTTTCTGAGCGACCGGCTCACATACCCCTAAGTTACCGACGCGGAGAGAACTGCTACCGATTCTCACGCACATCATGTTACTCACAAGAGTATATGGGATTGCAGAGAAAGTCGTGTAACCTCTAGACCAGGGAGCCCAGCAAAGTAATAATAGCCTCTCCAAAATCAATGTCTCTATGCCTAGTTAAACTTTGCACAACACTGGATGGCGAAATGGCTAGCTGAAATTTTAAAGCCAGTGCGACAGTCCTTTGATCCAAAAAAACTCAGAGATACATTTGATCTGGTGGAATTATTGGATACTATGGATATAAATAATAAACACATGGCATCCATGTATATAGTCTCCCTTTTCACCAACATTCCATTACATGAGACAGTGAAAATAATAGGTGAGCGCATTAAAGACAACTAAAACTAGGAATACCGCATTAAAGACAACTAAAACTAGGAATACCGTCATATAGTTTGGAGATTATTTATTGGAGACATTTATTACTATGTATCACCAACATAAAATTCAATTTTCTAAATAAAAACAAGGTCATTTTTTTTCATTTTTGTTTAACATACAAAATGGTCACTTTTTAAAGTTGGCAGAAGCAATTGCCATTAATTTACAGAAGCTAATTTTGTGCAAACAGAAAAAAGTGATAGTCATTTTAAAATTACTGTGGTAGACAATTCAAATTACTGTGTGAATATGTGTTCTGTATATTTCAGCTTGAAGGATTTATCTAGTTACTTCAGTTTATGTTGTGTATTTCTGCAGTATGTACCTGGCGAAGGGGTTTACAGCTTTCGCTGTAACCCCGTATATTCTCGTGAGTAACGCAGCTGCGCCCGAACTGGCAGCGGTTCGAGCCGCGCTGGTAACTTATGGGGGTATGTGAGCCGTTTGCTCAGAAAGCAATGGCAAAACTACTGAGCGTAATCTTGCCTAGTACATCGACAGCAGCTGAAAAATGCTGATGTTGACTGCAACGTCCTGTAAGAGGGATATGCAACATTTTTTTTTTTAAAAACCTGAAGAGATGCACCGAAATATGCCAGACAATAAATCATGTAATCTATTGTTTATGTCTTCGTTATTAAAATACCCAATATATCTCATTGCATGAAAAGTGATCCTTTTTAAAACAAAACTATTTTACTATTTTGTGTGAAAAAATAGACTTGTGGTAATCCAATGTTGGGAGAGTACGTGTTCGCGGGGTTTATGTGCTTGCGTCTAAGCTTCTGGTGCACTGATGGAGGCATATGGAGTTCAACCATTATCCCGATCAGTTCGATTTGAACGTTGACTTCTCGTTCAGAAAGCAGTGGCAAACTACTCAATGTAGTTACCTAGAAAACCAACTTACGGTTGATCGTAACGTTCTGCAAAGGACACAGAACATTTAAAAATTGTGCTATCTTTTGATGTTGTCTTCTCATGTGTATCATTGTCTACCTTTTGCTCATTTGACCTTCAACTTTTACCTTCAGTATAGATTTTTTAAATAGGTGTCATATCTTTTAATGTAGACAAAACATTTGACTTGTCTCATTTTTCTTTCATTCTACAGTTCTCATTATATTTCCACTTTCTCTGAGACCTCTATATTTGTTTTTGTTTCCAGTAAACTTATTATTCTCTCTCTCTCTCTCTCTCTCTCTCTCTCTCTCTCTCTCTCTCTCTCTCTCTCTCTCTCTCTCTCTCTCTCTCTCTCTCTCTCTCTCTCTCTCTCTCTCTCTCTCTCTCTCTCTCTCTCTCTCTCTCTCTACACCTATCTATCTATCTATCTATCTCTTCTGTCTATCTATCTGTGTGGGAGAGAGAGAGAGAGACTGACTGACTGGCACCTTGCCGTCTTGACAGACGATAGTTTGTAAAATGGAGTTATACCTACCCATAACACAAAGCCTGGGATGAATTTAATTTAGAGACCATGTGTTACCCATGTAGCATGATCCCTCTCTTGGCCTGTCTAGTTTTCTCCAGAGGAAAGGTAACACGAATACATCTGGAACAAGACAAACTGTCAGATCAGCAAAACAATGCTGTATCTCCACCTTTTGGAGCTATGATCCTAGATTAATTGCTGACCAAGCCTTAAGTCCTGGTCTGCCCTGCCAAGACATTTAGTCTTCAGGTTGCATTTTATCACACTTGTGTAAGGCTTGTACCCTCCCAATTGCGCTCCTCCACCAGAAGGCTTTGGCACAATGTTGAGTGTCGGGTTTGGCGAGCGCCACCCAACATTCAACACTAACAGAAAGCAGGTAGTACCGTCTACTGCAGTGGTTCTCAACCTTTTTTGGCCCATGCCCCCCTTCCTCATATTTTCAGAACGTCATTCCCCCCCCCCCCCCCCTTTCATATTTCCTACCTAAAAATCCCGCCCCTGCACGGTATACGTAATAATGAAAGCTAAATTTAATAGCACATACTAAAAAAAGTCTAGACGTCCACATAAAACTGATTTGTGGGTCTACTTACTTTTATAAAGTGAATTTTAGAAGGGTGAGACGTACGGAACCGTACAATATGACGGGAAAAACAATATCAAGTAATCGGTTCTTGTATTAACACGATCTTGAAATAATCTTAATTCCCTCCCCCCTGGAAACCCTAAAATTCTCCGCGGGGGGGGGGGGGGGGGGGGGGGGGGGGGGGGGGGGGGGGGGGGGGGGGGGGGGGGGGGGGGGGATTGCCCACCGGTTGAGAACCACTGGTCTACTGTCATAAGATAGTTTAGTCATATCTGACTAAGACCTGACTTTAACATATATGTTCAGAGTTTGTATGTTAAAAGTGGTTTTCTGTAGCATGCAAAAATTGTTTTTTCTAACCTTCAAGAACGGGGATTTATTGCACAAGATGTTCTCATCATCGTCTCATCTTGTTCCTCTTGTACCTTGAGTGTCAAGGTGAAGCATAATCAGCGGTAGATTGTCTGTTTATGGGCTTCATATATCACGATTCCCATGGACTCTGCTATTCCCTCTGTCCATCGTTTACGTGGCCGGCCTCTTCTCCTGTTTCCATTTGGTCTGTAGATCATTGCTTGTTGTGGTATACTGTTAGTTGGCATTCTAGTTAAATGGCCAAACCATTTAACTTGCTGTTTTCTGATGAAATTTAGCCCTGCCATAACTCCAATTTTAGTCCTGATTACTTCATTTCTGATTTTTCTTGAAACATTGAATATTCTTCTCAGGAATCTCATTTCTGTTGGTGTGATTTTTCTTTTCTCTTTTTCTGTCATTGTCCAGGTTTGGCATTGGTAGCATAGAGTTGGGCGGAAGATTGTGTTGTAGAGTGCTTTCTTAGTATCTATTATACGTGTTTGTTCTTTAGTATTGATGTCATTTGTACAATGAGTTGGTTTGCCTTATTGCATCTATTTTTTTATCTCATCTTTTGTTTTGCCATTTGATGATGATATACTTCCTAAGTACTTGAAGCGCTTTACTTGTTTCAGGGGGTGTTCTTTTAGATAAATCTTTGTTGTTGTTTTTTTTTCTTCTTTGGTTATTATCATTACCTCTGTTTTACTGATGCTAATTTTTGTTATGTTCCTTACACACTTCGTTTAGACTATTTATGTGGGCTTGTAATTCTGCTTCTGATTTTTCTATTAGTGCTTGATCGTCCAAAAATAAGAGTTCTTTAATGGTGTAATTTTCCGTTAGTTCTTCTTCTATTTTCCGTTCATCATGCAGTGTTGTTTCGGGCTCAGTTTGTCTAGTTTCTTTACATATGCTGTCTATATATATTATGAACAAGAGAGGGGACAGGACACAACCTTGTCAAACTCCGGATCTTATGATGAAGGGTTCTAAGTGTCCTCTCCATTTGTTCTTACCGTGCATTCACTGTTCTACATAGATATGCTAGATGTATACCCACTCTATATTGTTTTGTTTAAGGGTTTCCCATATCTTGTTTCTATCTACTCTCCTTTAACATTGCTGGGTCTGTTTCCATTTGGGTCTGTCTGATTATGCTTCTGTCTTTTTCTATGAGCAGTATTAATAATCCCCTGCCGGCTTGCTAGGCCAGTCGCAGGTTCTTTATTTTATCAAAAACAGTTTCTGCTTGTCCTATATTTGGGAGCCATATTGGTGCATTTCCAGGAAAGAGGTGAAACTGTGATTAGTGCTCAATACAGTAACCTGCCAGTGAGCACATTGAAGTCTGCAGTACGGACAAAATGTTGGGGAATTTTCTCAAAAGGAGTATTGTTGCTTTACAACAACGCCTGCCTTCACAGAGCTGTGCATACAGTGGATACTACATGCTCTGAGATTTGAGGTTTTAAAACATCCAGAATACATCCCAGACTAGGCACCATCAGACTTTCATTTGTTTGGAGCCTTGAAAGAGCATTTGTAGGATCAGAAGATTGCAGATAACAAGGTAAATAGAGGTGGTGCAAATTTGGTTTAAGCTCACACCCAGAAACATTTTCCTAGAAGGCATCATCAAGCTAGTGGACTGACGGACCAAGTGTGTTGTCAGGCAAGGGGGTCTATATTGAGAAATAACATGCACAACATTTCTGGTTCACACTATTGCAAACATGTTATTTTGTGTGTGCAGTCGCTTGCTTTGACCTCAAGCGGAGTCCCCACACATGCTACCACTTCTGGTTCGCTGGATTGATTTTTGCATGTGGATTAGCTTTCCCTATTACCAGTATCCTTGGCCATCAGGCGAACCCACTCCGACTTATGAGGTACTTGTAATTTACATCTCCAAGTCAAGGACAATAAGTCAACATTTTAGTCCAACAGACAGATGTAGGGATTGAACACACTACTTGGCCACCAATACATGGTGTGTTTTTAAGAATTAGTGCTTGGATCCATTCAGTCATGCTAACCTCCATTTTGTGTTTGATTTTGCAGTACTTCTCCAGCGTGCACAACTTGACAGCCGTTCCTGGCTTAAAAGCCACCAGTGGCACATTTGGAGTTGTTTCCACATTTAAGGATTCTCAAACTGGCAGCAGTCTGATAGTGAAGCAGGTATGGTCTTCAAAATTGCATGTCACTCTATGGTTCTATGCTTCTCCCATTGTTCACTCATAGCTGCAATTCTCTTTCTTGAGACTAACACTACACATTTTTTTAAACACAGCTTGTAGTGAGCCTTGAAAACTTGAGAAACCTGGAAACAGCTTTTAAGAGTTCCAGGATCTGGAAAAACTCAGGAGAAATGGGGAAAACAGCAGAACAGAACAAATCAGGGAAACCCGAACAGAACAACGTGAAGATCATAAAACATGTTTTTGGTTATTGATGATAGTTACGACTAAAAATGTTGCAAATAAGAAAGCTATAAATGGTTTAACTGTCATAACCTGAGACTTTGAGACCATGCCAGGTTACCGATTTCAGCATAAATGGCATGTGTATGCCAAAGTGTAAACATTGAATGTCATTTATAAAAGGGAATATGATTAGAAAATCAACATACTTGTCGGGCATGGCAGAAAGTATGCTAGGATTGCATGCATCTGAGGGGAAAGTTGAATTTGCTTCAGAGCTGCCCATCAAATAATCTTTACAATTCCAAGTCTATTTCCACCTCTTTATATTCATGATGATGTTTCTGAAGAAAAAGGTGCCACAGAAATGTGAAATAGAAATAGAAGGGAAAATGCTTAACCAAGTGGATAATTTTAAATACCTATGGATAAACATCAACATTGACGGGAAAGATTTAAGAATAATAAAAAATATTTACTGGAACCAAGTAGCAGCAATTAAAATGGGAAATAAAGAGGGTAGTTACAAACACATAAAGCTAGGAGTACGACGGATGTGTCTTGTCACCGGATCTCTTCTCCCTCTATAGCGAAATAATAATGAGAGAGATCAAAGAAGAAGCCAGGAATACTAATTGGTGGTTATAATATAAACAATAGAGACAGAGAGTGCAAAGAAAGGACTCTGCTTGAATATCAATAAAACAGTAACAATGGTGATATCAAAGAAAATGGTGACACCAAAATGTGACAGAAATAGAAGGGAAAATTCTTAACCAAGTGGATAATTTTAAATACCCAGGGGTATTTATAACATCAGATGGAAGATGTACAACAGAGATTAAGAGCAGAATATGGCAGCAAACGCCTCATTTCAGAAAATGAAGAGTATCTTATGCAATAATAATGAATGTAAGAGAGAGAGAAAGTGCTGAAATGCTATATAGAACCAGTTTTGCTGTATGGCAGTGAATCTTGGAAATGTAAATGAACAAATTAGGAAGAACTTAGAATCAACAGAGATGTGGTTTTTGAGACGATTGTTGCGAATTCCTTGGACTGCCAGAGTAGCTGACAACGATTGCCTGAAAGAGACTAATGAAACTAGAACACTATATACAACAATAAGACAGAGACAAACGGCTTACTTTGGTCATGTGATGAGAAGAGAGGCATTGGAGAACACAGTGACAACTGGAAAAATCGAGGGGAAGAGAGGCAGAGAAATTATGCTGGATGGACTGATTCGGCGGCATGGAGGAATATCATCAGCAGAGTTGATCCAGAACACCAAAAACTGAGGTCTGTGGAGAGATATGAATGCCTATGCCAGCTGGCAGGGCACTTGATGATGATGATGTTTCGCCAGACCGTGACAATTTGAAAACTTACCCTAGCAATCGAAAAAACATTGTTAAAGATATCTGGCAACAATATCAGGTTAAAGTGGAAGGCAGGTGAAAACCACCCCACATTTAGACAGATAGCTATGGAATGCAATGGCCAAGAAGCTTGATTACAAGCTTAAGGGTTGAAACTCATGATGATATACATGCTAATATATCTTGCAGGGCACTTGATGTTCATGAGGAAAAGATCTTAGGGTCATCCTTTACTATGGCACAAAGATGTGTGTAAGTGGGATGTATTGATACAGGCATTGATGTTGCATCTTGGGAGCAAGTCGCTGTTGATGGCGGTGCAAGGAGAGCAAAGATCAGAAATGGAATAAAGACAAAGGAGAAAATGATTGCAGACAGCTGAGCATGTCAGATGGTGCTTGATGGTGGAAATGACCATGTGTTCACATGCATCAATTGTGGATGAACATTTACCGCACAAATTGGTCTGATCAGTCACATTCGCTACCGTCATGGGTTGTAGTTAATGTCTTTAAGCACAAAGTAACAAACCATTGTCTGTCCAGATGGCCAGGTGCCAGCAGTATATGCTCATTAATTTAACGAAGTGTTTATTCGCAAACGGTTCTGGTCACGTGACGTCTATATCTTCTATATTAGAGAGCAGTACAAACTGGCATATCGTTGGGGGCCAGTATAATGTATTCAGTATATATACATACATATAATAGAAGATAAAGAAGACAAGCAAGTGAAATTGTGTATGATTAGGTTTAGGGTTTGGTTTGGGTTAGGGTTAGGGTTAGTACTACATGTTCCAGGGCCCCGTTTGCGAATAAAGCCTCCCTCTATTTAATGTCCTTGTTTGCCAGATTTATTCATACTGCTTTCTTTTGTTTGATGGGGTCCAGCTTGGCCGAATGGATAAGAGCACTTGTTCTTAAACTTCCTGTGTGCTAATGCCAAGGTAGCGGGTTCAGCTCATACACCGGTCAGTTGTACTAAAACGTTGATTTCTCATCCTTGATTTCGGGATGAAACTTACAAGTACCTCAGAAGTCGGAGTGGGTTCACCTGATTCCCAGGGACACTGGTAATGGGGAAAGCTATCCCACATGCAAAAATCAGTCCAGCATGGACTATGCTTGAGTACAAAGCAAGCAAACACACATAAAATATTGTTTGGTCACTAGTTTCCAGTCTTTTGTTTTGTTTCCAGGTGAAGAAGAATTCCAAGGGTGTGTTTGAGCTTGAGAAGAATGAGATTGAAGTTCCCCTTCAGTTTGCAGACGTGCAAAACATTGCCAAATTTTATGGCTTGTACTTAAAAGATGACAAGCTACAGTTTATCATGGAGGACGCAGGTAAGTTAAAAATGTAATACTGGCAAGTCATGGCAATGTGTGAATCTTTTTGTGCCAGGATGTAAATGTATGGTAATTTGTCATCATCATCGTCATCATGTGCCCTGCCAGCTGGCGTAGGCATTCATGTCTCTCCACGGAGACTCTTATCCTCATTCTTAAACTTCTGGTGGGCTGATGCCGAGGTAAAGGGTTCAACCCTTACACCGGTCAGTTGAACAAGTTGAAGCAAGTTAACTCCCTAAAAAAACAAACAGACACTAAGATAAATATATACTAAAGGATGGTTAGTTGGTTGAGAATCTTCTGGAAAATAGAATTTTAACTCTTAGGTCTGATGCAGCGACACTTGTGTCGTCTGAGCCTTGAGTTGAGTCAAGAACCGAGATCACAACACTCGGGGCATTCTCATACATCCTCATTTTCAACAGCCATGTGACCGACACTCAGGAAAGGGCAGACAGATACATAACGCCAACACTGTTCTTAGGGGCATTTTGTGTTTCACAGTTCCTCAACAATCCGAGGGTTCAAAATCAGCCTTAAGCAACTTGGAAGCAGACCATGTTTGCGTTGATTTTGATGGCATGAGACGATGGTCGTTCAGAAAGCAGTGGCCAACTTTAAAAAAAAACCATTTTTTTTAAAGTTGCATATACCATACAGGACGTTGCAGTCAACACCAGCATTTTTCAGCTGTTGTTGATGATGTTCTTGGCAGCACAAGGACAATCTAACCTTGTTAGATGATGAAAAACTTGAATGAGTCAGTGCACAGATTGCACACAATCCTTTGTCAGCTGGTAACCAAAACAACAGGCTGTACAGGTTGCCACCATAGCCAAATTTCAATATTAGCAAACCTACCCCAAAATATAGCAAATTTATTTTGTGATTCTGGTAGGCACACATTTTGATCCTCACTGGTTCCACAGGGTTTGTGTACTGTGCTGTAATTCTCCTTGTGTGATCTATGGCAGGAGACTGAAGCACTTATGGGGGTATCTGTTCACTTGTAATCCTTGACTTTGTCTAAATTACAACTATGTGTGTTCCTCATCATCAAAATCATCATGTGCCATGTTGATAAGTGAGGGCGGTCATGTTTCACCATCTCACACAATCACCAGTCGTGTATCGGCTCTGTGTTCTTGTCTTGGCCAAGCCATCTAGATATTTACCTTTCTGCCTTCTTCTTGTTCTTTTCCCCTCAATCATGCCAGTTGTCACCAAGTTCTCCAGTTAAATTTCTTCTAAAAAAGTTAGTTGCATATCCTGTATAGGTCGTTGCAGTCAACCCCAGCATTTTTTAGCTGTTTGTGATTTCTTGGCAAGTTTATTTCAGCAGTTTGCCATTGATTTCTGAACGACTGGCACTCATACCATTTTATAGAATAACCAGCGCATGGCGGTCTGCTGCCAAATCGCATACAGCTGTGCTTCAAACGTGGTATGCAAACTGTGTCCATAATCCCTTCTCATAATGTGCCCAAAAAAATTTGGCTATCTATGTCTAATTTCTCTCATGAGTTCAATTTTGATTTGTTTCTTGTACGACTTACTCATTAGTTTTTCTGTCTGTCCATGGTGTGTTCCTTCCTGCATTTTCCTCAGATACCACATTTTCATTGTCATCAGTTTTTCAGCTTATCTGCTCATTGTCCACTTTTCACATCCATACAGAAGTACAGGTTTTATGTAGCACTTCAACATTCATTTTCTCAATGTTCCTACAACTAGGTATTTCCCTGCGCCAACTGATCATTGACCAGGATGGTATGCTTTTGGAGCAGCCTGGCAGAATTGAGAAGATCATGCTGGATGTGTACACAGCCATTTTTCATCTGGCATCTCATAACATCGCCCATTGTGACATAAAACGTAAGTACCATATGTCATCCATTATCTTCTTTAGTCTTCATTCACAATCTGTCCTGAATACAAACATACTTTTCTCATCTGGCATTTCAAAATATCACCCACTGTCATCAAAAATAAGTACTATATGTCATCCATCATCTTTTTTAATCTTCCTTCATGATCTGTCCTAAGTACAACCACACTTTTCTCATCTGAAATCTCATCACATCAGACATAAGAAATGTTATCCATCATCAACTTCTTTAGTAATTCATGATCTTCACTTTAGTAATTCATGATCTTCACTTTAGTCATTCATGATCTTCACTTTTGTAATTCATGATCTTCACTTTAGTAATTCATGATCTTCTATAATCTATCCTGAGTACATGTGCACAGTTTTCTCATATGAAATATCACATAACCCATTGTGATATTAAAAGCGTAAGTGCCATGTGTCATCTATCATCGTCATTAGTCTTCATTCATGATCTTTGACGTTCTTTCCCGTGATGTGAAATCAGGAATCAACATCGTTGCTCTCAAGACATTTCCACAAGTGCTCAGTCCCCTTCTTCAGTAGCCAGTGCAGAGTTCTCCTGCCGATGGTACTTGTGGCAGTCTGATTGAATGTCACCCTGTGTTTCCCTCTACACGTGTATGAGTGTCATTCAAACCCTCTGCTCATCCCCATTGAATCATTCTCTCTTGATGTGGGTCCTTTGTTTTGCTGCACTTTCCACTCGATCCCAGAGAGCCTTCACCATACCAGCTTTGGCATCATCTAGAGCAGGGGTGGCCAACACGAGGCCCACGGGAGTCATGTTGCGGCCCGCGGAGTGGGAAAAGACGATATGTTCGAGGCTGTAGCACGCTTGCTTACTTAATTTAATTGACCAAAACAAAAAATTAGGTACGTGGCCCGGCAGGAAATATTATTTCTGAAATTTGGCCCGCCTGCTAAAAAGGTTGGCCACCCCTGATCTAGAGCATCACCCAAATGAACCGCTGCTGCCTGTTAATTTCCTTGACCTTTGCAGAAAATGCATGATATGCTCTTGACCTTTGACTTTTCGAGCATTGCAAACCACTCCACACATTTATGTGGTATGCTTTGCTAGTATATCACAAATACAAGTTGTTCTATCCTACTCTTTAGCCA
This sequence comes from Cepaea nemoralis, assembly GCA_014155875.1. NCBI lineage: Eukaryota > Metazoa > Mollusca > Gastropoda > Stylommatophora > Helicidae > Cepaea > Cepaea nemoralis. Next base: position 496,010 of record JACEFZ010006263.1, on the reverse strand, counting down.
TCTGAAAGCCACTGTTACAGCCTCCACCTTTATTCTCATGCTGGAAATACTGATATCATACGCCAGACTCTCCTTTTTACACAGCATTTCTTAATCTTTGCAATGAAAACCCACCCACTCAATTTATCTTAAACCACAGACCCGTCCGTGTATATTATCCCATCGCTAGGGCATGAATTTTCACTTATCAGTTTGTTGCACGGATGCTCCTGTCTCACCTACTATCCATTGCTAACATCCTCGGTTTAATGTGACACTCCATGTAAGGCTGCCTTGTTGGGCAGCACGATGACCCATTCCTTTTCCCACATTGTCTTACAATTTTCACAGACATGTCTAATTGTGTCTTCGGCCTGTGCCATCTAAGAACTGCCTCTCTTTAACCTCTGTCCCCGGTGTTATCCAATGCCTCATGCAGAGGGTGCTCCTTGTCCTCTGCAGCCCTAGGTAGAGTCTTGCCTGGAGCACCTTGTGCCTATCGTATGTGGACAGCAGAGCGAGTATATTCTGCATGCATACTGTCGGTGTATCCCTCGTGCATGCCACAATCTCTCTCAGCCTCATTTTGCATGCGTTCTAGCTGGCTGCTGCAATATTGCCAGCTATCACAGTGAATTTGTTTTTCAGGTTATTTATTTCAATGTATTTATTTCTCATTCTGTTTGAGTGAATTTATAATTTGCCTGATTTATTTCACTGTATTTATTTTTAGTGCTATTTCAGTGAAGTATTTCTCATACTATTTCAGTGAATGTATTTCTCGCCTTATTTATTTCAGTGTGTTTATTTCTCGTGCTATTGGGGTGAATTTATTTCTCGTCTGATTTATTTCACTGTATTTATTTCTTATGCTATTTTAGTGAAGTATTCCTCATACTATTGCAGTGAATTTATTTTTTGCGTTATTTATTTCAGTGTATTTATTTATTTTGCGATTTTGGTGAATTTATTTCTTACACTATTTCAGTGAATTTATTTCTGACACTATTTCAGTGAATTTATTTTTCACACTTCTTCTTCTTCTGCGTTCATCCGGAGTTTTTTTTCCGGACATGATTGCGTTGTGCCTGTTTACAGCAAAGCTGCGTTCTTGCGCTGTTAGGCCGACACATCCGACTTCTGCGGGCATTTGTTGACCGGATTAACGTTCCTGGGGTTATTTTTCACACTATTTCAGTGAATTTTTTTTATTTTTTGCGTTATTTATTTCAGTGTATTTTTTTTATTTTTTTTTGCTATTGCTGTGAATTTATTTCTTATACTATTTCAGTGAATTTATTTCTGACACTATTTCAGTGAATTTATTTCTCACACTATTTCAGTGTATTTATTTCTTGTGCTTGTGCAGTGAATTTATTTCTGACATAATTTTAGTGAATTTATTTCTCACACTATTCCGGTGAATTTATTTCTCACACCTATTTCAGTGAATTTATTTCTCACACTATTTCAGTGAATTTATTTTTCACACTATTTCAGTGAATTTATTTCTAGCATTATTTATTTCAGTGTATTTATTTCTTGTGCTTTTGCATTGAATTTATTTCTGACACTATTTTAATGAATTTTTTTCTCACACTATTTCAGTTAATTTATTTCTCACACTATTTTGGTGTCCTCAAAGTATTCCCCAGTAATTGATATTTCCATTTCGATATAGAAATAGGTAGGGAATTAAAAAGGTAAATCAGAATATGAATTGAATTTGTATTTTTCTCACAGCGGAGAACGTTTGCATAAACACAAAAACGTGGGTATCAAAACTGGTAGACTTTGGCTCCTGCAAGACCCCACAGGATAGTGTTGTTGACTATAAGGGCATCACCCCAGAGTACCTAGATCCCGTGGCCAACAAGTTTTTACGTCAGCTTTACAAGGTAAGCCATTGTGTCCCGCTTGTGTTGTTAAATACAGCAGGGAAATACCTAGTGGTAGGAACATTGAGAAAAAGTGTTGAGTTGTTACTTAGAACATGTGGATGTGAAACTTGGATAATAAGCAAACAAGCTGGAAAACATCTAATGACAGTGGAAATGTGGTTTCTGAGGTCCGCAGATCCTTTTGGAAGACACTTATCAAGAGAAAGTACATGTGGAATTGTAGTTGTGAGGTTATGGTGTCTGCTTCATGCTCATAAGATGGTCTCCTCATCTTCTTTCGTTCGCTTGAAACATGACTATAACTGCAATGTTGTCTCTTGTATAAATTTAACTGTCTTTCTTAGTTCACTCAGTGGTCTATAAAGTTTGTCTTCCACTGTTGTCTCTCCAGGCCAGAAGGTTTGCCTAGATATGTTATATTTTGGGCTGTCTTGGAGTATGTGCTCACTGTCTGCGACGCCAATCCATATGTACACATGGCTGTTTCACCAATCTTGAATTTTGTATACATGTGGTTGTGTAATCTGTTGTGTCCTGTTCTGAGGCGCAGAATAATGATTTGTTCTGATCTGTCCATAACGTGGTAGTCATCTTGAGCAAGTTTTGGTGGCTTTCTGACTGATTTGATCATTCTTTTCCTTTAGTGGTATGTAACAGGCACATCAGGCTGTTCTTCTTTTTGCTCCTTCTTTAGCTAATCAATCAGCTCTGTCGTTTCCGGGTACTCCACAGTGGGATGGTATCCACTGTATGGTGACTTTACGCTGACTGCTAAGTTCAGAAAGTAGTATCCTTAGTACTGGCAATTTCCCAGACAGGAGCGCCTCGAGTACTGATTTTGCATCTGTCAATAGCACCACAGGTTGTGTACCATGGCTGGTATTTAGTAATTTCTCTGTTACTGTCTTGATTGCCTGGATTTCAGCATCATAATTATTGCAGTACATTCTTGTTGGTACTCAGGCTATGCCCCTGGTATTATTTGGGTATTCTATGTACACTCCTGCTCCTCTATTTCGAACAGCATTTTGTGCTGACCCATCTGTAGACTTGGATCCAGAGGTCCTGTGGGTATTCTTCATCAAGGAAGCTGAGAGTGGCTGTTCTGCGCTGTACACTGTTCTGTTCTCCCTTGTCAAATATTCCTCTCACCTTTGTCTGGATTTGTAGTGATAGCCTATGTTTCTCTTTCCATGGAGTTGTTCTGGAATAGTTTTCAGGGGGATACCAACTGTGGGCAGATCGGTGGTTTCTCTGCAGAGTCATTTGGGCTTGTGGATAAAACTGCTTCTTTTCAACTGCCCCATAGCTAAGATTCCAAACCTGTTCTTCATAGGGCGGCCTGGCAAGCTGAGGAACTTTTCTGCTTGTATTAGTGTTTTTGTATCTCTGCGCTCTCTCTGTGCTTGTGTCCTCCCCATCTTCTCCATCTCCACTATAGGGGTTGATCTCATCCCTCCTGTGGTGACTCCAAGTGCTTGATTTTGCACCTTGTCCAGCTCTTGTAGTGTGGTTTTTGATGCTGAACACTATGCAGTTGACCCATATTCCAGGTGCGGTTGTATGCTCTGTTGATAAACCTTGCTAAGTATTTTCCCACTGGCTCATGTGGTTCCACTTAGTTTTCTCAGGATGGCTATTTTTCCTTCTGGCTTTTGGTACTGCTTTTTTTATGTGCTTTCTCCATATTAGCCTAACATCAAATGTTACTCCAAGGGATGTTGGTTCTTTATCTTCTCTTAGAGGTATTCTATTTATTTGGATGATCCCTGCCTTTTGTTTTGGAGAGAGGGTAAATAGGGTGGTGCTGCACTTGTCAGTGTTTATGCTGACACACCATCTATCTGCCCATGCAACAATTGCATCTACAGCTATTTCTAGCAATCTGGTGGCCACTGATGCATGCTCATTTGTGCTCTCAAGGTGAGAGGCAGTGTAGGAGATCCTTGCAGCCAACCGTGTTTGATTGAGATAGGTTGAACAAGTTCTGAAAGACAGGCACCAGTGAGCAATTATGCTACATTATACAAAGTAGCTTGGCTTGGTCAGAATGTTAGTTAGATATGGAGGTGTCTTATATGCTTGTGTACTACAGATATAGTGAATTTTACATAATCAGATGACTTTAACACTGGTCCTTGAACTGACAGACATGATGATGATGATGATTATGTCAGTTACAGGAGGTCAGCATGGCTGAATGGATATGCGTGCTTGTTCTTAAACATCCTGTGTGCTGATGGCGAGGTAGTGGGTTCAACCCTCACACTGGACAGTAGGACTAAAATGTCGACTTCTCGTCCTTGACATGGGGGCGTAAATTACAAGTACCTCAGAGGTCAAAGTGGTTCACCGGATGTTGAGGGACACTGGTAATAGAGAGAAGCTGAGCCACGCATAAACTTTGTCCCGTGCACTAGAAATAGTATGTGTATGGACTATGCTTGAGTTCAAAGCGAACGAAACACACACACAACACACACACACACACACACACACACACACACACACCCCCCCCCCCCCCCCCCCCCCCCCCCCCCCCCCCCCCCCCCCCAAAGGACCGCAAGTTAGCATATTTTACCTTGTCTTTCATTAGCTGAAGAAGATCCCATATCCAGCGCACAGGTTGGATGAAAAGGACGATGTGTATGCTACTGGACAAGTTGGCTTGTTTCTGCTGAAGAAGGTGCACCCAATGATTCACTTCTTCACCGGACAAGACATGGTCGTGGACATTGAAACACGGCTGAGCATCATGGAGAAGGTTCGAGTCCAGACTTTGTGTAGTTTTTTTTTTTTTTATTGAATAACGCCTGTTACCACATATTTCACATGTTCCCATGCACATGACTTCTTCTCACACAGTTCACATGTTCTCAAAAACCTCATATGTTCAACACACAGTTCTGCACACTTTACATGTTTTGGCACACATCACATATTCCCAAGCACTTGATATACTCTCACACACTTAATATGTTTTCACACACTTCATATGTTCCCACACACTAAGCATACTTTTGCACACATCACATGTTCCCACATACTTCATAAGTTCCTACACACATCACATGTTCCCATATACTTTACATGTTCCCACATACTTCACAAGTTCCTGCACACATCACATGTTCCCACACATATCACATTTTTTCAAGCATTTCTATGTTTCAACACACATCTTGATGTCGCCTGCTTCATGTGTTTCCACACATTTCTGTTTGCCTCACATTTTTACACACATCACATTTGTACATGCTTCACATTTTTACACACATCACATTTGTACACACTTCACATTTTTACACATTTTACATTTTTAAACATTTACATGCTTCACATGTTCCCACACTTTTTACCACACACATTTCCACACACTTCATGTTTCCACATGTCACATTTCCACACACTTCATGTTTCCATGTGTCACATTTCCATACACTTGCCATTTCCACAAACTTGACATCCCACACATGTCACATGTTCTCCATGTGCTTTACATATTGCCATATACATCCATATGAAGAAATTCACAGAAAAGTCAGAACCTTATGTAAGGAGGCTAAAGAAACGTGGCTTGAGAAAAATTGCAGAGAAATTGAAAAACAACACAACAGTAAAAATGCAAAACTAATGCACAAAAGAATTCAGGAGATTACTAATCAAAGAACACGTACATCAGCAGGCTGCCTAAAGACAAAAGATGGAAGAGTCATAATAGAAAAAGATCAGATTTTACATGTATGGTCAGATTACGTGAAAAACCTTTATGACGATAACAGAGACGAACAATATATTGTTCAAAATAATGAAGGGCCAGCAATTTTGAAGATGGAGGTTCAGAATGCTCTTAATCATATGAAATCTGGCAAGACCCCCGGTCCAGACAGCGTCACAACAGAAATGATTAATGCTTTAGAAGAATATGGAATAGATAAAGTTACCAGTCTGCTTAATACAATATATGATACTGGAAATATACCTCATGAGTTATGTAATTCTATATTTATTGCAATCCCAAAGAAATCAGGAGCCTTGGAATGTGATCAACATCGAACAATTAGTATAATGAGTCACATCACGAAGATTTTGCTAAGAATTATCATGCAAAGAGTTAGGAGGAAAATACAACCTGAAATAGGAGAAGAACAATGTGGGTTTGTAGTAGGCAAGGGTACAGTAAATGCTGTGTATATGCTGAGAACCGTAATCGAACGTTCTATAGAAGTAAACAAAGATCTACACCTTTGCTTTATTGACTACACAAAGGCTTTTGATAAAGTGAGACATGTCAACATGATAAGGATGCTTGAAGATCTACAAATTGATGGGAAAGACCTTAGACTTGTAAAAAACATATATTGGAAACAACAAGCTGCCATAAGAGTTGATAATGAAGTAAGCCAATATCAGCCTATTAAGAGAGGTGTGAGACAGGGATGTGTAATGTCTCCAGATCTGTTTTCCCTGTACAGTGAAAATATTTTCAGAAATATTGAAAATATGGAAGAAATCAACATTGGGGGATGATGCATCAATAACATTAGATATGCAGATGATACAGTCTTGATTGCAGACAATGAACAGGACCTGCAAAATTTAGTAGATGCGGTTGTTACACACAGTGAACAACAAGGGTTAGAATTAAATTGTAAAAAGACACAGATTATGGTCGTCACTAGGAAGAACGAAATACCACAGTGTAATATACAAGTAAATGGGAATATTCTTCAACAAGTGAATAGGTACAATTATCTCGGAACAGTAATAACATCTGATGGGAGATGCCTTGAAGAGATTAGAACAAGAATCGCCATGGCAAAAGTAGCCTTTAGCAAGATGAAAAACATACTGACCAATAAAAGATGTCAATTGAAACGAGAAAAAGAGTGTTGAGATGCTACATAGAACCTGTACTTTTATATGGATGTGAAGCTTGGACAATGAGCAGCCAGGCTGAAAAACATCTGATGGCTGTAGAAATGTGGTTTCTGAGGAAAATGCAAAGAATACCATGGACAGCCAGAAAGACCAATGAACAAGTCCTTCAAGAAACAAATGAAGATCGTAAACTGATCAGAGACATTAGACGTTATGAGAAGAAATGATTTGGAGAACTTGGTGACGACTGGTAAGATCGAGGGGAACAGACCAAGGGGAAGACCTAGAAACAAGTATCTGGATGGCTTGGCCTTGTGGCATGGTCGAGACAGAAACACGGAACTGATCCACGACTCTGTTGATCGAGTGAGATGGCAGAACATGACCGCCCACGCTTACCGGCATGGCACATGATGGATGGATATGCATCTTAATTCCATATGCTTCACATGTGCACACACTTCAAATATCCCCACACTTCAAATATCCCCACACACTTCACATGTTTTTGCACACACTTCACATGGTTACACACACTTTACACATTCCAACTACACACACTTCTCACAAACTTCAAATTCTCACATATACTTCTCCTATTCCCACATACCATCCATACACCTTAAGTTTTCACATACTTAAAATGTTTCCCCACTTTTCATATATTTTCCCAATAACCTCACATGTTCCCACACATCTTAGAAACAAAGGAATATAATAAAGCAGGCAAGAGGAAGTAGATTTCTGTAGTGGATGTTTCCTTGCCCTTTCATATTCCCACACACCTCACCTGTTCTTACAAATTATATGATTCCACACCGTATATGTTTCTACAAGCTTAACTGTTACCTATCACCTCACATATTTTCATATTCCTCCAAATATTCCTACTTCCTACGCACCTCACATAAACGTACACCACCACATATTCATACACATCACACATAGCTCCCACATGCTACACATCTTAGGAATATTCACCTAAGCCTCGTGTTATCTCACATTTTCACCCACCACAGGTTCCTACACACCTATTTTTTACACATCTCATCTGTGCTGTCCCACACCTAACATACTCCCACGCACTTTGCTCTCTAACCTCACAAACAGAATGCCGATGTCTGTACTTTAGGGGATGTGAACGCACAATTCCCCGACATACCAAGTCCAGCATTCCAAATCAACTGCAGGCAATTTTGAAGCAGACTTTTAGTTGATTTTTATGGTATGATCATCCATCTTTCAGAAAGCAATGGCAAACTACTGAACATAAAAATGTCTTAACACAAACAGTCAAATGCTGGGGTTGATTGTGATGTCCTGTAAAGGACATGCCAGTAACTTGTTAACCTGACTTAACCATGTTGTCAGCTGGTGTCTTGTGTCCTCCCCAGATCAGTGAACTGACAGAGACACAGATGTCCCAGCTGCTTGACGTGCCAATGTCAGATGTCATGAGAGACCTGCTTCAAGGTGTTCTTGCTCTGGACAGGGACAAGAGGTGGACAGCCAGAACAGCTGTGAGCTTCTTGCAAGGTGACACATTCACTTCATTCCAACAAAAAAAAAATAGATAATATATATGATAATATAATAATAATGAATGTAAAAGTTTGTTAGGAAAATTTAATAATTGAAAGATGTATGCAGATAAAATAATCATCAAAACTAGAAGTCCAGAAAATGAAACAAAACTTCCAGTTTTATATTTGCACCTTCTACTTGGTATGTTGTAAAACGCTTTCACAACCTCTAAACCACAGACATTGGCGTCTGTTGGTGAGGTTACAGACAGCAAATTGTGGGAGAGTATGTTAGGTGTGTGACAGCACAGACGAGGTGTGTGGGAATCTAACATCTAACAAAACAAAATTGTCGCTTTTATTTTATTTTGATGTGAAGTTCGGATTACTGTTTTTGGAATAGGTTACTACTGTTTTCAGCTAAGTATTTGATTATGTGGTGGTTTCGGGATTTGAAATTTAAATATTGAGCACAACCCACTACTGGCAACACTGATCGCATTCTGGTATGAACCTAAGGCCTATCCACGTCAATATGGAAGCACTATACTCGAGTTCCGCCCTCGTTTGAGCTCGTCAGTAGTGCATATCCCTGACCGGATCCGGAAACAGTCCCGGATCACGCGTGTGAAGCGGGTGTGTAACCACGTGGCACACACTGGACACACCAAATTATCACAACAGAATATCACAACGCTACCCATCGTAGGTTATGCTCAAGATTGCCCAATCGCCGCGACCGACGTCCATCAATCGATGGGACCCGAACGATCAGGACTTCTCACTGGCAAGGAACACCAGGCCTCCTAAATCCAGTGAGCAATAATCAATTGATTATGTGGTGGTTTCGGGATTTGAAATTTAAATATTGAGCACAACCCACTACTGGCAACGCCGATCGCATTCTGGTATGAACCTAAGGCCTATCCACGTCAATATGGAAGCACTATACTCGAGTTTCACCCTCGTTTGAGCTCGTCAGTAGTGCATATCCCTGATCGGATCCGGAAACAGTCCCGGATCACACGTGTGAAGCGGGTGTGTAACCACGTGGCACACACTGGACACACCAAATTATCACAACAGAATATCACAACGCTACCCATCGTAGGCTAAGTATTTATTTTTCTTCTTCTTTCGTCTTTTACGAGGGTAAGTTAATAAGTAAGTCACAAGTGGCTGTAGAAAAATAACTAACTATGATAACAACCTGAAACCAGTTTATTTTTATACTTACATTGTCCCTTTATTTCTCAACATAATTTCCACCAACATTAATGCACTTATCCCATCGTTTTATCAGTCCTCCCAAACCGGCTGCATAGAACTAACAGCGTCCCCTGTTTTCTAAACCACGTTTTCACTTCACGTTCAACTTCGGCATCATTTGCGAAATGTCTCCCGCCAAGGTGGGTTTTCAGTGGACTTAGCCCCTAGCGATTTCCTGTGAAGCAGTGCATAGTTGGGTAGAAACAGTTCCGAGGGTTAGTCAATAAGTAAGTCACACAGTTATGTGGGATGGCAGGTAAGTGACAACAGGGCACACAGATGCATACAGCCGGTTTGGGAGGACTGATAAAACAATGAGATTCTTCTTCTTCTGCGTTCGTCCAGTTTTTTTGTTTTTTTTCCGGATGTGATTGCGTTGTGCCTGTTTACAGCAAAGCTGCGTTCTTGCGCCGTTAGGCCGACACATCCGACTTCTGCGGGCATTTGTTGACCGGGTTAACCAACCCGGGGAAACGATGGGATAATGCATCAGTGTTGGTGGAAATTATGTTGAGAAATAAAGGGGCAAAGTATGCATACAAATAAACTGGTTTCAAGTTGTTATCATATTTAGTTATTTTTCTACAGCCATTTAATTGCTTACTTATTAACCTACCCTCGTTTCACCCATTATAAGCCCTCAACCAACTCTTTCCAGGCCGCCCTATCCTTAGCTACTCCATGCAGCTTCATCAGTGTCCTTCCCATACTAATCTTTTCTGTCTCTACTTATCTTCTCCATGTAGATTCCAGACAAAGACCTGTCTAGTCATACAATTCTCAGGTTTTCTCAGTGTATCCTCTGTCCAGTGCCAGCATCTTTTCTTCACTACTTGATACTCTGCTATGTGTTTAGTTCTCTCCTTAAACTTTACATTTGGTGATTCCGTCATATTTTTCAAATTTCTTCTTTTTTCACATCATTGGCACCTTGCCGTCTTGACAGACGATAGTTTGTTACATTGTGCTTCAAAAAGGCTTAATAATTACAACCCATGACTGTGGCTAATGCGACTGTTAAGGCCAATTCTTGCTGTAAATGTTCGTCCACAGTGGATTCATGTGAACACCTGGTCATTTTCACCATCATGCACCATTTTATGTCTCACAAGCTCGGTGTGTGACTTATCTGCAATAATTATCTCCTTTGTGTTTATTCCATTTCTGATGGTTGCCCTCCATGCAACACGGTCAGCAGCGACTTGCTCCCACTGTGCTTTAACAATGCCTGTATAAATCATGTCCCGCTTACACACATCTTTGTAACGTAATAGAGGCCGATCCTGAGATCTCCTACCCACCTGTAATTCACCAAAAAAGATGTCCTTTGGTATTCTACCATCATCCATCCTCCTAACGTATCCTATCCATCTAAGTCTACGAAGACTGAGCATGGAATAAACCGTCACACAACCTGATCTTTCCAGTACTTCAGTATTTGTTATTTTGTCTTGCCACTTAATACCAAGTATTCTTCGCAGACATAGCATATGGAAGCTGTTTAAATGTTTCTCTTGGTGTGAGTAAATTGTCCACGCTTCACTGCCATAAAGAAGAGTACTAAGGACACAGGCTTTATAGACAAGGACTTTTATTTTGGCAGTAAGCTTCCTATTCTCCCAGACTCTTTTTCTTAAACTGTTCATTGTTGTTGCTGCCTTACCAATCCTGATGTTTATTTCCTAATCTAGGGATAATTTGCTATTTACCTCTGATCCTAAATATGAAAAATGGTCTTCTTTTTCTAGTTCGATGTTGTCAATAAAGATTGATGGTACCCCATGTGCACCTTGTGACATAATCTGTCTTCTTTTTGCTAATTGTTAAACCAAATTCAGAACAAGCATTGGAGAATGCAGATAGTAGACGTTGTAATTCTTCATAATTGCAGCATCATCTGCAAAAAGCAACTCTCTGATGAGTACCCTCCTAATTTTGGTCTTGGCCTTCAATCTCTGAGCATTGTAGAGGCCCCATCTGAGCGTGAGTGAATGTATATACCACCATCCTGATCACGAAAGGCATATTTCAGTAGAAGTGAAAAGTATATTCCAAAGAGGGTGGGAGCTAGTACACAACCTTGCTTAACTCCACTCTTGATTTCAAACTCTTCTGAAGTTGCACCATCAAACTTGATTATACCCTTCATGCCTGTGTGGAACAATTCCACAATGGACAGAAGAGTTGGTGGGCAGCCAATCTTCTTTAGTGCCTTGAACAAACCCTCACGACTGACCAAATCAAATGCCTTTGTGAAGTCGATGAAGGCAATGAACAGTGGTTGCTTCTGTTCAAGGCATTTTTCTTGCATTTGTCGCAATGAGAATATCATATCAATGGTAGACCGGTTCTGTCGAAAGCCACACTGTGATTCGAGGTAGACTTGATCTCCTAGAACTTGAAGTCTGCGGAGAACAATTCTGGCAAATACTTTTCCAACAATACACAGAAGTGAGATACCCGTATAGTTGTTACAGTCGCTCCGATCACCCTTGTTCTTGTACAATGTTATGATGCTTGAATCTTTGAAATCCTGTGGGACTTGTCCTTCTCGCCAGCATAGCTCTATTAGCTGGTGGATTTGTAGAGTTAGTGTGTCTTGCCCACTCCTGACAACCTCTATTGGAATCCCATCCTTACCTGTAGCCTTGCCAGATGCAAGTTCAGTGATGGAGTTATACTTCTCCATAGCACAAAGCCTAGGCTAAAATATAGAGACAATGTGTTGCCCATGCAGCATGATCCCTCTCTCGGCCTGCCTAGTTCACTCCAGAGGAAAGGTAACACCAATACATCTGGAACAAGACAGGCTGCAGAAGCTGCCGGATCAGCAAAGCAATGCCCTAACTGTCTGCCTGTCGGAGCTTTGATCCTAGACCAGCTGCCAACCAGGGCTTATGGCCTGGTCTGCCCTGCCATGACATTTTGTCTTTAGGTTGCATTTCCTCGCACCAGGGTAAGGCTTGTACCCTCCCAATTGTGCTCTTCTGCCCGAAGCCGTTGGCTCAATGTGGGGTGTCGGGTTTGGTAAGCGCCGCAAAACATTCGGCGCTGACAGAACGCAGGTAGTACCTTCTACTGTCATACGGTAGCTCAGTCATATTTGACTAAGACCTGACATCAAGCTTCTTTCTTCTATTTATCAGTATAAAACATGCAAGTTGTTATGCAAGGGTAGATTAAGAAAGGCAGGCAAAATCAGCTTAGGAAACCAAGAGGAGATAAACCCAAGCTTTGAAAACAAAATGCAGATAAACATAAACTTGGTAAACTAAGGGCAGATAAACTTGTAATATGGAAATGAAGGGCAGATAAATGCAAGCGTAGGAAACAAAGGGCAGATAAACATAAACTTAGTAAACCATGGGCAGATAAACTTGTAATATGGAAATGGAGGGCAGATAAATGCACGCTTAGGAAACAAAGGACAGATAAACATAAACTTAAGAAACCAAGGGCAGATAAACATAAATTTATGAAATCAAGTGCAGATAAATAAAAGCTTAGGAAATTAAGGCCACATAAACATCTCATCTGGAAGCAAAAAGCTGATACTTATCCCTGGAAAGGAAAGTTCAGTAAAGTTAAGCTAAGGTAAAATAAACATGATTGTTAGAAATTGAGAGTGAAAGATGTAACTTGGTTGATTTTGTTTGTCTGATCTAGAAAAACTGGGCTCTGATGTGCAGCCGCCACATAAATTGTCCAGGCAAGAACCACAACCATGCAGCACTCAGGTAAAGAAAATGCTAGTTATATATAAATATATGTATAAATATTTGTATTGGGCATAAGAGACAGCAGGTAATTTCTTCCTTTTCTTCTTTTTCTTCTTCCTCTCCTCCTTCTGCTTTTCAACTATGTTTATATTACAAGTTTATGAAGGCTTTGGCCGCAATGTCCATTTTGTCACTGGTGATTGCGTTCAGATAAAGCTTACCTTTTTTTTTTTTTTTTTTGGGGTGATGTATTCATACTATCTCACGGGGGGGGGGGGGGGGGGGGGGGGGGGGGGGGGGGGGGGGGTAAACAAAGGGCAAATAAATATTAGCCCAGGAAACCAAGTACGGATAGCAAACTTGGCAAACTAAGAGCAGATAATCACAAGGTTAAGAAACCATGGGCAAATTAAATAGGTCACTATAACAGATGCATTGACTGTATTCATTGAGACTGCATAGGACAGCATAATATTTATACATATTATTGAATAGTCACAGAGCTTTCGTAAACAAGAAAACAATTATTATGCCGTTGTGGCATATTAACTGATTCACTGCCAAACAAAAAGTGGGTTTGGACCAAACAAACATTTATGGCAGAAAATGGGAAGTAGGGATGTGTCACAGTAAAAATGGTTCAAATAGTAGCAGATACATTGTATTATATATCAAATTAAAGAAGATTGCACAAAGAACACGTCAATATTGATACTTTAGGAAGAGGTTAGAAATATAATAATAATGTTCGATTTTGTAACAAAAATTTAGAAGAAGGGGGTGACAATTATTAAAAATGTCCAATTACCTAGGCACTACTTCTTCCTCTTTTTTATGATAAATAATAATTTAAGATAAATTTACTGACTTAATATATAATAGCCCTTCTGTGATACCATTTTAGCCCTTCTGTCATACCAGTTTAGCCCTTCTGTCATACCATTTTAGCCCTTCTGTCGTACCATTTTAGTTCTTCTGTGATACCATTTTATCCCTCCTGTCATACCATTTTATCCCTTCTGTCATACCAGTTTAGCCCTTCTGTCATACCATTTTAGCCCTTCTGTCATACCAGTTTAGCCCTTCTGTTCTGCCAAGGCACCAGGTTAATGATTATTAGTCATTAAAAACTGATTCCCTGATAAAACATTGTATTTTGTACTGAATGAGGTAACTGGTGTTTTTGCAGACTGAAGACCTGACAAGGTTTGTCAACCTGCATAAGAAAAACTCGGACAAAGTTGTGACTGAGAAAATCCAGAAATGTGAATCTCCTGGTTCACCTGTCATTTTCCAAAACCAAGGACTAGGCATCATGCTGAAGGGACCAGCTGGTGAGTATTTGGTAATACAGTATTACTTTTGATCAAGTTTGTTCTCCAGTCAGTGAAATGCCACAGTGACTGCCTAAAGTTAGGACATCATAAGTCAACCCTAGTATTTTCTTTCACTGTTAGTGATTTCTTGGCAAATTTATGTTCAGTAGTTTGCCATTGCCATACTAAACACCGTCCATTAACCTTCGTTGTGAACTCCCAGGCACTTTTTTTTTTCTTAGCACAGAGCACATCCATGTAGATAGTTATATCACCTGGGCGTGAATTGTTTTGTATCAGTTGTTGCATCTCCTCCCATAATATATCAGAACCAGTGTAAATATGCAACGCCCCATATGTTCATAATCTTTTATTCACCTGATATCTTTTGGAACAATTTCCAAGCCTTTTCAATAGTTAAGTGAGATATTTGAATGGTTTTAGTGAGGTTTTTAACTGTTCGACTAGCACTTTACCATCTTGATAAATGATAGTTTGTAAAATGGAGTCATACCTTTCCATAACACAAAGCCTAGGCTGAGTTTAGAGACCATGTGTTGCCCATGCAGCATGATCCCTCTCTCGGCCTGCCTAGTTTACTCCAGAGGAAAGGTAACACCAATACGTCTGGAACAAGATGAGCTGCAGAAGCTACCGGATCAGCAAAGCAATGCTCTAACTGTCCGCCTATCGGAGCTTCCATCCTAGACCAGTTGCCGACCAAGACTTAAGGCCTGTTCTGCCCTGCCAAGACATTCAGTCTTTAGGTTGCATTTCCTCACACTAGGGTAAAACTTGTACCCTCCCAATTGCACTCCTCAATTTTAACTGTTCACCATATTAAATAACAGTAAATAACAAGTAATTTATTTTAAGCAATAGTGCAATGGCTGGAAACTAACTCACTTGTCAGTCCAGTACTCATGGGTTCGATTCCACAGGTAGATTTTAAAAATTGACCTAAGCTTCCAGGTCAACCCAGCTTTACAATGGTGCCAGGAAATGTGTCAGGAAGTCAAGGCGGCAAGTGGATACTGACATCACCAACAACAACAACCCCCCCCCCCCCCCCCACCACCACCACCACCACCACCCACCACCAGGTGCCAGGCAGACTATAAAATCTGGGTCCAGCATCAAATACTCAGTGCGGTTATGGCATATACAAGAGTATTTTACTTACTTCTGTGAAGCATTTAGTGTGGGCAAAAATAGTTCATTAGAAAGTGATCTGTTTATATTTTTAAAAGCTGGATAAGAAGATAAAAAGGAAAAGAATAATTGGTTTTGTTTCCTTTCAGCATCAACTCAAACTGGAGGTATTCTTTTACCAGCAAAATTTTCCGCACAACGGCAGATGATGTCACCACCGCATCAGCTTAATCCACAGCCGCAGTACCTGAGGCAGGTACTGCAACGTGCTCCGTCAGTGTACACCCTGAATGAAGATGAGAATAAAGAGTATCACGATCTGGTTATGTCTTTCAGTAACAAGACTCAAGTGGGTCAAGGTCGTTTGCCAGCTCAGCAGACGCAGTGTTTTGCTGGCATGCAGCAGCGTCAGGTGCTGCCAGTTTCTGCAGGAAAATCCCAGGGAATGATGCTTCCAAATCCACGAGCTAGCCAGCCAATGTCTGTTAACCTTGGACAAGTTCAAGGTCAACTTGCAGCCGGACCAATACTGGGTCTGTCTGGCAATCATTTATTTCAATTTGCTGGAAACCCTCGTAATACTTCACCAGAAGTGCATGGAAATATCCCGAACATAGATGACCTGATGCCGTCCAGCGAGGAACCTTATAGGCCGAAGTTGAAGGGCCGGCGAAGTCATGGCAGTCAAGATGAAAAGTAAACTCAATGGCTGGCTGAGTAGTAGGTCCCACAGAGATGTTGTGTATCATTTCTCAGAGAGATGTTGTATATCATTTCTCAGAGAGATGTATATTATTTCTCAGAGAGATGAATATCATTTCTCAGAGAGATGTTGTATATTATTTCTCAGAGGGGTGGATATCATTTCCCGGAGAGATGTTGTATATCTTTTCTTGGAGAGATGTTCTCATTTCTCCAACTGTTGTGTATCATTTCTTGATCCGTTTGTGTATCATATTTCAAGCTGTTGTGTATTTCTCCAACTACTGTGTAGCATTTTTCCAATACTGTATTTCATTTCTAAAACTGCTGTATATCATTTCTCTAACTTCTGTGTTTCATTTCTAAAACTGTTGCGTGTCATTTCTTGAACCGTTTGTGTATCATTTTTTGAGCTACTGAGTTTCATTTCTCCAACTGCTGTGTAGCATTTCTCCAACTGTTGTGAATCATTTCTTATATGATGAAAGTAACACTATCTTATAATTCAGAATGCTATACTATGACAGATAGATCATAGAAGCACAAAGAATGAACAAACAATTCCAATATAAATTGAGATGCGGATATAAATCAAATCAAATCAAATCAACTTTATTAGGGTCACAAATTGGGCGCGCAGGCCCGTCTTACAGAGAAATAGGTCACATTTCATGGAAAGTCATAGAAAAGCTGAGAATGGAAAGAAAAACACATTTTGAAGTCATTGAAAATGGAAAGAAAAACACATTTTGAAGTCATAGAAAAGCTGAGAATGGAAACAAAAATACATTTTGAAGTCACAGAAAAAAAGCTGAGAGTGGAAACAAAAATACATTTTGAAGTCACAGAAAAAAAAAGCTGAAAATGGAAACAAAAACATATTTTGAAGTCACAGAAAAAAAAGCTGAAAATGGAAACAAAAACACATTTTGAAGTCACAGAAAAAAAGCTGAAAATGGAAACAAAAATACATTTTGAAGTCACAGAAAAAAAGCTGAGAATGGAAGAAAAAAAACCATTTTAAAATCACAGGAAAAAAGCTGAAAATGGAAACAAAAATACATTTTGAAGCCACGGATAAAAAATATGACCCCCGACTTGAACAGAAGGACGATATAATACCATACTAGGGTCATCGTGTTATTTGTTCTGTTTCCTGGTATCTTCCATAATTTCAATGCCCAGTGAATGAAAATGTATATTACAATACTTGGTAATTTTCCCAGGAGTGCTAACCTGGTCAAAAATGCACGCAGAAGTCGGATGAGTTGGCCCAAGGGTTTTGGCCCACGGGTGCATAATAACTCAACGCAATCACAACTGAAAAAACACTCCGGATGAACGCAAAGAAGATACTTGTTAATTTGATTGTGAACAGTGTTTAGTCCAAACCTTCTTTTGGTTTGGTACTGAATCAGTTAAGAACTTAGACACTACAACGGCAAACAGGTTGCAGTAACATTAATGTAACATGAATCTTTTTGAGAGCGATGTCCTGCAGCGAACCTGATGATGATTGAGCTGGTGCTGCAGGCATCTTTATCCCAAAGGGCCTGTCTTTCTCTATTTCTGCTGGGTTGTTGGCTTGATCATTTTTTTTTCTGTTTGCCTCTAGAGAAAACCAGCATGTATATTTATTTAAATATTGTTCCAGTGCTGATGAGATGACCGGTCATCTCTTGTGAGTGTCCTGTCCATTCAGTGCTAGAGAAAGTGCTGATACCAAGGTAGCAGGTTCATCCCCCTAAACCAGTCAGTTGAACTAGAATGTCGACTACTGTTGAGAGAAATGATGTACTTTCGGATATAAGATCCAGGAAGTTCCAGGAACAAACAAACTTTATTTTCAACTGGTTAAGAATTGGGCACGCAGGCCCATCTGACATTCTGCCTTTCTTCTCTCTTTCCTCTCATACGTTATTTCATTCAAACGTGTCAGGAAGACAAAGGGAGGGTCATGGGAACCATATCCCAGGGAACTGAGTGTCATAGGCGAGTTTTATCATTGAGGAAAGATGAGTTGGAGGGAGATTTTGCTTGCTGCAGTGAGCCTTCGGACTCACAAACCTGAAAAATTATTGTAGTTTTATTGTATTCGCCAGCTCCGTGGCAAAGGCGTTACGGACGCAGTTCGTGATCCCGCATACCCGTGTTCAAAACACAGCTGCGCACGATTTGGCAGGAGGCCGCGTTGCGTTGGTTTTTTACGAAATGGTATGGGTGCCGGTCGTTCAGAAAGCAATGGCAAACTACTCAACGTAAACGTGCCAAGAGATCACAACAGCAAAAAATGTTGGTGTTGACTGCAATGTCCTGTAAAGAATATGCAACTAATTTTTTTTCTATTATATGCTTTGCTTTTTTAACTATAGCATCATGCATATCACATTTCATTTGATTGTTGAATGCTTAATGCCTTCTTGTCCTTGGTTACCCCTTCTATAACTAGAAAGTCCTTTCTCTGGAATACACAGGAACAAACAAAATAGACCTGAAGCCTGAATTTTAGGTCCTTTATCTTCCATACATAATGCTGACGCAAGGCCCTGGAAAATGGGCTCATTCCAATACAGTATCAAATTTTTTTTTTAATTTGTATCTGATCCTCACCCCTCACAGGCCTGTCGTTCTCACTTTTCTATTTGTGTACTCCCCTTTACTTCTTTTCTGTGTGCCCATCTCACTCATAGCTTCCCTATATAGATTGACACACACCTATTATGTCTTAGCTTACACTTCGCCTACTACATCACTTTCTGTCAGCTGATCTACAGAGATCATGGCACACAGTTTGATATTTACGCCTTAGGATTTAGCCATCTCCTGGACCTCAGTAATGGATTATTTTGTGTCGTTTCTTTTTACGTAGTTGAATTAATATTCTTTTGTTTTTGTGTGCTGGTGAAGACTTTCTAGTTGCAGCTTCCATTCTGTCATTTGTGATTCTGTTCTAGACAAGCTGTCCAACTCCACTTGCTGTTTCTGTTGATTTGCTTATTGAATTCACACAGCATTTGATGAGACAGCTTCAATTGATGTGATATTTAGAGAGTACATGTTTCATGTTGTTGTTTGTGCACTTTGCCATTTTGATTTTTTTTTTTTTTAAATTTCCATGCCACACGTGCCATCTCCTGTCATTGTTTGTGGCCACTGTTGGTGTGGCATAACTGTACCAATCTTTCATTACTTATTAGAATGTCATCTGTCGGACTTTCCTTTTAGTGGAAATCGTTAGTTTTATATTTTTGATGTTGATTTCTAGACCATGTGTTGGGTTTTATTTACTATATACAGCAGATTCTACTGTGTCCTGTGTCATGAATACTGTGGTGTTTCTATATTTTCTTTTATTAGAATGTCAAGTGTTGAACTTTTAGTGGACATCATTAGTTTTATCTATTTGATGTTAATTTCTAGACATGGTCTTGGCTTTTATTTACTATTTCCAGCAGATTCTGCTGCGCCCTGTGCCATGAATACTGTGGTATTTCTACATTGTTTGTTATTTATTAAAATGTCAGTTGTTGAAATTTTAAATAAAAATCATTAGTTTTATCTTTTTGATGTTAATTTCTAGACTTGGTGTTGGCTTTTATTTACCACATCTAGCAGATTCTGCTGTGTCCTGAGCCATGAAAACTGGTGTTCATTTCTATATTTGCTATTATTTCATGTTTTTGAATAATCGTGATACAGATATGTTGCACAATTTATTTCCTGGCATATTTCACTTCATCTCATCAACTGCATACTGCAGAAATCATAAAACACGGCAACCATTCCTTAAGGCGAAGTATATGTGTATTTCAGCTTTAAGAATTAGCTGTTGGCTTTGGTTCATGTTGTCTGATTTCTGCAGTATACACCTTGTGAGATATAGAGAAATATACCTGGCAATAAATCATGCAACCTATTGTGTGCGTCTTCATTTTTCAAATTCACAGTAGGAAAATCATGAATTTATTTTGTTTCAGTACATGTTATATACGAGAGTTGGTCAGAAAGTAATGCCTTATATGTATTTTTTTCTCAGTGAATAATAGAGATAGAAACATGAAATTCTGCAAATTTCAAATTTGGAATATCTCTATTGTTTGTATGAAATTGCACCAAATTTTGACAAATAGAACAGCTACAGTAATCCTTGAAAATGGTATGTGTGAACAACTTGTATTACAAACATCGAATTGTAATAGAATTTCTGAAAAACAAACTGTGGTGAACATTCACAAATGTTTGTGTGTTGTGTATGGAAGTTGTGCATTCGATAGAAGCACCGTCAGTCGAAGGTTTCAGGGAGATAAAGCTTCAAAAAGTGGGGAGACAAGAGCTGCGTGGTCTTCCACTCTCTGGACATATAGAACTGCGCTGATGCCATTATTCGTGATAATGTGCGCATTACAAGTCAACAATTGACCTTGCAGGAAGGGAAAAATCCCTCGTATTCAAAGGTTTGCGCAAGATGGGTTCCCCAAAGTCTCACAAATTAGCACAGATTTCAAAGGAAAACAATTTTTTTCTTATTATTGGAGCATTTCAATGCTGAGAAAGAGAAGTTTTTGTCAAACGTCACTTCATTGGAAGAAACCTGGGCATATCATTTTGAGCCTGAGATGAAACCAGTCCATGGAGTGGCATCATCCACAATCACCACAGTGAAAGAAATTCTTCAGCAGGAAAGGCTATGATCATTGTCTTTTGGGACATAGGTGTGATTCTTGTGGAAGCCATGCCAGGAGGTGGGATAATCAATTCTGAAGGTTACATCAAAACACTAACAAAACTCAACAAGCGCTTCCACAGAGGTCGGCCTCACAAGAATCCAACCAATGTGGCTGCCTCTAATTTCCATCTTTTTGGTGCACTTAAAATGTGCTCAGTTGGGCAAGGTTTGATGTTAATAAGAGTGATTCATGCAGTGAAGGAATGGCTACTTGAGCCGGACAAAACCTGGTACAGCCAAGGCATGCATGCATTTGTTTCGTGTCGTACAAGTTGTTGGGGATTATGTAGAAAAATATATCTTTAGGTCAAATGTTCATGTGTATTGTTTGTAAATTTATTTCATTTTAAACAAATAGTTTCTAGAGGGAAAAAAATAGGTTGCATTACTTTCTGACCATCCCTTGTATTTAAAAAATGTTTCACCTGAGAAGGGAAAACATAACGAGTTTTCTCCAGAACAAGTTGGCATCAAGACATTCGTTGTCACATTGTTTTACCATTTTATCTACTCAAGTTTTAGTAGTAATTGTAGCTTTTGTCACATTGTTTTACCATTTTATCTGTTCAAGCTTTAGTAGTAATTGTAGCTATTATCACATTGTTTTACCATTTTATCTGTTCAAGCTTTAGTAGTAATTGTAGCTATTATCACATTGTTTTACCATTTTATCTGTTCAAGCTTTTGTTGTAATTGTAGCTTTTGCCACATTGGTGTACTGTTACTAGCACCTTGCTGTCTTGACAGATGATAGTTTGTAACATTGTGCTTCAAAAAAGGCATAATAACTACAGCGCAAGGTGGGGAAGTGCAACCTAGACTAAAATGTCACAGCAGGGCAGACTAGGCCCTAAGCCTTGATCTGAACTGGTTTGGATCAAAGCTCCGACAAGCGGACAATTAGAGCACTGCATTGCTGATCCAGCAGCTTCTGCAGCTTGTCTTGTTCCAGATGTATTGGTGTTACCTTTGCTCTGGAGTAAACTAGGCAGGCTGAGAGAGGGATTATGCTGCATGGACAACACATGGTGTCTACATTCACCCCAGGCTTTGTGTTGTGATTTAGGGTTGTAGCTTAAGTGGTAGAGTGCTTGCTTAGCATGCGAGAGGTACTTGATCCATACTTGGCAGCTCCAGTTTTATTTATTATTTTTTTAATAACTCCATTTTACAAACGATCATCTATCGAGACCTCAAAGTGCCAGTCTGTTTAGTAACAAAGGTTTCTTTGACATATTTTGATTCATTTGTGTTATAATGAAGAGTTAATGGCTGTGCAAGTGTGATACTGGTGTTTCATTTTCTGTATATTTAAAAAAAAATTATTTAGTGGATATTGAGCCAATTTTAAAGGTATGGGTGGCCGAGATGGGGCACATCTGAGAGGTTTGATCGAGACCGTCCGTACATCTCAGAGGTGTGGGCGGCTGAGACAGGACACATCTAAGATTTTTAGCACGGGACATGTCTTATTAGAGAAGTAGATGGCCAAGATGGGATACTTCCTGGAGGTGCCAAGTAGCTAGAATACCATTCCCACATTAGGATGCATGGGTTCTTGTATGTCAGAAGTAGCATGAAAACAAACAGTGAAACCGTCAAAATCTTCTGACCTGACAACAGCTGTGATTGGCAATTCCAAAATGATAGTTTGGGGTTTTTGTAAATGTATTTTACAACATTGACATCAATTTGATCATTTTTTATGGTGTTGCTGAGGTAGAGGTTTCAACCCCTATATAGGACAGTTGGATTAAAATGTTGACTTCTCATGCTTGACTTGGGGACATAAATTACAAGTACCTCTGAGTGGGTTCGCCTGATGGCAAGGGACACTATTAATAGGGAAAAATCAGTTCTGTGCTACTATACGTTGCGTTATGGACTACACTCGAGAACAAAGGGAACAAGCAGTGGGGGGCAATAATTTTTAAAACTAGTTTAATGATTCTTATTATTGTGTGTTTTTGTTTTTCATTTTATTTTATGAGAATAATTGCAGAGTGAGAGTTGTTTATTCCATTTGTAATTTCATATCCCGGTGAAAATATTGAATTGTTATGAAATATGTTGTTAGTTTGGCTCCATGACCATATTGATATGAAAATCTGGCCTGTTCACAAACATTGTAATTGGAATAATGAAGACACGAACAATAAATTGCAAGATTTATTGCCTGGCATATTTTGCTGCATCTTTTCAGGTACATACTGCAGAAATCACACAACATAAAGTAATTAGATAAATCTTTTTATGCCAGGCAATAAATCATGCAATCTATTTATGTCTTCGTTATTCAAATTCAGTATGGGAAAACTGTTTTAAAGATTGTAATTTTTTTTTTTTTTTCAAGATGTACAACAAAGTTTTGATTAAATTCCTATTAACTCCAAAGAGTTTAGATAGCAGCAGATGTTTTCAGAGGCCACACATTGTCTGGTTTTTCAATCTGAAGACTGGTGCAGTGAGTTTTTTAACTAGCTGTGTGGCTGGCCATAGACCTGTTCTTGGGAACTTCATGTGGTGGTTTTCACATGCCTTCAAAATCAGAATTAACGTGTACAAAATCTTTGGTATACATTTTATAAGGTGTGATATGAAACCTTGAAATGATACTGTTTTCTGTTCTTTTTCTTTGACCATTAATACTCCACGTGAAGTGTAGTCCCACAACCACACGTGCCAAGCCCATGGTAGGCCAGACTCAGATCACACATGCCAAGCCCATGGTAGACCAGACTCAATCACACATGCCAAGCCCTTTGTTAGCCACTTGGATTTTGACCAATATTTTCTATGATGTGAGATAGCTAGTTACAGATCAACCCTCTTTTATTGCTTTTTATACAATTTAATTGAGACAAGCATGTGACTAGTGGCAGGATCAATCAGATATTTATCGCACCAAATAGGACTGTTCACGTACATACAGGGGAGTCTGTGGTTATGCCACCTGCCTTGCATTGAAGGTTGTGGGTTCGGTTATAGCCTACATTTTTCAGTTCAAGTGCATCTGTTTTCAGAGATTCCTGAGGGTCATTGCTGGAGCTACAGAGTTTGTTCTTTGTGTGTCACTTTCAGCAGGCCACCTACGGAACCAGCCCTAGCCATATGGGATAAAACCTGGTGCAGTGAAGTTGATCCTCTTGTCTTTTAAACCCTTTTATTTAACTACAACAGGCCAGGAGACATCGCTCAGTGCATCCCCTCCGGTTTCCCTGTGAAACCACTGGTTTCCCTGTGAAACCACTGGTTTCCATGTGAAACCACTGGATACCCTCTAACAAGCTTTGCCGGGAAGGACTTAATGGAAAAGCTGACTGACTGACTTCAGGCCCACAACTGGAGAGATAGTGGACTCTTCTCGGGACTTTCATTGAACTACCATACAAACATAATTTGATTGCCCGCTTACACTGTGACTTCAGCCTGCAGTCACATTCTCAAAACAAACAAAAACAAAAAATAGTTGATTGCAGGCTCGTACTGCGATTCCACCTGCGGTCACATTCTCAGAATGACTGCCTCACTACCTTGCTTTAGCTGAAAGAGCCCACTATATCAGGTACCCCACACACAGCCCAGCCTGCCGAGATAACGACTGCCAGACGTGGTAGGGCTGTAAGTTTGTTTTCTGTGCTGAATATTGTTATTTCATTGAAAAGTCAAATGCAATATTTTGGTTTCATTACAGTTTAGTTTTGTGAGACCTGGTAGTACAGCGACTAAGTCATGTGTCCCAATTAAAATTATGGTGGATATTTTTAATTGACCTGGGCTCCCTGATCGATCAACCCCACATTGATACCAGGAAATTTCTTGAAGTAAATGCGGCTGGCTTGATATTAACCACATCACCAATCATTGTGCCTTTTTTCTTACAGTGGTGTATAATGTACTGTCATTAGCCTTGTCCAGGTAGCCGTTAGTTACTCTATTCCTCTGTGCACTAGTTCCTACAAAATGTAATAGTCCTAACACTTCACAAACCCACAACAGGTGGGTGCTACAGGACTTGTCTGTTCTAAACCACATCTCTGCTGCCTCCAGGCACGTCCTAACTAGTTAGTTCACATCCACAGATTCAGTGAACAATGATTCCACAGAACAGTGCAAGGTCTTTAAAGTTTATAACCAGAACAAATTCAAACAAAATTTGATAAGTTACAGCATTATGAATGCCTGGAAATACCAATCCTAAATACTGGCCTACCAGCCTTTACAAGTTAAATCCCAGACCAGTTGTGTTGGTAAGCTGGTTTACCAGTTTCTGTGCCGTTGTTGCTGCTTTTGGGATACTTGTATCAACAGTTATGTTTGAGCCGGTTAAATTTGTTTCTTAAATGTATGTCTACACATGTTTTGCATTTTTTGTATCATGGCTTTGTAGAAATAAACTTGGGAAAGACAATATGGATTGTTGTGTAATTTTGGATGTCTGGAAACTTGTTTCTGATCAAGTGAAAGTATGGTAAGTCTATCATCACCCATTATGTTTAACAGTACCCCCACTGTCTGTGTGACTTTACACAGTATAAATGTATATGTTTGAGTTCATACCCCAACTCCAACTAGTAAGCCGTCTAGAGTAGATGCAACAAACTGTGGAAATGTTTATCAATGGAAGCATTCAGTATTAATGAATACAATAATGTTCACATCTCTTAAATTCTTCCTTAAACTTGCGTTTCAAGAGTAATGACCTAAGAATAGGACCTGGGCAAGCCTGCCCCCTGAGAATGTCAGGAAGGTGAAGGGGCCAAAACATTTGGTGAAGGGAGGGGGAGGTGTCTTCTGATAATCAGAAGCCTCCTGATGTGCAAGCTCCACGGCGGAGCTTTTATCATGGGGTTGCATTCTCTCCCCATCCCTGTTTAACATATATGCTGAAAATGTAATGAGAAATGTCAAAAATGATGAGACCAGAGACAATGTAATCCATTCATAATTAGTGGAAATTCAGTTCAGAACCTTAATAGGCACATGACATAATTCTCCATTTCAAATAATGCTAAAGGATTAGAAGAGCTGGTCCTGAATATTGATAGACACAGTCAAAATCAAAATCTGTTTCTGAACTTAAGCAAACCAGACATAATGTCCATGGACAAAACTACATGCAGATCAGAGATCACAATCAACAATGAAGAAATTGAAAATGTCAAATTTTGAATAACTTGGCTCCTTAATCAGCAATCGGTGGCAACTGTTCAAAAGAAGGTAGCCGCAGTCTGGCCATAGCAATGCAGAGATTAGAAAAGGTATTCAGAACCTATAGCACATCACCAGCAAGCAAGTTAAAGTAGCATTGTTGAGGAGATTCATCTTACGCGTGGCGACATATGGATGCGAGTAATGGACATTTCGCAATCACTGAAGAAGAAAACTGGGATTTTAAGCTCAAATTTTACACAAATTCTAGAAATATCATGGACAGAGAAGATTTACAGCGAAAGTAAATACCTGAACATCGGAGAAAACTGACACATCAACAATATCATGTCTCAGAAACTGAAATACTTTGGCCATATTATAACATTACATTCGTTAGGGAAGAATGATGATGTAAGACAAAGTCTTACTGTGACTTTCAAATCCCGAAACAACCAAATAATCAATTTGATTACTGCTCACTGGATTTTGGGAGGCCTGGTGTTCCTTGCCAGTGAGAAGTCCTGATCGTTCGGGTCCACATCGATTGACGGACGTCAGTCGCGGCGATTGGGCAATCTTGAGCATAGCCTACGATGGGTGACATTGTGGTGTTCTGTTGTGGTAATTTGGCGTGTCCAACGTGTGCCGCGTGGTTACACACCCACTTCACACGCCAGTGATCCGGGGCTTGTTTCCGGATCCGGTGTAGCGAAACGCCAGTGGCCCATGTCCTTATGCATTCTTTTGTTTTGGGTAAACAGGGGGAAATGGCTTTAAATCTTTATGAAAGATAGTTCTTTGGGTAATCTTCATATCACGATCTTTACATGGAGCGAGTAGCCAATGTCTTTCCTTTCGGGTAATCCCGATGGAGCGCCTTGCGCCAAATGTGCACTGGTGCGGCTACTGGTCAATTGATGGCGGGGCCAACACCTACCGTTTGCTTGTTGCAGCCTGTCAGATAATTTAAAGATTACGACAGAGGTGCAACCTACTACTGAAGAAGTGAAAGGTAAACTTGGGTTGTGGGTATAAATGTATTTTGTCTCAAAAGGGAAAGATGAATTGGCGAAAAGCCAAGCATAACCAATGAAGAGTTGGTTGACCGTTGGCAATCTGACTAGGCGTCTTGTTCTTGGCATAGCAGGGGGA
Source organism: Cepaea nemoralis (assembly GCA_014155875.1). Taxonomy (NCBI): domain Eukaryota; kingdom Metazoa; phylum Mollusca; class Gastropoda; order Stylommatophora; family Helicidae; genus Cepaea; species Cepaea nemoralis. Next base: position 468,536 of record JACEFZ010006263.1, on the reverse strand, counting down.
GTGAATCTGAACAATATATCTCCCCAGAGGATTTCATTTGTTCTTGGCGGCAGATGAGCTGTTGCTATCTTTCTTCCTACGGCTTACCGTTACTTAGTAGCATCTCTCTTTTAGATATAAGCACATTAGATAGCTACGGTGTGCTCATTGGGGATGGGGTCCACCAATCTATGATCTATCTTCTTGAGCCAGAAGAGGCTATCCACAGGACTATCTCTTTCGTCTGTTACTCGATAGGATGATGTCGGGAAGAAAATAAACTTCTTTATCTCATTGAGAGAACCTGCATTCCTCTAAATCTATGTGTTCTGTGAGGCACTGCCGGTACATTGGGGCGACAGCTCAGTCGAGAGCGGTGGCCGGGAGGGGTAGTATCTTCTTTCCTATTTTTGCTGGGAGTGGGGAACTACACTGCGTGCCATACTACCCCAATACTATACTATTAGTGAAGGGGGAGAAACAAACAGATTACTAGGCACAACACACCACAAGATCGTAGTTGTGAGAAAGGCAGCGTTTGCAAGTGAGAGGGAAGCATGGAAATGATTGTGCCAAATCATAATAAAGGCTTGGTATGAATGTGGAGAGTGTGACTTGTAGGCCGGGAGTTAATAGGGTGGACAACCAGACAGCTACAAGCTGGAGGTCTACTCAAGCCCGGACGTAGCCAATCCAGGGGCTACCTGACAGGTCAGGCCCATTCAGTCGGGTATCATATATATATTGCAATTATGTGATACATGAGTCAGCCCAGTCGCTCAGATATTGTTTGTCATCTCCAGGGTCCTTTTCTGTTGGTCGTGACTCAATCGGACAGTATCTACAGGGCTTCTATGCTAAAGCCAAATACGTCTGATGAAGCCATGTCAAGGTATTGGCCTACCACACATAGTGTGCCTAAGTCTGAGAGAGACGCAGGGTGCGTCTTGAGCCAATGACATTTTGCATTAATGGCGCATCGCAGGTCTTTTCAGCAACATAAGCCTGAGAGCAGTTGATTTCTAGAGGGAGTCTACGCATGATTATCCTGCATACCCATTTTGTACAGGACATTAAAAGGCACCCATCCATTATACCTCCACGAACACTTCGCATTATTTGAAACCATAATGCATTTGCTAAGTCAGTGAAAACCTGGTGCCAAATTAACTCAATTGGCTAGGAACAGAAGTCCTCAAACACCAGTGGCTTTGAGTCTACAGAAGCCTGATGAACCTACAACCAGTTACCTGGGAAGGAGGGAGATTCTGACACCCTGGGTGAGAAGTGTGTGGACAGATCAGACAATATATGAAGCTGGGTCTATGACTATGGCGACCTGAGGCTCTGTGCCTGAACGTTATCAGTGTTGTGTCTGTTCAGAACTATCTGTATTAACTGCCTTGATGTTTTCCTGTGCTGTCCTGTATTGATTTAATAAATCACGTTTTAGTTGATTCAAACGATAACAGCGTTATATATAGGGATCAGCCAGAAGAACACTGCAGGAAATAGGTCCCTAGGTCGAAAGTAAGAGTGACAGTGAGTCCGGGGAAAACGGAGGAGGGTTGGCAAGGTAAAGACCTATCCCAGCCAGGGCTATAAGAAGAATATTTGAAACATTGTGACCGGGCTATTTGGGACCCTCCACGTAGCTTGTTACAATTTCTGGGGGCACGTCGCGGGATATTTGAAATCCTGGTGGAGTTCTGGCTGATATAGTGATAGGGGACAGATATCCTTGTCTACTATCAATAGGTTCTGCCTACCGTGCCTGGCTATTGTCTGTACTCTGCCTGACACAGACTGACCGACATATGACGTGTTGTGGTCGTATAAACTATCCAATTGTTATTTGATCGATAAAGTTTTGATATAGAATTGTATACATTTCCCTCTGAGTTTAAGATGGCATCAGCTGGGTTTAATGTCGCTGACGTACAGGCTACAGGGCGTGAGATGGGCTATGATGGAGCGGAGTTACAGAAATATGTGCAGGAAGTGGAAAGAGACTTCAGACAGGCTGTGCGCGAAGCCAAGAAAATGGAGGCTGAGCAGGCAGTCAGAGACCATGAGTTTCGTATGAGGGAGTTGGAGCTTAAAGCTCAAACTGCCAAGGAAACCGAGGGTGCAGTGGGAGGCGCAGTTCTCCCTGACTCAACATCTTCTAGTGGCGGTCCATATCAGGCAATGAAGTTCCCTTTGCTCCCGTTCGATGAACACAAAGAGAAGATCGACCAGTATCTTCAAAAATTCCAGTCGATGGCTTTGGCTATGGGACTGGAACGTGGGAAATGGAACTTGAAAATCTCGCAGGGCCTGAGGGGGACAGCGTACGAGGTCTACTTCAAGGTTGCCACCTGGTATGGAGAATGACTATGAGGCGCTGGAAAAAGCATTATTGAAAAGGTTCCAGATGACAGCTCATACATACCGTCAGCAGTTCAGAAAGTCCAAGAGAGAGCCAGGAGAGATGTTCGCAGCCTACAGTGTTCGCCTGAAGTCTTACCTTTTGAAGTGGATGTCATTAGCTGGATTTGCTAATGACTATGAAAGTTTGGAAGAATTAGTGGTCGTGGACCAAATGAAGAGGATGATGCCTAAGCCATTGCAAACCTTCTTGCTTGAAAATGGGGCAGAAAGGTTAGACATAGTCAACACATTGGCAGAAAGGTATGTGCTAGCTCATGGGGATAATGGGGAATTGTCACAACCCAATCCCCGACCACCAGACACATGGTCTGGAAAGAAGAAGAACCCTAAAACAGCTCACACCAAGAAGGAGGATCCTTTCGAGAAAGTTCCTATTAAGAAACCCTCTGGTAAGAGTCCACCTGGATCTCCTAAAAGAAAGTGGAGTGAAAAGTGGTGCGCCTATTGCAAATCTCCCACACACAATACGGTTGATTGCCGGCGTAAACAGAAAGACTCTCACTATGCTGCTTGTCTTGTAGAAACCGGGGAAGGGTCTCACAAGGAAGTAGAAGGGAGGGATCTTGGGAACAATGATTCAGAAAAACCACCAGTAGTAGAAACGGTACTTGTGAACGGACAACCAGTTGAGTGTCTCTATGACACCGGTCTGCAGTTTGAGGCTGTAATTTCATCACACTTAGTGAGCCCGGAGCAGCTAACCGGGGAATCTATTGAGATTCAAACGGCGACAAAGAGTGCGGTAGCGATGTCTCTTCCAATTGCGAAGGTAGGACATCAAATCGAAATATGTTACCGGCACTATACAGGCAGCCGTTCTGCTAGATCCTATCTTCCCAATGATCTTGGGTTGTCGCTACGTCTTTCTAGGGATTCCAACCGAACCCATGTACGTAGGGGCGATGCAAACCAGATCTCAATCGGAGGATGAGCAGACGCTGGCCTTGATCGTGAATCCCTTGCCTGGGGAGTTACGAGCTGCTCAAAGCCAGGACGCTACTTTGCAACCTTGCTTCAATCAGTTGCCCAAAAGTTCTGACCCACCAAGACGGGGTCAGTATTATATGAAGAATCGGTTACTGTACCGGAGAGCCGGAGTGGAGGATCGCCAGCATGGACAGCTGGTAGTTCCTAAGGCTTATCGGGAACAGCTTCTTCATATGGGACACACCATTTCTTTCAGTGGACATATGGGTGTCGGGGCAACTCTCCAGCGCATTTCCTGCCATTACTACTGGCCAGGGATGACTGGAGACGTGCGTAGGTACGTCAAGTCGTGCCCAGAGTGCCAGCGTGTGGCACCAAAACACTGGACAGCTCCGGTAGTTCTGGGAGACATGCCCATTATGAACTCTCCTTTCGAGAGAGTTGCCATCGATCTTGTTGGTCCTCTTCCTCGGACTAGGAAGAGGAATAAGTACATTCTCACGATGGTGGATTGCTGTTCCATGTGGGGCGAGGCGATACCGTTGGCCACAATCGACTCTAAGCGAGTGGCTGATGCACTGATGGAGACCTTTACTAGGTTGGGATTTCCCAACCAGATCCTAACGGACAATGGGTCTCAGTTCTGTGGTAAGCTGATGGAAGAAGTCTTTCGTATCTTCCAGACTAACCACATTCACACAAGCCCGTACCACCCTCAGTCTAATGGGCAAGTAGAGAGGTTTAATGGTACCTTGATGACCATGCTTCGGAAGCTGGCTCAAGAGAAACCAGACAGATGGGATGAGTATATCTCGGCCGCCTTGTTCGCCTATCGGGAGGTTCCCCATGGGTCGACCGGGTTGCCACCAGCCACTCTACTATTCGGGAGGCCAATCAAGGGTCCCTTAGAAGCCTTATTGAGATGTTGGACAGAGGAAGAAACTTCCGAAGAAGTTGTATCCTCATATAAATACGTCGAAGAGTTAAAGAAGAAACTCCAGACGGGTTGGGCTTTGGCAGCTCAGAATCTGAGAGCGGCCAGGAAGAGACACGCGGCCTACTACAATAGAAGGACGAAAGATAGGTCTCTTAAAGTGGGGGATCGGGTTCTGTTGTTACTTCCAGTAGGTTCCAATAAACTCGAAATTGGTTGGCAGGGACCTTTCCAGGTGGAAAGGGTTGTGTCCCGTACCAATTATGCTATCCGGATCAGGGGAAAATCTAAAATCTTCCACATTAACCTCCTCAAAAAATATGAGGAACGATCCGATGGTACTTCTCTCCCACTCATGACTATGGCGGTCGCGATGGAAACTGAATCGGGCGAAGACGCGGATCGGGGGTATCCATTACACCCTGGGGAAACCTATAGGGATGTCCATATAAATCCTGATCTGTCGGCTGAAAAAAACAGACCGTGTCATCCGTTTGTTGGAGTCCCATCAGCAGATTATTACCGATCGGCCAGGGCGGACAGGGTTGGTCGAGTTTGATATGACTCTGACTACCCAAGACCCCGTTCGCCAAAAAATATATCCAGTGCCCTTTTCGAAAGAGAAGGCCCTGGAAGCAGAAATCCAGAAGCTTCTGGATGATGACATCATAACTCCTTCGACTTCTCCTTATAATGCCGGGGTTGTCTTGTTGAGGAAGCCAAGCGGGGAGCACCGCTTATGTATTGATTACAGGCATTTAAACAGTTGTACAACATTCCAAGTTGAGCCGTTACCAAACACAAATCAACTATTTGCCAGATTAAATAGGGCAAAGTACTTCTCAAAAATCGATTTAAGTCGGGGATATTATCAGATCCCTGTGAAGCCTGAGGTTCGGCCCATGCTCGCTTTCAGTACTCCGAGCGGCCATTACGAATTTAAGGTGATGCCTTTTGGGCTGAGCAATGCGCCCAGTGTGTTCACACGCATGATGAGAAAGTTATTAGACCCTTTAAGGGATCCCTCTGTCGTCTCGTTTATGGATGATATTCTCATCGCGTCTGACAATCTGAAAGATCACCTGAAATCCTTGGAACAGATCTTCATAAGATTGAAAGAGGAGGGGTTAACCGCCCGCCCAGCCAAATGCATGATTGGCTATCAATCCTTGGAATTTCTGGGACACACTATTACCCCAGGGGGACTGGTACCGGAAGAAAAGAATATTGAGAAGGTCCGTCTTGCACCCCGCCCAAAATCCAAAAAAGATGTTAGGTCTTTCTTGTCTCTGTGTGGGTTTTACCAGAAATTTATTCCGAGGTTCAACGAAATTGCGGCGCCGTTAACCGAAACCCCGAAGAAAGGATCACCAGATCTTATAGTCTGGACCCCGAGCTGTGAAGAAGCTTATGAGAAGCTGAAACAGGCTTTGGTGGATAGGCCAGTCCTGCAACTCCCAAATTTGGAGAAAACGTTTGTTCTGAGAACCGACGCGAGTAACATAGGGATTGGGGCAACTCTGTTGCAGGAAGGGCGCGATAATCCTTCGGTGCTGTGTCCGGTGGCATATGCCAGTCGAAAACTGTTACCCGCCGAACGGAATTACTCCACCGTCGAACGGGAATGTCTAGCTCTAGTGTGGGCGGTACAGAAATTTCAACCTTATCTGTATGGAGTCCAGTTCAGGGTACAATCCGACCATCAACCTCTGACGTTCTTGGCAACTTCTAAGAAACTGAACGCGAGGTTAATGAGATGGTCATTGCTCCTACAACCGTATCAGTTCACGGTCGAATACATCCCCGGAAGGGAGAATGTGGGAGCAGATTTCCTATCACGGCATCCTATGGTTGAATGTGAGGGTGGGGTCATTCGAACAGAACCACTGACAGTAGAAAGTTCGTAGGGTTCGACTTTCTTAAGAGGGGGCCTATGTAGCGAAACGCCAGTGGCCCATGTCCTTATGCATTCTTTTGTTTTGGGTAAACAGGGGGAAATGGCTTTAAATCTTTATGAAAGATAGTTCTTTGGGTAATCTTCATATCACGATCTTTACATGGAGCGAGTAGCCAATGTCTTTCCTTTCGGGTAATCCCGATGGAGCGCCTTGCGCCAAATGTGCACTGGTGCGGCTACTGGTCAATTGATGGCGGGGCCAACACCTACCGTTTGCTTGTTGCAGCCTGTCAGATAATTTAAAGATTACGACAGAGGTGCAACCTACTACTGAAGAAGTGAAAGGTAAACTTGGGTTGTGGGTATAAATGTATTTTGTCTCAAAAGGGAAAGATGAATTGGCGAAAAGCCAATCATAACCAATGAAGAGTTGGTTGACCGTTGACAATCTGAACTAGGCGTCTTGTTCTTGGCATAGCAGGGGAAGTGAATCGGAACAATATATCTCCCCAGAGGATTTCATTTGTTCTTGGCTGCAGAGGAGCTGTTGCTATCTTTCTTTCTACGGCTTACCGTTACTTAGTAGCATCTCTCAATTAAATATAAGCACATTAGATGGCTACGGGAAGGGCTCCTTGGGGATGGGGTCCACCAATCTATGATCTATCTTCTTGAGCCAGAAGAGGCTATCCACAGGACTATCTCTTTCGTCTGTTACTCGATAGGATGATGTCGGGAAGAAAATAAACTTCTTTATCTCATTGAGAGAACCTGCATTCCTCTAAATCTATGTGTTCTGTGAGGCACTGCCGGTACATTGGGGCGACAGCTCAGTCGAGAGCGGTGGCCGGGAGGGGTAGTATCTTCTTTCCTATTTTTGCTGGGAGTGGGGAACTACACTGCGTGCCATACTACCCCAATACTATACTATTAGTGAAGGGGGAGAAACAAACAGATTACTAGGCACAACACACCACAAGATCGTAGTTGTGAGAAAGGCAGCGTTTGCAAGTGAGAGGGAAGCATGGAAATGATTGTGCCAAATCATAATAAAGGCTTGGTATGAATGTGGAGAGTGTGACTTGTAGGCCGGGAGTTAATAGGGTGGACAACCAGACAGCTACAAGCTGGAGGTCTACTCAAGCCCGGACGTAGCCAATCCAGGGGCTACCTGACAGGTCAGGCCCATTCAGTCGGGTATCATATATATATTGCAATTATGTGATACATGAGTCAGCCCAGTCGCTCAGATATTGTTTGTCATCTCCAGGGTCCTTTTCTGTTGGTCGTGACTCAATCGGACAGTATCTACAGGGCTTCTATGCTAAAGCCAAATACGTCTGATGAAGCCATGTCAAGGTATTGGCCTACCACACATAGTGTGCCTAAGTCTGAGAGAGACGCAGGGTGCGTCTTGAGCCAATGACATTTTGCATTAATGGCGCATCGCAGGTCTTTTCAGCAACATAAGCCTGAGAGCAGTTGATTTCTAGAGGGAGTCTACGCATGATTATCCTGCATACCCATTTTGTACAGGACATTAAAAGGCACCCATCCATTATACCTCCACGAACACTTCGCATTATTTGAAACCATAATGCATTTGCTAAGTCAGTGAAAACCTGGTGCCAAATTAACTCAATTGGCTAGGAACAGAAGTCCTCAAACACCAGTGGCTTTGAGTCTACAGAAGCCTGATGAACCTACAACCAGTTACCTGGGAAGGAGGGAGATTCTGACACCCTGGGTGAGAAGTGTGTGGACAGATCAGACAATATATGAAGCTGGGTCTATGACTATGGCGACCTGAGGCTCTGTGCCTGAACGTTATCAGTGTTGTGTCTGTTCAGAACTATCTGTATTAACTGCCTTGATGTTTTCCTGTGCTGTCCTGTATTGATTTAATAAATCACGTTTTAGTTGATTCAAACGATAACTGCGTTATATATAGGGATCAGCCAGAAGAACACTGCAGGAAATAGGTCCCTAGGTCGAAAGTAAGAGTGACAGTGAGTCCGGGGAAAACGGAGGAGGGTTGGCAAGTAAAGACCTATCCCAGCCAGGGCTATAAGAAGAATATTTGAAACATTGTGACCGGGCTATTTGGGACCCTCCACGTAGCTTGTTACAATTTCTGGGGGCACGTCGCGGGATATTTGAAATCCTGGTGGAGTTCTGGCTGATATAGTGATAGGGGACAGATATCCTTGTCTACTATCAATAGGTTCTGCCTACCGTGCCTGGCTATTGTCTGTACTCTGCCTGACACAGACTGACCGACATATGACGTGTTGTGGTCGTATAAACTATCCAATTGTTATTTGATCGATAAAGTTTTGATATAGAATTGTATACATTTCCCTCTGAGTTTAAGATGGCATCAGCTGGGTTTAATGTCGCTGACGTACAGGCTACAGGGCGTGAGATGGGCTATGATGGAGCGGAGTTACAGAAATATGTGCAGGAAGTGGAAAGAGACTTCAGACAGGCTGTGCGCGAAGCCAAGAAAAGGGAGGCTGAGCAGGCAGTCAGAGACCATGAGTTTCGTATGAGGGAGTTGGAGTTAAAAGCTCAAACTGCCAAGGAAACCGAGGGTGCAGTGGGAGGCGCAGTTCTCCCTGACTCAACATCTTCTAGTGGCGGTCCATATCAGGCAATGAAGTTCCCTTTGCTCCCGTTCGATGAACACAAAGAGAAGATCGACCAGTATCTTCAAAAATTCCAGTCGATGGCTTTGGCTATGGGACTGGAACGTGGGAAATGGAACTTGAAAATCTCGCAGGGCCTGAGGGGGACAGCGTACGAGGTCTACTCAAGGTTGCCACCTGGTATGGAGAATGACTATGAGGCGCTGGAAAAAGCATTATTGAAAAGGTTCCAGATGACAGCTCATACATACCGTCAGCAGTTCAGAAAGTCCAAGAGAGAGCCAGGAGAGATGTTCGCAGCCTACAGTGTTCGCCTGAAGTCTTACCTTTTGAAGTGGATGTCATTAGCTGGATTTGCTAATGACTATGAAAGTTTGGAAGAATTAGTGGTCGTGGACCAAATGAAGAGGATGATGCCTAAGCCATTGCAAACCTTCTTGCTTGAAAATGGGGCAGAAAGGTTAGACATAGTCAACACATTGGCAGAAAGTTATGTGCTAGCTCATGGGGATAATGGGGAATTGTCACAACCCAATCCCCGACCACCAGACACATGGTCTGGAAAGAAGAAGAACCCTAAAACAGCTCACACCAAGAAGGAGGATCCTTTCGAGAAAGTTCCTATTAAGAAACCCTCTGGTAAGAGTCCACCTGGATCTCCTAAAAGAAAGTGGAGTGAAAAGTGGTGCGCCTATTGCAAATCTCCCACACACAATACGGTTGATTGCCGGCGTAAACAGAAAGACTCTCACTATGCTGCTTGTCTTGTAGAAACCGGGGAAGGGTCTCACAAGGAAGTAGAAGGGAGGGATCTTGGGAACAATGATTCAGAAAAACCACCAGTAGTAGAAACGGTACTTGTGAACGGACAACCAGTTGAGTGTCTCTATGACACCGGTCTGCAGTTTGAGGCTGTAATTTCCTCACACTTAGTGAGCCCGGAGCAGCTAACCGGGGAATCTATTGAGATTCAAACGGCGACAAAGAGTGCGGTAGCGATGTCTCTTCCAATTGCGAAGGTAGGACATCAAATCGAAATATGTTACCGGCACTATACAGGCAGCCGTTCTGCTAGATCCAATCTTCCCAATGATCTTGGGTTGTCGCTACGTCTTTCTAGGGATTCCAACCGAACCCATGTACGTAGGGGCGATGCAAACCAGATCTCAATCAGAGGATGAGCAGACGCTGGCCTTGATCGTGAATCCCTTGCCTGGGGAGTTACGAGCTGCTCAAAGCCAGGACGCTACTTTGCAACCTTGCTTCAATCAGTTGCCCAAAAGTTCTGACCCACCAAGACGGGGTCAGTATTATATGAAGAATCGGTTACTGTACCGGAGAGCCGGAGTGGAGGATCGCCAGCATGGACAGCTGGTAGTTCCTAAGGCTTATCGGGAACAGCTTCTTCATATGGGACACACCATTTCATTCAGTGGACATATGGGTGTCGGGGCAACTCTCCAGCGCATTTCCTGCCATTACTACTGGCCAGGGATGACTGGAGACGTGCGTAGGTACGTCAAGTCGTGCCCAGAGTGCCAGCGTGTGGCACCAAAACACTGGACAGCTCCGGTAGTTCTGGGAGACATGCCCATTATGACCTCTCCTTTCGAGAGAGTTGCCATCGATCTTGTTGGTCCTCTTCCTCGGACTAGGAAGAGGAATAAGTACATTCTCACGATGGTGGATTGCTGTTCCATGTGGGGCGAGGCGATACCGTTGGCCACAATCGACTCTAAGCGAGTGGCTGATGCACTGATGGAGACCTTTACTAGGTTGGGATTTCCCAACCAGATCCTAACGGACAATGGGTCTCAGTTCTGTGGTAAGCTGATGGAAGAAGTCTTTCGTATCTTCCAGACTAACCACATTCACACAAGCCCGTACCACCCTCAGTCTAATGGGCAAGTAGAGAGGTTTAATGGTACCTTGATGACCATGCTTCGGAAGCTGGCTCAAGAGAAACCAGACAGATGGGATGAGTATATCTCGGCCGCCTTGTTCGCCTATCGGGAGGTTCCCCATGGGTCGACCGGGTTGCCACCAGCCACTCTACTATTCGGGAGGCCAATCAAGGGTCCCTTAGAAGCCTTATTGAGATGTTGGACAGAGGAAGAAACTTCCGAAGAAGTTGTATCCTCATATAAATACGTCGAAGAGTTAAAGAAGAAACTCCAGACGGGTTGGGCTTTGGCAGCTCAGAATCTGAGAGCGGCCAGGAAGAGACACGCGGCCTACTACAATAGAAGGACGAAAGATAGGTCTCTTAAAGTGGGGGATCGGGTTCTGTTGTTACTTCCAGTAGGTTCCAATAAACTCGAAATTGGTTGGCAGGGACCTTTCCAGGTGGAAAGGGTTGTGTCCCGTACCAATTATGCTATCCGGATCAGGGGAAAATCTAAAATCTTCCACATTAACCTCCTCAAAAAATATGAGGAACGATCCGATGGTACTTCTCTCCCACTCATGACTATGGCGGTCGCGATGGAAACTGAATCGGGCGAAGACGCGGATAGGGGGTATCCATTACACCCTGGGGAAACCTATAGGGATGTACATATAAATCCTGATCTGTCGGCTGAAGAAACAGATCTGGTCATCCGTTTGTTGGAGTCCCATCAGCAGATCCTTACCGATCCACAATCTGCTCTTTGATTGCCTTCCTCAGCTGTACCTCCAGCTCCTTAAACAATAAAAGAATAGATTCTTCCATAGCACATAAACAATGTGAGCATAGATTCTTACATAGAATATAAACAATGTGAGCATAAATTCTTACAGAGAACATAAACAATGTGAGCATAGATTCTTCCATAGAACATAAACAATGTGAGCATAGATTCTTGCATAGAACATAAACAATGTGAGCATAGATTCTTGCATGGAACATAAACAATGTGAGCATATATTCTTACATAGAACATAAACAATGTGAGCATAGATTCTTCCATAGAACATAACCAATGTGAGCATAGATTCTTGCATAGAACATAAACAATGTGAGCATAGATTCTTCCATAGAACATAAACAATGTCAGCTTAGATTCTTACATAGAATGTAAACAATGTCAGCTTAGATTCTTACATAGAACATAAACAATGTGAGCTTAGATTCTTACATGGAACATAAACAATATCAGCATAGATTCTTACATAGAACATAAACAATGTGAACATAGATTCTTCCATAGAACATAAACAATGTGAGCATAGATTCTTATATAGAACATAAACAATGTCAGCATAGATTTTTACATAGAACCTAAACAATGTCAGCATAGATTTTTACATAGAACCTAAACAATGTCAGCATAGATTCTTACATAGAACATAAACAATTTCAGCGTAGATTCTTACATAGAACATAAAAAAATGTCAACACAGATTCTTACATAGAACATAAATAATGTGAGCATAGATTCTTGTATGGAACATAAACAATGTGAGCATAGATTCTTACATAGAACATAAACAATGTGAGCATAGATTCTTATATAAAACATAAATAATGTGAGCATAGATTCTCCCATAGAACAAAACAATGTGATCATAGATTCTTCCATAGAACGTAAACATTGTGAGCATAGATTCTTCCATAGAACATAAACAATGTCAGCATAGATTCTTACATAGAACATAAACAATGTGAGCATAGATTCTTACACAGAACATAAACAATGTGAGCATAGATTCCTGCATGGAACATTAACAATGTGAGCATACATTCTTGCATGGAACATAAACAATGTGAGCATAGATTCCTGCATAGAACATAAACAATGTGAGCATAGATTCCTGCATAGAACATAAACAATGTGAGCATAGATTCTTACATAGAACATAAACGATGTGAGCATAGATTCTTACATAGAACATAAACAATGTCAGCATAGATTCTTACATAGAACATAAACAATGTCAGCATAGATTCTTGCATAGAACATAAACAATGTCAGCATAGATTCTTACATAGAACATAAACAATTTCAGCATAGATTCTTACATAGAATATAAACAATGTGAGCATAGATTCTTGCATGGAACATAAACAATGTCAGCATAGATTCCTGCATAGAACATAAACAATGTCAGCATAGATTCTTACATAGAACATAAACAATTTCAGCATATATTCTTACATAGAACATAAATAATGTGAGCATAGATTCTTTATGGAACATAAACAATGTGAGCATAGATTCTTATATAAAACATAAACAATGTGAGCATAGATTCTCCCATAGAACATAAACAATGTGATAGATTCTTCCATAGAACGTAAACAATGTGAGCATAGATTCTTCCATAGAACATAAACAATGTCAGCATAGATTCTTATATAAAACATAAACAATGTGAGCATAGATTCTCCCATAGAACATAAACAATGTGATCATAGATTCTTCCATAGAACGTAAACATTGTGAGCATAGATTCTTCCATAGAACATAAACAATGTCAGCATAGATTCTTACATAGAACATAAACAATGTGAGCATAGATTCCTGCATAGAACATAAACAATGTGAGCATAGATTCCTGCATAGAACATAAACAATGTGAGCATAGATTCTTACATAGAACATAAACAATGTGAGCATAGATTCTTACATAGAACATAAACAATGTCAGCATAGATTCTTACATAGAACATAAACAATGTCAGCATAGAACATAAACAATGTCAGCATAGATTCTTACATAGAACATAAACAATTTCAGCATAGATTCTTACATAGAATATAAACAATGTGAGCATAGATTCTTGCATGGAACATAAACAATGTGAGCATAGATTCCTGCATAGAACATAAACAATGTGAGCATAGATTCCTGCATAGAACATAAACAATGTGAGCATAGATTCTTACATAGAACATAAACAATTTCAGCGTAGATTCTTACATAGAACATAAACAATGTGAGCATAGATTCTTACATAGAACATAAATAATGTGAGCATAGATTCTTGTATGGAACATAAACAATGTGAGCATAGATTCTTACATAGAACATAAACAATGTGAGCATAGATTCTTATATAAAACATAAACAATGTCAGCATAGATTCTCCCATAGAACATAAACAATGTGATCATAGATTCTTCCATAGAACGTAAACATTGTGAGCATAGATTCTTCCATAGAACATAAACAATGTCAGCATAGATTCTTACATAGAACATAAACAATGTCAGCATAGATTCTTACATAGAACATAAACAATGTGAGCATAGATTCCTGCATGGAACATAAACAATGTGAGCATAGATTCTTGCATGGAACATAAACAATGTGAGCATAGATTCCTGCATAGAACATAAACAATGTGAGCATAGATTCCTGCATAGAACATAAACAATGTGAGCATAGATTCCTGCATAGAACATAAACAATGTGAGCATAGATTCTTACATAGAACATAAACAATGTCAGCATAGATTCTTACATAGAACATAAACAATGTCAGCATAGATTCTTGCATAGAACATAAACAATGTGAGCATAGATTCTTACATAGAACATAAACAATTTCAGCATAGATTCTTACATAGAACATAAATAATGTGAGCATAGATTCTTGTATGGAACATAAACAATGTGAGCATAGATTCTTACATAGAACATAAACAATGTGAGCATAGATTCTTATATAAAACATAAGCAATGTGAGCATAGATTCTCCCATAGAACATAAACAATGTGATCATAGATTCTTCCATAGAACGTAAACAATGTGAGCATAGATTCTTCCATAGAACATAAACAATGTCAGCATAGATTCTTACATAGAACATAAACAATGTCAGCATAGATTCTTACATAGAACATAAACAATGTGAGCATAGATTCCTGCATGGAACATAAACAATGTGAGCATAGATTCTTGCATGGAACATAAACAATGTGAGCATAGATTCCTGCATAGAACATAAACAATGTGAGCATAGATTCCTGCATAGAACATAAATAATGTGAGCATAGATTCTTGTATGGAATATAAACAATGTGAGCATAGATTCTTACATAGAACATAAACAATGTCAGCATAGATTCTTACATAGAACATAAACAATGTCAGCATAGATTCTTGCATAGAACATAAACAATGTCAGCATAGATTCTTACATAGAACATATACAATTTCAGCATAGATTCTTACATAGAATATAAACAATGTGAGCATAGATTCTTGCATGGAACATAAACAATGTCAGCATAGATTTTTACATAGAACATAAACAATTTCAGCATATATTCTTACATAGAACATAAATAATGTGAGCATAGATTCTTGTATGGAACATAAACAATGTGAGCATAGATTCGTATATAAAACATAAACAATGTGAGCATAGATTCTCCCATAGAACATAAACAATGTGATAGATTCTTCCATAGAACGTAAACAATGTGAGCATAGATTCTTCCATAGAACATAAACAATGTCAGCATAGATTCTTATATAAAACATAAACAATGTCAGCATAGATTCTCCCATAGAACATAAACAATGTGATCATAGATTCTTACATAGAACATAAACAATGTGAGCATAGATTCATGCATGGAACATAAACAATGTGAGCATAGATTCTTGCATGGAACATAAACAATGTGAGCATAGATTCCTGCATAGAACATAAACAATGTGAGCATAGATTCCTGCATAGAACATAAACAATGTGAGCATAGATTCTTACATAGAACATAAACAATGTCAGCATAGATTCTTACATAGAACATAAACAATGTCAGCATAGATTCTTACATAGAACATAAACAATGTCAGCATAGATTCTTGCATAGAACATAAACAATGTCAGCATAGATTCTTACATAGAACATATACAATTTCAGCATAGATTCTTACATAGAATATAAACAATGTGAGCATAGATTCTTGCATGGAACATAAACAATGTCAGCATAGATTCTTACATAGAACATAAACAATTTCAGCATATATTCTTACATAGAACATAAATAATGTGAGCATAGATTCGTGTATGGAACAAACAATGTGAGCATAGATTCTTATATAAAACATAAACAATGTGAGCATAGATTCTCCCATAGAACATAAACAATGTGATAGATTCTTCCATAGAACGTAAACAATGTGAGCATAGATTCTTCCATAGAACATAAACAATGTCAGCATAGATTCTTATATAAAACATAAACAATGTCAGCATAGATTCTCCCATAGAACATAAACAATGTGATCATAGATTCTTCCATAGAACGTAAACATTGTGAGCATAGATTCTTCCATAGAACATAAACAATGTCAGCATAGATTCTTACATAGAACATAAACAATGTCAGCATAGATTCTTACATAGAACATAAACAATGTGAGCATAGATTCTTGCATGGAACATAAACAATGTGAGCATAGATTCTTGCATGGAACATAAACAATGTGAGCATAGATTCCTGCATAGAACATAAACAATGTGAGCATAGATTCCTGCATAGAACATAAACAATGTGAGCATAGATTCCTGCATAGAACATAAACAATGTGAGCATAGATTCTTACATAGAACATAAACAATGTCAGCATAGATTCTTACATAGAACATAAACAATGTGAGCATAGATTCTTGCATAGAACATAAACAATGTCAGCATAGATTCTTACATAGAACATAAACAATTTCAGCATAGATTCTTACATAGAATATAAACAATGTGAGCATAGATTCTTTCATGGAACATAAACAATGTGAGCATAGATTCCTGCATAGAACATAAACAATGTGAGCATAGATTCTTACATAGAACATAAACAATTTCAGCATAGATTCTTACATAGAACATAAATAATGTGAGCATAGATTCTTGTATGGAACATAAACAATGTGAGCATAGATTCTTACATAGAACATAAACAATGTGAGCATAGATTCTTATATAAAACATAAACAATGTGAGCATAGATTCTCCCATAGAACATAAACAATGTGATCATAGATTCTTCCATAGAACGTAAACAATGTGAGCATAGATTCTTCCATAGAACATAAACAATGTCAGCATAGATTCTTACATAGAACATAAACAATGTCAGCATAGATTCTTACATAGAACATAAACAATGTGAGCATAGATTCCTGCATGGAACATAAACAATGTGAGCATAGATTCTTGCATGGAACATAAACAATGTGAGCATAGATTCCTGCATAGAACATAAACAATGTGAGCATAGATTCCTGCATAGAACATAAACAATGTGAGCATAGATTCATGCATAGAACATAAACAATGTGAGCATAGATTCTTACATAGAACATAAACAATGTGAGCATAGATTCTTGCATGGAACATAAACAATGTGAGCATAGATTCTTACACAGAACATAAACATTGTGATCATAGATTCTTGCATGGAACATAAACAATGTGAGCATAGACTATTGCATAGAACAAATTTTGTGAGTAAAGATTCATGTAGAGAACATAAACAATGTCAACACAGATTCCTGCATAGAACATAACAATGAAACACAATGTTAGAATAAAAATGCAAGAGATGATCAGCGATAACTGAATCTGATTAAAGGAAAACACATCACGTGCAAAACACTCGTGATAGCTATTTTTGCATCTAGGGGTGTAAAAAGATAAAAGACACAGCACAGGAAATGGCCAGTATTTGTGAAGAAATACAACAGGGAGATATCCCTAGATTGAATCAGGTGCCACATGGCACAATGGAATGACATGAAGGTGAGAGAAAGTTGGAAGATTTATTCAATTCTTTTATAGTGGAACAGAAAAGATGACAGAATTTCATTTGCTAGAAAGATCCATTTCTACCACAGAAAAAGAAAGGAGTGTTAGGGTCAGTTTTCCTTATCTATGCAGTAGCTCAAAGTAAAACTGTCAAATACTCAGCAAAAACTCAAGCGTAGTCCATACACACTACTTCTAGGGCTGAAGTTTGCGAGTGGATTAGCTTTCCCTATTAGCAGTGGCCCTCGCCTCACTCCGACTTCAAAGGTACTTGTAATCTACGTCCCATTGGTGCTGCGTGGTCTGGAGGTATGGTGCCCGCCTCGAGTGCTGGAGGTCCCTGGTTCAAGCCCTGGTTATGACCGGGATGTTTTCTCGTGGACTTCTAGTAATAAAATTCCCCTTGGTCTCTGGGAAGTGAGATCGGACGCCCGTGTGTATTTTTTGCGCACGTAAAAAATCCCTTGGCAGTTGGAAATCGAAAAGAGTAGCAGTAACGGCGCTGCCCGGGCAAAATTTCGAGTTAAAAATCTACCCAAAGTATTTCAGGATCCTCGCCGGTACTACGGAGTTCGTGCACTGAGCTGAGTTTCTCCAGACTCAGGTTTGAGTTAGGAGGAGAACTGAGCACTTATGGGTTGCACTCGTGTGCCGTGATGTTGATCCATCGACTAAACTAGTCTAAACTATTGTGTAGACAGAATATTGGAATTTGTGTTTTCTTGAAACCCACCACCCACACATTTCATGATAATCCCTTCTTGCCCTTTACACACATTCTTGTTCTTTACACAAGTCCTTTCTCTTTACACACGTTCTTGTCATTTACGCAGATCCTTGTCCTTTACACATGTTCCTGCCATCTGCACATCTTCTGGTCCCTTGAGCATCTTTTTACCCTTTACACATCACCTTGCTGTTTACATATCTTTCCGTTTACGGACATTCCTTGCCCTTTACGTCATTCTTGTTATTTACACACATTCCTAACCTTTACACCATTCTTGCCCTTTTTACACACCCGGGCCCTTTGCACTTTTCTTGCCCGTTGCACTTTTCTTGCCGTTCTTGCCCTTTTTACACACTGGTCCTGTCCTTTACACATATCCATGCTTTTTACACTTACTTGCCCTTTACATACACCATGCTTTTTACACACATTCTTGCCCTTTACACACACCCATGCTTTTTACACACATTCTTGTCCTGTACACACATTCTTGCCCTTTTCCTAGACCACATAGGTCACTGCTCTAGAAATCAGAAAATGTGATATTTATATGACAACGAATCCTAGACAGCTCTGGGGTCTAAATATCCATCCACTGGTATATGTGGACAACCTGATACAAGTCTTCCTTCAGCAACAGACCAGAACAGGGCATTCACTTGTCCTGACAGTTGAAACTTTATGTCAACAGCACAAGTAACAGTAGTTATATAGGCGCATTTGTCACCACATTTCAGGTGCCGCAACTAAAGAATCGAAAGAATGTTTCTTATATATTTATTTGGTATATTTTTGTCTGTTGTGGGCGGCGTGGTTTAGTGTTAAAACACGTATTGTTGGGCAAGGAAACAACAAACATGATAGTGAAAACAGTAACGACATATACAAGAAAAAATAAACACGACAATGAAAACAATAACGACATATAAAAAAAGAAACAAGAAGACTCGTCATAAATAGATATAATATATATGGTTTTTATTAAAGCATGAGAGGTTAAAATTACACAATAGTTACATTATCAGGAATTAAAACGTGTTAGAGGTGAAATATGAGAGGATAAATTAATATAGTTACACACAATATATACAATGTTATGATTTATATAGTGAAGTGGTTACAATGAAGTAACATAATAAATATAATGTTATGCACAAAATCATGAGAGGCGATATGGTTACATTGTCAGCATGCACTTACCACAGACATATTGACGGACAACAAACATGACAATGAAAAAATAACGATATATAAAAGAAACGAAAAGATTCGTAGTGGTTATATATATATATATATATATATATATATATATATATATATATATATATATATATATATATATATATTTGTGTGTGTGTGTGTGTGTGTTTGTGTGTGTGTTGAATAACGAAGACACAAAAAATAGATTGCACGGTTTATTGTCTGGCATATTTCGCTGTATCTCGTCAGGCACATACTGCAGAATTCACACAACATAAAGTAAAATAACTAGATGAATCATTCAAGCTGAATAAGTACGGCTACTTGATGTCCATTAAATTCTGCACAGACGCATGTACAAGGTAAAAATCTCAGAGAATGCTCGCCTCAGCAAATCACCGAGTACTGAAAAGATAACGACGTCACTACTAGACAACCCAGAGAAATATGTGAGGAACTTATTGTACGTACTGAACAATATTTAAACTGGGGCCCTTGCATATGGATTAAAATTCTGCATAAAGCCCAAACACATCAACCGTGGTGATTCACAAGCACAGTTTGACATATTTGATCAAGTCTCTAAGTTATCAATTACTTTTGCTGAGTCGGTCGGGTGGCTAAAGGCCAAACTGGTAGATTTAGAACACCAGTATCGCACAACACCTTCTAAATAGACATGTCCGCTGATCAATGAACAGTTACTGCATTAAAAGCATTAAAGGATAACTGAACCCTCGTAATACTGAAACCAGACAAAGGGAGTAGTGCAGTATTGTTGGACATGTCAGACTACCAGAGTAAAATGGAAGAGATATTATCAGATGAATCTAAATTCAGGTTATATCAAAAAGTAGACAAGTCGGAGGACCTGGATGCAAAAATGAGGAATGAGATCCAGTCACTTTGAATGAGGGACTCATCAGTGAGGCCACTGCAAAAACGCTTACACCACGTGGCTCCCAAACTCCTCAAATGTATGGTTTACTCAAACTCCACGAGCCCGGAATGTCTCTAAGACTGACCCTGTCCATGGTTAACTCTGCACAACACCGGATGACGAGATGACTAGTTGAAATTATAAAGCCAGCATGACAGTCCTTCGATCCAAAAAATATTCAGAGATACAATCAAACAGGAGGAATTATTTGATACTATGGACATAAATAATAAACACAATGCATCCATGGATATAGCTTTCGTATTCACTAACGTTCCATTAGATAATACGGTGGAAATAATAAGTGGACGCATTAAAGACAATCAACTAAAACTAGGCATACCAACATCTATTCTGGAGAGGCTATTATTACTATGTACCGCAAACATAAATTCAATTTTCTTTAAAAAAAAAAAAAAAAAAAGTCATACCGCCAAATTGACGGAGTGGCCGTAGAGAGTCCTCTTGGTCCTATTCTAGCGGACACATGCATTGCACATTTAGACGAAAAGAGATCCTCAGACATTATAAGCTTGGTCTTCTACCGTCGTTATGTGGACGATATATTAATTATCAGCACAGACGAGCTACAAGCAATATCGTTCCAGGCCACAGTGAACTTGATGCACAAAGACCTATCTCCCCCTCCCTCTGTCTCTGTGTATGTGTGTGTGTGTGCGTGCGTGCGCGTGTGTGTGTGTGTGTGTGTGTGTGTGTGTGGAGAACACAAACACAACGAAGTGTTGCCTTCCTAGATATTCTAATGAGGCATAGAGCAGACGGCACAGTTCAAAGATCGGTGTATCGTAAAGAAACGAGGACTGGCCAATACTTACATTTTCAGAGCTTCGCACCTGTCCAGTACAAACGGGGCTTAGTACGGACTCTGTTTGACCGTGCTAGAGGCGACCTTAATTCCTCAGGTTCAAGACACCTTGCCATACACCGCAAGGTATATTTTGGCAGTAAATGACAGTTGACAGAAGAATGTTGTGCACCTGAATTTGTAATCCACAGAATTTATAAAATGCCAATGCAAACAGCCGAAACCAAAACCATACGAAACTAAGTTCCTAAACTCAAGGTATTTATCCTGCTAACCTTTCGAGGGGATGACGTAATGCAACTCTACAGGACCAGCTCATTACAGCAGTCGGCCGAACATTCTGTGCCGCACCTCCAGTTATTAGGTACAGAACCACACCTATTCCCACCCGGCAGTGAAAGAATCTGTCCCTCTGTACGCCAAATCCAATTGAATTTACCTATTTACATTATATATCTATATATATATATGGGGAATGAACAGGCGGACAGATTGGCTGGCTTGGCAAAACTTGGTGGAGTATTGATGCATGACAAAACAGACGTGGTTGCGGCCTTGTGGGAGCACGTGTACACCTCGGAGGAGCAAATGGATCACCATAGTCTGGTAAGAATGAGGCAGCGAGGTGTGACGAGGGGATCTGGCCAACGATCGACGCTCAGAGGAAAGGCGAGACGGACATATAATCAGATTGCTACTGGAACTATTAGTGTTGGAACTCTTCGCTGGCTGCTGAGGATGGGGACGGAGCGCTTATGGGAATGTCCAGAATGCTGTGATGTCAGTTCCTAGATCAATCAATCAATCATATATATATATATATATATATATATATATATATATATATATATATATATATATATATATATATATATATATATAACAGAGTGTATGTGGGTGTGTTTGTAGTTGGCTATGTATTGGATGCGTTCGATAACGGCACATCCGATTGAGATGAAATTTTCTACACGTCTTCCTTTCATTCCTGTGCAACCGACTATAATAGTTTCTTAGTGTAAAATCGGCTACTTACTTAATAACATTTAATTTTTCATTTTTCATTATATAATTTCTATATAGCAGGGGGACTTCACTCTAGAAAAGTTATTTCAAGGAGCATAACTTTTAATAACATTTCTATATACTTTATAGTCATATTGTTGGACTTAATTGCACTATTGTTAAACTCTTTGTCTATAGTTATTTTCAGGCATATGAGTTATAATAAATAATGATATAATCTTTAAGGCATTTTCAAATTTTTCATAAATATAATGCATAATGCATAACATTGTAACCCATCTTTTTCTGCTTAAAGAAGTTATCAACTGTAATGTCGGTGATTAAAAGGACATTCTTTTAAGTTACTGTGCGCCAGGAGCTGGGCGAAACCACGCCGGGTCAGATAGATAGACAGACAGACAGATAGTCGGGAACGGGAGCTTATTTGACTACTTATATGAATTAAATGAGATGCTCCCCACCAGGGACTGGGTGAAGCCGGGCCGGGTCAGACAGACAGACAGACAGACAGATAGACAGACAGACAGATAGTCGGGAACGGGAGAGCTTATATGACTACTTATATGAATTAAATGAGATGCTCCCCACCAGGGACTGGGTGAATCCGGGCCGGGTCAGCCAGACAGACAGACAGACAGACAAACAAGCAGACAGACAGACTGATAGATAGATAGATCCCCTCCAGGGCCTGGGCGAAGCCGGGCCGGGTCAGCTAGTATACATATACTACTGAGTGAGTGCGTGGCGCGACACTGTGAGCTGTGAGTTTCGTGTGAAGTGCTTTTGAATCTGCCCGAGGTTTTTTGGAATGTGACTGCATGTTCGGAGTGATGGCAGATGGCTATGTCCCAGAGTTGACCGGTTTTTGCCTTATGCAGAAATGCGTGGCTGCTGAGCTTCTGGTTGACTGCCACTGCCATCGACGATGAACTGTATTTCGTGGACTGTGTGGGTGAACATCTAGGAAACATCCAGATGGGAAAATGGCTGCAGATTCCATCAGAAATGAACTGGGTGTTTTGTGGGGGACTATTGTGTTGACATTCTGGCGGCGGCATTATGCACAGTGCATCTGTGCGGGCTGTTGTTTGTCGAGACTCCTGTCTTTTCCACTTTTCACATTGGGTAGTGGGGAGCGTTTTGTATGATATTCACTGGCACAGGAACGGAGCATAATGGGGACGACCCGTTGCTGTGAAGTTGGAACTGCGACTAACTAACTAACTAACATATATATATATATATATATATATATATATATATATATATATATATATATATATATATATATATATATATATATATATATATATATATAGTTTTAAGCCATTATATATTGCCTTCATCGACCTCAGAAAGGCATTTGACCTCATGAACCGAGACGGCCTTTTCAAGATACTTGAGAAGATAGGATATCCATCTACCCTGCTAAGTCTCGTGAAATCGTTTCATGAAAATATGCAGGAGATCATTTTATTCGATGGCTCAACATCCCAGTCATTCAGCATCAGCAATGAAGTAAAGCAGGGCTGCGTGCTTGCTCCTACACTTTTTATATCTTCTTCTCTCTTCTCTTAAGATAGGCATTTGGGACTGCCACGGAAGGCATATACCTCCATACAAGATCTTATGGCAAACTTTTTAATCCATCAAGACTCAAGGCAAAGACCAAAATAAAATCAAGATGCATAAGCAACTGTTATTTGCAGACGATGCAGCACTGACTATTCATGCAGTAGAAGATCTGCAACTGCTCATAAATCGTTTTGCAGCGCCTGCAGAGACTTTGGGCGCATCATCAGCCTAAATAAAACACAAGTGATGGAACAAGATGCTGATGCGCCTCCATCAATCAAACTTTCTAATTACGAACTGAAGGTTGTCCACGAGTTTGTGTATTTAGGGTCGATAATGTCAGATAATCTTTCCTTAGAGGCAGAAATCGACAGACGCATGGAAAAGTAGCCACAGTACTTTCCAGGCCAACTAAGAGAGTTTGGGAGATGAATAGACTAACAGAGCGCACAAAAGTTCAAGTATATAAAGCATGTGTTGTTAGCACATGGGTCTGAATCCTGGACCTTGTACTCACGACAGGAAAGAAAGTTGAATTCCTTCCACTTGAGATTCTGAGACGTATCCTGGGCATATTTTGGAAAGACCATATAACAAACACGTGCTTGAAAGAGCGGATATTACCACAGTGCACTCCCTCCTCAAGCAGAGACGCCTCCAGTGGCTGGGCCACGTATCTCGAATGGAGGATGAACGTATTCCCAAAGATCTCCTATACGGAGAACTAGCCACAGGGAAGATGCCAACCGGATGACACAAAATGCGATATAAGGATGCGTGTAAACAAGATATGAAAACCCTCGGCATAGATCCAGAAACGTGGGAAAGAGTTGCAACAGACAGATGCTCACGGAGAAGAGATTACGAAACAGACAGTGCGCACAATCTGATCCTACAAACTGAAGATAGGAGGCACAGGCATAAAATGCAGTCACTTACTGCGGTACCTGCCTCGTCTTACAGATGTGGAAACTGTGACAGAGATTGTCGCTCTCGCATTATACAATACAGTCAGCAGCGGTGCTGTCAGGTACCTCCCAAGCGGCACAACTCTATAGTCCTTCAGGACTGAAAGAGGCCCACTTCTATATATAGTTTAATTAAAGCATGAGAGTTATATCAAAGCAAGTCAGATTTAGCGGTGCCAATCATGGACATCTAGTGGAATTAGTTCGTAGTAATATTGATAGTAGAGGAAGTAGTAGTAGTAGTAGTAGTAGTAGTAGTAGTAGTAGTAGTAGTAGTAGTAGTAGTAGTAGTAGTAGTAGTAGTAGTAGTAGTAGTAGTAGTAGTAGTAGTAGTAGTAGTAGTACTATAGTGCTTTCACAAATGTTTAAAAACAATTCCATATCTCAGGGGAGATTGTACAGCAGATCTCAATGAGTGTTTATTTTCGGTATATAATTTGCGGGCCAGAAATTAAGTGCTTATTATGAAATGTATTACATCTTCACATGGAAACATCAGTGTTCAATAATGAATATTCTCCGCTGTACACGGGCATTTCCTTACGAGAAGCACGTCAAATAGTGGAACGGAAGTGTTCAGAGATTACTGTTAGCGTGAATTCATTGCATTTTGGCCAAAACACCAAAGAAATTTCGTAGCTTTCCATGATTTCATTTGCCTTTGGACATATCAAAGACATATTCCTTGGGTGGGGGTAAATATAAGATTGCAGGAAAATTTTCGTATCGATGCAACATATACTTTCTTTCTTTTAATGAACTTGAATGAGGACAAACATCTGTGAACTCACTCTAATACTATGTACTAGTCTTTATCATCATGTGCCATGCCGATAAGCGTGGGTGGTCATGTTTCACCGTCTTACACGATCACCAGAGTCGTGGATCAGCTCTGTGTTCTTGTCTGGACCATACTACGCGGCCAAGCCATCCATGTATTTACTCATCTGTTTTCCCCTTGTTCTTTTCCCCTCAATCTTGCCAGTTGTCACCAAGTTCTCCAATTTATTTCTTCTCATAATATGTCAAAAAAAATCTTGACTGT
The DNA here is from genome assembly GCA_014155875.1 of Cepaea nemoralis. NCBI lineage: Eukaryota > Metazoa > Mollusca > Gastropoda > Stylommatophora > Helicidae > Cepaea > Cepaea nemoralis. Next base: position 442,663 of record JACEFZ010006263.1, on the reverse strand, counting down.
CTAATTTCTCTAATCAGTTTACGGTTTTCATTTGTTTCTTGTTGGACTCGATCATTGATTTTTCGTCCTATGCATTGTATTCTTAAAATTTTCCCCAGAAACCACATTTCCACAGCCATTAGATGTGTTTCACTTTGTCTGCTCATTGTCCACACCTCCCATCCATACAAAAGTGCAGGTTCTATGTAGCACTTCAACACCCTTTTTCTCATGTAACATGGGCATGGCACATGATGAATGGGTACTCCACAGGATTTATAAAGCGCCACTGCCAACAGCCCAAACCCAAAGCAGACGTAACTACAGTCCCTAAACTCAAGGTATTCATCCAGCTAACCTTTCGAGGGGATGACGTAATGCAACGTCTACAAGACCGGCTTACTACAGCAGTAGGCCGAACATTATGTGCGGCAACTCCAGTCATTAGATTTAAAACCGTACCGATTCCTACACCAGCAGTCAAAGAGCCTGTTCCTCTGTACGCCACTAACAATTGTATTTACCAATTCACATGTAGATGCCAGGCCGTTTACATTGGTAGAACAGAGAGACAACTTAACAAACGGGTGTCAGAACACATACCTCAATGGGTCAATAAGATACAACACACAGGAGATGCTAGCCTCGTGGGGTCAACACACCGGAAGCTCCCGGCGTCTTCAATCGGTAGGCACATTGTCGACAGTGGCCATATGGTGGACAGAAACACTGCATTTCGCCTGTTGTTTAACACACAAAATACTCGCTTGTTAAAATTTGCAGAAGCAATTATGATCTATCAACGCAAGCCAGAATTGTGCAAACAGAAAGACATGTTAGTCAGCTTAAAATTACCGTGGTAGATAAGTGACATTACTGTGCGAATATGTGTATATTTCAACTTGAAGGATTTATCTAGTTAATTTCACGTAAGTTGTGTGATTTATGCAGTATGTACCTGACGAGATGCAGCGAAATATGCCAGGCAATAAATCGTGCAATCTATTGTTTGTGTCTTCGTTATTCAAACCCTTTTTCTCGATGCAACTGACATCTTTTTATTAGTCAGTATGTTGTCCATCTTGCAAAAGGCTACCTCCGCCAAGCCGATTCTTGTTCTAATCTCCTCAAGGCATCTCCCAACAGACGTTAGGACTGTTCCGAGATAATTTTATCGATTCGCTTGTTTAAAAAATATTCACATTTACTTGTATATTACATTGTGGTAATTTCTTTTCCTAGTGAAGACCATAATCTGTGTCTACTTACAATTCAATTCTAACCCTAGTTGTTCATTGTGTGCAACAAACGCATTTACTAAATGTTGCAGATCCTGCTCATTGTCTGCAGTCAGTACTGTATCATCCGCATATCTAATGTTATTGATTCCCCCCCCCCTCCCCACCAATGGTGATTTATCTAATATCTTCTATATTTCTGAAATTATTTTCATTGTACACGGAGAACAGATTTGGAGACATTACACACCCCTGTGGCACACCTTTCTTAATATGCTGATATTGACCTATTTCATTATCAATCTCTATGGCAGCTTGTTGTTTCCAATATGTTTTTTTTTTACAAGATTAATCTCTTTTCAATCTCTATGGCAGCTTGTTGTTTTCAATATGTTTTTTTTTAACAAGATTAATCTCTTTTCCATCAGTTTGTTGATCTGCAAGCTCCCCATCATGTTGGCATGTCATACTTTATCGAAAGCCTTTGTGAAGTCAATAAAGCAAAGATGTAGGTCTTTACTTCTATAGAAGTATGGAACGTTCAATTAATGTTTTCAGCATGCATACAGCATATACTGTACCCTTACCTTCTACGAATCCACATTGTTCTTCTGCTATTTAGGGTTGTATTTTCTTCCTAACTACTAGCACAGTAGTAGTACTACTAAAAATCATCTTCATCATCATCTTTAATTTTGCCTTAAGCGTCGTGGGGAGGAATAATTTACTTTCCAGCGCCCGATGAGTGGCACTGGATAGTGTCATTCCGTGTGATTGTAAAATATCTTTGATATCGTCAATCCATTTTCTTCTCGCAGTCCTCTTGCTGTCGTAGCAGATGTTCTTTTATGTAGTGCCAGTGTTGGTAGTTGATGGTGTTGTATTCTGACGAGATGACCAAACCATTTGATCTTCTTTTATTTTTTTCCGCGTTTCCATCCTGTTTCAGGATATTGTGGTCAACATCAGCATCTTTCAGCTGTATATTGATTCCCAGGCTAGATTACGCTCATCAGCACACCACGACTTTCTGAGCGACTTCTGTCTTTCTTCTTCTTCTTCTTCTTCTTCGTTCATCCGGAGTTTTTTTTTTTTCGGACGTGATTGCGTTGTGCCTGTTTACAGCAGAGCTGCGTTCTTGCGCCGTTAGGCCGACACATCCGACTTCTGCGGGCATTTGTTGACCGGGTTAACCTTCCCTGGTTCTGTCTTTCAATACATGTGGCAAAAGGTTTTGATCCCACTGTCTGTCTGATAACATCATTTCTTACTCGGTCTCGGATAGTTATTCTGGTAGCTCTCCTCAAGAATCTCTTCTAGCAGGTATTGATTTTGCGTAAGTGTGATTTGGATGGTGTCCAAATTTGACTTTGGTTGCATAGGGTTGGTGTGAATATATTACTTATTATCTGTCGTTGTGCGGATGTGGGTATTTCTGGATGTTTCAGCATGAGTGATAGTTGATATGTAAGCGTACTATTACTAGTCCACACACACACACACACACACACACACACACACACACACACACACACACACACCTAGACTGCCTGCATTCGGGTTTGTGGACTGACTCCGCTGTTTACTTCCTTATCCCGAACATGGGTCTTTAGTTCACCATCATCATGTGCCATGCCGATAAGTGTGGGCGGTCATGTTTAGCCATCTCACACGATCACCAGAGTCGTGGATCAGCTCTGTCTTCTTGTCTCGACCTTACCACGTGGCCAAGCCGCCCCCATGTTCTCTTCTCCTTAGTCTTGCCAGTTGTCACCAAGTTCTCCAATTTATTTCTTCTCATAACATCAAGCAAATTGTGACCGTCTTCGTCTAATTTCTCTAATTAGTTTACGGTTTTTCATTTGTTTCTTGAAGGACTTGGTCATTGGTTTTTTCTGTCTGCCCATGGTATTCTTTGCATTTTCCTGCTCATTGCCTGCAGTCAATACTGTATCATCCGCATATCTAATGTTATTAATTTTACATCCACTATTGGTGATTCCTTTCAGATCTTCTACATTTCTGAAAATACTTTCACTGTGCAGGGAAAAAAAATCTGGAGACATTACACATCCCTGTCGCCTCACTTAATAAGCTGATATTGATCTACTTCATTATAAATATTTATCGCAGCTTGTTGTTTCCAATATATGTTTTTTTACAAGTCTAACGTCTTTCCCATCAATCAGGTTCTTCTAAAGGATTGCGTTGTTTTGGCATTTTCCACCCGACAATGCTCTAACCTGCCACTCCGTGGCAATGTCCTGTTACATTGCTCTTAATGATAAAAACTCCACCGCGGAGAAAACACGGCAAGGGGGGGGGGGGGGGCGGTACTGATCATCAGAAGTAGTCCCCCTTCTCCGAATGTTTCGGCCCATTTACCTACTTAACATTCTCTAGGGGCGGGCCCGTCCTGTTCATGACTCAGGGCGTCTTTCCCCTGCCGTGCGAGACATTCGGTCGATGCCGTTGTCCTTGTTGTTTGTGCCTGTCCCTTAGCCTTGGACATGTCCACTCTCAAGCCTTCCCCCCCTCCCCCTCAGTGAGGAGATCCTGTGCAGCCGGTGCTTGTATTCTCACACTACCTTAACACTTGTGGTCGTGGGGAGCAAGCTTCTTCACCAGCCACGGACTCTATCGCCTCTATTCGTCTCCGTTGCAATGTTCCTTCTTCGTGACCCGTTCGCTGCGCCGCACTCAACTAGGTAAACGGTTCTTTCTCTTAGTTTCTCGACCCACCTCTTGGTCTCTGCTGCTGAGTGCGACTACGGAAGACGACTACCGCCCAAGTTGGACTCCGGCCGACATTTGCATGATTTGACGACTGCTTTCGTGCGGCGATTGCCCCACCGAACAATCCTGTACTTAGATGCACTACCCTCGCTCGGAGGGATGGCTATGGAGTCGACACGAGACAGTGCAAGTTCTTGCTCTTAGTTGAGAGATTGTTAGTCGCTCTGCAGTTACTGCTTTAACCATACTACTTTCGAGACATGTCCCAATCAATGTTTAGGCAATTCCACAGCCAGCACGAAGCCCTTTCGGTTGCCTCACCCAGTTGTTTTTGTGCCCGAGTTCTCGCTTGTCCTTTTATGCCCATTTTCTTCAACACATCATACGCGGAGTGGGAGATTAGACTTCTTGCGCCTACCTCAACGGCGAATAACCTTACAGTGTACCCTTCCAATCTCAGACTTTCGACTATGCCATCGTACTTCTCAATCTTGTAGATGTGCTGCTCATCGATATCTGACTCGTATGGGAAGGTCAGCTCACTCAGCGTTAGCTGCTTGGCCGACGAGGAGTGAAGTACGATGTCAGGTCGCAAGCCAAATTTTCGGATTACCTCAGCGTACTCCCCAAGGCCCTTTAGGTCCACGGTCAGCTCAGTCACCCGCGCCATCGAAAATAGTCGAAAACGGCCGGTCGGCAGCGCAGCCTTCCTTGTCTCTGCATTGCTGCCCCGCCAGGAGAAATAAATCCTCAGTGGTTTCGGCCTGGCCCCTCTGTTCGCCTGCATTGTGGCTACATCCACTATGGCCGCCAACTCAGCAAGGACTTTGTTATGGCGCCATATGAATCGGCCTTGGGTTAGGGCGACTTTGCACGCGGACAGTACATGCTCCGCTGTCTGGACCTTATTACAGAAGGGGCAGGGCAGGTCGGTGGCTTTACCCCACTTGACCAAGTTGGCAGCCTGATGGCAAGACATCGTAGAGGAATCGACGACGAAACTTAAGCGCAGTGGTGCCATACGCCATATCTCATTCCAGGTAAGGGACCTCTGCACTATCCCTTCCCATGACATCCACTGGCCCTGCTGCGCATGTTGGGCAGCCATTAACACTCTCTCTTCGTCCTCCCCCTCGCGGATCTCCTGAACCACCAGGTCTCTGCGTTCCTTGGTTGTCGCCTTGGACCATATCGGAGCCCTGTCATGGTGCCCGAACCCCCGTCGATCCAATTGGATGTGCCGCATGACCTCCACCAGCTTCAATGCTGACGACCTTCCATTTCCTTCCCGTTCTAAGCGCGGGCTGTGAGGTACTGACCGCTTTATCTGGAGACTCCCACAGCATCATCGCGAATCTGGCTTTTCCGACTTTGAATTCTTCCATGAGGGATAGGAACGGGAGGACGAGCTTACTCTGCTTATAATATAGTGCGACCGTCGTGAGGCATGGTGGTGCTCCAAGCCAATTCCTTATGTACTTGCTTATTTTCATTTCCATCGTTTTCACTATTGTCGTGCCTATATCATATATCAACAGCGGCCACTGGAGTTTCGGAATAAGCATGAATTGGAGGCACCAGATCTTGAATTTGCCTATCAGCCTGTTTCGATCGATGGTACGCAGACCGTTCGCCAACACTTCTTGTATCTCTACCACCGCGGTCCTGTCCAGGGTTGAATCGTACACACGACCGAGATTCTTTAGCGGTCCCTCTAACACGGTGGAAATTGCTTGCCCGGCAACCATGAACATCATTTCCGCCCCTCTACCCTTCAAGATCGACAGACTTCTCGATTTCTTTTGTTTGAAGCTTATACTGCACCATCGAATCATTTCATCCAGTCTGTGGAGGATGCGGCGGGAATCACTCTCCTTCGGTGTCAGGATAGTCGTATCGTTCACGACGAGAAGAACCTGGAATGGCAACCCTGCTTCCTGTTCTGTTTCCCGCTCAAAAGTCGAACCGGAAGATTAGCTCATAGACCGGAAGATTAACTTATAAATTGAGTGTCGGCCAATTTGAAGATAATTCTTCAGCAATCTGCGAACAGTTCTCCATAAATGACATCTTTTTGTACGCCGATTGTTTACAGTATTTCATAATTCTCTGTACATGTCATATTTTCATAAGTTGATAATGATAATGGCACTCTTCCGGAATTCGGAAGAGTGCCGATAGTATTTACTAATTATTATTAGTAATTTACTAATACTAATATTAGACTATTGAGTACTTTTGTCACTTGACTGCAGTATTTAATCTGTTCTGTTCTCTAATATTATTTACAGGGTTTTACATATGAATATGCAGTCTCCTGAGCGAAATGTGATTATTTTACAGGGATTTCCTTTCTTCTATCTGCTTCAAAGGTTTCTGGCACTGACTATACTATTTTTATATTAATATTAATTATTATCTCAATATACGGATAAATGGGAATGTTCGTGAATCGGCACAACTATCTCGGAAACATCCTAAAATGGGAACAAGAAAATGTCATGGGAAATAAAGGTGGTCTGTGGGATATGACCACAGCTCTCATGTGCAAATTGATACCTAAACATTTAGGGCCTACACCATGTGTCCAATATGTCGCAAGGCATGGGAACAGAGTGTAATCCTTAAAATATAATTCATCATCATCATCGTCATCATCATTGGCACCTTGCCGTCTTGACAGACGATAGTTTGAGCTTTAAAATGGCATAATAACTTTTACCTATGGCGGTAGCGAATGTGACTGATAAGGCCAATTCGCACTGTAAATGTTCGTTCACAGTGGGTGCATGTGAACACGTGGTCATTTCCAGCATCATGCACCATCTTATGTCTCACACGCTCGGTGTGTGACTTATCTGCAATAATTTTCTCCTTTGTCTTTATTCCATTTCTGATCTTTGCCCTCCATGCAACACGTTCAGCGGCGACTTGCTCCCACTGTGCATTATCAGTGCCTGTATCAATCATTATCTTCGTCTTCAGCGATCCGAGCCATTGAGGTTCTTTGCTGCAGATACAATCCATCTCCATTCGTCTCTCTGGTTGACCTTCTCTTGCCAGTCGTTGATTCCAAGTGCTTGTAGGTCTGTATATATATTATCTCTCCACCGTCTTCTTGGTCTACCTCGGGGTCTACGGTCATTTATTTCCTGAGTGTAAGCGAGTTTTGTTTCCCTATTGTCTTCTATTCTTTCTATATGCCCCAGCCATTGTAGTCTATTAGCCTTCATGATACCAGTGATTAGCGGGGACTTAAACAGATCATAAATGTCTTTTTTACTTCTTCTTTTCCACTCTCCACTTTGTGTATCCCTAATGGGTCCAAAGATGCGTCTTAAAACTTTGTTCTCAAAGGTTTGTAACAAGGCTTCGTCTCCTTTCCTTGTACTCCAGGTTTCAGAGCCATACAGCACAACTGGTCTGATCAGTGTTTTGTATATTGTGATTTTGGTGTTACGAGATAGCGCATTTGATTTTAGTAGATGTTGTAGTGCATAATATATCTTATTTCCAGAATTGATTCTAGTTTGTATTTCTTCCCTTATGATGTTGGAGCAGTTGAAGATTGTACCCAGGTATTTGTATGTTTCCGTTCTTTTAATGGTCATATTATCTATTTGTACGTGGCCAGAGTTTTTAGCAATTCCTTCTCTTGAAATTACCATATATTCTGTCTTATCTTGGTTGATAACCAGTCCCAAATGTTGGGCTTTTTCTTTTAAGTGAGTCAATATTTCCAATGTCTTTTGTTCATTTTCCCCTATAATATCTATATCATGTGCATAACCAAGCAGCTTGGATGTTCCTCCAATATCACATTCTTCCTGTGATATTGGAAGAACATCCAAGCTGCTTGGTTATGCAGATGATATAGATATTATTATATTATAGATATTATTATATCATCATCATCAAGTGCCGTGCCGGTTGGCGTAGGCGTTCATGGCTCTCCACAGATCTCGGTCTTTGGTTTTCTGGATCAACTCTGCTGCTGATATTCCTCCATGCCACCGTCTCAATCCATCCAGCATCATTTCTCTTGGTCTGCCTCTGCCTCTCTTCCCCTCGATCTTTCCAGTTGTTACGATGTTCTCCAATGCCTCTCTTCTCATCACATGACCGAAGAAAGATGTTTGTCTCTGTCTTATTGTTGTATATAATGTTCTAGTTTCATTAGCCTGTTTCAGGCAGTCGTTAGTTACTCTGGCAGTCCAAGGAATTCGCAACATTCGTCTCAGGAACCACATCTCTGTTGCTTCTAATTTCTTCTTAATTTGTTCATTTACATTCCAAGATTCACTGCCATACAGCAAAACTGGATCTACATAGCATTTCAGCACTCTCTTTCTTACATTCAGTGATAGCGACTTATTGCATAAGATACTCTTCATTTTCTGAAATGCGGCTTTTGCCTGCCCTATTCTGCTCCTAATCTCTGTTGTACATCTTCCATCTGATGTTATAAATGCCCCTAGGTATCTAAAATTATCCACTTGGTTAAGGATTTTCCCTTCTATTTCTATGTCACATTTTGGTGTCACCATTTTCTTTGATATTACCATTGTTACTGTTTTCTTGATATTCAAGGAGAGTCCTTTCCTTGCACTCTCTGTTACTACAACATCTAATAATTGTTGTAGGTCTGTTGAATTGTCCGCCACCAATACTGTGTCATCTGCATAGCGTATATTATTTATATTATAACCTCCAACTAGTATTCCTGGCATCTCTTTGATTTCTCTCATTATTACTTCGCTATACAGGGAGAAAAGATCTGGTGACAAGACACACCCTTGTCGTACTCCTAGCTTTATCTGTTCGTAACTACCCTCTTTATTTCTCATTTTAATTGCTGCTACTTGGTTCCAGTAAACATTCTTTATTATTCTTAAATCTTTTCCATCAATGTTGATATCTTCCAACATTTTAATCAGTTCATCATGTTTTACTTTATCAAATGCCTTAGTATAATCTATGAAGCACAAATATATGTCTCTCTGTTTCTCTATTGACCTTTCTATTAGTGTCCGTAATGTATAAATTGCATTGTTTGTGCCCTTTCCTTCCACAAAGCCATACTGTTCTTCTCTAATTTCCATTTTTATTTTCTTTTTGATTCTTCTCATTATGATTCTGAGTAGAAGCTTAGTGATATGGTTTATAAGGTTAATTGTACGAAAATCTTCACAATCAATTGCTCCTGGTCTTTTTGGTATAGCTATAAATACAGATCTCAGCATATCACTGGGTAAATATCTACTGCTGTAAATATCATTCAACATTTTGGTTAATATATCTACTCCAAATTCTCCCAATACTTCTAATTCTTCTATTGTGATTTCATCTGGCCCAGCTGTTTTTCCTTTCTTCATACGTTTCATAGCGTCAGCGACTTCTTCTTTCAGAATAGGTGGACCTTCTAAGTTACTATCTTCTGTTAATTCTTCCCTTTCTCCATCATATAATTCTCTTATATACTCATTCCACCTCTTCATTATAGCACCTTCCTCTAATAATATCTTTCCTGTTTTTGATTTCAAACACCCTGTATTTATTCTTATTTTTCTTCCTGTAAGCTCACTGATTTGTCTGTGCATATTTTTTGTATCTTTAATGGAATTTAATTCAATTCTTTTGCATTGCTCGTTTAACCAACTTTCTTTAGCCTTCCCACATTTATCTTTTATTTCTTTATTTATCTTAGCGTATTCTTGTTTGTCATTTTTACTCTGTTTTCTTTTGTCCATCAGTTTTAAGATTTCTTCATTCATCCATTTTTTCTTAGCTATTTTGCCTCTCTCCGGTAATACTTCTTTGCTAGTTTGATGAATGGAGTCCCTTAACATTTCCCATTGTTCATTTATACTCTGTATTTTAGCTATTGCATTGTACCTATTTTTCACAGTCACTCTGTATTGTTCTTGCATTTCTTTATCTATTTTCAGAACCTCTTTATTAAGTCTCATGTTCTTAACCATTTTTTCCCCTCTCTTTAATCTTACTTTTATTTGTCCACATAGTGGTACATGATCACTATTACAGTCAGCGCCAGGCATTGTCTTTACATTAATTAAAGCATTTCTAAATCTTATTAATTAGTATGTAGTCAATTTGGTTGCGTATTTTCTTATCAGGGCTTTTCCATGTGTACAGTCGTCTTTTATGGTGTTTAAACCATGTGTTTCCAATTATCATATCATTGATATTTGCCCATTCTATTAGCTTTTCCCCTCTTTCATTTCTTGTACCTAAACCATAATTCCCCACTACATCCTCCATTTTTCCCTTTCCTACTTTTGCATTAAAATCACCAAGTATTATTTTTATTTCTTGTGATCCAATTTGAGCCATCACCATTTCTATTTCGTCATAAAAGTGTTGTATTTCTTCATCACTACTGCTTGTTGTTGGTGCATATACTTGTATAATATTTATATCTATTGGTTTGCCTTTGATTTTTACCATAATAACTCTATCTGAAATACACCAGTATCCATTAATTGACTTGGCTGTTTTTTCATCTAATATTATTCCTACACCTTTTTCATGTGTATCCCCTCCAGAATAAATTATTGTGTGATTGTCAGCTATAATTTTGCCCGATCCCTTCCATCTCATCTCACTAACGCCTAGTATATTCATTTTCATGCTATCCATCTCTCTTAGAACATTGGTCAACTTTCCTAGCTCATTTAATGTCCTAACATTCCATGTTCCTACTCTAAATTTATTTATTTTAGTTATGATTTTGCCATCAGTAGCTGGATGACGGTCTGGTGTCACCTGTGGCTCATGACTGTCCCTACCGGACGAGGATGTCCTAAGACAGCCATTAACGTCGTTCACTAACTCTGATATATGTTTTGTCATGAAGTCTTGGGAAGATAATGTGGTGGTTTCCCCTTGCCTTCCACATTCACATGGTGGTCTTTTACCTCTGCCTTTGACAGCCATTTCCGACTGTCAGGACAAGTGAGTGTCCTGCTTTGCTCAACTGCAGAGTTGTCCACTTATTCCGGTGGATACTCGGTCCCCAGAGCTGTGTTAGCCACACCGTGGTGTGTTTCCATCCTCTACCACGGGGAGGTGCAGTTGGGATTTTCCCTTCATAAAGTTATGGTCTATGACCAAAACTCTCCAATCCAATATCACATTCCTCCATTGGGGGCTGCGTGGTCTCGAGGTATGGTGTCCGCCTCGAGTGCTGGAGGTCCCGGGTTCAAGCCCCGGTGATGCCGGGATTTTTTCTCGTGGACTTCTAGTAATAAATTTCCCCTGGTCTCTGGGTAGTGAGATCGGACGCCCGTGTGTATTGTTGCGCACGTAAAAAATCCCTTGGCAGTTGGAAATAAAAAAAAAGTAGCCTAACGGCGCTGCCCGGGCAAAATTTCGATTAAAAATCTACCCAAAGTATTTCAGGATCCTCGGCAGTGCTACGGAGTTCGTGCACTGAGCTGAGTTTCTCCAGACTCAGGTTTGAGTTAGAAGGAGAACGGAGCACTTATGGGTTGCACCCGTGTGCCGTGAAATTGATCCATAAACTAAACTAAATATTCCTCCTTTACCTTCCTTGCAACTTTCTCTAGAGTCAGATTGAAGAGTAGTGGCGATTGTGCATCACCCTGTTTCAAGCCAGATGTTATTTGGAAAGGGTCTGATTTCCTGCCTTTATATGTTACTATATTATAAGTATCTTCCATGCATAGTCTGGTCATGTTAATTAACTTCCTTGGTATTCCAAATTCCTGCATAGCATTCCATAGACTATTCCTATGGACACTATCATAAGCCTTTTTAAATTCCACAAAAATGTTATGGAGATCTCTTATATTCCCAATTTTTCTCGGCTATTTGTCGTAAGATAAATATCTGATCTATTGTTGATCTGTTTTGTCTAAAACCCGCCTGGTAGTTGCCTAATATGTCTTCTGAATATGGTTTTAGTCTATTTAGTAATACTGCGGATAGTATCTTATAGCTTGTGGACAGTAGTGATATTCCTCTATAATTTTCACATTGGAACTAGTCTCCTTTCTTAAAGATAGTTATCAATAATGACTCTTTCCAGTCATGGGGTAATTCTTCTGTCCTCCAGATTTTTATTATTAGTTAGTATAGCTTTAGATGTAATGCATGGCCACCTGCCTTTATAAATTCAGCAGCAATTCCATCAGCCCCAGTTGCCTTATTGTTTTTAAATCGTGTGATTACATATAGGATTTCTTCAAATGTAGGTTCTTCAATTTGTGGTTCACACGTTAGAACCTCTTCCTGTGGGAAAGTGTTACTTGGAGCTTCACAATTTAGTAATTCAACAAAATATTCTTTCCATGTGTTGCACATTTCCTCATTGGTATTTATCATATTCCCATTTTTGCCTTTAAAACCATAAGTGTTTTGTTGGTGCCCTCGTTTCATTGACTTCAGTTCTTTAAAAAACTTTCTGGATTGGTTTTTCTGGTGATTAGTTTCCATATCTTTAATTATATTACTCATATATTCTCGCTTCTGCTGTCAAACTATTTTTGTAGCCTCTTTGCATTCATTTCTATATTGCTCTTCCTTTTGGGTGTTGTTGATGTCATTTAACCATAGCTGTCTGGCATTCTTTTTCCTAATGACTGCTTCTTCACATTTTTGATTGAACCATCTGTTCTTTCTATGCGTGGTTAACACACCGAGACATTCTTCTGCAGTAGATTGAATTGTATTCTTGATGTTCAGCCAAGTTTGGTCAACGATTTCCTCCAAAGGGTTTTGCAGAGTTTCAAGTTTACATTTTATTTCATCTGTAAATTTCTCTTTGACTGTAATTTCTTGTTGTTTTTCTCTGTATATGTTGCGTGTAATCTTTGTAATTTAGTATAGAAAGCTCTCTTAAGTTTTATTTAAAATTTTGCTCCAACGAGGAAGTGGTCGCTGTGGCACTCAGCTCCTCTATAACTTCTAACTTGTATGTTTGTTGCATTTCTGATGTTAATTAAAATGTGATCTATTTGATTATAGGTTCTCTTGTCACATGATTTCCAAGTTTGTTTGTGTATATCCTTTCTTTGCAGTCTGGTACTGCTGATCTGCAGTCCTTTGGCTTCTGTCAGGTTGATGACTCTCCATCCATTATCATTTGAAATTGTATGTAGGCTTTCCATATCGTACACTTTTTTTTTCCCAATCATTATCAATAATTAAAATATAAACAATAATACAAGCACAATACGGTTTTATTGTTTCGAAATATTGTCACTTCCAAAGCATTTAGTCCATGGGGGTCTCTTTTATGGAACATGGTGCAAGAGCACCATTTGCAGTTTAGCACCATATGTCCTGAATCAGTTTCCTGCTGTAGGCCTGTACTGTTAAAGCACCATGACATTTTACAAGCCTGAGAGCAAGAAGGAATAAATTGTCAGTCTTTGCCTCTTTTTGGCAAGTGACGAGCCCAAGCATTGAATTTGTACCATGTAGTCCATGGTAAATCTGGCGATGGTAAATTTATCTACTGCCCTCTTTCCCTTTAGGCCCTAAACAGGTAATTCATCCCTGAGTAAATACAAATGTAAGAGACAGAGTTGGTAGGTGACATCTGGAAGACTGAAATGTAATTCTTTAGTCTGATGCATTGGCATTCAGGTTGTCTGAGTCCTAACAATGACTTTCATCTACCGGAGTGAGTTTAACGTAGAGACCTCCCTGGACCCAGTAAGTTCAGTAAGGAAATACAATTTCTTTGGGAACTGTTGCAGAGCTATGCTTCACCACTCTCAGCTGAGAATTCTGAGGCATTGGTACAGAATCTTCACATATGTGGAGAGACAGATTAAGATGTGACCAAGTAATAATTCAGCATTACACATACAATCTCCCAGAGGATTCATAAACCAACCAGGGTCCGGGTATGTTCTGCCGAGATAGCATACATCTGCTGACTAAAGATTTACAGTTAAAGATTCTAACTGGGAAACTCAAGTAAAGAGTTGTGATATTTAGATAATTAAATTAGTTACATTTCCTTAACAAGAAATCACAATCAACCTCAGTGTTTTGTTGTTGTTTGTGATTTACTAGACAGATTTTACGTTTAGTAGTTTGCCATAGCTTTCTCAGTGACCAACTCAGACAAGGCTCATAACATCAAAATTAACGTGGCTGATTTCAAAACTTCGACTCAGTATGTTGGGGAATTGTACGTTCACTGCCCCTAAACACAGCGCCGGCTTTGTGTCCGTTTTTCTATTTATGCGTTGAGAAAGATTTTGGTTGAAACATTTGTTTTTGTTTTTATCTTTGCCTTTTGTCTATAGAGCTACATGGTTTTGTTTCACTTTCATTCATAATTGGCATTGGCTGGATAGCAGTCAGCTCTGTTTTCAAATATAAGACAAGATGTCTGTGTTTGGTAGGGGAGGAGATAGTAGAGTAGAGAAAGAGATAGCCTATCTGTGCAAATACTATTTTCATGAAGCAGAGGGAAATATAATGATGTGAGGCAGAGAGAGTGCAATTCTGACTGCGTCCAAGTCAAAGAGGAATGATGACAAGCAGAGAAGAAAGAAATACAAAGAAGAAACCTCACACTGTACCCCGAACTAACAAGAACAAAAGAACAGGAAAAATAAACAGAAAGAAGATAGTCCAGAGATCTGAGAACCCAGTCAGTGGATTAAACAGGTTTCAATGACAATCACAGTGGATGTACAAAATAAATTCATAAAAACCTAACTAGCAAACTAGAAACAACATAGAATTATCTTTAGTCATATCTGCAACAACAAAAAATTCTTTAAATCAAACACTGACAATATAAATGACATCACATAAGATTTTCCATACAGAGTACACACATCCTTCTTTGCAGATGACCTAGCCATATGGACATCTGAAGAATATATTAGTACAGCTAACAACAGAATACAGCAAGCCTTATTAGCGCTAGAGGACTGGTCAAAATCATGGCTAGTGAAGAGAAACTACATGCACAGTGTTCTCCCTCTCAAATAAAACTCAGCAACCTAAGCTGGTATTGAATGGAAAACATATTGCGCCATGAAGAAAATCCAAACTATCTAGGAGTCACTTTTGATCGTCGCCTGACATGGAAGACATGGGTTGAGAAAAATCGAACAAGAGTAAGGCAAAGAATGGCAATCATGAAAAAGCTTGCTGGTACAACGTGGGGAGCAGATGAGAAAGTTCTCAAGAAGCTATATACTGGATGGATGAGGCCAGTACTGGAATATGGCATCGCAGCTTGGGCAACAGCAGCTAAGTCAAACTTTAACAAAACAAGTAGAGCCCAAAATCAAGGAAATCGGATCATAACTGGAAGCCTGAAGACAACGCTGTTAATGAACTAGAAAAGATCGCTTGTTTACAACCAATGCAGGATTGATTGATTGATTGATTCAGGAACCGACATCACAGCATTCGGGGCATTCCCATAAGCGCTCCGTCCCCATCCTCAACAGCCAGCGAAGAGTTCCAACACTAATAGTTCCAGTAGCAATCTCATTATATGTCCGTCTCGCCCTTCCTCTGAGCGTCGAGCATCGTCCAGATCCCCTCGCCACTCCTCACTGCCTCATTCTTGCCAGACTATGGTGATCCATTTGCTCCTCCGAGGTGTACAAGTGCTCCCACAAGGCTGCAACCATGTCTGCCCTGTCATGCATCAATACTCCACCAAGTTTTGCCGAGCCAGCCAATCTGTCCGCCTGTTCATTCCCCAGCACACCGGCATGCCCAGGAGAAAAGATCCAGGTGATGCTTGCCACCTGTGACTTCCGAAGTGAAGCAAGCCACTCTGCACGAAGCATGCCTGTCCTCACCCTCCTCAGCAGGCTTTCTGAGTCAGTTACAATCATGATGTGAGCATGTATCGTGTTCTCCATCCAGCGGAACCTGCACTGACCGCCTCCATCTCCATACTTAAGCTAGATGTTGTGGTATCATACGCCAGGCTCTCCTGCACTAAACGTCAACCATTAGCTGTTGCTAAGAATCCCCAGGCACTTCTCCTACCTCTCAACACCGAACCATCTGTGTAGATAATCACATCACCCGGGCGAGCATTATCCTGAATTAGTTGCTGGATTTCCACTTCCGTGGCCCCTGCTGGCCACTCCTTGCACTCCCGGCTCAATGTGATTATAACTATGCACAAGTCTGACTGCTCCGTTGGCACTCTGACCCACTCCTCTGCATGCCTAATGTTCTCCAAGATGCACACCTGTCTGATCGTATACTCCGCCTGAGCCATCCATGATTTCCCTCTTATCAGTCTGACCCTTAACTGCGCCCAGTGCCTCATGCAACTGGTGATCTGTGTCTGCAGCTACTCTGAGGTATGCCTTCGCCTGCATCACCTTGAGCCTACCAGCAACAGTCGGCAGACCAAGGATGTAACGCATACACACTACTGGGGTGTCTCTGGTGCATCCCAGAATGACCCGCATAGCTTCATTCTGTATGCGCTCTAACTTCACCAGCTGACTCTGAGACAGCAGTCCTAGTCCATAATCAGTCACTGAGAGGATCAAGTGCTGGTATAGTGTGAAGAGCATTCTCTGCTCTGTGTCCATTGCAGCCATAGTTTTAAGTGCATTGAGTCCCTTTTGAGATCTTGTCACAACTGTCTCCACATGGTTCTTGAAGAACATACTCCTGTCAAATGTGATTCCCAGATACTTCAGTTTGTTCTCTCTGTTGATGCTTCTACCATCTATCATGAGGCTTGTGACATCAGCTCTCACAATCCTGTTGCCCAGAGAGCACCACAAAACAGCTGCCTTTTCCGGGTGGATGACAGCACCCATTTCAGTGCACCAGTCAATTACTTTGTCTACTGTCACCTGTAGCTCCTGGGCTGTTTTCCCTATCTCTCCTCTGCCTATATACAAGAACATCATCTGCAAATGTTAGTATCCTTCCAACCCCTGGTGCTTCTAGGTTTGCAATCTTGCTCGTATACACGTTAAAGAGCACCGGTGAGATTGCTGATCCCTGTGGCAGTCCCGGGGTTAAAATATGTGGCTCTGAGGTCCATGCACCCAGACGGAGAGCAACCCGACATGAATGCAGGACGGCTGCTATCCAGTTCACCAACCAGGGATTGACCCTCTTCTCCATCAGTGCGGTCATCAAAATATCACAGCGAACTCTATTGTACGCATCCTCGAGATCAAGCGCTGCCGCCATCGTTTCCTGTCTACTCTGGAACCCCTCATAAACGTCAAAGGCAAAAGTGGCTGCATTTGACCAGGTATCTTTTCCTGGCCTGTAGCTCCCCAGGCCTCTTGGAAGAAGCTTCTCCCTTTCCAAAAACTCTTGCAGCTTGACAGCAACTATCTTTTCTAAAACCTTCCCAAATGTATTTTGAAGGGTGATGATCCTAAAGCCGCTAAGCTTTGAATGGTCTTGGGAGAGGGATGAGATAGCTTTGTAACCAATCCTGCGGTGCTGATGCTGTTCTAATGCTCTGGTTAAAGCAGTCGGTCATCTCCTTCAGGTCTATATCGCTCAAAACCTTCATGTGGCCATACCTAATACCATCAGGCCCTGGTGCCGTGTCTTATGCCTTTTTCAAAATATGTTTAACATCTTCAACTCGTATGATGTCTTCATAATGCATATTTTCCATTCTGCCAGATAACGCCCCTCTAACTGCATCCCTGGTATCCGCATTGTTATGATTGGTCTGCTCTAAAAATCTCTGGAGAAATGCCTCCCCTTTCTCTTTGTCTGTTGTCACACGCACACCATTCTGTCTGTAAATTGTTCCCACTGTCATAGGCCGATCTTTTCTTTGCATTTATCTGTGCAGTTTCCAGAATTTTCGCAGTGTTTTATCACCTCCAATCTCCTTCATAAAACATTTCCATTTTACGTTCTCGGCCTCTGAAGCACATCGCTTGAAAGCCTCCACCTTGTCTTTCTTGACATTTTCCGTGGTGTCCACTTCCTCTCCTGAGCTTCGGGGTGTCTGTCGCACTTTCCTTAGCTGCTTCACTGCAGCTCTCTTTGCTCTCCAAGCATTGTCTACGTCTGGGGTCCACAAAGGGGGCTGAAAAAAAGGAGTTTTAACAGTCCTGTTGCAAGCCCCCTGTTGGAGGCGTCCAAGAAGGCTGTCAGTCCACTCATACCGGAAGGTCTTGCGTGCTCTCCCAACCTTAACTTTCCTGGATTTAGAGATCAGGACTGAGCATGGCATGTGATCACTCCCATGGTCATTCAAAACAGTCCACTTTACACCAAGGACTGAACACTGGGAGACAAGTGCCAAGTCAATAGCCGTGTCTGCATTGCCAGGCCTCATTGCCATTCTAGTCGGCCTACCATCATTTATGCAGACGACATCGGAGTCCACCATGGCATCCGCAAGGGCAATTCCCTATCGTTTTTCTCCACTACTGTCCCAATCTCTGTTCCTCGTATTGAAGTCGCCACATATTAGTAGCCTATCACACGGTAATTCCTCTAATGCAGGATAGAAGAGATAGTAGAGCCCAGTAACAAGCAGAAAAAGTTAGAAGCTCAAGTTGACTGCTGCTTTCTTTAACTGTATTCAGGTTGACATTTAAAGGTGCATGAAGAAGTATTTAGACTGCCAAACATTATGCCACAGGTATGTTGATAGCAAAAACATCCCAGTGGCACGAAATGGAATGTTGCTTGGATAGCTAATCCATTACCTGGAAAGTGAATCAAAAGCTCATTGTGTGTTCGTCATCTCAAAGGTGGAAAAAGCATCTCAGTGGCAAGAAATGGAATATTGCTTGGATAGCAAATCCATTACATGGAAAGTCTGAATCGAAAGCTCATTGTGTGGGCGTCATCAAAGGTGGAAAAAGTGTCCCAGTGGCATGAAATGGAATATTGCTTGGATAGCAAATCCATTACATGGAAAGTCTGAATCGAAAGCTCACTGTGTGGATGTCATCTGCAGACTGCATTCTTCTGGTTTCTGGAAGAGCCGCCTGTGGTGAACAGGGGGTGAGCCTTGGGTGAGCCCAGTACCAGAGCGCTGTGTGTTGGCTCTGCAATTATGGAAGCCTCCTTGGATGGCGGGGAATGCCCATGGTCTGCCCCTGCCTTCCCTTGAGGGCTGACTAGGATGTCTTCAGCTGTTCTAAATATATCAGCTGGGATGGGGATAACACCACAAAATTTGAGTCCTACAAAACACCCGGGTAGGTAACCCTGTCAAAAAATGCCTGAAGAAGTCGGATATGTTAGCTGAAAGGTGAAAATATCGCAGCTCTGCTTTAATCAGGCACAAGGCAATTACGTCTAAAACAACACTCCGAACGAACAAAGTAGAAGAAGAAACACTGACATAGGTTGAGTTAACTAAGAATTGACATCACTGCACTGAGGACATTTGCATACGCACTCCGTCCCCTCGTTCAACAGTCTGCGAAGAGTCACACTACTAATTGTTCCCACCGCTATCTGATTGAAAATTCTCCTGGTCTTCTCTCTCAGTTTTGAGATTTGTCTAGAACCCCTGCCAATCCCCCCGCAATCTCATCCTTTCCACATACGAGTTCTCAATCTGTTTCTCCACCTGATCCCACATGCACACGACCACCTCTTCCTTGTCCATAGGTAATCTACCACCAAGAGGTGCATTCCCTGCCAGCCTATCAGCCTGTTCATTTCCCCACACTCCCGCATGGCCAGGACAAAAAAATCCATACAATTCTCACAATCTGTGACCTCTGAAGCGAGGTGAGCCATTCCACACAAAACAAACTTTTATCCACCTTGCTAAACATACTCCTTGAGTCCATGATGAAGACAATGATTGTTGCAGTGGTCTCCTCTAACCAACAGAATGCCGCTGTGACTGTTTCCACCTCCATTCTCATGCTGGAGGTTGCAGTCTTATATGCCAGACTCTCCTTTTTCAGTTAGCCTTCCATTAGCCTTCACGATGAAATCCTAACCACTCCGTCTGTTTCTCACCACTGACTAGTCAGTATAGATCACTGTTACCTTGATGTGTATTACTCTGGATCAGTTCTTGCACCTCAAACTCAGTGCGGCCCGCTGCCCATTCTCTGCACTCACCACCTAGTGTTACTATTACATTTTGCCAGTCCGTCATGTCTTCCGGTACTCCAACCCACTCTTTTTCACGATTCATGGTCTCTAGATCACACACCTGATGTATAGATATTTCTGCCTGTGTCATCCAGGACCTGCCTCGTCTTAGTCTATGACCCTTGGCCATATCGATGGCTACATGCAGGGGGTGATCCCTATCTGCAGAAACTCTCAGGTACCATTTGGCTTGAAGAACCCTATGCCTATCCATCATTGTTGATAGCGGCAGGATATTCCTCATAAATATCATTGGTGTGTCCTTTGTGCACCCCAGGATCACCTGCATAGCCGCAATTTGTATGCACTCCAACCTTTCAAGCTGGCTTTTTGATACTGTCAGAAGCCCCAAACCATACTCAATAACAGAAATGCTGAAAGAGCCTGAAAAGCAACCTTTGCTCTACCCCGGTTGCTGCCATCGCCCTCAATGCATTAAGTCCCCTACCAGCCTTCACCACCAAAGCCTCCACATGATCTTTAAAAGTCATACACCTGTCAAAAGTGATACCCAAGTACTTCAATTTACTCTCTCTACTAAGAGGACAGCCATTTAATGTAATACATGGGACATCTGCCTTCACAATCCAGTTATCCAGGGAGTACCACACAACCAATGCCGTGTCTGGGTTTATAACAGTCCCTTCACCACTCCACCACCCTGTTTACTGCTATCTGTAAGTCTGCAGCCAAACTTTCCCTGTCTCTGTCCTGTTTGTACACCAGCATATCATCCGCAAATGTCAAGATTCTACCTTTTTAGGCATTCAAAATGATGGTCCAAATAAACGTTATTTTGGACACTATCATTAGACTGCTTGCGCTCAGAAATTTCTCCTGAGTAATCAGTATTCATTGTGCATCAGCCTCGTGCAGGACGAATCTCCCTGTCTATTCTGTACATGAATCGGCCAAGCACTCACGTGGCTTGGACAATGTTAAATTTCTCCAAAATATCATGCACAACAATATGAAAACAGTTTTCACACTGACACAGTAAAGACAAGTTGAAACAATAGGTAACAGAAAATCCACATGCTTGAAGTTAGGAATAGTAAACAGAAACAGAAAACTAAAGCAAGCCCTCAGAACAGAAGACAAATGATAAAAAACATGTTGGTATTTTTGAGTTTATAGCTAGGAAATTGTGCCACAAGACTACTTACTGAAGTCGGACACGATGAGATGATAATATCTCACCAGTACAGCTTCCCGGGTTTGCTATACATGCTTGCATCTGAGGTTTTTGTTGGCAATGCTTATAATTTAAATACTGTTTTCATCCATAACTCTATTTTCGTTTTCTCTCCTTCCCTTTTCACTTTGGATGATTATCTATTCGTCTTCTGTAACTCCTCCCCTAATTTCACTATTGACTGTAGTGTCTGAAATATGCTTTGCTTCACTGTTCGGAGATGAGATTGCCATTACGTCATACCTTCCGATCTGCAGTCTACACTTGTCTTCCCTATTTGTCGACATTTCTTTGTCTCCATATTGCACATGGGCATCGGGGATGTGGTCAATTTCGACCACCGTTTGGTAAGTTTACACGTCTCGGAATGTAACACCTCTCGGGCCCCTTTTCTCTCTGCTGTAGAATGCGATTCTAACTCTTTGGTAGACAGCAGACTTTGCTTTGTGCGACAGCTCTATGGGTGCCAAATCGTTATAGAATTGAAATGCTGAGCAGTGTGATGAAGTTTTTATTCTTTTCAGTCCATTCCTTTTTGGTTTCATGTGAAATGAGAGATAAGTTCTGATATTGCCAAGGCGTTTTGTCACACCCTTTCTTGGTCTTAGCTGCGGAGTGCGGTCCTTGCAAGACGACTACCACCATGGCATGGAGGTTGGACTTCGGCTGACATTTACCTGACCTGGTGACTGCTACCGTGTGGCGATTGCCCCACTGAACAGTCCCATTCTCAGATGCACTGCTCTGGCTCGGAGGGAAGGCTATAGAATCAACATGAGACAGTACAGGTTCTAGGTCTTAGTTGAGAGATTGGTTCTGATGTTAGTTGTCCTGCAGTTACAGACAGAAGCGTTAACCATATTACTGTAGGGGCTTGTCCCACTCAGTGTTTTGGCTGTTCCATAGCCAGCATGAGGCCTTTTTGGCTGCTTCACCCAGTTGTTTCTTATTCCCGCATTCTTGCCTGTCCTTTGATGCCTGTTTTAGCACGTCATACATGGGTGACTCTTGCGCCTACCTCTATGGCGAATGGATGGATGAATGGAGAGAGAGCGAAGTAGATGAAGAAACAAATGGGGCCTACTCACTCATTATGTATGTAAAAGTAAAGGACCCTCTATAGTCCAGATAAGACTTGTAAATTGAAGGTAAGCGATTGTATTGTTATGTGTGTATACCTGCGCGCACGCACGCATGCACACACACACACACAGATGTATGGATGCACTCACATATTTACATATACACACATAATAGACCTGTGTTATCTTGTTTTGCAGCAATGGATATGTCAGACAGCCATCGCAGACACAACAGTGATAGGGATGTGTCTACACTCAGAGTCAAACTCAGGAAGAACCGTGAACCACATGTGGCAGACGAGTCTGCGCATTGTCCCAATTGTAAGTTTTATTCTTCTGTGGCTTTGTGATGTCGATTCAAGTGAATTGTTCCTGATGCTGTCTTCATGGTAAGTCAGTAGGACACTCATGTACCTCTGCTGTTCTAGTTTTCATCCATCCCCTAGAGTTGTGACATTGACCTGGTCAGGCCAGTCGAGGGCATAAGTTCAAGTATTCCTGTACATCTTTTACCTGTATACTGTAAGGTAGAAGTACAAGGCTGCAAGGCCATTTTTGTCCTGTATAAACTGGCACCTGGCTGTCTTGACAGACGATAGTTTGATACATTGTTCTTAAAAAGGCATAATAACTACAGACCATGGTGGTAGTGAATGTGACTGATCAGACCAATTCGCACTGTAAATGTTCGTCCACAATGGATGCACGTAAAGACATGGTCATTTCCACTATCATGCACCATCTTATGTCTTATATGCTCAGTGTGTGACCTGTTGGCAATCATTTTCTCCTTTGTCGTTATTCCATTTCTGATCATTGCCCCTCCATGCAACACAATCAGCTGCGACTTGCTCCCAAGGTGCGATATCAATGTCTGTATCAATCATGCCCCACTTAAACACATCTTTTATCGTAGTAGAAGCTTGTGAAATTGAAGGTGAGCGATTGTATTGTTATGTGTGTATACTTGCGCGCACGCGCACAGAGAGAGAGAGAGAGAAAGATGTATGGATGCACTCACATATGTACATATACACACATAATAGACCTGTGTTGTCTTGTTTTGCAGCAATGGATATGTCAGACAGCCATCGCAGACACAACAGTGATAGGGATGTGTCTACACTCAGAGTCAAACTCAGGAAGAACCGTGAACCACATGTGGCAGACGAGTCTGTGCATTGTCCCAATTGTAAGTTTTATTCTTCTGTGGCTTTGTGATGTCGATTCAAGTGAATTGTTCCTGATGCTGTCTTCATGGTAAGTCAGTAGGACACTCATGTACCTCTGCTGTTCTAGTTTTCATCCATCCCCTAGAGTTGTGACATTGACCTGGTCAGGCCAGTCGAGGGCATAAGGTCAAGTATTCCTGTACATCTTTTACCTGTATACTGTAAGGTAGAAGTACAAGGCTGCAAGGCCATTTTTGTCCTGTATAAACTGGCACCTGGCTGTCTTGACAGACGATAGTTTGGTACATTGTGCTTCAAATAGGCATAATAACTACAGCCCATGGCAGTAGCGAATGTGACTGATCATCCACAATGGATGCATGTGAACACATGGTTATTTCCACAATCGCGCACCATTGTCCGTCTTACATGCTCGATGTGTGGCTTATCTGTAATAATTTTCTCCTAGAGAGTAGAGGCCAACCCCGAGATCTTTTACCCATCTGTAATTCACCAAAAAAGATGTCCTTTGGTATTCTACCATCATCCATCCTTCTAAGATGTCCTATCCATCTGAGTCTACGAAGACTGAGCATGGAATAAACCATTACACAAAATGATCTTTCCAATACTTTAGTATTTGTGATTTTGTCTTGCCACTTGTTACCAAGTATTCTTCGCAGACACCGCATATGAAAGCTGTTTAAACGTTTCTCTTCGTGTGAGTAAGTTGACCAGGCTTCACCGCCATAAAGAAGAGTACTAAGGGAGGTTAACATGGCTGAATGAATAAGAACATGTGTTCTTAAACATCCAGTGTGTTGATGCCAAGGTAAGGGGTTCAACCCCTACACCGGACAGTTGGACTAAAATGTTTACCTCTCATCCATGACTTGGGGACGTCAATTACAGTTCCTCTGAAATTGGAGTAGATTTACCAGATGGCGAGGGACACTGTTAATAGGGAAAGCTAATCCACACGCAAAATTCAGTCCAGCAATACTAGAAGTAGAGTGTATGGACTACTCTTGAGTTCAGAGTGAGCGAGCACCAAAACAAAAAGAGAGTACTAAGGACACAGGCTTGATAAACAAGTACTTTTGTCTTGGCAATAAGCTTCCTGTTCTCCCAGACTCTTTTTGTTAACCTGTTCATTGTTGTTGAGGTCTTACCAATCCTGATGTTGATTTTCTGATCTAGGGATAATTTGCAGTTTAACACTGATCCTAGATATGTAACATGGTCTACTATCTACAGTTTGATGTCGTCTTCTTTTTGCTAATTGTTAAACCAGATTCAGAATACTCATTGGAGAATGCTGATAGTAGATGTAATTCTTCCTCAGAGCGGGTTGTAATTGCAGCATGATCTGCAAAAAGCAACTCTCTGATCAGTACCCTCTTAAATTTGGTCTTGGCCTTCAATCTCTGAGCATTGTAGAGGCCACTATCTGAGCGTGAGTGAATGTATATACCACCATCCTGATCACAAAAGGCATATTTCAGTAGAAGTGAAAAGTATATTCCAAAGAGGGTGGGAGCTTGTACACAACCTTGCTTAACTCCACTCTTGATTTCAAACTCTTCTGAAGTTGCACCATCAAATTTGATTATACCCTTCATGCCTGTGTGGAATGATTCCACAATGAACAGAAGAGTTGGTGGGCAGCCAATCTTCTTTAGTGCCTTGAACAGACCCTCACAACTGACCAAATCAAATGTCTTTGTGAAATTGATAAAGGCAATAAACAGTGGCTGATTCTGTTCACAGAATTTTTCTTGAATTTGTCGCAATGAGAATATCATATCAATGGTAGATTGGTTCTGCCGAAAGCCACACTGTGATTCGGGGTAAGACTTGATCTCCCAGGACATGGCGTCTGCGCAGAACAATTCTGGCAAATATTTTTCCAACAATACACAGAAGTGAGATACCCCTATAGTTACACTCTGACCCCCCTTGTTCTTGTTGCCATGTCTTTACTAGTGGTTGATTGATGATGAGGCTCATTGCGTTATGGCAGTTCTCTTCACCCTGGTGCACTGGCTCGCTTGCTGGCCGATGCTCAGAACATACTTAACAGAACACTCATAGAATGTTTATTCGCAATACTCACACATCTGGTTCCAGCAGCCGACCATGCATTTACCATACCTTCTGGGCCTATACAAGTACATCATTTCGCAGCTGGCCATCTGACACTTAGCCATTGGTCTTCTGTGCCTATGCTGTTTACACTGGTACTGTCTTTACTGCACTTCACTGTAGTTACTGGTTAGTTGATGATGTAAATGATTGGTGTATTGTTCTTTGTTTGTACTTCTTGATGTTACCTGTTGAAGTTGTCTGTAGCTCATAATGGGAGATTCAGGAGAGTGTGTGTGTTCTTTTGGCTGTCCGCACGTCGAATGGTCTCTGTAGATGAGGTTGCTACCTGTCGTCCTAGGGTAGAAGTACAAGACTACAAGATCTTATTTTCCTCTACATCATAGGGTAGAAGTACCAGACCTCAAGGTTTTATTTCTCTCTACATCCTAGGGTAGAAGTACAAGACTCAAGGTTTTATTTCTCTCTACATCCTAGGGTAGAAGTACAAGACCTCAAGGTTTTATTTCTCTCTACATCCTAGGGTAGAAGTACAAGACTACAAGGTTTTATTTCTCTCTACATCCTAGGGTAGAAGTACAAGACCTCAAGGTTTTATTTCTCTCTACATCCTAGGGTAGAAGTACAAGACTACAAGGTTTTATTTCTCTCTACATCCTAGGGTAGAAGTACAAGACCTGAAGGTTTTATTTCTCTCTACATCCTAGGGTAGAAGTACAAGACTACAAGGTTTTATTTCTCTCTACATCCTAGGGTAGAAGTACAAGACTACAAGGTTTTATTTCTCTCTACATCCTAGGGTAGAAGTACAAGTCCTCAAGATGTTATTTCTCTCTACATCCTAGGGTAGAAGTACAAGATCTTATTTCCCTCTACATCCTAGGGTAGAAGTACAAGATCTTATTTCCCTCTACATCCTAGGGTAGAAGTACAAGACCTCAAGGTGTTATTTCTCTCTACATCCTAGGGTAGAAGTACAAGATCTTATTTCCCTCTACATCCTAGGGTAGAAGTACAAGATCTTATTTCCCTCTACATCCTAGGGTAGAAGTACAAGACCTCAAGATCTTATTTCCCTCTACATCCTAGGGTAGAAGTACAAGACCTCAAGGTGTTATTTCTCTCTACATCCTAGGGTAGAAGTACAAGATCTTATTTCCCTCTACATCCTAGGGTAGAAGTACAAGATCTTATTTCCCTCTACATCCTAGGGTATAAGTACAAGATCTTATTTCCCTCTATGTCAACAACTCATCTGACAGGCATCATCGGATACTTCTCCCACACCATACAAGAAAACTTGCAAGTCGTGTGCGAGGAAAATACATGGTACATTTTATTGCCGTTGGCTCGCTACAAGCATATTACAGTCGCTATTAAACCCACACACAAAGCCACAGAATTACCTATCACTAATTGCTAACGCCTATGCTAATATTCTATCTATTTGGTTACACAAAAACCCCTATCGCTATTCTACGATGTGCACACTACAAGTCCCGTCCCCGGTCTGACGTTCTCTCATCCCGTGGTCACACACCACGCGGATCGACCTTGACCTTGGTGCGTGTTACCTCACATGGCACGTTGATCGGAGCCGTGGTATGTTGAGTGGGCACTCAACTTCTCCGTGGCTACCACGAGGCGTGATGCTGGCGTGATCAGAGTGCTAACTCTCTGAACAACGCCTGCGTGTCTCATGAGAGAATGGTTAACCATCTCTCATTTCATCATCTCCCCTGCCCTTCCCTCGGGCACCGTATCACCTCCTGGACACCTCGAGGTTGACTGCTCTCCCCGGTGGAGGGGTTGCGTTCGAGTCTTTGACACACACCCTCCCCTCCTGTGTTGCGTCATCAACTTTCACTCATTGGTTGTGACGCAAGAGGTTTCTAAAAAATTAGTGTCTCTAATTTTTGTCAAAGACTAGATAATTTGGCTTTGGGCACTGTAATAGACTTCTACTGACTATTGTCACAATGTAGTAATACTTTACTTGGCTACTGGCAATCGCCGCACACTTGTCTGGTTGGCGTGAGCCCTCTTCTCACATGCAATACTATATTCATTAGAGGTATGTCTGAAAAAATTAATCCTGAAAAAAAAAACAGAGCACAAAAGTATGCTAATGCATCACAAGCTGAAAAAGAGATGCACTATTAATCACATTGCATGCCAACATATTAGGTATACTCAACTTAATGTTCCCGAGAATCAGGGAACTGAACTCCGGTAACACAGGTCACCTTGCTTGGCACTTTGGCATAGACACCCGTTTAGTAATCAGGACAACTTGTTTGGTACACCCACATACACATGTGTTAACTGCTCAGCTGTTGTTCACCCTGATTTACAGAGCAGCAATAATTACCAACAGGTAAACGAAATGCTTTTCCCGACAACTAAGGACAATGACTTGCCCACGAACAACTAGAATTTGTGTTAATTAATATTTAATGTCAATGTCCTGTCTTCGTTCTATCAGTATCTGCCTTTCGTCACTAACCTAGTTAATCTATGTAAGTGTTGTGCAGCTCAAGTTTGATCTGCTTGGCCAAAAATAGTTCCCTCGTGACGGTAAACAAAGAAAAAGTTCGATCAAAAATATGAATAACTTCTTTTAAATAAATAAAAATACCATAATAATGTTCAAATAAATAAATATATTCATTTACAAACCCAAATAAACAATTAATAAATAATATAAAGTACAGATTCAGGCGAGCAGCAGCTTGACGATTTTGTAAACACTCGATTGCTGAATGCGAATGACCCAGGAAAACTGCGTGTCAATTATCCTACGTCAGAGGCTCAGCGCTATTTTTAGCTTACAACAATCGATAATGTCGGCTGGCTGTGTATCGCTCCGCCATGAATCATCTTTGGTGTTTCTTCATAAATAAATCGGTAAATACATAAATAAATACAAGAAAATAAGAATATTACTACTTACTGCTTTGAAGAATACATGATTTCATTAAATAAATATTTCATAAACACAATTACACAATATATTTCGTCACGATAGGCACAATTTTAGCTCGCAACTGCACTTTTCTGCACAAATTACCGTCACTGACACAAATTAAACCCTAGTCTAGAGCCGTGGATGAGTGGATTAGCTTGAACTTTCGTTCAAGCTTCACTTCTGACACCACAATTATCCTTGCCTGTCAACAACTCATCTGACAGGCATCATCGGATACTTCTCCCACACCATACAAGAAAACTTGCAAGTCGTGTGCGAGGAAAATACATGGTACATTTTATTGCCGTTGGCTCGCTACAAGCATATTACAGTCGCTATTAAACCCACACACAAAGCCACAGAATTACCTATCACTAATTGCTAACGCCTATGCTAATATTCTATCTATTTGGTTACACAAAAACCCCTATCGCTATTCTACGATGTGCACACTACAAGTCCCGTCCCCGGTCTGACGTTCTCTCATCCCGTGGTCACACACCACGCGGATCGACCTTGACCTTGGTGCGTGTTACCTCACATGGCACGTTGATCGCAGCCGTGGTATGTTGAGTGGGCACTCAACTTCTCCGTGGCTACCACGAGGCGTGATGCTGGCGTGATCAGAGTGCTAACTCTCTGAACAACGCATGCGTGTCTCATGAGAGAATGGTTAACCATCTCTCATTTCATCATCTCCCCTGCCCTTCCCTCGGGCACCGTATCACCTCCTGGACACCTCGAGGTTGACTGCTCTCCCCGGTGGAGGGGTTGCGTTCGAGTCTTTGACACTCTACATCCTAGGCTAGAAGTACAAGATCTTATTTCCCTCTACATCCTAGGGTAGAAGTACAAGATCTTACTTTCCCTCTACATCCTAGGGTAGAAGTACAAGACTACAAGGTTTTATTTCTCTCTACATCCTAGTATAGAAGTACAAGATCTTATTTCCCTCTACATCCTAGGGTATAAGTACAAGATCTTATTTCCCTCTACATCCTAGGCTAGAAGTACACGATCTTATTTCCCTCTACATCCTAGGGTAGAAGTACAAGATCTTATTTCCCTCTACATCCTAGGGTAGAAGTACAAGACTACAAGGTTTTATTTCTCTCTACATCCTAGTATAGAAGTACAAGATCTTATTTCCCTCTACATCCTAGTATAGAAGTATAAGATCTTATTTCCCTCTACATCCTAGTATAGAAGTACAAGATCTTATTTCCCTCTACATCCTAGTATAGAAGTACAAGATCTTATTTCCCTCTACATCCTAGGGTAGAAGTACAAGATCTTATTTCCCTCTACATCCTAGGGTAGAAGTACAAGATCTTATTTCCCTCTACATCCTAGGGTAGAAGTACAAGATCTTATTTCCCTCTACATCCTAGGGCAGAAGTACAAGATCTTATTTCCCTCTACATCCTAGGGTAGAAGTACAAGATCTACAAGATCACCAGTACTATTCAACGTGTATACGGTGCCGATCACTGAACAACAGTTGGATGGGAGGGGTAGGACTCTATCATTCGTTGACGACATCCTCGTGTATCGACAGGGTCGAGATAGACAGGCGGTTGCCAACTATATGCAGGGCGAACTAGATCGAATTTCCTCATGGTGTGCTGATGCCGATGCCCTTGTCAACCCTGCAAAGGCAACGGTTACATGGTTCTCACTAAACAACCATATTGTGAAAACAGACCTGCCGGCAGTAAGAATGTCATAACGAAGGCTCGAAAAGGTTTGGCAGCAATGAGAGTCATGGCGACTGCCAATATCGAGCAAAGACTGCTATTACTTCTGTTCCAAGGACTTGTGCTTTCACGCATCGAGTATGCCCTGGCCATCCTCACTGTCAGCCCTACACAGATTGGAAGACTTGAAAAGGTACAAAACGAAGCCATGCGCATCATTTTGGGCTGCACGAGAGACACCAGCTGTGTAGCAATGAGATACCTCCTTGACTTCCCAACAATGGAACACAGGATCAAGATCTGGAGAGCTCGTGCATACTTAAAAATAAGTGCAGATGAGCAGCACCCTCTGCATGACGCTGTATTCAGAGAAAAGGGTGACAGGCTAAAGAGGGGCAAATCATGGATGGGTCGGGCGGAAGATGTCGTCGGACAGGTCTGCAGTCTTACCAGTATCAACCCCGGCAAGGAATGGGTGCCGGTGCCTCCAGCTTTTAAGTGTACCTTCTCCTGCATTATCACACTCGACAGACGGTGCAGAGAGCAGAACCCTGCCGCTGTCAATGCAGAGGTTAACGCGCTCATCTATGATCACTCAGATAGCCCCGAAGTGCTCATCTATACAGATGGATCTGTTGTAAAGCAGCAGAGAAGTGCGTGGGCATTTACAGCCCGTTCAGCGGGCCGAACCGTTCAAGAATCCAGTGGTGCCCACTCTATGACCACGAGCAGCATGACGATGGAGGTGATGGCAGTTACACAGGCTTTCATATGGCTGGAATCACAGCATTATACCAACGTGTGTGTACTAAGTGATTCAATGAGCATGATTCAGAAGGTCGAAGCTGGATTTGTACGTAGACAGTGGACTGAGTCGCTGCGGAAGTCTGTTGTCCGCAAAGTCACCTTCATCTTCGTCCCGGGACATGCGGGAGTCGAGGGAAATGAACGAGCTGATAAATTGGCTGGCTCTGCACCCCCTGTAGATGGCCAGCCCATGGATCGTGCCGATGTCATTAACGCCCTTAAAGATATGGCGAGAACAGAGGACTTTGACGCCAGTGATTCCACATCGCTTTCCAGGATGAAAGACCTGGGAGTAAGAATCGGCACAGCCAGACGCGAGAGGTACATCGGGAAAACAAAGCGCCTCGTCAACCAACACAGAACTGGCACTATTAGCCACCGGACGCTGATGCATATGCTGGGGGGAGGATCTGAGCACCTATGGGCATGTCCGGAGTGCAACGAAGATACCCCAACTGATAACTGATAACTGAACAAGATCTTATTTCCCTCTACATCCTAGGGTAGAAGTACAAGACTACAAGGTTTTATTTCTCTCTACATCCTAGTATAGAAGTACAAGATCTTATTTCCCTCTACATCCTAGGGTAGAAGTACAAGATCTTATTTCCCTCTACATCCTAGGGTAGAAGTACAAGATCTTATTTCCCTCTACATTCTAGGGTAGAAGTACAAGATCTTATTTCCCTCTACATCCTAGGGTAGAAGAACAAGATCTTATTTCCCCTCTACATCCTAGGGTAGAAGTACAAGATCTTATTTCCCTCTATATCCTAGGGTAGAAGTACAAGATCTTATTTCCCTCTACATCCTAGGGCAGAAGTACAAATCTGCAAGTACAAGTTTTTTTTTTCTATGCAGGTGATACTGGGATGCCTAAGGGACACACTGGTAGTGTGTATGTAATACATCCTAGCCTCACACATGATTGCAGACAGGCTTATTGTGCTGACACAACCAGAGAAGTGTGCAAGCTTGAGAACATTAGGAGAGAAGTGGGTCAGAATGCCAGTGGAAAAGTCAGACCTGTGCAGGGTCATTAATAACATTGCCCAGGAGGGTAACCCGGTCAAGAAATACCTGAAGAAGTTGGATGTGTTGGACGAAAGGTGCAAATATTGCAGCTCTGCTTTAAACAGGCACAATGCAGTTACATCTAAAACAACATTCCGGATGAATGCAGAAAAATATAACATTGCATTCGGATGAAGACACAGTGACAGTGAAAGAAATCAAGGCTGTGCTTCGACGATCAAAAAACAGCGCTCCAGGGCCTGATGGCATAAGATACGACGACATCAATAGGTGTACCGACAACGAGCTAGAGAAACTAGCAGACATGTACAACAACAGTATAGGGAGTGCTAGCATCAAGAAGGAGTGGTTACACAGCTATCTTATTCCCTTGCCGAAGCCTGACAAAGGCCACAAAAAAATTCAGGGATATTGAATTATAACCATGCAGAATGCAATAGGCAAGCTGCTGGAGAAGGTAATTGCCAGGAAAATATCAAGTCAGCTAGAGGCAAGGTGTTTTCCCACCTACCCTGGGTGGGTACCGCCCAAAAAGAGAAACCTGGACCAATGCAGCAGTTTTAGCCCATGATGTCTATGAAGGTTTCCACTCAGGCATTGAAACCTGTGCTGCAGCGATTGATCTTGAGGACGCATACAACAGAGTACCATTGAATTTTTTAATGTTTCAGCTTCTTGAATTAAAAGTAAGTCCATTCCTCCTTAGTTGGATCGCTGCAGCCCTCTTCCAACAGAAAGTAGTTTTTAGATGTGGCAGTTGGACTTCGGAACCAACAACAATATATCCTGGCCTACCACAGGGATCACCATTATCTCCGGTACTGTTCAACGCCTACACAGTGAGAATCACCAGTGAGCAGATCACTGGACCTGGCAGGACATTGTCATATGCCGATGATGTTTTAGTGTATCGTCAGGGTAAGGATAGAGAGCAGGTTGCTGTGGAATTACAAACCGAACTCACTCGCATAAGTACTTGGTGTGATGAAGCTGGGGCAATGGTCAACCCAACAAAGGCAACAGTGACTTGGTTCTTGTTGAATAATCATATTGTCAACACTCCAACACCAACTGTAAAGCTGTGTTCAGAGACGGTGGAAAGAACGCAGGCAATGAATTACCTGGGGATACGGTTTGATCGAAGCCTTGCTTATAATGAGCACATAGACCAGGTGATAACAAAGGCCAAGCGGGGTTTGGCTGCGATGCGGGTGATGGCAGCAGCAAACTGTGAGCAGCGCCATCTGTCTTCTGTACGAGGGGCTGGTCATGTCTGTTTTGGAGTATGCAATGGCAATCCTGACTCTCAGCCGTAAGCAGATAGAAAGGATGGAAAGTATACAGAATGAAGCTATGCGCATTATTCTTGGATGTACAAGAGATACAGCATGCAGGGCGATGCGCTACCTTCTTGATTTTCCAACCATTGAAGAGAGAATACAAGTTTGCAGGGCACGCGCCTACCTCAGAGTTAACGCAAACACACAACATCCACTGCATAGTGAAATTATGAAGTTGAAGGGCAGCAGGTTAAAAAGAGGAAGGTCATGGATGGGTCAAGCCGAAGACATTCTTCAACAGGTGTGTTCACTTGAGGACTTAGAACCTGGCGAGGAGTGGGTACAAGTGCCAACAGATTTCTGCACATCCTTTTCAGTTTGCATCCAACTAGATAGAAAATGCAGACAAGAAAATCCGGCTGCTGTGGAGGCTGAAGTACAAGCGTTGATGTTCGAGAATTTGCTAGACGGTGATGCGGTCATTTACACAGATGGGTCGGTCATCCGACATGTTGGAAGCTCATGGGCCTTTAGGGCTCGGGCCGGAGGGAGAATTCTGAAGGAGGACTCTGGTGCTTTCACTGAAACTACAAGTAGCCTGACTATGGAAGTCATGGCAGTAAGTAAAGCAATAACATGGCTCGAGACACAGACATTCACTAGGGCATGTTTCCTTAGCGACTCAATGAACATGATCAAGAGGGTAGAGGAAGGGTCGATCCGAAGAGAATGGTTGCTGCCTCTGGAGCGGTCTCGGCTGGCAAAGATTAGATTCATCTTCGTGCCAGGGCATGCGGGAGTACAAGGAAATGAGCGGGCTGACAAGCTCGCAGGTAAGGCTACTGTGGAAGGCGGACGCGCCATGGACCAGGCTGACATTCTGAATGCTCTACGAGAAGTAAGACTTTTGCGTGAACCAAGTGATGACTGTGAATCTACAACCATGGCCAGACTGCGAGAACAGCAAATTAAAAGAGGGGTGGCCAAACAAGAACACTACGCAGGAAGCCAAAGAAGATTGATAAACCAACACAGAACTGGCGTCATTAGCCGCTACACGCTGCGGGATTTG
Source organism: Cepaea nemoralis (assembly GCA_014155875.1). Taxonomy (NCBI): domain Eukaryota; kingdom Metazoa; phylum Mollusca; class Gastropoda; order Stylommatophora; family Helicidae; genus Cepaea; species Cepaea nemoralis. Next base: position 408,192 of record JACEFZ010006263.1, on the reverse strand, counting down.
CTGAGGAGGGGATCCGAGCACTTATGGACTGAATGGTTCGATGTGCAATGAGGATGATCTGTCGACTAACTAACTAACTAGGGTAGAAGTACAAGATCTTATTTCCCTCTACATCCTAGGGCAGAAGTACAAATCTGCAAGTACAAGTTTTTTTTTTCTATGCAGGTGATACTGGGATGCCTATGGGACACACTGGTAGTGTGTATGCAATACATCCTAGCCTCACACATGATTGCAGACAGGCTTATTGTGCTGACACAACCAGAGAAGTGTGCAAGCTTGAGAACATTAGGAGAGAAGTGGGTCAGAATGCCAGTGGAAAAGTCAGACCTGTGCAGGGTCATTAATAACATTGCCCAGGAGGGTAACCCGGTCAAGAAATACCTGAAGAAGTTGGATGTGTTGGACGAAAAATGCAAATATTGCAGCTCTGCTTTAAACAGGCACAATGCAGTTACATCTAAAACAACATTCCGGATGAATGCAGAAAAATATAACATTGCAATGAAAATGCAAGGTTTTGGCGGCAGGTTGCACTGAATGGGAGGTGCAACAGTTGATCCATGACAATTAGCTACCAGGTGATGTAATCATCTACACAGATAGTTCTGTGCTAAAAGGTAAAAGCAGTGCCTGGGGGTTTGTGGAGAAGTTTGGTGGACAGTGTTTGTGGTGCAGGAGAGCCTGGCATATGATACCATAACATCTAGTCTGATAATGGAGGTGGAGGCAGTCATGGCAGCATTCTGCTGGCTGGAGGACAAACAGCACATGCATATCGTAATTGTAACAGACTCACAAAGTATGATGAGAAAATTGAAGACAAGCTTGCTTCGTGGAGAGTGGCAGGCTTCCTTTCAACAATCAAAAAGTAGAGAGCATTTGTTGGATTTTCTCCCAGCACATGGTGTGGTGGGAAACGAGCAGGCCAACAGGTTGGCTGAGTCTGTACCCATTGGTAAGGAATTGGTGCATGATAAGGCAGATCTGGTTGGGGCTGTTTGGAATAGTGTATAGTGCAGAGGAAGGGGTAGATCACCACTCTTGGAGAGAATGGTGCTACAGGGAGTGACCAGAGGCACTTAAAACTCAGAGAAAAGTCCAGACAAATGTATGATCAGTATAACCACTATTATTGGGACCTCTTCGCTGGTTGTTGCAGATGACGGAGCATGTATGGTAGTGTCCTGAGTTATGTGAAGTCAGTTCTTGACTCCTTTCAACTAAACTCTGTGCATTTAAGAAGCCAACATAACATCGTCGGCATTTTGTTAGCAATTATTTGTTTTACTTCTTAAGATGTTGATGTAAAGCGTGGCAAAAGGGTGGATCTACCAGACTTAAAAGCTGTGGATCTATCAGTCAGCACCCAGCCTACGAAACAGTCACTGAAGCGCTGCCGAAACCAATCAGTATATAAGCCGAATGCTTGCACCATGTAAGTTATGTTGTTATGTAATATCTGTTATTGTTACTTACCATTGGGTACACGCCATGTTTTGGCTGGTGAATCCTCTGTAAGACTGAATTTCAACACATGAGTTAAAAGCAGTGCATTTATGATAATCTGAGCTCTGAAATGCAAAGAATACCTTGGACAGACAGAAAAACCAACGAGCAAATCCTAAAAGAAGCAGATAAAAACTGTAAACTCATTAGAGAATTTAGATGTAGACAGTCACAATTTTTTGGACTCGTTATGAGAAGAAATAAAATAGAGAACTTGGTGGCAACTGGTAAGATTGAGAGAAAAAGAACGTAGGGAAGACAGAGAGGTAAATATCTGGATGGCTAGGTTGAGACCAGTGCATGGAGCTAATCCATTACTCTGGTGATCGTGTCAGATGGCGTAACATGACACCCCCCCCCCCCACGCTTATTGGCATGGCACATGATGATAGTGAGCTGTGATACAGACTTGCATCTATCAGAGTGAGGTTGGGGTAGAGACTCTCCTCCCACCCCGATACTGAAGTACCATGAGTTGAGTTGAGTCAAGAACCGACATTACAGCACTCAGAACATTCCCATACATGCTCTCTCCTAATCTGCAGCAGCCAAGGCAGGATCTGGGTGACACTCAGTACTTCAATGACAGGCCAGACGGATACATAATCAGATTTCAACTGGTATCATTAGTATTGGGACTCTTCGCTGGTTGTTGAAGAAGAGGACAGAGCATTATGGGAATGTCACGAGTGTTGTGATGATGGTTCTTAACTCAACTCAACTCGATGCCATTAATTATCTACGTATATTGTTTGTTGTTTTTGTGTGTGTGTAATACATCATAGAAATAACTTCATTGCTTGTCCTTTACAAGACATTGCCATCAACCCCAGCATTTTTTGTCTGTCTGTGATTTACTAGACAGTATTAAAGTAGTTTACCATGGCTTTCTTGACGGCCAACACAGTCAAAATACCATCAAAATCAACGCAAAGCAATCTGTTTCCAAATTGCCCACAGCTGGTTTCGAGCTCCGGTTGATGGGAATTATGAAACTGTCTGGTTCACTATCCCCAAAAGTCACAAATCAGATTATCATAGGAAAATACATCACCAAATAATTCAAAGCTATCACTGCCACTAGCGTATCAAAGATAAAGGCTAGGGATTGAACACTATGCCCCTGCCATATATTCACTCAGGGATAGGTATCGACATACTGCTGCACTGAGTCCTTTCACAGGGGTGATCTCATGATTGGTTCTCTAATATTCAAGCCAGCATTTACTCATGACAGTCATTCTTAATGTGTTTCACACAAAATTAACACATTAATTCACAGATCTCAGTTGTCCTTCCTTGTTTTCACAGCAGCCCAGAAATCTTGAAGGACATAGAGGATGTCCAACAGAGCAAGGGAGGATCTGCTAAAGAAGCCGAAATCTGCCGATCTTACGACACTCAGGTGAGAATATCATATTGGCTTCTAAAAATATGCTGCCAGCAGCATCTATTCTATATACCCCATTGCGCGAAAAGTGGCTCTTTTTTATAATTATTTTACTATTTTGAGTTTGAACAAACATGTTAGGGTAATTCTATGTTGGGTGTCTAAGTGGTCGCGATGATTAATGTGCTCACTCTTAAACTTCCAGTAGTTGATGGCAGCGTATAGAGTTCAGCCCCTTCATTGGTCAGGTGGAATTCAACATCGACTTCCTGTCCATAAAGCAATGACAAATTACTGGACGTGAAATTGTCTAGAAAACCAACCTGGGGTTGAGGTTGATTGTGATGTTCTGCAAAGGACATACAACATTAAAAAAACCATGTTTGTAACACTGAACCTATCATGTGTTGTAACATTGAACCTAACATGTGTTGTAACACTGAACCTACCATGTGTTGTATCAATGAAACCCATCATGTGTTGTAACACTGAACCTACCATGTTGTAACAATGAAACCCATCATGTGTTGTAACACTGAACCTAACATGTGTTGTAACACTGAACCCACCATGTGTTGTAACACTGAACCTAACATGTGTTGTAACAATAAAACCCACCATGTGTTGTAACACTGAAACCCACCATGTGTTGTAACACTAAACCCACCATGTGTTGTAACAATGAAACCCACCATGTATTGTAACAATGAAACCCACCATGTGTTGTAACACTGACACCCACCATGTGTTGTAACACTGACACCCACCATGTGTTGTAACACTGACACCCACCATGTGTTGTAACACTGACACCCACCATGTGTTGTAACACTGACACCCACCATGTGTTGTAACACTGACACCCACCATGTGTTGTAACACTGACACCCACCATGTGTTGTAACACTGACACCCACCATGTGTTGTAACACTGAAAGCCATCATGTGTTGTAACACTGACACCCACCATGTGTTGTAACACTGACACCCACCATGCATGCTGAAGGAGACAACCAGGGAGGGTTGGCGTGAGACTGGCTACCTTATCCCATAGAAAACTCTAGCTGCCAAGTTTAACCACTCATGAACAAGTATACAAACGCCTGGGCGTGAGTTGGTTGAGATGAAAGACAGGAGGAGGATCTCATGATTGATACTCCCTTAGAGTTTGGAAAGTGGTAGGTCTTCATATACTAAGCCCTGGCACCATGAGGTGAGTTGAGCAGCTCCCTTCTTTATCTTTCCTTCCCAGACAGTTCTGATAATCAAGTTTCAAATCATTATTGAACACAGAACAGATTCAGCCGCTGCTAGAAAATGAAATACTGTGTCAATAAAATGCTGTATCCACAATGAGAGGTCAGCATGGCCGAGTGGTTTAATGTTCTCTCGCTTAAACTTCTTGTGCCCTCTCTGTGGAGTAGTGAGTTCATTCAACTCCCGAGTCAGTTGGACTTATGTGGAATTTTTCTTAACAAATAAAACAAAACAACCGAAGGTAAAATTGTCCAGAAAATCAGTCTGGGGTTGATTGCAATGTCCTGTAAAGGATATGCTAAATTTGTTTGGCGTTGATGGATCTCCCAAAGCCTTGCTTGTCTGTCTGGTTGTACACTCTGACAGACTCCTGTTCAGTCGTCTCTTAAAATTGTCTTCTCGCTTGTATCGTCTGCCTTTTTCTCACTCGACCTTCAGCTTTTACCTTCAGTCAATATTTTATATAGATGTCATATCTTTTAATGTAGACGAAATATCTCTGTCTCAGTATTCTTTCTTTCTTCAGTTTTCATTTTAAGACTTCAATATTTACTTTTGTTTCCATGAAACTCATTATTCTCTCTCTCTCTCTCTCTCTCTCTCTCTCTCTCTCTCTCTCTCTCTCTCTCTCTCTCTCTCTCTCTCTCTCTCTCTCTCTCTCTCTCTCTCTCTCTCTCTCTCTCTCTCCACTGCTTTGTATATATATATATATATATATATATATATATATATCAGTGAAGATCGTGTAGAGGAATGTTATAATGACAAGGAGAATGCTTTGAAGACATGTAAGAAATAAACATCATAATGGGTGACTTCAGTAATGAGGGAGGATACAGACTGGTAGAATGGACAAAAGAGCATGAAATGATTGTCAGAGACACCTGGTTTAAGCAAAATTCAAGAAGATTATGGGCATGGAGGAGTCCTAACAGCAGGATTAGACATCATATTGATTATATCCTAATTAGCAGGTTTCAAAATGCGTTAACAGTCGTAAAAACAGTTCCAAAAGCAGACTGTTACAGTCATCACAGATTGAATGTAGGCACATAAAAAGTAAAGTTAAAGGAGTTCGAATATGCAGCAGGATACCCTACATTTGATCTAATCTGTGTATATTGAAAAATGACAAGGAAATACAAGACAATTTTAACATAGAAGTAAAGAACAGATTCGATGTATTGTCTGATCTAGAGATCTTATTTCAGTATGTGGATGATCAATGGGAAATGTTGAAGAATTCAATCAATTTGGCTGCAGAAACAACTATCCCAAAATTAAAGAAAGTAGGTCGTAAGAAATAGATAACTGAAGAAATTTTACGACTAATGGAAACAAGAAGACACAACATATATATATTCCAACATCATGTATTAGTTGGTGTGCTGACACCTTTCCGTGCCGTGACAAACAGCTGTCAAAAATTTTCTCTCACTGTCTTCCTCTGTCTCTCTTTCTACAAAACTTTCCACTAGTTACATATTCAAGTTTTTCTCTTCTCGTGGTGTTGCCGAAACATGACGACTTCCTCATTCTGATGTTTGTGATCAGTTGTCTTTCAAAACATTTACATTTCTTATTTTGGCTGTTCATGGAATTTTCAGCATTCTTATGTAAAACCATATCTCTGAGAAGTGTAAGGGATATTTTTGCTAATTTACTAATTGTGGAGTTTTTTCTGTCCAGGGCATAAAGAAATTCTTAATTTCTCAGGCTCAAGACCCTCATGTCCTACGCCACAAGGTATTATAGGCAGTAAATGACAATTTTTTTACAAGTTGTCCAGGTTCATCACTGGCACCTTGCTGTCTTGACAAACGATAAATGAATCACCGAAAAGCGAGAAGTAGATTGTGAGCTCTACTAGAGCACGACTACAAGAAACAAAATGGACTTTGCGCCCAAAGCCTTCGTCAGCACAGAACATGCAAACAAAAATAGACTAACAAATATACGAAAGACACTAAATGAAAGTATTAATTGCACTTATTTGTGTCCTTGCTTGAGCGGCTATCCTAGCAAGGGCACAGATAAGTGAAATTAATACTTTCATGTAGTGTCTTTTGTGTATTTGTTAGTCTATTTTTGTTTGATGTTCTGTGCTGATGAAGGCTTGGGATCTGCGCTGCCATGACATTTAGTCTTTAGGTCGCATTTCTTCACACTAGGATAAGGCTTATGCCCTTCTAATTGTACTCCGTCACCCAAAGCCGTTGGCACCAAGTGGGGTGTCGGGTTTGGCGAGTGCCACCCAACATTCAGCGCTAACAGGAAGCAGCAAGGATCTATTTCCCTGTAACATGCAAAAATTGTTTTTCTAACCTTCTCTCTCTCTCTCTCTCTCTCTCTCTCTCTCTCTCTCTCATCATGTTCCTCTTGTACCTTGCGGTGTCGAGGTGAAGTATAAACTTCGTGAGAGTGCCCGGTTATGGGCTTCGTATATCGACATTCCCATGGATTCTGTTATTCCCTCCGTCCAACGTTTACGTGGTCGGCCTCTTCCTCTGTTTCCATCTGGTCTGTACATCATTGCTTGTTGTGGCATGCTGTTGACTGGTAGCCTACATGCATGGCCAAACCATTTGACGTGCTGCTTTCTAATGAAATCTAGAGCAGCTTTAACCCCCACTTTAGTCCTGATTTCTTCATTTCTGATCTTATCTCTTCTTGATACGTTGAGTATTCTTCTCAGGAACCTCATTTCTGTTGTTGTGATTTTTCTTTTCTCTTTTTCTGTCATTGTCCAGGTTTGGCATTGGTAGCAGAGAGTTGGTAGGAAGATTGTGTTGTAAAGTGCTTTCTTAGTAGTTATTGATACATGTTTGTTCTTTAGTATTGGTGCCATTTGTCCAATGAGTTGATTTGCCTTATTGCACCTATTTTCGATCTCGTCTTCTGATCTGCCATTTGATGATATTATACTTCCTAGGTACTTGAAGCTCTTTACTTGTTTCAAGGGATGTTCGTTTAGGTGAATTGTTGCTGTTTGTTCTTCTTTAGTTATAGTCATTACCTCTGTTTTGCTTGTGCTAATTTTCATGTTATGTTCCCTACACATTTCGTTTAGACTATTCATGTGGTCTTGTAATTCAGCTTCTGATTTTGCTATTAGTGCTTGGTCGTCCGCAAACAGGAGTTCTCTAATGGTTAGATTTGCAGATGGTGGTTCTTCTGTGTTCTCGTCATGCGGTATTCTTGCTGTCTCTGCTTGGCTTCTAACCTTAAGGACAGGTATTGCACCACATGTTCTTTACTTTATAAAATGCAGTTTCTGCTTGTCCAATATCTGGGTCCCATATTGGTGCATTTCCAGGAAAGGGTTGAAACTGTGTTTAGTGTTCAGTACAGTAATGACCAAAATATATGGGGAATTTTCTTACAAAGAGTATTGTTGCTGCACGATAACACCCATAACACACATACAGTGGATACACTGATTTGAGGTCTTGAAACATCCAGCATACATACAGTGGATACACTGATTTGAGGTCTTGAAACATCCAGCATACATACAGTGGATACACTGATTTGAGGTCTTGAAACATCCAGCATACATACAGTGGATACACTGATTTGAGATCTTGAAACATCCAGCATACATACAGTGGATACACTGATTTGAGGTCTTGAAACATCCAGCATACATACAGTGGATACACTGATTTGAGGTCTTGAAACATCCAGCATACATACAGTGGATACACTGATTTGAGGTCTTGAAACATCCAGCATACATACAGTGGATACACTGATTTGAGGTCTTGAAACATCCAGCATACATACAGTGGATACACTGATTTGAGGTCTTGAAACATCCAGCATACATACAGTGGATACACTGATTTGAGGTCTTGAAACATCCAGCATACATACAGTGGATACACTGATTTGAGGTCTTGAAACATCCAGCATACATACAGTGGATACACTGATTTGAGGTCTTGAAACATCCAGCATACATACAGTGGATACACTGATTTGAGGTCTTGAAACATCCAGCATACATACAGTGGATACACTGATTTGAGGTCTTGAAACATCCAGCATACATACAGACATACAGTGGATACACTGATTTGAGGTCTTGAAACATCCAGCATACATACAGTGGATACACTGATTTGGGGTCTTGAAACATCCAGCATACATACAGTGGATACACTGATTTGAGGTCTTGAAACATCCAGCATACATACAGTGGATACACTGATTTGAGGTCTTGAAACATCCAGCATACATACAGTGGATACACTGATTTGAGGTCTTGAAACATCCAGCATACATACAGTGGATACACTGATTTGAGGTCTTGAAACATCCAGCATACAGTCCAGACTTGACACCATTGGACTTGCACTTGTCTGGACCCTTGAAAGAACATTTGCAGGGTCGGAGGTTTACAGATGACAATGAGTAATAGAGACTGTAAAATTTATTTAAGCCCACACCTGAAACATTATCTAGTGCACTGGACTGATTTTTGCATGTGGATTAGCTTTCTCTATTTTCAGTGTCCCTCACCATCAGGCGAACCCACTCCGACTTCTGAGGTACTTGTAATTTACATCTCAAAGTTAAGGACAAGAAGTCAACATTTTAGTCCATTTGACCTGTATAGGGGTTGAACCCGCTACCTTGGCATCAGCACGGAGGGTGTTTAAGAATGAACGCTTTGATCCATTCAGCCATGCTGACCACCAGTATGTGTTTGATTTTGCAGCACTTCTCCCACATGCACAACTTGACCGCCGTCCCTAGCATGATAATGACCAGTGGCACGTTTGGAGTTGTTTCCAAGTTTAAGGATTCTCAAACTGGCAGCCGCGTGATACTGAAACAGGTATGATCTTTAAAATTACATGTCACTCTATGGTTCTATGCTTCTCCCACTGTTCGCTCATGGCTACAATTCTACAAAAAAGCTACAAAAAAGTTGAATTTGCTTCAGTGCTGTCCAACAAGTAATCTTTAAAATTCCAACGCCCGTTTCCAATTCTTTATATTCATGATGACGTTTCTTCAGGCCATGACAATTTGGACACTTATAGGGCAGGTGAAAACACCATCATCATCAGCACCACCACCCACACACACACACCCACCCACCCACCAAATTTAGACAAAATAGCTACTGAATGCAGCAGCCAAGAAGCTTAATAACAAGTTCAAAGGTTTAAATTCTTGATGATATATATATATACTAGCTGACCTGGTCCGGCTTCACCCAGCCCCTGGCGGGGATCTGTCTCTATCTATCTATCTATCTATCTATCTATCTATCTATCTATCTATCTATCTATCTATCTATCTATCTATCTATCTATCTATCTATCTATCTATCTATCTATCTATCTATGTCTGTCTGTCTGTCTGTCTAATCTATCTATCTATCTATCTATCTATCTATCTATCTATCTATCTATCTATCTATCTATCTATCTATCTATCTATCTATCTATCTATCTATCTATCTATCTGGAAACTGCAGACATTTGAATTTGAATGGCATATCTGTTGGAATCATTGGGATGTGAGGCAACAGTACATCTTCTCCTTTAAATTTCACACTTAAAATTGTAGCTTTGATGATATTGTTCAGAGTTAGAAAATTTTCACGTATCTTATCTAAAATAGATCAAACTTTGAAGATGCCTTAAAGTTTTTATCACTTTGTTTATACCAGATACGGCTGTGGAGTATATGTCTCTAAAATAGATCCATTATTTTTACGAAAACTTTGAAAATCGGATGGACCATACGGGAACGCATAAAGGACACATACACAAACATTCTCTTTTATATATATATATATGACTGACTGACTCACTGACTGACTCTCTCTCTCACTCTCTCTCTCACTCTCTCTCTCACTCTCTCTCTCACTCACTCACTCTCTCTCTCACTCTCACTTACTCTCTCTCTCTCTCTCTCTCTCTCACTCTCTCTCTCTCTCTCTCTCTCTCTCTCTCTCTCTCTCTCTCTCTCTCTCTCTCTCTCTCTCTCTCTCTCTCTCTCTCTCTCTCTCTCTCTTTCTTTCTTTCTTTCTTTTTGGGTGAATTACAGATGGGTAAAAGATCTCAGGGTTGGCCTCTACTACAGTACAAAGATGCGTGTAAGTGGGACATGATTGATACAGGCATTGATATTGCACCTTGGGAGCAAGTTGTCACTGATTGCGTTGCAAGGAGTGCAAAGATCAGAAATGGAATGAAGACTAGGGAGAAAATAATTGCTGCTAGCTGAGCATGTGAGATGTCACACTGTGACATCCTGTAAAAGAACATGCAACTAACTTTAAAAAAAAACTAGTTTACAGTTTTTTGTTTTGTTTCCAGATTCAGAAGAATTCCAAGAGGGAGTTTGAGAATGTGAAGAACGAGATTATAGTTCCCCTACTGTGCGCTGGCGCGGAAAACATTGCCAGATTTTTTGGCATTTACTGCATTGGTGACGTGTTTCTGATGGTCATGGAGGATGCAGGTAATTTCAAAATGTAATACTGGCAAGACATGGCAATATGCGAGTCTTTATGTGCCAGGATGCACTTGACTAGCACCTTGCCATCTAGACAGGCGATAGTTTGTAAAATGGGGTTATCTCTCCATAACACAAAGCCTGGGCTAAATTTAGAGACCATGTGTTGCCCATGCAGCATGATCCCTCTCTTGGCCTGTCTAGTTTACTCCAGAGGAAAGGTGACACCAATACGTCTGGAACAAGACAAGCTACAGAAGCTGTCGGATCAGCAAAGCAATGCTCTGACTGTCCGCCTGTCAAAGCTTCCATCCTAGACCAGCTGCCAAACAAGGCTTAGCTGCTCTGCCATGACATTTAGTCTTTAGGTTGCATTTTCTCACACCAGGATAAGGCTTGTACCCTGCCAACTGCGCTCTTCCGCCCGAAGCCGTTGGCACAATGTGGGGTGTCGGGTTTGGTGAGCGCCGCCCAACATTCGGCGCTGACAGAAAGCAGGTAGTACCATCTACTGTTATACGGTAGCTTAGTCATTTCTGACAAAGACCTGACACCACAGGATGCACTATGTATAGTACTATATTATCATCATCATGTGCCCTGCCAGCTAGCATAGGCATTCATGGCTCTCTACAGATCTCGGTCTTTGGTGTTCTGGATCAACTCTGCTGATGATATTCCTCCATGCCACTGTCTAAGGCATGCAACATCATTTCTTTTGGCCTGCCTCGGCCTCGTTTCCCATTGATCTTTCCAATTGTCACGATGTTCTCCAATGCTTCTCTTCTCATCACACGAGCAAAGAAAACTATTTTAGTAATACATACAGACACTAAAATAGATATATACTAAAGGATGGTTATTTGGTTGAGTATCTTCTGGAAAATAGAATTTTAACTCTTAGGTCTGATGCAGTGACATTTGTGTCAGCTGAGCCTTGAGTTGAGTCAAGAACCGAGATCACAACACTCAGGTCATTCCCATACATCCTCATCTTCAACAGCCATGTGACCGACACTCAGGACTCCGAAGATATGTCAAACAGAGACATAATGCCGGCACTGTGGCTTAGAGGCATAACATGTGTTTCACAGTTCCCAGACATACCATAGGTTCAAAATCAGTTGCAGGTGACTTAGAAGCAGACCACGTTGTATTGATTTCGATTGTATGAGAAGATGGTCGTTCAGAAAGCAATGGTAAACTACTGAACGTAAAAATTGTCTAGTAAATCACAAATACTTAAACAATGCTGGGGTTAATTGCTGCTTCCTGTAAAGAATATGCAGATAACATTTTAAATACAGGGACAATCTATCTTCTCATATGATGAAAAACTTGGGTGCCCCAATGTACAAATTGCACATTTTAAAAATCCTTCATCTGCTGGTAACCAAAACAACAAGCTGTATAGGTTGCCGCCATGGCCAAATTTCAAAATTAGCAAACCTACTTCAAAATAAACTAAATTTATAACATGTGATTCTGGTATGCACACACACCTGGATCCTCACTGGTTCCACAGAGTTTGTGTACTGTGCTGAGATTCTCCTTGTGTGATCTATGGGAGGAGACCGAAGCGCTTATGAAGGTATCTGTTTGCAAGTAATTCTTTACCTTTGTCTAAACTACAACTACATATGTTCCTCATCATCGTCATCATGTGCCCTGCCGACAAGCGTGGACAATCATGTTTTATCATCTCACATGATCACCAGAGTTATGGATCAGCTCTGTGTTTTTGTTTTGATTATGCTGTGTGGCCAAACCATCTAGATATTTACCTCTCTGCCTTTCCCTTTTCTGTTTCCCCCAATCTTGCCATTTGTCACCAAGTTCTCCAGTTTATTTCTTATCATAACCTGTCAAAATATCTTGACTACCTACGTCTAATTTCTCTAATAAGTTTAAGGTTTTCATTTGTTTCTTGTAGGACTTGCTCTTTGGTTTTTCTGTTTTGTCCATGCATTCTTTGCATTTTCCTCAGAAACCATATTTTCACTGCCATTAGATGCATTTCATCCCATAGCTCATTGTCCATGTTTCACAGCCATACAAAAGTACAAGTTCCATGCAGCACCTCAACACTTTTTCTCCGTTTCTACTAGGTATTTCCTTGCGCCAGCTGATCAATAACCAGACTAGCTGGCCTATGATTTCGGAGCATGGCAGAATTGAGATGATCATGCTGGGTTTGAACAAAGCCATTCTTACCATGGTATCGCTTAATATCACCCATCGTGACATCAGACGTAAGTACCATATGTCTTCCTTCATTTTCTTTAGTTTTCATTCATGGTCTTCAATAATTTGTCCCAAGTACATATACACTGTTTTCTCATCTGAAATATCATATCACTTATTGTGACATCAAACATAAGTACCGTGTTAACCATCATCTTCTTTAGTCACGATCTGTCCTGAGTACAACCACACTTTTCTTATCTGGCATCTCATAACATCACTCATAGTGACATCAAATGTGAGTACTATATGTCATGAGTTGTCTTCTTTAGTCTTCATTCGTGGTCTTGGTGCAAAACACATTTGACTCATAAGGCATCTCATAACATCACCCACCCATTTGTGACATCAGATGTAACTACCATGTTATCCATCATCTTCATTAGTCTTCACTCATGATCTTAGAACAAAAACACTTTTCTCATCTGACATGTCATCACATCACTCATTGTTACATTAAACATAAGTAGCGTGTTATCTATCACCTTCTTTAGTCGTCTTTCATGGTCTTCAATTGCCCCAAGTAAATGTACACTGTTTTCTCATCTGAAATATCATATCACCCAGTGTGACATCAAGCGTAAGTCTGTTTGTCCATCAAGAATGATGATGACCATTCATTTCATCTAGTGGAGTTGAAGGTATGGAGCCGTGGGTTCTAAGATGGCTGATAAGGCCTATTTTGGCTCGAAATGTTCTTTGACAATGTGGGCAAAGAATACTTGACGTTTCTGGAGGAGAATTTCCTGCAGTGGTTTTTCTGTCCTGCGTTTTCTTCACAGCTCTTGCAGTCTTGGTTGCCTCACATATGACTGCACCCTTGCGTAATGATGCACGCCACAAATTTCGGTCTCTGGCTGCAGCCTCCCAGGTGTCATGATGAATTCCAAAAACATTCAGTGAGATTTTCAGAGTGTCTTTAAAGCGTTTCCTCTGGCCACCTTGGGAGCGTTTACCACAACGCAGTTCGCTGTAAGAAATTCTTTTAGGGAGCCTGTGATCTGGCATGTGAGTCAGGTGACCAGCCCAGCGAATCTGATTCTTCATCAGTAGAGTGTGGATACTGGGCATGGATGCTCTTTCTAGGACTTCAGTGTCTGGAATCTTGTCTTGCCATTTAATCTTCAGTAAGCTTCCTTAGGCAGACTGTGTGGAAGTGGTTTAATTTCCTAGCGTGTTGCTGAGAAACAGTCCAGGTTTCACAAGCATATAGCAGTGTGGATAATACAACTGCTTTGTAGACTTTTAGCTTTGTTTGCAGGCTTATTCCAGTTCTGTCCCATACATTCTTGTACAGTCTGCCAAAGGCCAGCACTGGCCTTGGAGATTCTTGCATTCACTTCGTCATCAATTGTGACAGCTTGTGACACAGTGCTGCCAAGATAGGTGAATTTGTCCACAACACTTAGTCTATGATCATTCACTTTGATATTCGGCACAGTGTGATTATTCCCTGGAGCTGGCTGGTACATAACTACAGTCTTCTCCAAGTTGATATTGAGCCCAAAGTTGGCACAGGCATGTGAGAAAGCTGAAACATTATGTTGCATGTCCGCCTCTGAGTTGGCGTATAGAGCGCAATCATCAGCAAACAGGAGCTCTCTGACTGGTGTCGCTGTTAATTTTGGTTTTAGCTTTCAGCCTTCTGAGATTGAATAACTTTCCATCCATACGGTAGTTGATGTCTATTCCAATGTCGTCGTTCTCGAAGGCATTCATCAACATGGCTGAAAACATGAGGCTGAACAGTGTTGGTGCCAGGACACATCCTTGCTTCACTCCATTGGTGACAGGAAAGGGTTCAGACAGTTCACCATTTTCCTGTACTCTTGCCTGCATGCCATCATGAAATAGCCGCACTATTTGGACAAACTTTCGTGGACAGCCATATTTTGCCATAATCTTCCACAGTCCTTCTCTGCTGACTGTATCAAAAGCCTTGGTAAGGTCAATGAAAGTGGAGAACATTTCGCAGTTCTGTTCCTGACATTTCTCTTGCAGCTGCCTTGCAGCGAAAATCATGTCAACAGTTCCACGTTCTTTTCTGAAGCCACATTGACTCTCAGGAAGAAGACCTTGATCGAGATGGGCTGTGAGGCGATTGAGAAGAATTCTGGCGAGTATCTTCCCTGCAATTGAAAGCAAGGAGATGCCTCGGTGGTTGTCACAGGATTGGCGGTTTCCTTTACGTTTGTAAAGGTGGACTATTGACGCGTCCTTGAAATCTTGTGGCATGGTCTCGTTCACCCATATGTTTGTAAAGACTTGGTGAAGCTGCTCTGTTAGGACCGGCCCACCTGCCTTGTATATCTCTGCTGGGATGGAGTCAGGACCAGGTGCCTTGCCGCTGGAGAGTTGCTGGATGGCTTTGTTTACTTCCACTATGGTTGGCAGGTCATCAAGTGTCTCATTGGTGGGAACTTGAGGAAGGCAGTTGATGGTTTCATCATCGAAGAAGGAAGTTGCATTTAAGATGTTGCTGAAATGCTCTGCCCAGCGTTGAAGGATTTCTTTCTTATCGGTGACCAATGTTCCCCCATCTGCACTGAGGAGGGGAACTATGCCTGGTGATGTAGGACCATAGACCGCTTTCAGTGAGTCGTAGAAGTTTTTCATATCATGCCTGTCAGCAAAGCCGTGAATTTCATCAGCTTTGCTGCTCAGCCAGGAGTCCCGCACGTGCCGAAGTTTCTGCTGCACTACTCTCTGAATGTTCTTGAAGGCATCTTTTTTTTATGTTGACTTCGGGTCATTCAAATGTGCCTTGAGGAGAAGATGTTTCTCGGCCAGCAATTGGTTGATGTCTTCGGAATTTTCATCAAACCAGTCTTTATGCTTTCGGGAGGCTGGACCCAGGATTTCCATAGCAGTGTTGTAAATTATGTCCTTTAGGGCTTTCCATTCTGTTTCTGTAACCTGTTTAGCTGCAGCATTGGGCTTGAGGCGGTCTTCCAGCATATTTTCAAACGACTGCTGCATTTTCTTGCTGATTAGGCGGGTGACATTTAGCTTTTTTTGCATTTTCACCCCTTGAGGACGTCGTAGTGGCCTGATGTGAATGTTTATTTTCGAGACAATGAGACGATGGTCTGTCCAACATTCGGCACCACACATGGATTTTGTCACTCGAACGTCTTGTCTGTCACGCCTCCTGACGATGACATAGCAAATGAGGTGCCAGTGTTTCGAGAGAGGGTGCATCCACGATGTCCTATTTCTCATGGGGAGATGGAAAATTGTGTTTGTAATCAGGAGATCATGTTCGGCACATGTCTGAAGGAGGAGTCCATTGCTGTTACAATTTCCGACTCCATGCTTTCCAATAATGCCACTCCAAGAGGTGGTGTCCGTGCCTACTCTGGCATTGAAATCCCCAAGGAGTATAAGTTTGTCTCCTTTGGGAACAGATGTTAATACATTGTGCAGGTCCTCATAGAACTTGTTCTTGACATCATCTTCGTTGGTCATAGTTGGTGCGTAGACACTCACAATGGTTGCATGCTTCCTTCCATTCAGCAGGGGCAACTTAATGGTCATGAGCCTGTCGTTTATAGCCTTTGGAAATCCAGCTAATTTGCCGACCAGGGCCGACTTAATGGCAAATCCCACACCGGATTGGCGTCTTTCCTCGCTTTTCCTTCCACTCCAGAAAAATGTGTAGCCGGCACCTATTTAACAGATTTGGCCTTCTTCTGCAAGTCGTGTCTCGCTCAAGGCTGCAATGTCGATGTTGTACCTGCCCAGCTCTCTCCCAATCAGTGCTGTTCATCTCTCTGGACCCGACGCGCCGTCTCTGTCAAGTAGGGTGCGTACATTTCAAGTTCCAACTGTTAAGAGAATATGGTTTACTCTTTTAGCTTTGCTTGTTTTATCTTTTTTTGTATGTCGACCGCAGTTAGGGTACCCACCAACCGCGGTTAGCTGGTTAGGTAGTGATGGAGCAGACAATGTTTAGAGCACCTTTTCTAGCCCCTTCCTCATGCTATGGAGGTGAGCAGTGTGTTCCTATAAGGGGCTGCTCAGTCGCTCAGGGGGCTGCCGAATCCCACTGCTGCTCCAGTCAGTAGAAGACGACCATATGGCCTGAGCCGCCTGTGTGCAGGTCTGCAACTACGGCTGCCAGCGTACCCACGCCTGCCGCTTCGCCGCTCAACCATCGCCACAAGTCTTGAAGGTGATATATGTCGTTGGATGAAGAATGACTTGCGCGATGACTTGGATTAAAGTGAGGAAGAGTTGCGCAATTCGTCGACCTCTCTCTCGCCTGAGTCCAGTGGCAAGACAAGTCGAGACGACTGGAGATGAATACAGATGCAGTGGATGACCAGGGCACTCTACGTGCCTTGCCGTGCTCATTACGTTCCACAACGCTTTGCAGGTAAACGCCGTCTTGCCCGTTGAATCAGGAATGATTTCTTCCGCGCAGTCTGCCGAATCCTGTCTTCACATGCTGGGTAGGCATACCCTAGTTTACCGCTTGGTTTGACAGCAAATCGGCTACCCATGCCTGGTTTAGCCAGCCTCTGACAGCTGTTGTCCGGGGGGTGGCCGCTGTCGCATGCTGACAGCTACTAGGAACCACAGGCACGAGTTGGGTGTCAGGCTTGGACCAGTGGGGGATGGGTCCTGAAAAGGACATGAGAGTCATCCTTATCAAAGGTGCTACCAATGCCTGACACCCCGTACCCCCCAAGCGTAAGTACCATACATTATCATCTTCTTTAGCCTTCATTCATGATCTTTGAAATTCTTTCCTGTGATATGAAATCAAGAATCAACATCGTTGCTCTTGGGACATTTCCACAAGTGCTCAGTCCCCTCCTTCAGTAGCCAAGGTGTACTTGTGGCAGTCTGATTGGATGTCCGCCTGCATGTTCCTCTACATGTTGAGTGTCATTCAGGCCCTCTGCTCACCCCCGCTGAATCATTCTCTCCTGATGTGGGTTCTCTGCTTTGCTGTACTTTCCACTCAATCCCAGAGAGCCTTCTCCACATCAGCTTTGTCATCATCTAGAGCACCACCCAACTGAACAGCAGCTGCCAGTCTATCAGCCTGTTAATTTCCATGACCTGGGAAGAAAATCCACGATATGCTCTTGACCTTTGACTTTTCGATAAATGCAAGCCACTCCACATTTATGTTCTATGTTTTGCGAGTCCATCACAAATCCATATTGTTCTGTACTAATCACCAGCCATCTGTACGCTACCGTTAAACTTCTACCTCCATTCTAATGCTGGAAATCCTGATATCATACACCAGACTCTCCTTTTTACATGGCATCCCTTAACCTATGCAATGAAACCCCACCCACTCAGTTTAACACAAATCCATCTGTGTATATTATCCCATCGCTTGAGCATGAATTTTCACTTGTCAGTTGTTGCACAGATACTTGTCTCACCTACTATCCATTCCTGACATCCTCGGGCCAATGTAAAACTGCCTTGTTAGGTGGCACTATGACCTATTCCTCTTCCCGCACTATCTTACAAATTTCACAGACATGTCTAATTGTGACTTCAGCCTGTGCCATCTAAGAACTGTCTCTCATTAACCTGGATCCCCGGTGTTATCCAATGTGTTCACTGGGTGCTTCTTGTCCTCTGCGACCCTAGGTAGAGTCTTGCCTGGAGCACTTTGTGCCTATCATATATGGATGGCAGAGTGAGTACATGTTGCATACACACAGACAAAGTGTATCCCTTGTGCATGCCAAAATAACTCTCATGGCCTCATTTTTCATGCATTCCAACTTCTCCAGCTGGCTGCTGCGATGTCAGCAATGACAATGAATTTGTTTCTCGCATTATTGATTTCAGTGTGTATTTCTCATTCTATTTGAGTGAATTTATTTCTCATGATATTTGAGTGAATTTATTTCTTGCCTGTATATATTTCTCATGCTATTTCAGTGAAGTATTTCTCACACTATTTCAGTGAATTTATTTTGCACACTATTTCAGTGAATTTATTTTGCACACTATTTCAGTGAATTTATTTCTCATGCTATTTAAATTCCCTCGTTTTTCTCGGAAATTAATATTTCCGTTTCAGTATAGAAATAGGTAGGGAGTTTAAACAGTGGATAAGAATATGAGTTGAATTTATATTTTTCTCACAGCGGAGAATGTTTGCTTTAACGCAGAAACGGGAGTAGTGAAGCTGGTAGACTTTGGCTCCTGCAAGACCCTAGAGGATGGTGTTGACTATAAGTATAAAGGCATCACCCCAGAATACCAGGATCCCATGACCAACAAGTGTTTATATCAAGTTAATGTGGTAAGCAATCTTGTCCCTCACTTGTATTGTTAAATACAGCTGGGAAATAGCTAGTGGTAGGAACATTGACAAAAAGTGTTGAAGTACTGCATAGAACTTGTGCTTATGTATGGATGTGGAATGGGGACAATGAGCAGACAAGCTGAAAAACATGTAATGGCAGTGGAAATGTGGTTTCTGAGGTCCGTCGGATCCATTTAGAAGACACTTATTAAGAGAAAGTACAGATGGATTTGTGGCTGTGAGCTTATGGTGTCTGCTTCATGCTCAGAAGGTGGTTTCTGAACTTGGAAAGGTGACATACCACAACATAGCACACAAAGAAAAAAAATTATCAAATCAATCAGAAAGTACCAGCACAAAATTATAACCACTTTATGGACAAACCAGAACAAATCATTATTCTGCACCTCAGTGCAGGACACAATAGATTATGCAAGATTAACTATATTGACCACTAAAAAAGATATTGAAATTCATACAAAAGGCAACATTGCAAATACAGACAAATTTCAAGCCAACGAAAGAAGAAGAATCAGGCTCAATAGTTACAACTCGGTCTTCTAGAAGATTCTTAACCAGGCATCATACCGGTTCCAAATAACTCATAGCCAGGGGTGGAGATGAGCATGAGCTTTCAGCCATTGGAGGTACTTCTCAGATATCCTTTGGTTCCAGGGGACACGAGAACAGAGAGCTAAACCAAAGACTCAGAATAATGCAGAAAATACAAGAGATAACATTGCAGATATAGACAGATCAGTGTGAAGCAAATCAAGCAAGAACAAGTTAGTGGCAGTTCCAACTTCACGGCAAATGGTCACCCCATAATGCCCTGTTCCTGTGCCAGTGAATATCACACAAAATGCTCCTCACTGTCCCAGGTGAAAAGTGGACCAGACAACAGTCCTGACAAACCAACAGCACACACAGATATATTTGCATAAGGCCACTGCCAGAATGCCAACACAACAGTCCGCCACTAAAATTACACTTCATCGTTGATGGAAGGGCAGTCACTAGAAAAGCAGCAGTTGCACACAAATTACTGTATAAGGCAAAACCAGCTAGTTCAGCAACCATCTGTTCGCCATTTTTCTGAACATGCCGTTCACAATTCAAACCACCGTGGACAGATGTAAACACATTTTACATTAAATCCACAGTTCACAGTGTCGCTCCATTCACTTAACTCAGTAGCTGTATGATGGAACCATGTACTACCCGTCCAAAACTGAGGAACATGTGTAAGCAAATGAACGAACAAACTTTATTTTAAAAGGGTAACAAATTGGGCATGCAGGCCCATTCAGCCCTTTCATTACATTCGGCCCTTTCAGTCACTCATCTATCATTGATCAAATGTGCATGTTACATTTACATAGGGGGAAAAAAACATTGTCAAATGGATTTTGAAAGCACAAACAATGCATGTTACGCATGGTACATTCACATAGGGGGGAAAAAACATTGTCAAATTAAAGTTGTAAACATAAACAGTGCATATTGCAATGTTTTGAAACACATCCCCCATCCACCCTCACATCCCGCAGCCACCCACACATCCCCCACCCACCCACACATACCTCCATGCACTCACACAGACCCAGGCAAACATACATGTTGCCACCCACCCACTGATTCCCCCACCCACACACATTTCCCCACCCACACATACATCTTCCCACCCACACATACATCTCCCACCAATCCCGTAACCGACATGCATACACCCACCCACACATTCTCCACCACCCATCCACACACCCGCAACCACCCAGCAAAACACACGTCACAAAACCACACACACATATCCCCGCCAACCCACACTTACCGCACCTATCCACACATACATCTCGCACCCTCACAATTTTCCCCACCCATCCACACACACATCAGCCAACCTACATTCACTCACCCACCCAATATCCGCCACCTCTCAACTACACATCCCCCACCTATACACATATCCCCACCAACAAATACATCTCCCCACCTGCCCACACATAACCCCCCCCCCCCCCCACCCATAAACACCCAAAAACTTACACCTCTTACCTACACACACCCCACCACCCACATACATCCGTCGCTCACACACATCTTCCCACAAACACACATCCCCCACCGATACACTTATCTCTCACACACATCCACCCACTCATGTACTCATCCATCACCACTCATACCCACACTTCACCCACCCGCCCATCAACACATGCATCTCTCATCTACCCTCCCACCCACACACACCCCAGCCACCCAGCCAAACACACATCCCCCATCCTCACATACATCCTTCATCCACCTGCATATCCCACGCCTCCCCCACCTCTCACACATCTCCCCTCCCACACAAAACTCCACCCATAAACATTCCCCCACACAAACACACATCCCCCACATGCATTCCTCATACACATCCCCGCCCACACATCGCTCACCCACACACACATCTCCCCACCCACCCACACATCCCCCACCTACAAACATCCTCACTACCCACACATACATACATTTACCCCATCCACACTCACACACTTCCACCCACACAGACATATCTCATTCACAGACCCCCCCCCCCCCCCACACTCATCCCCCACACCCATTACACACCTATTCCCCCAACCCACACAATCTCCTACACACCCATTCACACACCCAAATACACATTCCCTACCCACACCCCCAACCCACCAACATCCACATACTTTCAATAATCCTCCCAAATATTCCCCCCCCCCCCCACACACACACAATTCCTCACACACACATACATCCCCCACTGACTACACATCCCTTCACCCACCCACACATCACCCATCAACCCATACACATCCCCCACACACAACCCCTCCACACATACATTCCCCACACCCACACACACATCCCTTACATACACACCCACACAAACATCCTCACATCTAGACACATACATGGTGCCTCACGTGATCACTGAAACTAATAAGAACAAACTTCCACACTTTACACACAGTTGAGACACTGACGATTGTCGTGAGCATTCTTGCAAAAATTGTATGAAGTGGAGAAAAAATTGTACATATACATTGTGTAGCATAAAAATTAGTGATGCAATTCAACTCTCTCTCTCTTTTCTCTCTCTCTCTCTCTCTCTCTCCTCTCTCTCTCTCTCTCTCTCTCTCTCTCTCTCTCTCTCTCTCTCTCTCTCTCTCTCTCTCTCTCTTCCCCCCCCCCCCCCCCCCCCCCCAAATCACTAATTCTCTCACTCACATCACAGTAATGTTATATTATACATGATAAAATCAAATGGCATACAAAATGATAATATGAAAGATAAGAATACACCCAAAAAAATATGGAATATGTGAATTTGAGACACAATCTTAGACCACAAGAGCCAAAAATGTGATCCAATAGAGAAACACACTTATATCAAGTAAAATTAAGAACATAAACTCCTGTCCCAGAGTTCCATTCTTCTTATTGCCCATGTCTTGTGGGTTGGTGATCATGTCTGTCCACAGTCTTCAGTCTTATGTACTGGCAATCATTTCTGATACTGATATTCCTCCATGCCATGACGTCAACCTGTCCAGCATCTTCTCTCTTGGTCTCCCCCTGCTTCCCCTCCTCTCCAGCTTTCGCATTGCAACAGAGTGCTCCGGTTTTCCCTTTTCATGACAAACTCAAAGAAAGTGGACTGTCTTCTCATAATGTGTGTAACAAATTCCCTTTATGGGTTAACTTCTGTCATAATATCTTTGATTCCATACATCAGGATTGACTCAATATAACTTTTAAAAGCTCTTTTTCTTACCTGGTACATAGCTGTAATACACAACTTCACCTTGTGAAATGTTACTTTAGTTTGAGCTGTTCCACATTTAACTTTTGTAATGCAGCATTCATCTGCTGTAATGAGTACCACTAATGTTAACTGATTTAGAAGTTCACATTTAATACACTAAAGGTGGGTTAGCATGGTCGAATGGGTAAGAACAAGTGTTCTTAACTATCTGGTGTGCTGATGTCGAGGTTAGGGGTTCACCCCTACACCTTACAGCTGGACTAAAATGTTGACCTGTCATTCTTGACTTGGAGACGTTAATTACAAGTACCTCTGAAGTTGGAGTGGTTCACCTGATGGAGAGGGACAGTGTTGCCATCTCCCTTTGATGACCCAAAAAAGCACCAAAAAGTTTTGGAAAGCACCAAAAAAAAGCACCAACTGTTTTTATTACAAATGTTACAAGGTAGCACATTATAATTTATTATTATTACTTCATATTACGATGAAGTTTATTCCAGATCCACCAAATCCCAATCAGAACTACTCTCGAGCCAAAAAAGCACTAAATTGCAATAATATTTTTTGGGGAAAGCACTAAAACAAGCACTGGCTGTATTCATTCAAAATGTTATAAAGTAGCACATTATAATTTATTATTATCACTGAATATTAGAATGAAGTTTATTCCAGATCTGCCAAATCCCAGTCAGACAACTCCTCTTCAGTTTCTGTAGCTATTTCCTGCTGTGTTTGCTCCTGCGATGATGATGATGATGATGATTGAAAGAAACGTGTATATGCCTCCTGTGATCCAATTTTTCGTAGAATATCCTTAGGTAGTTTATAATCATGACAGCATTTGCCATATCTTTTCATTCCATATCTAATAGTCAAAACAGCTGTCAAACTCTTGATGCTCAGTCTGTTCCGCAATTTTGATTTTATAACTCCCATCTGACTGAAAATACGCTCCACGTCCGCATTAGAATGAGGTAAAATGAGCACAGTTAAAGCTAAATCTGTAAGATCTTGGAAAGGATTTTCACCAGTGGCATCCCTGTATGAGGCTATTTCTGCCCACAGTCCAAGTGTGTCAGAGGTCTGTGTCCACTGCATATGATGAAGTTTTCTCCACTGGAAATCGATGCGGGTGAGAGTAGCTGCATCTTCTACAAACATTTTAGCAAGATCCAATATACAGGGCGTCATTGGCTGTAGACATTCACTTCCACTAAGACATGACATGGACAACACTCGAACGTTATCGGGCAAACGTAAACGCAGCTGTGTCAACAGCTCTATTAAAAACTGGATGCACCTTCCACGAATTTCTTTCTCATCAGGAAACTGGTAGCCTGCTATTTCTTTCTCAAACTCATAACCTAGATTGGGATTAGGATCTAAATAATCTTGAATAGCATCACTTTCTGTTATTTTTTTCCCCAGGAATAGCAATCTTTGAACTGATAGAATCAGTAAGTTGGACAAGATCGCTGAGTAGTTTTGTTGGATCCTGTATATCTGCTTCGAATTTCTTATTCACACTTTGAACTTCTCCGAGAATATGCTTGAGAAATATGAGATACACATAGTTTTTCATGTCGCTAAATATAGAATTTAGAAGTTCTGCTGTATAACAGCGCTCGTTGACTCTTGCTATATCAAAATGAGTTCAGAGCTCGACCCAATGCTGCATATATTCTGACAATGGCAGATTGAATGGACATCCATCGTGTCTGGCTTAATTGAACAACCTTCAGCGGATGTTGTCCATCATTTATTGAAGCAAAAATCTCCCTGTACTTTACTTGACGAAGACTTGAGTGAGAAAACCAGTTATGTGTTTCTCTAATCAGAACTCTATGTTCCTGGGCAGACAAGCAGCTGCAGCCTGTGACACTGCCAGCTGAAGGGAATGCCATACACACCTAACTAGTACCAGATGAGGAACTTTGGATTTTAATTTTGTATATACTCCATTGTTTACACCTGTCATGACAGACGCATTGTCAGTGCCGAGTGCAACTAGTCTTTGCAACTCAAGTCCATTCTTGTGTAAACAATCTTTTAACGCATTGCATATTGCCCGCGCGTTGCTGTCACTCACTTCAACTAAATCGTATTAAAAGGAGTTGAGTTACATGAATATTGCTCGGTAATGTACTAAGACTGTTTTACTCCCTCGCCTCAGTTCAAATTCGGCTTTTTAGTGTTCCCAAAATGATTTTTAAAGTAATTTTTACCCACCCCCAAAAAGCACTAAAAAATTATTGTGAAGCACCAAATTCGCGCGGCAGTGCGAAATGCAACATTTTCGCACTAAATGACTTGAAAACGCACTAAATTTGGTGCGGAAAGCATCAAAATGGCAACACTGGCGAGGGACACTGTTAATAGGGAAAGCTAATCCATACACAAAATTCAGTGCATCACTACTATAAATAGTGTGTGTGGACTATGATTGAGTTCAAAGTTAGCGAGCGCAAATAAAAAACACACTAAAGTAAACTCCTTAAGGGGCAAATAGTTGCTGTAAAAATTGAAGGAAGTCAAAAGTACTAGAAACGTTTGAGATGTGGTGTTACAACAGGGTACAAATAGCGAACAACACGTCTCAAAGCAGAAACATGCTGTTGGTCTTCACATTTTGTAGGCCTGACTACATGGAGGAATAGGTGGCTGGCCTTCTCCTCACTTAGCAAGATGATGAGC
The DNA here is from genome assembly GCA_014155875.1 of Cepaea nemoralis. Taxonomy (NCBI): domain Eukaryota; kingdom Metazoa; phylum Mollusca; class Gastropoda; order Stylommatophora; family Helicidae; genus Cepaea; species Cepaea nemoralis. Next base: position 382,548 of record JACEFZ010006263.1, on the reverse strand, counting down.
ACAGACATCGAACCCTCGTCTGACAGCGTTGACATTATCTGCAAACATTGAACTTTTACAGATAAGTTAAGAGGTAGACAATGATACAAGTGGGGAAGATAACATCAAGAGATGGATGAACAACAGTATGACAAAATAACCAATCAAGGCGAGAGACAGTGTAGGAGATCATTGCAGCAAACCTTGTTTGTGGAGATGGCACCTGATTGATTGAGATAGGTCAAACAAGTTCTGAAAGACAGGCAAAAGTTGAACAATTGTCTCATTATACAAAGTAGCTTGGCTTGGTCAGAATGTTAGTTAGATCTGGAGGTGTCTTATTTGCTTGTGTATTACCAGAACAGTGTGGGTTTCATGATTAGACGACTTCAACACCGGTCCTTGAACTGACAATTATGATGATGATGTAAGTTACATGATGTCATCATTGCCGAATGGCTAAGTGTGCTCGTTCTTAAACTGATGCCAATGTAGCGGGTTCAACCCCATCACCGTATAGTTGAACTAAAATGTTGACTTCTCGTCCTTGACTTGAAGTCAGAGTGGGTTCGCCTGATGGTGAGGGATGCTGGTAATAAGGAAAGCTATACCATGCATAAACATTGGTCCAGTGCACTTGAGTTAAAAGCGAGTGAAAAAGAAGAACAAAAGTAAATTACATATTTTATCTTGCATTTCATTAGCTGAAGAAGATCCCGTATCCAGCGCACACGTTGAATGAAAAGGATGATGTTTTTGCTGGCGGACTTGTTGGCTTGTTTCTAGTGAAGAAAAGGGATCCACTGACTCACTTCTTCACCGGACAAGACGTGGTCGTGGACATTCATACACAGCAGAGCATCATGAAGAAGGTTTGAGTCTAAACTTGTAGCTTTTGTTGAATAACTGGCCTGTTTTCACACATTTCACATGTTCCCATGCACATGACTTCCTCTCACACATTTCACATGTTCCCATGCACATGACTTCCTCTCACACACTTCACATGTTTTCACACACTTTATTTCATCTCACACACTTCACATATTTTCACACACTTTATATGTTCCCACACACTAGGCATACTCTCGCGCATTTCACATGTTCCCACATACGTCACAAGTTTCTGCACACATCACATGTCCCCAGACACATCACATGTTTTCAGGCATTTCTATATTTCAACACTCATCTTGGTGTCACCTGCTTTGTGTTTCCACAAATTTCTGTATGACTCACATTTTTACACACTATCACATTTTTACATGCTTCACATGTCTACACATTTTACGTGCTTCACATATCACATGTTCCCACAAAGTTTACCACACACTTTATGTTTCCACATGTCACTATCCAAACGCTTGCCATTTCCACAAACTTGACACTCCATATAATGTCACATTTCAATACGCTTGCCATTTGCACAACTGTGACTTTCCATTTACATGTCACATTTCAGTACGCTTGCTATTTCCACAAATTTGACATACACATCTCAGTTCCACATACTTCACAGTTGCACACACTTCAAATATCGCCGCACACTTCACATGTTTCCACAAGCTTCACGTTCCCACACACTTCACATGCTTACACACACTTTAAACATTCCTATTCCACACACTTCTCGCAGACTTTAAAATGCCCACATATACTTCTACATCCGCCACATGCCATCCACACACCTTAAGTTTTCACATACTTCAAATGTTTCCCCACTTTTCATATATTTTCCCAATAACCTCACATTTTCCCACAAACCTTAGAAACTAAGGAATATAATAAAGTAGGCAAGAGCAAGAGGATTTCTTCAGTATCATTTGACTACACACTTGTGAATGTTTCCATGTCCCTTCATATTCCCACACACCTCACCTGTTCTCACAAACTATATGATTCCACACCGTATATGTTTCTACACAGCTTAACTGTTACCTATCATCTCACAGATTTTCACATTCCTCCAAATATTCCTAATTCCTACACACCTCACATTAACTCACACCACCACATATTCATACACATCACATATAGCTCCTACATAATTCACATCTTAGAAATATCCATCCAGGCCTTATGTTATCTCACATTCCCACACACCTCACAGGTTCTCACACATCCCATCTGTGATGTCCCACACCTAACATCACTAAAAGAATGCCGATGTCTGTGCTTTAGGGGCACTGAAAGCACAATTCCTTAACACACCAAGTCGGTGGTTTGAAATCAGCTGCAGGCGATTTGGAAGCAGACCACCTTGCATTGATTTTGATGGTATGAGCATATGTCTTTCAGAAAGCAATGGCAAACCACTGAACATCAAAATATCCTAGCATAAAATGCTGGGGTTGATTGTGATGTCCTGTAAAGGACATGCCAGTAACTTGTTAACCTGACTTAACCATGTTGTCAGCCGGTGTCTGTGTCCTCCCCAGATCAGTGAAATGACAGAGACACAGATGTTCCAGCTGCTTGACGTGCCAAAGTCAGATTTAATGAGAAACCTGCTTCAAGGTGTTCTTGCTCTGAACAGGGACAATAGGTGGACAGCCAGAACAGCTGTGAGCTTCTTGCAAGGTGTCACATTAACTTCATTTAAAAAAAAATAATAATAATAATGAACATAAAAGTTTGATGGGAAAATGTAATGAATGAAAGATGTACGCAGATAAAATATCATCAAAAGTAGAAGTCCAGAAAACGAAATGAAACTTCCAATTTTATTTTTTATTTATGTCGGGGAATCATGAAATGCTTTCACAACCCCTAAACCGCAGACATCAGCATCTGTCGGTGATGTTACAGACAGCAGTGTGTGGGAGTGTGTTCTGTGCGTATCAGCATAGAAGAGATGTGTAGAAATCAGGTGTGTGGGAATCTAAAATCAAACTACTTGATTCACTGGGATTTGTTTAGTTCTCTCCTTAAGCTTTACATTGGTGATTCCGTAATATTTTTAAAGTTTCTTATTTTTTCTACTTATCAATATGTGACCAAAGAATGACGTCCGTCTCTTTCTGATATTTGTATTTAATGTTCTAAGTTTCATTAGCCTCTTCCAAGCAGTTATTGTAAGTTACTCTGGCAGTCCAAGGTATTTGCAACATTCATCTTAGGAACCATATCCCCTGTTTCCAACCTCTTCTTAATTTGTTCATTCATCTTGTTGTGATATAGTATTAAATATTTTCTGGATGGGAAGGAGAACAAACAGATCTATCCAACAAGAACTCAATATTTAAGAAGATTGGTTTTTAAGACCAAAAAAAAAAAATTAGAAAAAGAAATAATTTGGATGTGAAAAGACAGGAAGATCTTGAAAAGATGATTATGGGAGGAAGTGTACCAGGGAGGGAGGAAGAGAAGAGGAGGATCACAATGTAGATGAATTCAAGATATTCTAGTCACGTGACAGCAGCAGAGGTCGGAAATCTGGCTTAGAAAGGACAGAGAAACTTGGAAAGACTTACAGGGGTGAAGTTCTGCTCAAGACAAGCTACTGGATGATGATGATGGTGAGGGGTGGAAGAGCGTCACAGCAGTTTCCCAAAGTGATGGTAGACGGTCAGCACCCATGTCTTGCTTACCCTGTATGGAGAGCTCAAGAGCTTATTCAGAATTAGCGTGTTGCTTATAGGGAGCTGTGTCTGAGAAGTTACTGTATCTGCCTCGGATTCTGACAGTGTCTGGTTGGTGTTAACTAACATTTTTAACGTTACAGCATTGTTAGCTTAGGGCTGAGAGTTGTTCCAAGAACCCGTGCTATCGATGTCACAAGTGTCCCCTGATCTCTTGGGTAGTGAGATTCATACCTAGCCTTCTCAGATGAGAGCGAAAAAAAAATAAGAGGTCCTGTGTGCAAGATGTGCATATTAGAAATCACAATACATTTGGAAATCAGAAAGAGTAAGCTGCTGCCTTGGCAGAATTGTTAGGAAATAAGACCTGCCTATGGGTAGATAGAGCCTGTTGCCTTGGCTGGATGCTGTCTCAAAGAAGCAAACCTTATGCATGCCAAAGTCAGATAAGCTGACCTGTGAGGGGCATAACTAGGTGGGACACACTACCCTCAAAAGAGAAATGAAGAAGAAGATGACAAAAATATATAGCAATATATTATCACGAAATGTAGTCATTTAACTTGACTATTAAATCAAAAGTTAGTTGCATGTCCTTTATAGGATGTAGCAGTCAACCCCTGCATTTGTTAGCTGTTTGTGAATCCTGGGCAAGTTTAAATTCAATAGTTTGCCATTGCTTCCTGAACTTGACTATGATTATCTTTATAACCAAAGCCAAGGAGAGAGATCTCAGAATACCAATGACAGATTAATATCTAGGGTAGAAAGCTGCGAGGAAATAAAACATACATGTTGTTAACCAAGGGTAGATAAACCTAAATTAAGAAAGGCGGGCAAAATCAGCTTAGGAAACCAAGAGGAGATAAACCCAAGCTTAGGAAACAAAGGGCAGATAAACATAAACTTAGTAAACAAAGGGCAGATAAACTTGTAATCTGGAAATGAAGGGCAGATAAATGCTAGCTTAGGAAACGAGCAGATAAACATCTAATCTGAAAATGAAGGGCAGATGAACAGAAATTTAGGAAACCAAGGGCAGATAAAAATCAGTATATCAAGTGCAGATAAATATAAGTTTAGGAAATGATGTAATCTGGAAGCAGTGGCAGATAAACTTTATCTCTGAAAATGAAGGGTTAGTAAAGTTACGCTGAGGTAAAATAAACATGATTGATAGAAATCGAGAGTGAAAGATGTAATTTGCTTGATTTTGTTTTTATGATCTAGAAAATCTCCAGGGCTCTCCATGTAAAAAATCCAAGCGAGAACCATGCAGTTCTCAGGTAAAGAAATTGCTATCTTATATATAAAAAAGGATGTATGTATGTGTGTGTGTGTGTATGTCCTTCATGCGTTCACAAACGGCCCATCCGATTGAGATGAAATTTTCTACATGTCTTCCTCTCATTCCCGCACTGCCAACTGTCATATTTTTTTAGTGTGAAATCGGCTACTTACTTAATATTATTTAATTTTTCATTATAATTTCTATATAGCAAGGGGACTTAACTCTACAAAAGTTATTTCAAGGGGCATAACTTTTAATAACATTGATATATATAAATATATATATTGTTGCATCGTTTTCAAAGATTTATAAACTCTTTGTCTATAGTTATTTACAGGCATATGAGTTATAATAAATCATGATATAATCTTTAAGGCATTTTCAAAGTTTTCATAAAAATAATGCATAACATTGTAACTCATCTTTTTATGCTTAAAGAAGTTATCTACAGTCATGTCGGTGATTAAAAACAGTTTTCATTAAAAATAATGGATGGTGTGTGGAAGGACATTCTTTTAAGTAACCTTTTTTTTGTTGTTGTATGAATTTAATGAGACGCTCCCCGCCAGGAGCTGGGCGAAGCCACGCCGGGTCAGATAGATAGACAAGACAGACAGATAGTCGGGAACGGGAGCTTATATGACTACGTATATGAATTAAATGAGATGCTCCCCACCTTTTCGCTGCAGTTATCTACAGGCATATGCGTTATAATCCTCCTCCTCCTCCTCTCCCCTCCTCCTCCTCCTACCCTCTTCCTCCTCCTCTCCCCCTCCTCCCTCTTCCCTCCTCCCTTCTGCCTCCTCATCCCTTCCTCCTCCTCCATCCTTCCTCGCAATCGCTCCTCGCCTCTTCGCCTCTCACTCCTCCTTCCTCGCTCCTTGCTTCTTCGCTCCTCCTCCTCCTTCTTCCTCCTCCTAATCACTTCCTCTTCCTTCCTCCTCCGCTCCCTCCTCCTCCTTCTCCTCCTTCCCTCCCTCCTCCTCCTCCCTTCTCCCTCCTTCTCCTCCTCCTCGCTTCTCCTCACCCTCCCCTCCCTCCTCTATCTCCTCCTCCCTTCTCCATCTCTCTCCTCCTCCTCTCCTCCTCCTCCCTCCTCATCCTCCTTCTACTCCCTCCGCCCTTCCCTCCTCCTTCTCCCCTCCTTCCTCTCTCCTTCATCCCTCCTCCCTCCATCATCTCTCCTCCATCCTCCTTGACTCCCTCCTCCCCTCCTTTCCTCCTCTCCCTCCTCCTTCTTCCCTTCTTCCTTCCTCCCTCTCCTTCTCCACCCTCATTCCTCTCTCCTCCCTCTCCTCCTACTTCCTCCTCCTCCTCCTCCGCTCCTCCTACTGCATTCTCCTCCTCCTCCCTCTTCCTCCACCCTCCTCCTCCCTCTTCCTCCCTCCTCCTCTCTCCTCCTCCTCCCTCATCCTCCTCCCTCTTCCTCCTCCTCCTACAGACAGACAGACAGACAGTTGGGAACGGGAGCTTATATGACTACTTATATGAATTAAATGAGATGCTCCCCAACAGGGGCTGGGCGAAGTCGGGTCAGGTCAGACAGATAGTCGGAAACGGGAACTTATATGACTACTTATATGAATTAAATGAGATGCTCCCCATCAGGGTCTGGGCGAAGCCGGGTCAGACAGATAGATAGTCGGGAACGGGAACGGGAGCTTATTTGACTACTTATATGAATTAAATTAGATGATCCCCACCAGGGTCTGGGCGAAGCCGGGCCGGGTCAGCTAGTTATATATAAATATCAATCAGTCAGTCCCGGGAAGGTTAACCCGGTCAACAAATGCCTGCAGAATTCGGATGTGTCTGCCTAACGGCACAAGAACGCAGCTCTGCTGTAAACAGGCACAACGCAATCACGTCCGGAAAAAAAAACCTCCGGATGAATGCAGAAGAAGAAGAATCAGTCAGTCAATATATATAAATATATGTATATCAATCAGTCAGTCAATATATATAAATTTATGTATATCAATCAGTCGGTCAATATTTATAAATGTATGTATATAAACCAGTCAGTATATACTCTGTGTTTAGATGAGATTTGAACCTTTGTATTGAGTATGAGAGACAGTAGGTAATTTCTTATTTTTCTTCTCCTGCTTCTGCTTCTCCTGCTTTTCATCTCTCTATGTTTGTGTGCTGATGAGGCTGTGACTGCAACGTTCATTTTGTTACATGTTCTAGTAAAGCTCACCGTCTTTTTCTCTTGTGTATGGGGTGATTTATTCATAGGATCTCCCTATGGAGTTTATTAATTCCCTCAACCAACTCAAACCAATGCTCCTTCCTTTGTGAACTCCTGACAGCTCCGTCCATTCTCTCCGCATATTATCCATCTCTGTCTTTATTTTCAGCTTCTACATATATGCTTTAGTCTCTGTCTATTTCTGTTGGCTGGGGGTTCCAGAGAATGGGCTTTCAGGCTGTACATTGGCAGGTTGGAGTAATTTCAGTCTCCAGCTCATTTGTGTGTACGGCGGGGAACAAGTGTGAAGCTCTTCCAACTAGCACAATCCAGCCAAAAGCTTTAGAAGCAAATCCCTCTCCCCCAGCCAAAAGCTTTAGAAGCAAATCCCTCTCCCCCAGCCAACAGCTTTAGAAGCAAATCCCTCTCCCCCAGCCAACAGCTTTAGAAGCAAATCCCTCTCCCCCAGCCAACAGCTTTAGAAGCAAATCCCTCTCCCCCAGCCAACAGCTTTAGAAGCAAATCCCTCTCCCCCAGCCAACAGCTTTAGAAGCAAATCCCTCTTCTCCAGCCAACAGTGTTTGAAGCTTTAGAAGCACAGACACAGCCACACCCACACACACCAACCAACCCACCTACACTCCACCCCCATCCAGGCCAGTAAAGTAAACTTAGGAATCAAGAGCAGATAAACACAAGCTTAAGAAACCAAGGGCAGATACAAGCTGAGAAAACCAAGGGAAAATAAACACTAGGAAACCAGGGGATGATAAACACATATAGCAAACTGAGAGCGGATAATCACAAGTTTAGGAAGTTAGTTGCTATTCTTTACAGGATGTCGCAGTCAACCCCAGAATTTTATAGCTGTTTGTGATTTTTCTTGGCAAGTTTACATTCAGTAGTGTGTAATTCGGTCTCTTTGGCCGAGGGGTTACACCACTTTCTCCGTAATCCCGTTTATCACGCAGAGTCTCGTAGCAGGCGAGAACTGGCAGCGGTTCGTCCCCCGCTGGTGACTTGCGGGATAACTGAGCCGGCCGCTCAGAAAGCAATGGCAAACTACTGAGCGTAATCTTGCCAAGAAATCAACAGACAGCTGAAAGATGCTGCTGTTGACAGCGATGTCCTGTAAAAGGATATGCGAATTGAAAAAAAAAGTGTGTAATTGCTTTCTGAACGACTGGCACCTATACCATTTCATGAAAACCAACACAAAGCAGGCTGCTGCCAAATCGGTGGAAGCTGCTCTTCGAAAGCAGTATGCAGGATCACGAATTGTGTTCGTAAGCCCTTCGCCACAGAGCCGGCAAGTTTAGGAAACCATGAGCAAATTGAATAGGTCACTATAACAGATGCATTAACTGTTTTCATTGAGACTGCACAGGACAGCATAATCTGTATACATGTCATGGAATAGTCACAGAGCTTTCGTAAACAAGAAAACAATTATTATGTCGCTAAGATATATTAAAGTTATAGGGTCAGGTTCGATTCTCCCTTGTCATCTGTAAGTACTGGAAAGTATCATTGCAGATTTCTTCGGTCTCTGTCCTTTATACCCTGTTGAGGGGTAAGCCCTTAACCAACTCACACTAAGCTGTCATGTCTTTTGCTACCTCCTGCAGCTCTCTCCATGTCTACCCCATATTATTCATCTCTGCATTTCTCTTCTCCATATATTTTTTAGGTCTTATTCCATTTCATTTTCTGTGTAGGTTTCAATGGAAGGACTTTCTGGTTATATTATTCTCATGTTTACTATCAGGTGCCATTGTCTTTCCACCACTTCTTACAACTGTCATGTTCTTGCCCTAAGCTTCACATTAGTTGTTCTGTCATACCATTTAGCCCTTCTGTCATACCATTTAGCCCTTCTGTCATACGATTTTAGCACAGGCACAGTGAAAACTTGTTTTGTACTCATTGAGAACACTGGTGTTTTTGCAGACTGAAGACCTGACAAGGTTTGTCAACGTGTATAAGATAAACTCAGACAAAGTTGTGGCTCAGAAAATGCAGAAATGCGAATCCCCTGGTGAGTATTAATAGTATTGTGTGCACTTGTGATAAAAGTTTGCCCTCCAGCTAGCAGAATGCTGCTGATACTGCCTCCACCTCCATTCTCAGACCAGATGTCATGGAATAATATACAAGGCTTTTTTGTAGTAAATTAGGATGTCGCAGTCAACCCCAGCATGATTTCACTGTTCATGATTTCTTGCAAATTTACATTCAGATAGAAGTACAAAAATTAGATTTTTTTAGAGCATGATCGTTCCCATTGCAACAAACACCTGTGAGTTCTGGACACTTACTAAACAAGCTGAACATTGCATAAATGCCTTTGAATATAGATGGGTTCTAAGAATATCTTGGATAAAGAAAAGAACAAATGCGTCTATACTTCAAGAGCTGAATATTGAAAAAGGTTGGCTATTAAAGATGATAAAACAAAGAAACTTGACATATTTTGGTCACTTGAAACGCGATGAAATTTTGGAGAGAACAATAATGGAGGGGTATATGCCTGGGAAGAAAGGAAGAGGAAGGCCAAAGAGAAGATGGGTGCAGGATGTGGTGAATGATCTCCAGATGGGTGTATCGGACGCAAGACATCTTGCTTGTGATGGAGAAGTTTTCTGGAAGGTTGTTAAGGGAGCGAGGTTCTGCAAGGGATGTGCTACTGAATGAATAATTAATTTTGACATTGCTGTACTAAACATTGTCCATTAACCTTCGTTGTGAACCCCCAGTCTTCTCTTGTCCTTTATCGCCCATTGGGGTATAGGCACTCAACCACCTCACTCCAGGCCGCCCTGTCCTTAGCCATCCCATGCAGCTTCATCCATGTCCTTCCCTAATCTTTTCTGTCTCTACTGATCTTCTCTGTGTGCTTTTGGCCCTCCTCTACTTCTTTTGACCTGTAGATTCAAGGCAAAGACCTGTCTAGTCATACAATTCTCAGGTTTTCTCAGTGTGTGTCCTGTCCAGTGCCAGCATCTTTTCTTCACTACTTGATGCTCTGCTATATGTTTAGTTCTCTCCTTAAGCTTTACATTGGTGATTTTGTCATATTTTAAAAATGTCTTCTTTTTTTCTACTTATCAGTACATGACCAAAGAATGAAGTCTGATATTTGTATATAATGTTCTAAGTTTCATTAGCCTCTTCCAAGCAGTTATTGTAAGTTACTCTGGCAGTCCAAGGTATTGGATACAGAGGTAAACAAAAATTTAGAAAATGAAATATTTTGAATGTGAAAAGACAGGGAGACCTTGAAAAGATAATTATGAGAGGAAGTGTACCAGGGAGGAAGAGAAGAGGAAGATCACAATGTAGATGAATTCAAGATATGCTTGACAATTGACAAGTGATAGCGACAGAGATAGGAAATGTGGCTTATGACAGAGAGAAACTTTGAAAGACCTTCACTGTGAACTCCCAGGCAGTTCTTTTTCCTCTTAGCACAGGGCACATTCATATAGACAGTTATATCACCTGGGCGTGAATTGTTTTATATCAGTTGTTGCATCTCCTTCTATGATTGATTGATTGATTTAGGAATCGACATCACAGCATTCGTGGCATTCCCATAAGTGCTCCGTCCCTATCCTCAGCAGCCAGTGTGTTGTTGTTTGTCCATCAAGAATGATGATGACCATTCATTTCATCCAGTGGGGTTGAAAGTATGGAGCCGTGAGTTCTAAGATGGCTGAAAAGGCCTATTTTGGCTCGAAATGTTCTGTGATAATGTGGGCATAGAATGCTTGACTTTCCAGGAGGAGGATCTCCTGCAGTGGTTTTTCTGTCCAGCCTTTTCTTCACAGCTCTTGCAGTCCTGGTTGCTTTACGAGTGACTGCACCCTTATGTAATGACGTACGCCACGAATTACGGTCTTTAGAAGCTGTCACCCAGGTGTCAAGATGAATTCAAAAAGCTTTCAGTGAGATTTTCAGAACCAGTGTAAACACACAATGTTGCACGTGTTTTCATGACCTCCACCAAACTTTTTCTTTACCTATCTTTTGGAACAATTTCCGAGCCTTTTCAATAGTTAAGTGAGGCATTTGAATTATTTAGTGAGTTTATTCGCTGGTTACCATAGTAAAAAAAATTGTTTGCATATCCTTTACAGGACATTGCTGTCAACATCAGCATCTTTCAGCTGACTGTTGATCTCTTGGCGAGACCACGCTCAGTAGTTTGCCATTGCTTTCTGAGCGGCCGGCTCACATACCCCGTAAGTTACTGACGCGATTCGAACCACCGCTGATTCTCACGGTCGTCACGTTACCCACGAGAGTATACAAGATTACGGAGAAAAGTCGCTAACCTCTAGGCCTGGAAGCTGGCGGTTACCATAGTAAATAATAAGTAATTTATTTTAAGCTGTGGCGCAGTGACTAGACGCTCACTTGTCAGCACAGTACTCAATGAGGCCAAATCCACAGGTAGATTTCTAAACTTGACTAAGCTTCCAGGTCAACCCAGCTTTACAGTGGTACCAGGAAATGTGTTAGGAAGTAAAGGTGGCAAGTGTGGGTACTGACATACCCCCCACCAAGTGCCAGGTGGTCTATAAAATCTGGGTCCAGCATCAAGTACTCAGTGCAGTTATAACATAAAAAAGAGTTCTTTACTTCTGTGATGCATTTATTGTGGACATTAGAAAGTGATCTGTTTATACTTTTAAAAGATGCTGGATAAGAAGATAAAAAAGAAGGTTTATTGTTTTTGTTTCCTTTCAGCATCAACTCAAACTGGGGGAATTCTTTTACCAGCAAACTTTGCCTCACAATGGCAGATGATGTCACCACTGCATAAGGTGAATCCACAGCCGCAGTCAGAGGAAGAAGATCCGTCAGGGGGAGGACAACCATCAGGGGAAGGAGAACCATCAGAGGAAGACAATCCGTCAGGGGAAGAAGATCCGTCTGAGAAAGAAGATCCTTCAGGGGAAGGTTATCTGTCAAAGGAAAAATATCCTTCAGGGGAAGGAGATCTGTCAGAGAAAGAAGATTCATCAGAGGAAGAAGATCCGTCAGGGGAAGGAGTTCTGTCAAAGGAAGAAGATCCACCAGGAGAAGGAGAACCATCAGACGAAGACAATCTGTCAGAGGAAGGAGATCCATCAGGGGAAGAAGATCTGTCTGGGGAACGAGAACCGTCAGAGGAAGACAATCCGTCAGGGGAAGGAGATCCATTAGAGAAAAGAGATCCGTCAGAGAAAGAAGATTCTTCCAGGGAAGGAGATCCATCAGAGGAAGGAGATCCACCAGAGAAAGAAGATCCTTCAGGGGAAGGAGATCCATCGGAGAAAGAAGATTCGTCAGAGGAAGAAGGCCAGTGGGGGGAAGGAGTTCCATCAGGGGAAGGAGAACCGTCAGAGGAAGAAGATCCACCAGGGGAAGGAGAACCATCAGAGGAAGAAGATCCATCAGGGGAAGGAGAACCGTCAGAGAAAGACAATCCATCAGAGGAAGAAGATCCGTCAGAGGAAGACGATCTGTCAGGGGAAGGAGATCCTTCAGAGGAAGACAATCTGTCAGAGGAAGACGATCTGTCAGGGGAAGGAGATCCATCAGACGAAGATGATCCGCCAGAGGAAGGAGATCCGCCAGAGGAAGGAGATCCGCCAGAGGAAGGCAATCTGTCAAAAAAGAAGAAGATCCATCGGGAGAAGCAGAACCGTCAGAGGAAGAAGATCATGGTCTTGTTACCTTGTTACCTTCAGTAATCTGAACTTGTGTCAAGATCGCTTGCCTAAAGAATGAGTTTTCACTCCATAAATAATGCTGAAAAGCCCTGGAAAATGGGCTCATTCCGTTAAGCTCTCTTTTGTCTACACAGCCTCAATGTTTAATACTGTATCATATAACATTTTTTTTTTTAATCTGATCCTCTCATTCACTCATCTGTAATTCTCACATCTCTGGGTACTCCCCTTCTTCTTTACTGTGTGCCCATATCTTCTCTATATAGATTGACACATACACACACCCATTATGTCTTAGCTTACACTTTACCTACTACATCACTTTCTGTCAGCTGACCTACAGATATCATGGCACACAGTTTAATATTTATGCCTTAGGATTGAGCCATCTCCTGGACCTCGGCAATGGACTATTTTGTGTAGTTTTTCTTAATGTAGTTGTTTCAGTGTTCCTTTTGTTTTTGTATGCTGGTGAAGACTTTTTAGGCATGTCATGTGTGATTTTGTTCTAGAAAAGCTGTCCAACTCCACTTGTTGTTTCTGTTGATTAGCTCAGTGAATTCACACAGCATTTGATGAGACACAATGTCAGTTGGTATGATGTTTGGAGAGTATATGTTTCATGTTGTTGATTGTGCACTTTGCCATTTTTATTCTTCTTTGTAATTTCCATGCCACATGTGCCATCTCCTGTCATTTTTTGGCCAGGTATGGCTAACTCTGTACCAATCTTTCATTATCTATTTGAATGTCAACTGTTGGACTTTCCTTTTAGTGGAAATTATTAGTTTCACCATTTTGATGTTAATTTCTAAACCATGTGTTGGCTTTTATTTACTATATCTAGCAGATTTTGCTGTGTCCTGTGCCATTAAAACTGGTGTTCATTTCTATATTTACAATTATTTCATGTTTTTGAATAATCACAATACAAATATGTTGCACAATTTATTGCTTGACATGTGCATACTGCAGAAATCATAAAACACAGCAATCATAAAACACAGCAATCATAAAACACAGCAATCATTCCTTAAGAAAATACAACCTAAAGATTAAATGTCATGGCAGAGCAGACCAGGCCCTAAGCCTTGGTCGGTAGCTGGTCTAGGATCAAAGCTCCAACAGCCAGACAGTTAGAGCATTGCTTTGCTGACCCAGCAGGTTCTGCTGCAGGACACATCTAATAGGTTTGGCCAAAGTGGGACATGTTATAAGAAGATTGGGCACATCCTGGAGATGTGGGTCATGAAGATTAGACACTACTGAGGTCCCAAGTAGTTAGAATGTCATTCCCACTTCAGGATAAATGGGTCTTTGTGTGTCGGAAGTAACAGGAAAATAAAACAATATCTACACTGTGATCCAGTAACCAGACAAACAACCTTTCACCTTTAACCCTCAAAATCTTCTGACCTGTAACCAACTGTGACAGTTCCAAAATGATAGTTTGGGCTTTTTTAATTTGTTTTTAAAACAATGTATTTTACATTGACATCAAATGGATATTTGTTTTTAAATAGTTAAATAATTCTTATTGTGTGGTTTTGTTTTTCGTTCTATTTTATGAGAATAATTGAAGAATGAGAGTTGCCTACTCAATTCGTAATTTCACATCCCGGTGTTAATATTAAATTTTTATAAAATATGTTGTTTGGCTCCATGACCGTATTGATATGAAAATCTGGCCTATCCAGATAAATTGTAATAATGAATACACAAACAATAGATAGTGTACCAGTTACTGTGCCATTGTTTTTGGGATACTTTAGTCACACAATTATGTTTGAGCTGGTGAAATTTGTTTCTTTAATATATAAATATATCTATACACATATCTTTCTCTACATATGTTTTGCATTTTTATATCAATAAAACTTGAGAAACACAATATGGATTGTTATATTGTTATGTAATCTTGGATGTCTGGAGACTTGTTTCTTATCAAACGCAGGTAATCTTATGATAAGGTATAAAGCTGGAACCCTCAGTTTAGTTTAGTTTAGTCGTCTGATCAACATCATGGCACACGGTTTAACCCATAAGTGCTCTGTTTTCCTCCTAACTCAAACCTGGGTCTGGAGAAGCTCAGCTTAATGCACGAACTCTGTTGCATCGGCGAGGATCCTGAAATACTTTGGGTAGATTTTTAATTCGAAATTTTGCCCGGGCAGCACCATTAGGTTGCTCTTTTTCGATTTCCAACTGCCAAGGGATTTTTTACATGCACAACAATACACACGGGCATCCGATCTCACTACCCAGAGACCAGGGGAAATTTTATTACTGGAAGTCCAGGTGGATTTTTTAAATAAATCCCGGTCCTCACCGGGGCCTGAACCTGGGGCCTCCAGCACTCGAGGCGGACACCATATCTCGAGACCACTCAGCCCCCCCCCCCCTCCCCCATCTGGAACCCTCATCAGCCATTATGTTTGACTGTACTCTCACTATGTGTGTGACTTGACACAGTCTATACATAACTGTACCCAGTATGTGTGGGACTTGACACAGTCTATATATATATATATATAACTGTACCCAGTATGTGTGGGACTTGACACAATCAGTATATGTGTAAATGTATACCCCTATTGCAGGACATGGATGACTTACCTCTTTGTTGCAGGACATGGATGACTGAATCTCCTGTTGCAGGACACGGATGACTGACCCCCCCCCCCCCCCCCCCCCCCCCCCCCTTGTAGGACATAGATGACTGACCCCCTGTTGCAAGACATGGATGACTGACCCTCTGTTGTAGGACATGAAAGACTGACCCACTGTTGTAGGACATGGATGACCATCTCCCTTTAATGCAGAACATGAGTGGCTGATTCCCTGTTGCAGGACATGATGATTGACCCCCTGTTGTAGGACATGGCTGACTTACCCCTGTTGTAGGACATGGATGACTGATTCCCTGTTGCAGGACATGGATGACTGATCCCCTGTTGCAGGACATGGATGACTGATCCCCTGTTGTATGACATGTATAATTTACCCCCTATTGTAGGACATGGATGACTGAAACTCCTGTTGCAGGACATGGATGACTGACCCCTCTCTTGTAGGACATAGATGACTGACCCCCTGTTGCAGGACATGGATGATTGACCCCCTGTTGCAGGACATGGATGACTGACCCCCCTGTTGTAGGACATGGATGATTGACCCCCTTTTGTATGACATGGATGACTTACTTCTGTTGTATAACATGGATGATTGATTCCCTGTTGCATGACATGAATGACTGACACCCCCCCCCCCTAATTGCATGACATGGATGATTGATCCCCTTGTTGCAGGACATGCATTATTGACCCCCTATTGTTGGACATGGATGATTGACCCCCCTGTTGTAGGACATGGATGATTGCCCCCCCCCCTGTTGTAGGACATGTATGATTGACCTGTTATAGTACATGCATGATTTATCCTCTGTTGTAGGACATGGATGATTGACCCCCTGTTGTAGGACATGGGTGATTGACCCCCTGTTGTAGGACATGTATGATTTACCCCCTATTGTAGGACATGTAGGATTTACCCCCTATTGTAGGACATGGATGATTGACCATGGATGATTGACCCCCTATTGTAGGACATGAATGATTGACCCCCTTTTGTATGACATGGATGACTGACTCCCTAGTAGTAGGGTAGGTGGTAATGGGTTAGCAAATCTGGATCCAGATCTGTCTGATGACGTCATTTTTTACTATATAAAAAGTCATGATCTGTCATGATGTAAAAAAAATGGATCCATTTTGGACCTAATTTTTGAAAAATTGGCGGATATTTTCAAGTGCTGACTTCGGGTTTTTGTTCCTTAATATCCACTGTCCCTAATGGCTTATGTATGTACTGCGCAAGTCGATTCAGATACTGCTGCATAGTCTGTTGATACACTTGGGCTTTTCCCCGCTGTGGTAGATCTTCGGTCTCCAGGACTTGTTGCATTTGTTGATCCAAGTTGTCTGTTAATGTGTCGGGTGGTATGTATGGTTTTTCCAGCATCCGAGGGTCGATCAAAATCATTTTCTTCATTATAAGCACACGATGCCTTTCAGCACGTTTAGAATAGGACCTAATAAAGCGCCTATGAAACCACCTTGTTGCAAGATTTGTTTCCTCTTCTTGATAGATAGCTTCTGTTGCTAGGACATGGATGTTCTTACGTGTGAGCGCTCTCAGATTGTTCTTGTGTTGCCGCAACCGTCTCTTCTGAGCCAGTGTCAGTCATCTTTTAACATATTGTGACAGCACTCACATATTGATTGGAAGAGGTCTGGGGAAGCCGATTTAATTATGGCTTTCACGTCAGTCAGCTTCGCCTCACCTAAAAATCGTAGCATGGCCCCATGATGTTTTATTCGGTGGGACAGATTATTTAGGAACGTAGATGACTTGACGCTGATCTGGAAATATATGACTTCATAAGCGGAGCTGATCCGGTGTTTCCCGTCAAAGGTCAAACAGCAAATAACCATGTGGAGCTGCTGTCGCGTCCTTAAAACTCTTGGACATATGACACGCGGCCTGGGTACATCTGTTTGGCCAGGTTGGTAATCTGAGACCCGTCACATGGGGTCTTAAATACCATTAGGTAATGTGAATGTAAGCTTATGGTTCTTTGCTCTTTATTCTTCCCAAAGAGATTCTGGACTATATACATAACACTGAGGTTGCGATGATGACTACCCTTAGTAAACAGCTTAGTCACCCTATCATCTGTCTCGGACATTAGGTCATCTATTACCACTAGCCGACGTCTATCACCTGTCCACTGTTCCATATCCGGCAAGCCTTTGTTAAATTGTATACCCTTCATATTCTCATACTTTCTTCGTAGCACCATATAATCTCCTCTGGAATCGGGTCGACCATGGCTGATAAATGAGTCAGAAACCTTTGCACAAAGACGGATTTTCCACATTCCGTTGGCCCCGCAATCAAAGCCGTAAAAGGATCCATGACTAATAATAATCACATACCTTCTCGAGGCAAGTATTTTATGTGAGTCGAACCCGCGCCGCCGCCGCCCGCGTGTCCCGGGAGACATGGACCGGAAGTAGTCAATCGGAAGGACTCAAGAAAATACCTGCCAATTTTTCAAAAATGAGGTCCGAAATGGATCCGTTTTTTGACGTCATCACGATTGATCATGACTTTTTATATAGTAAAAAATGACGTCATCAGACGCATCTGGATCCAGATTTGCTAACCCATTACCACGTACCCTACTACTCTCCCTGTTGCAGGATATGGATAACTGACCCCCCCCCCCCCACCTGTTGCAAGATAGGGATGACTGCCTCCCCCCATTGTTGTAGGACATGGATGACTGACCCCTTTCCACCCCCCCCCCCCCTGCTGGACATGATGACTGACCCCCTATTGCAGGACATGGTTGACCGACTCCCCTGTTGCAGGACATGGATGACTGACCCCCCCCCCCCCCCCCCCTCCCCTATTGCAGGACATGAATGACCAACTCTCTTGCTGACTGCGGGAAAACCATTGGGCAAGCAAATGCCTAGAGACAGATCAGACGAATCAGTCTTGAGCCAATGATATAAATGATATTTTAGTTTGTAATATATTCCAAAAAGATCTATGCGTGGACGCGGTGTTTAATGCGCTGCGCTTAAGCTGTTGGTAATTTAACGGTAGGTAGGATGGCAGGTTAAATCCCTACATCTGTCAGCTGGACTTAAACCATGACTTCTCGTTCAGAAAGCTATGGCAAACTACTGAACATAAAATGCTCTATTAAACCAACCTTTGGTTGGGATTGATCGCGACGTCCTGCATAGGATAATCAACGTTTTCTTTAAATATATTCTAAATGAGGGAAATGGCTACGGTCTTTGGCCAGTATGGTCACTGCCTAGAAAGAAAGCAACGGCAAACTACCTTTTTTAAAGCTGCCTAATTTGTTATGATTCGCTGAATCAAAGCACGTCACAAGAAAAGCAACACTGAAATTGGTGACATGGAATGTTTAAACTTTAAACGAAGACGGAAAACTGGATAACATCAAACAATAAATGGGAAGAGAGAACATTAATATATTAGGAATGTGTGAGACGAGATGGAAAGGAACAGAGATTGAGACGGGAGGATTTTAAGATTATTTAATCTGGGGGAGAAGAAAGACACAGGTGTAGCAATTATCTTAGATCTGCAAGCATCAAAATATGTTAAAGGATATTGGGCAGTGTCAGACAGGGTTCTGTTGGTGAAATTAATTGGCAGACCTTTTAACATAAACGTTATTCAAATATATGTCCCAACAAGAGAAAGCAATGAAGATAGTATAGAGGAATTTTATAATGGCATAGAGAATGCTTTGAAGAAATGTAAACATTCAGAAATAACTATCATAATGGATGACGTCAATGCAGAAGTAGGAAATTAAGGCGATGGATGCACAGTAAGCAAACGGTTTAAGAGAACGAAACGAAAAAGGATACAGACTTGTAGAATTGGCAAAAGAGCTGGAGATGATTGTTGGAAACACCTGGTTTGAGCAACATCCTATCTAGAAGATTATGGACATGGAGGAGTCCTGACAGCAGGATTAGAAACCAAACTGATTACATCCTGATTGGCATAAGGTTTGAAATGCGTTAACAATTGCAAAAACAGTTCCCAGTGCAGACTGTTACAGTGATCACAAATTGCTTACAGGCACACTGAGGGTAAAGTTAAAGAAAGTCAAGTATACACCAGGAAACACTAAAAGCAATCTGTGTACGTTGAAAAATGACAAGGAAACACAAGACACGTTCAATATAGAAGTAAAGAAAAGGTTTGATATATTGTCTGATCTAGAGATCCTATTTAAAGATGTGGATGATCGATGGAAAATATTGAAGACGTCAATCAGTTTGGCTGCATATACAACGATTCTAAAATTAAAGGAAGTGGATCGTGAGAAATGATTGACTGAAGAAATTTTGCACCCCAAGCCAACCACAAACAGTGTATTCCCTGAGTGAATTTAAACACAAAAGCCACAAACAGTGTATTCCGTGAGATAATTTAAACACAGAAGCCACAGTGTATTCCCTGAGTGAATTTAAACACAGAAGCCACAGTGTATTCCCTGAGTGAATTTAAACACAGAAGCCACAGTGTATTTCCTGAGTGAATTTAAACACAGAAGCCACAGTGTATTACCTGAGTGAATTTAAACACAGAAGCCACAAACAGTGTATTCCCTGAGTGAATTTAAATACAGAAGCCACAGTGTATTTCCTGAGTGAATTTAAACACAGAAGCCACAGTGTATTTATTACCTGAGTGAATTTAAACACAGAAGCCACAAACAGTGTATTCCCTGAGTGAATTTAAACACAGAAGCCACAAACAGTGTATTCCCTGAGTGAATTTAAACACAGAAGCCACAGTGTATTTCCTGAGTGAATTTAAACACAGAAGCCACAGTGTATTCCCTGAGTGAATTTAAACACAGAAGCTACAAACAGTGTATTACCTGAGTGAATTTAAACACAGAAGCCACAAACAGGGTATTCCCTGAGTGAATTTAAACACAGAAGCCACAGTGTATTCCCTGAGTGAATTTAAACACAGAAACCACAAACAGTGTAGTCCCTGAGTGAATTTAAACACAGAAGCCACAAACAGTGTAGTCCCTGAGTGAATTTAAACACAGAAGCTACAAACAGTGTATTCCTTGAGTGAATTTAAACACAGAAGCCACAAACAGTGTATTCCCTGAGTGAATTTAAACACAGAAGCTACAAACAATGTATTCCCTGAGTGAATTTAAACACAGAAACCTCAAACAGTGTATTCCCTGAGTGAATTTAGACACAGAAGCTACAAACAGTGTATTCCCAGAGTGAATATAAACATAGAAACATCAAACAGTGTATTCCCAGAGTGAATTTAAACACAGAAACCACAAACAGTGTATTCCCTGAGTGAATTTAAACACAGAAACATCAAACAGTGTATTCCCAGAGTGAATATAAACACAGAAACCACAGTGTATTTCCTGAGTTAATTTAAACACAGAAGCCACAGTGTATTTCCTGAGTGAATTTAAACACAGAAGCCACAAACAGTGTATTCCCTGAGTAAATTTAAACACAGAAACCACAAACAGTGTATTTCCTGAGTGAATTTAAACACAGAAGCCAAACACAGTGTATTCCTTGAGTGAATTTAGACACAGAAACCACAGTGTATTTCCTGAGTGAATGCTGAGTTGAGTTAAGAACCGACATCACTGCACTCAGGACATTCCCATACTTGCTCAGTGCCCTCGTATTCCCTGAGTGAATTTAAACACAGAAACCACAAACTATATTCCCTGAGTGAATTTAAACACAGAAGCCACATTGTATTCCCTGAGTGAATTTAAACACAGAAACCACAAACAATATTCCCTGAGTGAATTTAAACACAGAAACCACAAACAGTGTATTCCCTGAGTGAATTTAAACACAGAAACCACAGTGTATTTCCTGAGTGAATTTAAACACAGAAGCCACAAACAGTGTATTTCCTGGGTGAATTTAAACAGAGAAGCCACAAACAGTGTATTTCCTGAGTGAATTTAAACACAGAAGCCACAAACAGTGTATTCCCTGAGTGAATTTAAACACAGAAGCCACAAACAGTGTATTCCCTGAGTGAATTTAAACACATAAGCCACAGTGTATTCCCTGAGTGAATTTAAACACAGAAACTACAAACAGTGTATTCTCTGAGTGAATTTAAACACAGAAGCCACAAACAGTGTAGTCCCTGAGTGAATTTAAACACAGAAGCCACACAAAGCTTTGTATGAGCCCGATTTGTGACAATTTGGCAAAGAGTAGTTTACCATCGACAGCTTGTGATCACTATTTGTTGTGGGAACCTATGAATTTATTATATATAAGAGATGTTAATGAAAGTGCCATGTAATGGTGATGTGAGCTGAAATAACGTTTACATGTTTCAACTTTACATAATGATTTACCATGGTAAATCATGTACTTGTGATTGGCATCGTAGGATATTTTCTGCTTTTTATGTCTGAAATGTCCCTCTGGCCAATGGGACTGAGTCTGTTGATAATAGAACGCCTAAAACTCGTGGAGAAATCATTACCAATCTAGCCTTAACCCCGGAAAGTCCACATGTGCTGTGCTCAATTATGACCTAGTTACATCTTGATATGCCTCCCCGAGATGCGAAGTTCCAGTACCGGCCTTGCACATCTTGGTGCTTTCTGAGCTTGAGGAGGTGAAGGCGAGTTCTGCTGCATGGTCCCTTCAGTACCAAATTGGGAAGAAAGTCCCTAAATCAATCTCACTTCAATGCAAGCTTGGTTTTCAGGGCTCAAATGACCAGAGCACCATACAATGGTGAGTTAAGTCAAGCTCAAGTTTTCTGGAAGAATTCATCAAGCAGCCATCAGGGTTGCCACTTTTTTTTGACCAAAAGTATCTAGAAACGGCCCAAACAACATCCATAAATATCTAGATTTCGTTGGAAAGTATCTAGAAAAAATATCCAGATTGAGAAAGTAAGAAATTACATATGTATTGATGTGACTGCCGTCTCCCTGTCGAAAAGTTTACGGCTATCGCCGTAATCCCGTATATTCTCGTGAGTAACGCAGCTGCTCTCGAACCGACTGCGGTTCGAGCCGCGCTGGTAACTTACAGGGGTATGTGAGCCGGTCGCTTAGAAAGCAATGGCAAACTACTGAGAGTAATCTTGCCTAGTACATCAACAGCAGCTGAAAAATTCTGATGTTGACTGCACCGTCCTGTAAGGGATGTGCAACTTTAAAAAGAACATTGATGTGACTTACCTATAGAATTATGTCCTCATCTTCACTGATGCCTGTCTCACAAGATGCACTTAGCTTGGATGATGAAGTTGAAGCTTCAGATTCAAAATGACTCTGGTATGCTTTAGCTGTTCCAATTTCTTTTATTATACGATCAGGGAGCTGATAAGTTGAACAGCATTTTCCTGCTCTCATCAGGCCAAATCTTATTGTCAACATAGCATTTAAGAGATCAAGTTTCATCCTGTTTCTTAGTTTACATTTTGTATAATTCACAGTACTGAAAACTCTTTCTGCATCAGCATTTGAATGGGGTAGTATCATGGCAGACATCGCACATTCAAAGAGCTCACAGAATGGACTGTTACCTGAGACATCTTTAAATTGTCTTACTTCACTCCAAAAAGCTTCAGTTTCTGTTTTGTTTGTCCAGTCAACCAAATTTATTTTGGTTAACTAATATTCTGCTTCCGCCACACTATTATCGGTAGCCCCTAAAAATTTAATAACTTGACAATATTTAGGTATGTCCTTTACTGGCTGAGGTATGTTGTTAATAGAAAAGAGTGAAATATTTTTCAATACATCTAAATTTTCAGGAAGTCTCTGCTTCAGTTGATCGAATAATGAGACAATAAAATCTTGACAACGCTTTCTTAAGTTGTTCTCTTCATTTTCTGTGAACAGTCCTTTTGTTTTTAAACCATAAATTTTTGATTCGATTTGGTATCCTAGGTATGGCTTAGGGAGCCAAATAGCTCTCTATAGTGCAAGTGAACAAGTCAGCTTTACAAGTTGGCAATATAAGTCTTTTACCAATTGAGTGAAATAGCAAAGTGAGGTCGTCAAGTAATTTAACTTTATCAACATTTTGAGATTCAAATAGTTTATTAACTTTTTGCACTTCACTTAAAATGGGTTGTGAAAAGAGAAGGAATGCCAAATTTTTTTCATCACTGTACATTCCATATAGTATTTCAGCTGTGTAGCACTTTTCATTTTGTCTTGTTATTTCGAAGTGGGTCTTCAACTCCAACAATTGGTTCACAATTACTTCAACAGCTGGTTGAATTGATAACCATCTAGTTTTGCAATATGACAGAATTTTCAGTGGTGAGGAACTATCATTTAATGCTTTATATAAATTATTATATTGCTGTTGTCTGACAGATGATTTGGAGAACCAGTTATGTGTTTTAGCAATAAGGAATTCCAAATTCCTTGGTAAACATTCTGATGAGGCATGTGATAATGCTAGCTGCAAGGAATGACACGCACATTTTATGAGGATTAAAGACTGGGATATCTTCCTTCAATTTTGCATACACGCCATGGTTGATACCAACCATTACCGATGCATTATCGGTTCCAATTGCACCCAAATTCTTTAAGTTAAATGTTTACTGACCAAAAGTTTCTTCAGTGCCCTTATGCGCCCTTTTACTCATTACCGGGGGGGGGGGGGGGGGGGGGTTGCCAGATTGTTGAGCGTTGACCCAAGTCAGTTCAAAGTTTTAAATAATGGCAGTTACCATAATTTACGCGCGTCCAGACCAAACATAAAATGGGTAAATGACACCGAAAGAAAAGTAAAATCTCGAAAGTATTCAAAATATCCGACACCAAATGAAAAGTATCTAGAATTGCATCCAGCATCCAAACGTCAGAAAACGGTATCCAGACGCCGGCAAAAACCTCTAGATCTGGATACAAAATATCTAGAATGGCAACTATGCAGCCAATATCCGAGCAGTGAACTAAAATAGTGGTAATAAATAAATCATGTTAACAATAATCACATTAAACGTGCTAAATAATTATTTCCATGCAAGGAAATGTGATGTTAATGTTATTATTCATCAGATTTTAATTTGTTTGTTTTTTTCCTCAACTGAACAGTGATTTTGGTGACAAGGGATGATAGTTTAGTGACAATTCCTCAGACAGTTCATCCTGACAATTGAAGAAACTATTTATTTAATCACTGTTTTCTGATTTTTGTTGTGTTTTATAAATACATTAATTAAACAAATATATAACTGTTTGTTTTTGTTTTTTTTTTCACTTATGCCGTTAGGCGTCGCGGGGAGAGGTGATTGAAATTCCAGTGCCTGTGACTAGCACCTTTCCTCCAATTTCCTCCGTGAATCTTGAGCAGAGTTGTTAGGATCAAGTAAATTCCCTACCGGTTTGCTAGCCAATCGTAGGTTCCTTACCTACTTAACCCTTGTATATTTGCTACTTCCACCTTGTCACTTCAACTACTGGTTGCCTACTGGCGAGCTTTGAGCTGTGCCATATGAGATTGGCCGAGACCGAAACTGGAACTTGCCCTCAAAGTGTACCCATTTGCCCTCAAAGTGTTAAAGTGTACTCATTCCAATTAAGGGGCCCCGGAGTCCCGTATAAATCCTCAAACAAATTTACAATTAGAACACATAAATGTGTGAAAGCTATATGTCTTATCATTGTTTTCTGACTTGCTGTGTTTATAAATAGATTTAAAACAAAAATAAAATATAGTATCACCCTACAATAATCATTTGTCATCAAAAGCCTTGGGTAAATGAGAAATGTACTTCCAGATTACCACATTATTTTATTAGCATACATAAGGTTTGGAAAGAAACACCAACTACACATAAAATAGTCCAAAAGGGCAAGCAGATCTGATATGACCATCCATTTTCCTTTCATTTCGTGCACTGTAGTTTATTAATCATTAGGTGTAGGGGGCTGAGTGGTCTCGAGGTATGGTGTCCGCCTCGAGTACTGGAAGTCCCATGTTCAAGCCCCGGTGAGGGTCGGGATTTTTTCATGTGGACTTCTAGTAACAAAATTTTCCCTGGTCTCTGGATAGTGAGATCGGACACCCGTGTGTATTGTTGCGCACGTAAAAGATCCCTTGGCAGTTCGAAATTGAAAAAGAGTAGCCTAAAGGCACAGCCCGGGCAAAATTTTGAGTTTAAAATCTACCCAAAGTATTTCAGGATTCTTGCAGGTGCTACGGAGTTCATGCACAGAGCTGAGATTCTCCGGACTCAGGCTTGAGTTAGGAGTAGAACGGAGCACTTATGGGTTACACCCGTGTGCCGTGATGTTGATCCGTCGATTTAACTAAACTAATCATTAGGTGTATTATTAAATCTGCTATGACCATCCATTTTTCCTTTCATGTGGACCATTTTACACTATAATTTACTAAGCATTAGGTATAGCGAATGTATGTCCTTTTTGGGGGTTAATAAACAATTCAGAACACAGCATAAAATAATTGCATACTGAATACATTCAGCCACCTATATAAAAGAGCTGTATGCCACAAAAGAACCAGAATAAAGAGCGGTCAATAAATAGTATTCAAAGGAAAGTTATATATGTATTAAGTACACTGACACACAAGGAGAATTAATACTGGCCAGAATAATAGGATGTTGGTAGAAGTAACTGTGCATGAATTAACACAGAAAACAAAATCCCATTGGTAGAAAACATGCAAAAATAGAGCATGATTATGATACCATAGAAGAAATTGTTTACAAAAGCTCTGTATCTGTTCCATAAGATATATTCTATAAGATATGTTTCATGCAGGCCTACACCATAATGATTAAACAAGCATATATAGCAATGTTTCCAGAGGTTTCTTTCTCTAACCTTCAGACACTAGCCATTTTGTTCTCTCTTTGCGTATCTTTTACGGGACGTCACAGTCAACTCCAACATTTTTTTGGCTGTTTGTGATACTTGGCAAGTTTACATTACACAGTGTGCCATTGCTTTTTGAAAGACCAACACTCATACCATTCTATTAATAGAAAATCCAATGCAAGGCCTTTTCCCAAATCGGCCGCATCTGTGTTTCGAACACGGTATGCGGGATTACAAGTTGCATCCGTAACCCCTCGCCACAGAACAGGGACTAGTCATTACACATGCACATACCATCAACAACATCATGTAGCAGGTCTGATGCATAAAGTCACTCTCCTCATGGCTTGAGCAAGTCAACATGGCGAAAGGATAAAACAGCTTGCTCTTAAACTTCCGATGCACTGATGGAAGGAAGTGGGTTCAATCCGTACATTGTTCACTGGACTAAAATATTGACTTCTCATCCTTGACTTGGGGATGTAAATTATGAGTACCTCTGTACTGGGTTAGCCTGATGGAGGGGGGGGGGGGGTTATTGATAAATGGGAAAGCTAATCCACACGCAAACATCGGTCCAGTGTACTCCAAGTACTAGTAGTAGTAATAGCACATGTATGGGCCATGCTCAATTACGAAACAAGCTAATGAAATTTAAAAAATCTTTCGCTGAAAAGTCTCTCAATATCTGTCCATTTCTCCTGCCTCACACCCTCATGACCAAGTTAACCAAATCTGCATCCAGGAGAATTACTCAAACTGACCTGGGCTTACAACCTAACACAGGTTCTTGGAAATGTTCTGGCAAGTCAAGGCGGCTGATATATTAATGACCATATCAGCCTTCAAATGCTGATTGGTCTATACAAAAATGGGGCATCGTAAGTCCGATGCACTTCAAGGCATGTAAAAAGAGTGGTCAACATTCCCTATTGAAGAAAAATAAATTAAAAGTTTTTGCATATCCTTTATAGGCCGTAGCAGTCAACCCCAGCAATTTTTGGCTGTTTGTGATTCCTGGGCAAGTTTGCCACGGCTTTCTGATCAACCGGCACCCATACCATTTCATAAAAAACCAATGGGTGACGTTGTGGTGTTCTGGTGTGATAATTTGCCGTGTCCAGTGTGTGCTGCGTGTGTGCGCTTCACACGCGTGATCCGGGGCTTGTTTCCGGATCCGGTCAGGGATATGCACTACTGACGAGCTCAAACGAGAGCGAAACTCGAGTATAGTGCTTCCATATTGACGTGAATGGGCCTTAGGTTCATGCCGGAATACGATCAGCGTTGCCAGTAGTGGGTTGTGCTCAATATTTAAATTTCAAATCCCGAAACAACCAAAGAATCAATTTGATTATTGCTCACTGGATTAGGAGGCCTGGTGTTCCTTGCCAGTGAGAAGTTCTGATCGTTCGGGTCCATATCGATTGACGGACGTCAGTCGCGGCGATTGGGCAATCTTGAGCATAGCCTACGATGGGTGACGTTGTGGTGTTCTGGTGTGATAATTTGGCGTGTTCAGTGTGTCCCGCGTGGTTACACACCCGCTTCACACGCGTGATCCGGGGCTTGTTTCCGGATCCGGTCAGGGATATTCACTACTGACGAGCTCAAACGAGAGCGAAACTCGAGTATAGTGCTTCCATATTGACGTGGATGGGCCTTAGGTTCATGCCGGAATACGATCAGCGTTGCCAGTAGTGGGTTGTGCTCAATAGTTAAACATCTTGAAATTGTTGTTTCCGATAATAATACGAGACATATCCAGAAAATCAACTCCAAAGAATATAAACACAAAATCCGGAATATCCGTTATGCACAAATAAAGTTCTCTCTAAAATCCACACTTTATGTCTGTTTTTGCAATATCTATCCCCGTAGTGGGGAGATATATTGTATAACGTGAAGCCTTACAAAAATTAAATAGTTATTATCATAAAACCACCTTAGTGATCATAGATTTATACGTTGTGTTAGAGGTTCCCACAAAGGGGAAACAGGTTATATCATATCAGGTTAGTTATCTCCGACTGTAGGTGTCACATCTATACGTTGTGAAGATAAATTTATGTGTAAGGAAAACACATTCAAACCCCAAAAACAATTACAGTGAGAGTTTTTTTTTTTACAAGTATCTTCTGTTATTGTATTTGAATTCTATACGCTGGCATCCTTCCATTTTAGCTTATCTGTACTAGCTAAATACAAACAACTGTTTCAAAACATCTGATGTCAGTCAGTCAGTCTGAATTAATACAATTTATTTCCATGAACCAGACAACTAGAAACTCAAAACACTCATAATGTCATAAATGAAAAACAAAGTATGCTAATTAAGAGTAAGAAACACACGGTCGACATCTGATGTATCATTAACCATCAAAATATTCAACTTTCGTTTCCTCTGCCTTTTCCTCTTGTAGCAATCTCTCTCTCTCTCTCTCTCTCTCTCTCTCTCTCTCTCTCTCTCTCTCTCTCTCTCTCTCTCTCTCTCTCTCTCTCTCTCTCTCCCTCTCTCTCTCTCTCTCTCTCTCTCTCTCTCTCTCTCTCTCTCTCTCTCTCAGCTTCAGCTGTGATTGATTCCTTGATTTTGTTGACCTGGTCCTGCGTCAGGCCTGGCCACACCAGTTGAGGTTCTACAAAGTTAAATATGGGAAACTGGGTCATGTCAACCCCTTTTGCCCCGAAGGCCCGCTCCAGGTTGCCCAGAAGTTCATTCAGTCTACTCTCTGTCTCTGGAGAAGCGTCGACGAGTTTACCTCCCACAGATTTGGACCGATATTCCCTGATCTTGTCAACAAACAACTGCTGAATTGGATCCAGGTTGCCTTTCTGTGCCAGGGCGGCAGACGCTCCAATATTTCTCTGGCTCTGAGAAATGATGGAGTTTTCCACTGGGACAAGCTTTTTCAAACTTGAGCGGAACATATTTCTTCCAGATCCGTGGCCGTTTCCTCGAGGACGAAAATTACAGTGAGAGTTTTTTTTTTTTTTTAAACCTTTATTGAGTGTTAAGAAACATTTGCATTTGTATTGTTAGTATTTTAACAGGCGTGCTGCGTGTATGGTATTCGTGAATATCTGTTTAAACATGCGTTTGTGTGTGTCAAATTGGTGTATAAATGCGTTTCAACATCAAATTACAAAGTAT
The DNA here is from genome assembly GCA_014155875.1 of Cepaea nemoralis. Classification (NCBI taxonomy): domain Eukaryota; kingdom Metazoa; phylum Mollusca; class Gastropoda; order Stylommatophora; family Helicidae; genus Cepaea; species Cepaea nemoralis. The sequence continues at coordinate 353,161 of JACEFZ010006263.1, read as the reverse complement.
ACGTACCTAGTATGCCTAAAGTATTAGCAATAAATTAAGACAAGAAAGTATGGCTGACCGGGATTATGGATTTTCTCATACTCTGCCAATCATCTCATTTTTACGTGATTGATGGTAAAAAGGTGGTGATGATGGTGGTGATTTCGATAATGGAGACAACAACGACTATAATGCGGTCATTATTTATTCCCTTATTCGTCCTAAACCCATTCCAGCCTTTTCATACACCATGCACCCTCTTTCATACCCATGGTATATACATAAGTTGAATTGTTGATGTCGCCGTTGAACGTAGCCACGCCCAGTGACTACAATTAAAACACAAAAATGCTGCAGTTTGACCACCACGTTCACAAAGGGCGTGCATCCATCTCTTTCAGAGCATGCATATATATACACTGACATATGTATATCCGTGAACATACCAATAAGAACAGATTTTTTTTCCCCTTCAATTTTTACAACCTTTATTACAACATTTTTACATTGAAATGGGAGGTGGGGGGAAGGGGGTGTAAAAGAAAAGAAAAAAAATTATATTTACATAATATAAATTATGAGTAATAAAATAAAAATTTAAGCATGTATTACTTTGTAGGGACAGTCATTGATGATATTTATAATGATGATGTTGATGATGATGATAATTATGATGATATAGATAACACAAAAATTTTGGTGACTTGATGATTTCTTCCCTCACACACCATAAAAATCTCCTTTCCTCACTCTTAACATCTTACCATACCCTCATACTAATATATACCCATAAAATGAGAAGTTGGTGTCTAAGGTGGAGCCACAAAACAGTTCACCTCTCGCCGTCCACACGCGTCGCAACGGTGTGGGTGTCAGTAGCCTAGGAAGCGATGCAGATTATGTCAGTGTGTCTGTGAATATTTGTGTAATTTTGTTTTGAAACATGTGCAGTATTAAAAGTGAATTGTACGTTTTAAATTTATATGAAGCTGCATTTCTACAGGACCACACTAGGTACCTGTATTCTGCCAGTGAAATTAGCAATTTCGTGTGGTTGTCCTTGGTAGTTTTAGGAATAGTATTTAAAAAGATTGCTTTATACATATCTGTTTTCTTTTTAGTGAATTTTTCAATGAGTTGTCTAAGTGTGTCTAGTGCGGCTTGGACTGTTGGACATGTGTAATAAATGTGATCTTCAGTTTCCTGTATGTTATTCCTGCAAAGTTGACATTGTGCTATTTGTTTTGACATGTGTGCTTGTTTTTCCGTAGTTGGTGACATGTTAAAGATTAAACGATACATAATTTCTCTGGCTTTGGGTGTGATGTGTGGGTTGTGAAGATTAGAGAAAGTACATGTGTAGTCTTGTATGTAGTATTTTTGTCCTCTTTTTATTCTAAGTCGTAGTGGGGGTGCTTGTTGTTTGACTAGATATTTGTAAATCTGATGTGTTGTCTGGTGTATTAGATGCTCGCGTCCTTGAAGTGCATGCATACATGTCTTGTAGAAAGATGGTAGTGTTCCAAAATGGTGTGGAGAATTGAGTTGCATTCTTCTAAGGTGTTGTAGTCTGAGTTCTATGTAATAGAGTGCTAGTGGGTGCTGTTCTGGTTGATTGAGGATATGTCCTATGTGTTGGATTCTAAGCGCTTGTATTTTGGTGTGTATGTCTTGTAGTGCTATTCCCCCTTGTCTTTTGTCCTGTATGAGTGTCTTATGTTGTATGCAATAGATTGTGCTGCCAAAGATGAAACGTCTGATGTGTTTGTTGATGTCTGTGATTGTCTGTTTAGGTGGGTCTAGCACTGTGACTAAATATATAATTTTGGGAATGATTAATGTGTTAACTATAGTGCTCCTACCAAATATTGTGGATGTCTTATACTTGTATCTGTGCAGCATGTCTATAATTTGTTGTGTGAGATTTTGCCATGTATGTGCATGTATTTGTCGGGAGTTGTTAGGGAATGTTATCCCATAAAGTCTGATGTTGTCTGTCGCTGTTAAGTCGGGAGGAAAATCTGCTTTGTTCCGCCACTTACCGAGACCCATTATGTGTGATTTGTGTATGTTTAATTTTGCTCCATTCCCCTTACCAAAACGTGTAAAAGTGTGGAGTATATTTGTGATGGATTTGTTGTTGATGGGGAAGAAAGTGGTGTCGTCCGCGTACGCGAGCAACTTCCTCTCTCCTCCCCCAGGAATAAAAATGCCTTTGATGTTCGTGTCCTGTCTGATTGCTTCGAGTAGTGGTTCCAGGGTCAGCACATAAAGCAGCGGTGATAGGGGACATCCTTGTCTCACCGACCTTGTGAGCCGGAAGCCAGCAGTAAGCGCATGGTTTACCAACACCTTACTTTCAGGTCTCCGGTATAAGATCTCTATCCACTGCCTAAAGTACTGGCCCAAGTTGCAGCGTGTTAAAGTCTTATATAAGTAGGAGTGGGAAATTCTATCAAAGGCCTTCTCCTGGTCCAAGGACAAAAGGGCGGCCTGACAGTCTTTCTCCTGTGTGTATGTGATGATGTCTCTAATAAAATGCGTATGCTGGTGGATGTTCCTATGTGGTACCCCGCATTGTTGGTCTGTGTGTATGAGTGTTGACATAAAGGGTCTCAATTTATTGGTCAGTGCTTTAGCAAGTATTTTATAGTCTGTGTTGAGTAGCGATATGGGTCTGTAGTTCTTCATGTGTGTCTTATCTGTATTTTCCTTAGGTATTAGTGTTATGTATGACATGTTGCAACTGTCTGGTAGTTGTTGTTTGTCAAAGGCGTCTTGAAATACTTTAAGAAGAAGGCCACCTAGGATAGGAAAGAAATGTTGGTAGAATTCTACAGTCAGGCCGTCTGGTCCTGGTGTTTTGTCTTTGTTCATTTTACTGAGTGCGCATGTTATATCAGTCAGTGTTAATTCAGCGTCTAGTATGTCCTTGTCTCCGTCTGACAACTGTTTACTATACCGTAAAAAGTTGTCTTGTATCTGTGTATCTACTGTTTCTGCTGTAAATAGATGTGTGTAGTATTGATTAAAAGCCTCTGTTATATGTGCTGGGTCTGTTTGTGTGTTACCCTGCATGTCTATTATTTTACTTATCTTTCTGCTGTGTTGTACATCTGCTCAATTGCCAAATATTGTTTACTCGGTGTCTCTTGCGTGATTGTGGTGAGTTTTGTTCTGAGGAGAGCACCTAGATATCTGTGTTGTTGGTATTGCTCTAGTTGTTCTTCTAATGTGTGTAAGTGTGGAGAGTTGTTGTCTACCTGCTTTGTTAGTTGGATGGCTATTTGTGTGATTTGTTCTTGTCTTAACCCAGAAAAGACAAAAACAGAAACCACAAGAACCTGTATCACAGTCAGAAGATGATGGATACACCAAAGTAATCTACAAAAACAACAAGAGGAAATTAAAAGAATTAGCGGAAAAAGAACAAGCCAATGAGTCAGACGAGCAGGAATCCTCGTCAACAGTCACGCCCCACAAGAAAGGGAAAAACCAAACAACAAAACCAGAAGCAAACAAGCAAACAGAATGAACAAACGAGCAAACAGAACGAACAAACGAGCAAACAGAAAGAACAAACAGAAGGACAATCGGAAAACGCGACTCACAACTTTCCAGAAGATGGAAACAATGACACCATAACATTTAAAACTCTGAAAATTGATCAAGAACAAGCCAACGAGTTAGGCGAACACGAATCCTCGTCAATAGTCGCACCCCACAGGAAGGGGAAAAACCGAACAACAAAACCGGAAGACAATGAGCAAACGAGCAAACAGAATGAACAAACGAGAAAACAAAACGAGCAAACAGAAGGACAATCCGAAAACGCAACCAACAACTCTCCAGAAGAGGGAAACGATGACACCCCAACATTTCAAAATCTGATAATTGATACTGATACGGATTCCGAAGAAGAAAAAGCCTGAACCATAGACTGTGAACGCTTATCACCGCAATAGTGTGTCTGTATTTCTGTGGAAATTCGTGTGCATCGAAAATTAGTGCGAACTTGATAACTCAAAAAGAGATCTCTGTATTGTTTGTTTCTGTAAATGGATGATTTAATAATAATTCCATTAACATTCCAGGGCTGAGAACAAAACACCACCATATAATACAACTCACACGCAAGTACAAACCAGACTGTATCCTAATACAAGAAACAAACATACATTCAGACGTACAAGGTGCACACATTAAAACACAATTAGGATTCAAACATGCATATTTCAGTTTAGCGGTCCACAACATAGGTTCGTGGACAGCTATATTACAAACATCAGACAGATGGAACATACTAAACACAAACAGGGATAATCAGGGTAGAATTACTTTTGTACAAATAGGAAATAATACACACACATACACTATAGTAAATATCCACGCACCGCCAAACTACAACTATCAACCACAGTTCTACGAAGAACTAGACACAATACCCATAAACACATACAGGGGACAGAATGTCATACTTTGTGGGGAGAGGAGTGGGTCAGAGTGCCAGCCGTGCAGTCAGACTTGTGCAGAGTTGTAATAACATTGAGCCGGGAGTGCAGGGAGTGGCCAGCAGGGGCCACGGAAGTGGGAATTCAGCAACTAATTCAGGAAAATTCTCGCCCGGGTGATGTGATTATCTACACGGATGGATCAGTGTTGAGAGGTAGGAGAAGTGCCTGGGGGTTCTTGGCAAAAACTAATGGTCGGCGTTTGGTGCAGGAGAGCCTGGCGTATGATAACACTACATCTAGCTTAAGAATGGAGGTGGAGGCGGTCAGTGCAGCTTTCCGCTGGATAGAAAACACGATACATACACACATTGTGATTGTAACTGACTCAGAAAGCATGCTGAGAAGGGTGAGAACAGGTAGGCTTCGTGCAGAGTGGCTTGCTTCGCTTCGGAGGTCACGGGTAGTAAGCATCACCTGGATCTTTTCTCCTGGGCATGCCGGTGTGCTGGGGAATGAACAGGCGGACAGATTGGCTGGCTCTGCAAAATTTGGTGGAGTATTGATGCATGACAAGGCAGACGTGGTTGCGACCTTGTGGGAGCACGTGTACACCTCGGAGGAGCAGATGGAGCACCATGGTCTGGTAAGAATGAGACAACGAGGTGTGACGAGGGGATCTGGCCGACGCTTGGCGCTCAGAGGAAAAGCGAGACGGACATATAATCAGATTGCTACTGGAACTATTAGTGTTGGAACTCTTCGCTGGCTGCTGAGGATGGGGACGGAGCGCTTATGGGAATGTCCTGAATGTTGTGATGTCGGTTCCTAAATCAATCAATCAATCAATCAATCAATCAATCAATCAATCACTTTATGGGGATTACAACTGTGTCCTAGAAGACTCTGACATAGTAGGGGGGATGTCGGGGCACAGGTACGAAGAACCAACAGAGAGGGCATGAATCAATTAGAGTCATTGCAAAACATATTAGACACACACAACCTAATAGACGCATACAGGTAATTGCACCCACATAGTAGGGAAACAACACACACAAACAAAGCATACAACAGGGCAACTAGATTAGATAGGATTTATATACCCGCAACACACCACATAATACTCGCCAAACACATACAGGAAACATTACAGTACACGGATCATAAAGCAGTATTAGTACACATCAGCACAAATCATACAAACACACATACATCTAAAAGGTCGCAACATTGGAAATTTAACAACACAGTGAGAGTTTTTGTTTTTTTAATTTTCTCTCCTGCATAATAATTTTTTTTTTTTTTTTTTTTTAAATAAGGTTATTTCGCCTTTCATTTTTTTTTTTTTAAAAACCTTTATTAAGTGTTAAGAAACATTTGCATTTGTATTGTTAGTATTTTAACAAGCGTGCTGTGTGTATGGTATTCGTGAAGATCTGTTTAAACGTGCGTTTGTGTGTGTCGAATTGGTGTACAAATGCATTTCAACATCAAATTACAAAGTATATGTACATAATATGCCTAAAGTATTAGCAATAAATTAAGACAAGAAAGTATGGCTGACCAGTATTATGGATTTTCCCATACTCTGCCAATCATCTCATTTTTACGTGATTGATGGTAAAAAGGTGATGATGATGGTGGTGATTTCGATGATGGGGACAACGACTATAATGCGGTGATTATTTCTTCCCTCATTCGTTCTTAACCCATTCTTGCCTTTTCCTACACCATGCACTCTCTTCCATACCCATGGTATATACATAAGTTGAATTGTTGATGTCGCCGCTGAACGTAGCCTCGCCCAGTGACTACAAATAAAACACAAAAATGTTGCGTTTGACCACCACGTCCACAAAGGGCATGCTCCCATCTCTTTCAGAGCATGCATGTATATACACTGACATATGTATATCCGTGAACATACCGATAAGAAGAGATCCCCCCCCCCCCTCAGTTTGTATAACCTTTATTACAACATTTTTTACATTGTAATTGGGGGGAGGGGGTGGTTGTAAAAGAAAGGAAAATAATTTTTATTTACATAATATAAATTATGAGTAATAAAATAAAAATTTAAGCATGTATTACTTTGTAGGGACAGTGATTGATGATATTTATGATGATGATGTTGATGATGATGATAATTTTGATGATGTAGATAACAAATAAATTTTGGTGAGTTGATGATTTCTTCCCTCATACACCCTAAAAATCTCTTTTCCTCACTCTTAGCATTTTTCCATACCCTCATACTAATATATACACATAGAATGAAAAATTGGTGTCCAAGGTGAAGCCACAAAACAGTTCACCTCTCGCCGTCCACACGCGTCTCAACGGTGTGGGTGTCAGTAGCCTAGGAAGCGATGCAGATTATGTCAGTGTGTCTGTGAATATTTGTGTAATTTTGTTTTGAAACATGTGCAGTATTAAAAGTGAATTGTACGTTTTAAATTTGTATGAAGCTGCATTTCTACAGGACCACACTAGATACCTGTATTCTGCCAGTGAAATTATCAATTTCGTGTGGTTGTCCTTGGTAGTTTTAGGAATAGTATTTAAAAAGATTGCTTTATACATATCTGTTTTCTTTTTAGTGAATTTTTCAATGAGTTGTCTTAGTGTGTCTAGTGCGGCTTGGACTGTTGGACATGTGTAATAAATGTGATCTTCAGTTTCCTGTATGTTATTCCTGCAAAGTTGACATTGTGCTATTCGTTTTGACATGTGTGCTTGTTTTTCCGTAGTTGGTGACATGTTAAAGATTAAACGATACATAATTTCTCTGGCTTTGGGTTTGATGTGTGGGTTGTGAAGATTAGAGAAAGTACATGTGTAGTCTTGTATGTAGTATTTTTGTCCTCTTTTTATTCTAAGTCGTAGTGGGGGTGCTTGTTGTTTGACTAGATATTTGTAAATCTGGTGTGTTGTCTGGTGTATTAGATGCTCGCGTCCTTTAAGTGCATGCATACATGTCTTGTAGAAAGAAGGTAGTGTTCCAAAATGGTGTGGAGAATTGAGTTGCATTCTTCTAAGGTGTTGTAGTCTGAGTTCTATGTAATAGAGTGCTAGTGGGTGTTGTTCTGGTTGATTGAGGATATGTCCTATGTGTTGGATTCTAAGCGCTTGTATTTTGGTGTGTATGTCTTGTAGTGCTATCTCCCCTTGTCTTTTGTCCTGTATGAGTGTCTTATGTTGTATGCAGTAGATTGTGCTGCCAAAGATGAAACGTCTGATGTGTTTGTTGATGTCTGTGATTGTCTGTTTAGGAGGGTCTAGCACTGTGACTAAATATATAATTTTGGGAATGATTAATGTGTTAACTATAGTGCTCCTACCAAATATTGTGGATGTCTTATATTTGTATCTGTGCAGCATGTCTATAATTTGTTGTGTGAGATTTTGCCATGTATGTGCATGTATTTGTCGGGAGTTGTTAGGGAATGTTATCCCATAAAGTCTGATGTTGTCTGTCGCTGTTAAGTCGGGAGGAAAGTCTGCTTTGTTCCGCCACTTACCGAGACCCATTATGTGTGATTTGTGTATGTTTAATTTTGCTCCATTCCCCTTACCAAACTGTGTAAAGGTGTGGAGTATATTTGTGATGGATTTGTTGTTGATGGGGAAGAAAGCGGTGTCGTCCGCGTACGCGAGCAACTTCCTTTCTCCTCCACCAGGAATAAAAGTGCCTTTGATGTTCGTGTCCTGTCTGATTGCTTCGAGTAGTGGTTCCAGGGTCAGCACATAAAGCAGCGGTGATAGGGGACATCCTTGTCTCACCGACCTTGTGAGCCGGAAGCCAGCAGTAAGCGTATGGTTTACCAACACCTTACTTTCGGGTCTCCGGTATAAGATCTCTATCCACTGCCTAAAGTACCGGCCCAAGTTGCAGCGTGTTAAAGTCTTATATAAGTAGGAGTGGGAAATTCTATCAAAGGCCTTTTCCTGGTCCAAGGACAAGAGGGCGGCCTGACAGTCTTTCTCCTGTGTGTATGTGATGATGTCTCTAATAAAATGCGTATGCTGGTGGATGTTCCTATGTGGTACCCCGCATTGTTGGTCTGTGTGTATGAGTGTTGACATAAAGGGTCTCAGTTTATTGGTCAGTGCTTTAGCAAGTATTTTATAGTCTGTGTTGAGTAGCGATATGGGTCTGTAGTTCTTCATGTGTGTCTTATCTGTATTTTCCTTAGGTATTAGTGTTATGTATGACATGTTGCAACTGTCTGGTAGTTGTTGTTTGTCAAAGGCGTCTTGAAATACTTTAAGAAGAAGGCCACCTAGGATAGGAAAGAAATGTTGGTAGAATTCTACAGTCAGGCCGTCTGGTCTTGGTGTCTTGTCTTTGTTCATTTTACTGAGTGCGCAAGTTATATCAGTCAGTGTTAATTCTGCGTCTAGTATATCCTTGTCTCCGTCTGACAACTGTTTACTATACCGTAAAAAGTTGTCTTGTATCTGTGTATCTACTGTTTCTGCTGTAAATAGATGTGTGTAGTATTGATTAAAAGCCTCTGTTATATGTGCTGGGTCTGTTTGTGTGTTACCCTGCATGTCTATTATTTTACTTATCTGTCTGCTGTGTTGTACATTCTGCTCAATTGCCAAATATTGTTTACTCGGTGTCTTTCACACTTTAGCATTCTCATTCCACTTATGTGTCAACATTATTGCTGAATCACTTTTGTTTCCTGAAAATGGTACTTTTGTATGTATCTACAAATTTCGAACCGTTATACCACGCAGCAAGCATCGCGTTGCTTGAGCGCGTGCGCGAGATAGAGAAAAGGAGAGAGAGAGAGAGAGAGAGAGAGAGAGAGAGAGAGACAGAGAGAGAGAGAGAGAGAGAGAGAGAGAGAGAGAGAGAGAGAGAGAGAGAGAGAGAGAGAGAGAGAGAGAGAGAGAGCAGTTTGAAATTAGCTACACCTGTGGCCTTGGCTGTCTGAGTGTTCAAAGAATTTATTTGGGCCTCTAAATCAGTTTTTTTTTAAGGTGCAAACCACATTTTTATTACAACCGAACTGAAGAAAGCAATCAAAGATAAACAGACGCATCATAATAATACAGAGACAGCAGCTGAATATATGATGGCATATTTAAAAATGGAAGAAATGGAACAGGCAATGAATACCCTGATCTCTTGCTCCTCTTCCTTGTCTAAATCCAGCTTGAACCACGTTAACCTCTTCTTCGATTATTTTACGAAGTCGCCTCATTATGATTTTTAGTAGAATTGTACTTGCATGACACATGATGGATGGATGGATGACTTGCATGACTGATCAGGGCAACAGTTCTATAGTTGGTGCAAGTTTGGGATCGGTGTGGTTAATTCTCTTTAAGTTATGTGTGGCCGTGGAAGGCCAGTAAAAAATTGTTTCCTTTTTTAAATTAAAAAAAAAAAAAAAAAAAACTTTTATTTCGTACAAAGTAATGTATATTTACAAGTTGTAGTGTGTGTTTCTTTTGTTTGTGTATATTACAGAGCGTTGCCGTTTGTTAGTGTTAAGTGTGACATTGTGAATAAAACATATACATACATATATACAGTTATGATAATATGACATTTATGGCACAGTGCATGTAGATACACATTCCTTGCATATGCTTCACTTCCACTTCCGCAAGCGGAATGCATGAAACACCTGTCCATCTCTCCCTCTCCCTCCCTCTCTCCCTCTCTCTCTCTCTCACACACACACACACACACACACACACACAATCTCGTGCTTTCTGGAGACCGCAGTACATTAAATGCCCTGCGCTTGGACAATAAACTTTAAACTATCATTTCCATTAAAATGTGGCTTCTTTGTAATTTCTGGGTCACTTAGCTACCGAGGTGAAGGTCGTTGGTGTTGTTGCCTGATGACAAATTACAGGGTGACGCTCTAGTCCATGACACCTTTTGTTTGGGGGACAAGAATCAGGGATTTACTACTAGTAATTAGAGTCCATGGCCTGTCCCCAGGGAGATAATTGGTCCAAATTTATATTTATATTTATATTGTGATAGTGTCTGGGTTTCATATACAATGGGAAGGACTTAAAACCTGGCCACTAAAAACCACCTTAGCTTACTGGGTACTTAAAGGGCTTATTCAATTTCTTTATACATGGTGGAGCATATTTTTCTTTTGAAACATATTACCATATAACATCATTTTAATACTTGACATACCGCCTTGGTTTAAAGGCTGCTACACGCACGCACGCGCGCACACAAACACATACACACACACTCATACACATGCGCGTGCAAATTCATGCGCCACACACACACACACACGCACACACACCTGCATCCTCACACAGACGCATACATATGTTACTGCCAACGGCACAGACACCCATCCACAATATATTTCATGTTGCACATTCAAATATAATAATGGGAATATTAATAATAATAGTAGCAGTAATAATAATAGTATTAATAATAATAATAATAATAATAATAATAATAATAATAATAATAATCATAATAATCATAATAATCATAATAATCATATAATTGTAAGATTATTAATACCATCAATAAACACATTTACAGTTGTAGTATCCTTTCTTTAAAACAAGTTATTTGCTTCTTCTGTAATATGTGCTGTCTTCAGCCAATTCTTTTACGAGATTTTCGCTTGTGGGGCTAAGATTAGAATGTTTGCGACTTTTTGTTGATAAATTTGTTTAGAAACCCTAGTTTACAGGAACGACATTGTAGCACTCCAGGAGACGAGACTGGGCGATCAGCTACTCCAAATTGCCGGCTTCAAATGTTTCTACAACAGACGACATCTGGGAATGGCGATTCTCGTTCGCGACAGCATGGTGGCGTCAGAGCTTGACATGTCCTGTTGGGACAGTGACGATATACAAATACAGGCGTTGAGAGTTCATTCCAGTATACCATTCGTGTTGGTTAATGTTTATGCCCGCAATGCCAGTGTGGACGCCCAGAAGTGGCAGTGCTTAATGTGTATAATGACACAAAGTGGTGCAGCTTTACATAACAGAGTTACGACACATACAGAACGTTGCGGCGGTTAGCCTTCATCAGCAAACAAACACATTCACAAACACAACATACAGTCAAGGAGAACTCCTGTGACTACATTAGAAGGTGATGACAGGACGAGAGGAACAAATGCATGGAAAAATAGAAGCAATGAAAAGAAAATGAGAATTGAGAAAAATGTTAATTGAAAAGAATGTTAGTTGAAGAAAATGTTTAATAGAAAAACTGTTAATAGAGAAAAACACTGCATACTCACCTCACGTACGGATCTGAAATGACTACGAAACTCTCGGGTGTAGTTGTATACGGTGCTGGATGTTACGGTTCAGTGAGCACATAGAAAGAAGTGGCGGGGTAGGAGGCGTGTAAAATTGACCAAGACCCCATTGTGTTATTAAGGTCTGGGTGGCCTCTCTCTCTCCTTTTCTCTCTATCTCTCTCTCCCCCTTGCTCTCTCTCTCACTCTCTCTCTATCTCTCTCTCCCTCTCTCTCGCTCTCTCTCTATCTCTCTCCCTCTCTCTCCCTCTCTCTCTTCCTCTCTCTCTCCCCCTCTCTCCCTCCCTTTCGCTCTCTCTCACTCTCTCTCCCTCTCTCTCTCCCCTTACATCTGGCTTCTCTGTGCATACCTTCTTCACGTGCATTGCCAGTGGTTGGATCTTACACAGCCCCAACAACTCGAGCACTGGGCGAGTGGCTCCTGAAGTGTGTTGTGTGACAATCAACCATACTGACTATTTCGTAGGGTACAGTATGCCCCATGTGGTATGTCGCAGGCACTTTTCCTCTCTCTGTCTCTCTCTGTCTCTCTCTCTCTCTCTCGCTCTCCTCTCTCTCCCTCTCTCTCTCTCTCTCTTCTTGCATATACTGTACATATGTCCACATACACTAGCATTTTGTCTGTTGAAGTGTGTCTATGCATGTACGCGTGTTCATGCACACCAGTCCACCCAGACCTTAATAACACAATGGGGTCTTGGTCAATTTTACACGCCTCCTACCCCGCCCACTTCTTTCTATGTGCTCACTGAACCGTAACATCCAGCACCGTATACAACTACACCCGAGAGTTTCGTAGTCATTTCAGATCCGTACGTGGGGTGAGTATGCAGTGTTTTTCTCTATTAACAGTTTTTCTATTAAACATTTTCTTCAACTAACATTCTTTTCAATTAACATTTTTCTCAATTCTCATTTTCTCTTCATTGCTTCTATTTTTCCATGCATTTGTTCCTCTCGTCCTGTCATCACCTTCTAATGTAGTCACAGGAGTTCTCCTTGACTGTATGTTGTGTTTGTGAATGTGTTTGTTTGCTGATGAAGGCTAACCGCCGCAACGTTCTGTATGTGTCGTAACTCTGTTATGTAAAACTGCACCACTTTGTGTCATTATATATTGTTTACCTTTCACAGCTTTACCGCAGTTCCATCTAATTTTATTCAGTGCTTAAGTGGCATATTAGGCCACGAGAGAAATGTTATTTTCTGTGGTGACTTCAACGCTAAAGGCAGATCATGGGGAAACACTTCCTCCAATACACAGGGGGAGGAGCTCGAGACTGCACTGGAAACCATCGACCTGGTTTGTATCAACAGTGGCTGTGTCACCAGGACAGCAAGCCGTCCTGGCGATGAGGACAGTGCTATTGATCTGGCGCTAGTTTCACCTTCACTCACTACAGTGTGTAGATGGGGTGTCCTAGGACACCATGGCAGCGACCACCACCCTTGCGGCATATTGGTGGAGAAAGGCAGAACCAGGCAGCACAAGCTAAAGGTAAAGACGTTCCAGTATGACAGTATAGGGCAAGATGTGGTGAGTAAAATAAGACGTGACAAGCGCAGAACGTTTCAAGGCAGGAAAAAATCTGGCAGCAGCCACCGTCGTGGAGTTTCGAGGTGGATAAAGGCTTGGGTGGATAAGCGTAGTGCTGTAAGGAGATGGCAAAATGCCAAGAAGAACAGAGCTGGTCATCCTAGTCCCTGCTTGCACTTAGAAAGAGAGATGCATACAAAAGTAAGCTATTTCAAAAAACTGGTCAAGGTTGTTAAAAGCGAAAAATGGGCAGAGGTGTGTCAAAGAGTAAGCACAGACAAGTCACTGAAATTGTTCTGGCGACTACATAAAAGCATGAGTGGTGTAGTCAAGAATAAGAGCATTTCTGACTTCCAAGGTGCTGACCTCATCTGGCAGAGGACTGACGAAGACAAGGGCAAAGCCCTCTTTGAACGCTACCATGAGCAGAGCAACCAGACAGACATGGGAGGCCGAAATCTGACCAAGGAGGTCACCTCAGACAGATGCAAGGCCCAGAACACTTCGGATGAAGACACAGTGACAGTGAAAGAAATCAAGGCTGTGCTTCGACGATCAAAAAACAGTGCTCCAGGTCCTGATGGAATAAGATACGACGACATAAATAGGTGTACCGACAATGAGCTAGAGAAACTAGCAGACATGTACAACAACAGTATAGGGAGTGCTAGCATCAACGATGAATGGTTACACAGCTATCTGATTCCCTTGCCGAAGCCTGACAAAGACCACAAAAAAATTCAGGGATATCGAATTATAACCATGCAGAATACAATAGGCAAGCTGCTGGAGAAGGTAATTGCCAGGAAAATATCAAGCCAACTAGAGAGGCGAGGTGTTTTCCCACCTACCCTGGGTGGGTACCGTCCAAAAAGAGAAACCTGGACCAATGCAGCAGTCTTTGCCCAGGATGTCTATGAAGGTTTCCACTCAGGCACTGAAACCGTTGCTGCAGCGATTGATCTTGAGGACGCATACAACAGAGTACCACTGGATTTTTTAATGTTTCAGCTTCTCGAACTAAACGTAAGTCCATTCCTCCTTAGTTGGATCGCTGCAGCCCTCTTCCAACGGAAAGTAGTTTTTAGATGTGGCAGTTGGACTTCGGAACCAACAACAATATATCCTGGCCTACCACAGGGATCACTATTATCTCCGGTACTGTTCAACGCCTACACAGTGAGAATCACCAGTGAGCAGATCACAGGACCTGGCAGGACATTGTCATATGCCGATGATGTTTTAGTGTATCGTCAGGGTAAGGATAGAGAGGAGGTTGCTGTGGAACTACAAACCGAACTCAATCGCATAAGTACTTGGTGTGATGAAGCTGGGGCAATGGTCAACCCAACAAAGCCAACAGTGACTTGGTTCTCGTTGAATAATCATATTGTCAACACTCCAACACCAACTGTGATGCTGTGTTCAGAGACGGTGGAAAGAACGCAGGCAATGAATTACCTGGGGATACGGTTTGATCGAAGCCTTGCTTATAGTGTGCACATAGACCAGGTGATAATAAAGGCCAAGCGGGGTTTGGCAGCGATGCGGGTGATGGCGGCAGAAAACTGTGAGCAGCGCCATCTATGTCTTCTGTACGAGGGGCTGGTCATGTCTGTTTTTGAGTATGCAATGGCAATCCTGACTCTCAGCCATAAGCAGATAGAAAGGATGGAAAGGATACAGAATGAAGCTATGCGCATTATTCTTGGATGTACAAGAGATACAGCATGCAGGGCGATGCGCTACCTTCTTGATTTTCCAACCATTGAAGAGAGAATACAAGGTTGCAGGGCACGCGCCTACCTCAGAATTAACTTAAACACACAACATCCACTGCATAGTGAAATTAGGAATGTGAAGAGCAGCAGGTTAAAAAGAGGACGGTCGTGGATGGGTCAAGCCGAAGACATTCTTCAACAGGTGTGTTCACTTGAGGACTTAGAACCTGGCGAGGAGTGGGTGCAAATGCCAACAGACTTCTGCACATCCTTTTCAGTTTGCATCCAACTAGATAGAAAATGCAGACAAGAAAATCCGGCTGCTGTTGAGGCTGAAGTACAAGCGTTGATTTTCGAGAATTCGCTAGACGGTGACGCGGTCATCTACACAGATGGGTCGGTCGTCCGACATGTGAGAAGCTCATGGGCCTTTACAGCTCGGGCCGGAGGGAGAATTGTGAAGGAGGACTCTGGTGCTTTCACTGAAACCACAAGTAGCCTGACCATGGAAGTCATGGCAGTAAGTAAAGCAATAACATGGCTCGAGACACAGACATTCACTAGGGGTTGTTTCCTTAGCGACTCAATGAACATGATCAAGAGGTTAGAGGAGGGGTCGATCCGAAGAGAATGGTTGCTGCCTCTGGAGCGGTCTCGACTGGCAAAGATTAGTTTCATCTTCGTGCCAGGGCATTCGGGAGTACAAGGAAATGAGCGGGCTGACAAGCTCGCAGGTGAGGCTACTGTGGAGGGCGGACGCGCCATGGACCAGGCCGACATTCTGAATGCTCTACGAGAAGTAAGACTTTTGCGAGAACCAAGTGATGACTGTGAATCTACAACAATGGCCAGACTGCGAGAACAGCAAATTAAAAGAGGGGTGGCCAAACAAGAACACTACGCAGGAAGCCAAAGAAGATTGATAAACCAACACAGAACTGGCGTCGTTAGCCGTTACACGTTGCGGGATTTGCTGAGGAGGGGATCCGAGCACTTATGGACTGAATGGTTCGATATGCAATGAGGATGATCTGTCGACTAACTAACTATATAACTAACTAAATTTGTTGGACAATTTCTTTGTTGATTGTTCTGTAATTGTATAGTGCTTTGTTTCTTAATGTCCATATAAGATTTCTGTACTCTGCCAATAGAATAAGTAGCTTTGTGTGGATGTCTTGTGTGGAGTAAGGAATGGAATTTATCATGATTGCTTTGTAAACATCTGTTCTTTGTTTCGTATGAGTGTTTGGGATGTTTTGTAGAAGTTGTTTTGTTGGCATGATTGTGTTGCATTCGTAATAGATGTGCTCTTCTGATTCTTGGACGTTCAGTCTAAAAAGCTGACACTGTAGTATTACAGTATTTGTTTAGTTATTTTTGCTGTTCTCTCTGTTGTTGGGGTCATGCTGTAAACAAGCCTATATGTAATTTTATTTGCTTTTGGAGTAATCTGCTTGTTGTGAATATTAGAGAAAATTTCGGTATAATCTTTTATGAAATATCTATGTCCTCTTTTAATTCTGAGATGTACCGGAGTTGCTTGTAATTTAACTAAATGCCTGTAGATTGTATGTGTTTTCTTGTGTAGTAATTTTTCGTGTCCTTTAATGGCTGAAATACATGTTTTGTAGAACGTTGGGAGAGTGCCAAAGTAATGTGAGGATGTAATCCTAATAGGTTTTAAATAAGATAGCCTAATTCCAATGTAATAGTGTGCTAAAGGGTGTTTTTCTGGGTTTTGTAGGATTTTCCCTACATTTTTAAAACACATGTTGTAAAGAGAAACCGGAGTCGTGGACGGCGGCCAAAAGACCGAGAAGCGATAACCCAACATTCGTCATCGCTCATGCACTACCATTTGTCAAGGTAACGCGTACTGAGGACACAAATTAGATATAGTCAAAGACACCCGACTGAGGTGTCACGTGGGGATTACGATTGCAGTCTGAGCTACCGTGGTCTGCTGCGTTCAACAACCGGAAGTGGTGAACCAGAGGTCATTCTGGCAAATGATGACGAGGATTGTGGGTCAACCTGTGGCCACGAGCGACTTATAAGCCTGGGCGGCGCGTTCAGGGGGCAGCAACGGTTGTAAAAGTCAGGCAGCAGCTCCGGTTGTCATTATCGTAGTTATTCCCCTTTGCACAATCGCCGTCACTAATATGGAGAAAGACTCACAGCTAACAATAATGCCACGTGGGTGAGCGTGTGCGCGCGCGCACACGGCGATAAATATAGCAATTGCATTTTTAAAAGTCCTCTAGGTCACAGCCTACGTTCTCCATAAAATTGCAACTGTATATTTCTCACGTTATAAACAATAAAATAACACAAAGTAATGCAGCCTTAATCAGCAAACAGAGCAAGACTGGTAGGATTTGTCCATGTTTAATCTGTGCTGTATAACCTAAATTAGAGTATCACAGCCTGAGATTCTGAGATAAGTAGCACACATGTTTTTCATATTTTCATTTTCTTTTCACTGTTCTCTTGTTTTCATTCTTCTTATCCCATTCTTATGCCTTAACGTAGCCACTGGGGGGGGGGGGGGGGGGGGGGGGGTGTGTGTGTGTGTGTGTGTGTGTGTGTGTGTGTGTGTGTGTGTGTGTGTGTGTGTGTGTGTGTGTGTGTGTGTGTGTGTGTCTGTGTGTGTGTGTGTCTCTCTCTCTCTCTCTCTCTCTCTCCCTCCGTGATTATATGTTGTGTTTTCTGTATGTATTTGTTTGCTGCTTAAGGCTAGTCGCCACAAAGTCCAATTTGTTTCCGTAATTGTGTTATGTGCCGGTCTCTCTGGCTGTGGGGTTACAACACTTTCTCTCTGTAATCCCGTTTATCACGCAGAGTCTCGTAGCGGAGCGAGAACTGAGGCGGTTCGACCCCCGCTCGTGACTTGCTGGATACTGAGCCGGCCGCTCAGAAAGCAATGGCAAACTATTGAGCGTAATCTTGCCAAGAGATCAACAGACAGCTGAAAGACGCTGCTGTTGACAGCTAAGTCCTGTAAAAGGATATGCTAAAAAAAAAAAAAAAAAATTGTGTTATGTAAAGCTGCATTACTTTGTGTTATTTTATTGTTTCCATCCATCCATCATGTGCCATGCCGATACGCGTGGGCGGTCATGTTCTGCCATCTCACTCGATCCCCAGTGTCGTGGATCAGCTCCGTGTTCCTGTCTCGACCATGCCATGTGGCTAAGCTATCCAGGTATTTACTTCTCGGTCTTCTCCTTGGTCTCTTCATTTCGATCTTGCCAGTCGTCACCAAGTTCTCCAAATCAATTCTTCTCATTTTTTTTCTTCTTCTTTCGTTTATAACTGCAATGTTGTCTCTTGTATGAATCTAACAGTCTTTTTTAGTTCACTCAGCGGTCCATAGAGTTTATCTTCCACAGTTGTCTCTCTAGGCCAGAAGGTTCGCCTGGATATGTTGTAGTTTGGGCAATCCTGGAGTATGTGCTCTGCTGTCTGTGACGCCAAACCACATGTGCACATGGCTGAGTCCTTCCCTAGCCAATCGATCAGCTCTGTCGTTTCCGGGTACCCCACAGTGGGATGGTATCCATTGTATGGTGACCTTACGCTGACTGCTAAGTTCTGAAAGTAGTGTCCTTAGAACTGGCAATTTCCCAGACAGGAGCGCCTCTATTACGGATTTTGCATCTGTCAATATCACCACAGGTTGTGTACAATGGCTGGTATTTTGTAATTTCTCTGTGGCTATCTTGATTGCCTCAATTTCAGCATCATAGTTATGGCAGTACTTTCCTGTTGGAACTCTGGCCGTGTCTCTAGTATTATTTGGGTATTCTATGTACACTCCCGCTCCTCCATTTCGAACAGCATTTTGTGCTGACCCATCTGTGTAGACTCGGATCCAGAGATCCTGTGGGTATTCTTCATCAAGGAAGCTGAGAGTGGCTGATCTGCGCTGCACACTGTTCTGTTATTCCTTGTCAAATATTCCTCTCACTTTTGTCTGGATTTGTAGCGATATTTTATGTTCATCTTTCCACGGGGTTCGCTCTGGAATAGTTGTCAGGTGGATACCAATTGTGGGAAGATCGATGGTTTCTCTGCAGAGTTGTTTGGCCTGGTGGATGAAACTAATTCTTTTCAACCGCCCCATAGCTAAGTTTTCAAATCGGTTCTTCATAGGGTGGCGTGGCAAGCTGGGGAACTTTTCTGCTTGTATTAGTGTTTTTGTATCTCTGCGTTCTCTTAGAGCTTGTGTCCTCCCCATTTTCTCCATTGCTACTATAGGGGTTGATCTCATCCCTCCTGTGATGACTCTTAAGAGCTTGATTTTGCACCTTGTCCAGCTCCTGTAATGTGGTTTTTGATGCTGAACACCACGCAGTTGACCCTATTTCAAGTGTGGTCGTATGCTCTGTTGATAAACTTTGCTTAAGTATTTTCCCACTGGCTCCCCAAGTGGTTCCACTTAGCTTTCTCAGGATGGCTATTTTCCTTCTGGCTTTTGTTACTGCTTTTCTTTAAATGTGTTTTCTCCATGTCAGCCTGTCGTCGAATGTTACACCAAGGTATGTTGGTTCTTCTTCTTCTTCTTCTTCGTTCATCCGGAGTTTTTTTTTCGGACGTGATTGCGTTGTGCCTGTTTACAGCAGAGCTGCGTTCTTGCGCCGTTAGGCCGACACATCCGACTTCTGCGGGCATTTGTTGACCGGGTTAACCTTCCCGGGAGGTTTCTTAGGACGTTAGACTCTCACTGTTGCGGTGTTATCTCCCATCCCAGCTGGCCCATATAGAACAGCCAAAGGCATCCTGGTCGGCCCTCAAGGGAAGGCAGGGGCAGACCATGGGCATTCCCCGCCATCCAAGGAGGCTTCCATAATTGCAGAGCCAACACACAGCGCTCTGGTACTGGGCTCACCCAAGGAATCGTCACGTCCTGCACATGGCTGCTTAGCCTCACTTCCGTATATTGGGCCTTCCGTTCACCATAGGCTGTTCTTCCAGAAGCCAGAAGAATGCTGTTTGCAGATTACATCCACGCAGTGAGCTTTCGATTCGGACTTTCCACGTAATGGATTTGCTATCCAAGCAATATTCCATTTTGTGCCACTAGGACACTTTTTCCACCTTTTATGAAGCCCACACAGTGAGCTTTCGATTCGGACTTTCCACGTAATGGATTTGCTATCCAAGCAATATTCCATTTCATGCCTCTGGGAGGCTTGTGTAACCGACATGCCTGTGGTATGAAGTGTGGCAGTCTAAATACTTCTTAATGTACATTTAAATGTCAACCTGAATACAGTTAAAATAAGCTGCAGTCGACTTGAGCTTGTTGATATCTCCATAGAGCTTGTCCTCGAATGAAGCAGGTGTGGGCCAAAATATCTTTCTCTGTTCTGCATATATTGGGCACTCTTGCAGCAAATGTTTAGCTGTCATTTTACCAGTTCCACAATTACATTCATCTGTATCTCCTATCTTTAGTTTGTTGAACAAGTGGTATTTCAGCCTGTTATGTCCTGTGCGGAGTCTGAAGATTGCTACTTGTTCTCTTCGGTCGAGTTTGTAATATGCATCATCCTTCTGGTGGCCTGGATGCTCTGATTCCCATTTGGTTCTATAAGTGCTTTTTATCAACCTCTTTGCCTCATTATAGGTTATGTCTATGTCAGGCTGTGGTAGTCGTCCGCCCTCTTTTGCCAGTCTGTCAGCCTCTTCATTTCCAGGTATACTGCAATGTGATGGGATCCACTGTATTATAACTTTTTTGGATTTCTGGCATAGACCATGGAGTGCTGCTCTTAGGTCAGCTAGTTCTGTGCTGTTTTTGCTCTTCAGTATTGAGACAGCTGACTTTGCATCTGTGAAGATAGCTATTTGCGTCTCTTTATTTTCCTCCATCAAGAGCATTTCTGCTGCAGTTTTCAGAGCCTCTACCTCCGCTTTGAAGTTACTTGAGAACTTTCCAGTTGCCACTGAATGTGTTTTTTTCACTCCATTTTTTAAATTTAGGAGAATTCCTCCTCCTCCATTCTCTACTGAATTTTTGGCTGATCCATCTGTATATGCATGGGTCCAATTGCTGCTTGGGTAATGTTCTTTTATGTAGTTTAGGGTTATTTCTCTTCTTTCGGTTTCATGCTGAGTGTTCTTTTTCTCAATACCAGGAATGTTTTCTATCATCTCAGGCAGTTGCTGCTGTCTCCAAGCTGGGAACTTGTCTGCATTGTAAATGGGTTTGACTGTTGATATGTTAAGTATGGGATCAGCCCTAATCCTTCGTTTTGCAGTTTCTACAAAGTTGCTACGCTTCAGTCTTCCCCTTCAAAAACCACTAAATCTTTTATACATAGGGTGGTCTGTCAATCTTCTAAATTTTTCAGCTTGTTGCTGGGCTCTGCTATCTCTTCTATCCTGCATTGGTTGTAAACAAGTGATCTTTTCTAATTCATTAATAGGCGTTGTCTTCAGGCTTCCAGTTATGATTCGCATTCCTTGATTTTGGACTCTACTTATTTTGTTAAAGTTTGACTTAGCTGCTGTTGCCCAAGCTGCAATGCCATATTCCAGTACTGGCCTCACCCGTCCAGTATATAACTTCTTGAGAACTTTCTCATCTGCTCCCCACGTTGTACCAGCAAGCTTTTTCATGATTGCCATTCTTTGCCTTGCTCTTGTTCGATTTTTCTCAACCTGTGTCTTCCATGTCAGGCGACGATCAAAGGTGACTCCTAGATAGTTTGGATTTTCTTCATGGCGCAATATTTTTCCATTCAATACCAGCTTAGGTTGCTGAGTTTTAGTTGAGAGGGAGAACACTGTGCATGTTGTTTTCTCCTCACTTATCTTCACTAGCCATGATTTTGACCAGTCCTCTAGCGCTAATAGGGCTTGCTGTATTCTGCTGTTAGCTGTACTAATATATTCTTCAGATGTCCATATGGCTAGGTCATCTGCAAAGGATGATGTGTGTACTCTGGCTGGAAAATTTTCTGTGATGTCATTTACATATGCTAGGAATAATGTTGGTGAAAGAACTCCTCCTTGGGGGACACCTTGCTCCAATAGCATCATTTTGCTGGTTTGTCCTTGTACTTTTGTCCTGGCAGTTCTGTTCTCAAGGTAGTGGCTGATCCATTTGTACATTTTCCCACAAACATGCATTTTTTGCAGTTTTACTTTCAGTCCTTCCTTCCATACTTTATCAAATGCTTTTTCTAAATCTATCCAGACCGCTAGTGTGTGCTTTTTCTCTTGGAAGGCATCCTCTATTTCCTGAGCTATATAGGTTATTTGATCTTCAGTGGATCTGTACTTTCTGAATCCTGCTTGGTGAGGTGTTAAGAGTTGGTTTTCTTCCAGATGCCATGTTAGCCTGCCATTGATAATGCGTTCCATTAATTTTCCTACACAGCTAAGAAGACTGATAGGTCGATAGCCATTTGGTTCTTCCAGGTCTTTTCCTTTCTTTGGGACTGGTATTAGTATAGCTTCCTTCCATGCCTGTGGGACTATTCCCCTCTTCCAGCTGTAATTTAGGACTGCTAGTAGTTTCTTTTTTGCCTTAGTGCCTAGTCCTATTAGCATTTCATTTGTGATTCCATCCTTTCCTGGTGATGTCTTCTTTTTTAGGGTATTCATTGCCTGTTCCATTTCTTCCAATGTTAGATTTACCATCATATATTCTGCTGCTGTCTCTGTATATCTATGATGTATCTGTTTATCTTTGATTGCTTTCTTCTGTTCGGCTGTAATATCAATGTGGTTTGCACTGGCATAGTGTTCCATTAGTGCATTTGCAGCCTTTTTTCCTGTAAGCAAGGCATTTCCTTGTTTAATTGTTATTTGTTTGTTTCTAGGTCCTTCATTGTTCATGGCTTTCACTAGTTTCCATAGTTTGTTTCCATCCCTGTCAAAATTCAGGTTTTCTGTTTTTTTCCTCCAACAATCTCTTGTTGTTTGATTTACTGTTCTTTTATATTTTGCTGAGATGGCTTTGAGAGAGATGTTCGCTTCAGTTGTTTGTTCTCTCTCTGCGGTCTTCCTAGCATCTTCAACTTTGTCCTCCAAAATTTGTAGTTCTTCAGTCCAGTATGGTTTGTAATTTTTCCTCGCTCCTCTTGGAATAGACTCAGTGGCCGCCTGTATTATTGCTCTGTTTAGACTTTCCACCATTTGCTTCATGTTGCCATATCGTGTATTTATGTTTTCACAATATTTGTCTGTTAGTATGGCAAATCTGTCCCAATCTGCTCGTTTGTAATTCCAACGGGGCAAAGGCTTTTGCTCCTGTGGAACATACTCCATATTTATTACAAGCTTGATTGGTCTGTGGTCACTACCTGCTAATTGGTCAAGCACATGGCGATCGATTTTGTGGAGGATGTCTCCTGTGCAGAAAGCTAAGTCTGGAGTAGAAGTGGTAAGCCATCTTCTGGAGTAGAAGCTCGGTGTGTCATCCGCTTTGTTGAGTAGATGGAGATTTGAGTCTATTTCCCAGTCCTCCACTTCATCTCCTCTTTTGTCAGTATCTGGGTATCCCCATCTTTCTGAACGGCTATTAAAGTCTCCGACAACAATGCAATTTGTGTCAGTTATTTCCATGTTTGAGAGTGTAAGATCCTTATCTGCCGGGCTATACAGATTGTAAATTCTTATTTTCACGTCCTTTATCATTATATCAACACCTATAATTTCCGTTTGGTTGTCAGAGATCACAGATACTTCGCTGCAAGGTATTGTATTTCGTGTAAGTATTACAACTCCTCCTTTGTGTCCTTCGCGGTCGAAACGTGTGGCCTGATATCCCTGAACTGAAAATGTGCGATTGGCGTTGAGGTGTGTCTCTTGAATGCATGCCACATCTATTCTATCTTTATGAAGACGCTGTGTTAGGGAGGCTTTCTTGTTATAAACTCCTTCTGCATTCCATTGTAGTATGTTGAGTGTCCGGGGTGTTTGGTCAATAGCTCTTAACCTACTCCTCTGTGCCTTGACTCCACAGCACAGGGGAAGGTGACCACCAGTAGTCATGGGTGGACCCCCTCGAGGCAGGGGGCCCGGCACTATCACCGCCTGATGGGACTTCACGGGATTAGCACCATAACGATTAATTTTCATCTGTGGCATCATGAAATGATAAAGTTACGTTGCACTTCTTTGTCAAGCCTGTGGCTCAGTACATCCGATTTCGACAAGCATTTGTTCGGGATGCTTTCCCTAGCCTTTGACTGTCCCCAGTCTACCTACAAGGCAGCAGGTTTGTACGTCGCTTGGTCTGGTCCCTCTCCCTTGACCTGTCCGACATGGGTGACCCTACCAGTAGCTGTGCTACCGTCGGGATAGCTCTTGGGGTCATTGGAACGCGCAAGCCCCTCTACCTCGTCAAGGTGGACGCACGGCAGAGGGGGTATGTTGGTTCTTTATCTTCTCTTAGGGATGTTCCATTTATCTTAATGATCCCTGCCTTTTGTTTCGGAGAAAGGGTAAATAGAGTGGTGCTGCACTTGTCAGTGTTTATGCTGACACACCATCTATCTGCCCATGCAACAAATGTATCTACAGCTTTCTGTAGCAATATGGTGGCGACTGATGCATGTTCATTTGCGCTCCACAAAACCAGGTCATCAGCGTACATTGCCGCTTTAATTCCATTGGGTAGATTAGCAACAAGATCATTGATGAAGATTAGAAAAAGTGTTGGGGACAGGACTCCGCCCTGGGGAACACCATGACGCAATAGTACTTTCTTGCTCTTGAGACCGTCTATCTGTACTCGGGCTCTTCTGTTGTGCAAGTATGCTTTCACCCATTTGTACATTCTTCCATTGACTTTACAGTTTCTCAGTTTCTTCATCAGAGCTTCTTTCCAGACTTTGTCAAAGGCTTTCTTCAGATCTATCCAAGCCGCAAGTACCAGCTTCTTCTCGTGGAATGCATCCTCAACTTCTTGAGAGAGGTAGGTTGTCTGATCTTCCGTGGAGTAGCACTGCCTAAAGGCAGCCTATTGTGGCATAAGGATGTTTTCACTTTCAATGTACCACTGTAGTCTGTGATTGATGACGCGTTCCATTGTTTTGCAGAGACAGCTGGTGAGGCTAATGGGTCTGTAGCTGGAGGCAATGGAACTGTCTTTCCCAGATTTTAGGAGGGGTATCATGATTGTTTCTCTCCAGACTTGTGGAACATTGCCTAAGGTCCATATAACATGCCCAAAAAATTTTGACTGTCAACATCTAATGACTCTAATCAGTTTACGATTTTCATTTGTTTCTTGAAGGACTTGTTCATTAGTTTTTCTGTCTGTTCATGGTATTCTTTGCATTTTCCTCAGAAACCACATTTCCACAGCCATCAGCTGTTTTTCAGCTTGACTGCTTATTGTCCACGCTTCACATCCATACAAAAGTATAGGTTCTATGTAGCACTTCAACACTATTTTTCTCGTTTCAATTGATATCTTTTTATTGGTCGGTATGTTTTTCATCTTGCAAAAGCCTACCTTCGCAATGGCAATTCATGTTTTAAGACATCTCCCATCAGATATTATGACGGTGCCAAGATAACTGTATCGATTCACTTGATTAAGAATATGCCTATCTACTCGTATATCACATTGTGGTATTTCCTTCTTCCCAGTGACGATCATATGTGTCTTCTTAATATTCAGTTCTAACCATAGTTGTTCACTGTGTGCAACAACCGCATCTACTAAATTTTGCAAGTCCTGTTCATTGTCTGCAATCAAGACTGTATCATCTGCATACCTAATGTTATTGGTGCATCGTCCTCCATTGTTGATTCCTTCCATATCTTGTATATTTCTGAAAATATTTTCACTGTACAGGGAAAAAAGATCTGGAGACATTACACATCCCTGTCTCATACCTCTCTTAATAGGCTGATATTGACCTACATCGTTATCAATTCTGATGGCAGCTTGTTGTTTCCAATATATGTTTTTTAAAAGTCTAAGGTCTTTTCCATCAATTTGTAGATTTGTGATTACATATAGAATTTCTTCAAATGCAGGTTCTTCAATTTGTGGTTCACACGTTAGAACATCTTCCTGTGGGAAAGTGTTACTTGGAGCTTCACAATTTAGTAATTCAACAAAGTATTCTTTCCATGTGTTGCACATTTCCTCAGTGGTATTTATCATATTCCCATTTTTGTCTTTTAAACCATATGTGTTGTGTTGGTGCCCTCGTTTCATTGACTTCATTTCTTTAAAGAAACTTTCTGGATTCGTTTTTCTGGTGATTAGTTTCCATATCTTTGATTATATTACTCATATATTCTCGCTTCTGCTGTCGAACTATTTTTGTAGCCTCTTTACATTCATTTCTATATTGCTCTTCCTTTTGGATTTTGTTGATGTTATTTAGCCATAGCTGTCTGGCATTCTTTTTCTTAATGACTGCTTCTTCACATTTTGGATTGAACCATCTGTTCTTTCTATGCATGGTTAACACACCGAGACATTCTTCTGCGGTAGTTTGAATTGTATTCTTGATGTTCAACCAAGTTTGGTCAACGCTTTCCTCCAACGGGTTTTGTAGAATTTCAAGTTTACATTTTATTTCATCTGCAAATTTCTCTTTGACTGTAATTTCTTGTAGTTTTTCTCTGTTATATATTGGGTGTAACCTTTGTAGTTTAGCATAGAAAGCTCTCTTAAGTTTTATTTTAAATTTTGCCCCAACGAGGAAGTGGTCGCTGTGGCACTCAGCTCCTCTATAACTTCTAACTTGTTGTATGTTTGATGCATTTTTGTTGTTAATTAAAATGTGATCTATTTGATTATAGGTTCTCTTGTCACATGATTTCCAAGTTTGTTTGTGTATATCCTTTCTTTGCAGTCTGGTACTGCTAATCTGCAGTCCTTTGGCTTCTGCTAGGTTGATGACTCTCCATCCATTATCATTTGAAGTTGTATGTAGGCTTTCCATACCGGCAACATTTTTTATGAGTTTGCTCTCTACCTATTTTTGCGTTGAAGTCTCCCAGCACAATCAGGATGTCCTGTTTGGGGGTTTCTTCTATGACATCTTCCAGATCATTATAAAAGTCTTCTTTAATATCATCTTCTTTCTCTTCAGTAGGTGCATGTACATTAATCATCGTTATATTTTTCCATTTACCTTTTATTCGTAATTTACTAGTCCTATCATTAACAGCTTTGAAGTTCAGAACGTTCCCCCATAACTCTTTGTTGATGACAAAACCTGTCCCTAATTCATGTTTATTTTGGGTGTTTCCTCCATATATTATAATCATTCCATTTTGCTCTAAAGTACCCTCTCCTGGCCACCTTATTTCTTGAATTGCTGTTATATCCATTTTATACTCAACCAGCTCCCGGGTTAGTTCTTCCAGATCATTATAAAAGTCTTCTTTAATATCATCTTCTTTCTCTTCAGTAGGTGCATGTACATTAATCATCGTTATATTTTTCCATTTACCTTTTATTCGTAATTTACTAGTCCTATCATTAACAGCTTTGAAGTTCAGAACGTTCCCCCATAACTCTTTGTTGATGACAAAACCTGTCCCTAATTCATGTTTATTTTGGGTGTTTCCTCCATATATTATAATCATTCCATTTTGCTCTAAAGTACCCTCTCCTGGCCACCTTATTTCTTGAATTGCTGTTATATCCATTTTATACTCAACCAGCTCCCGGGTTAGTTCTTCGGCCGCTCCAGCTCGATATAGTGTCCGTACATTCCATGTTCCAAATCTCAAAAGTCCAAGGTCGATGTCCAAATAAGTCAGTCCGAATTCAAGGCTCATGTATCTGTTTCGTAACAAAATGGTTTTCACAAAGGTGGGGATGTTAATCCCACGCTTCAACGCCCATCCTGGAGGACCAGGGTGTTACTCTTTGTCTGTTCTCTACCCTTTGACCTGTCAGGCTTGGGAGGCCCTGCTGGTAGCTACGCTACCGCCGGCATAGCTCTCAGGGTCATTGAGAAACTCAAGCTCCCCCACCACGACAAGGTGGAAACACCATCTGGGGAGGTCTTTTGTTAGTGATGTCATTAATTCTTTTGTTCATTAATTTGGATATTCAGGGTGTTGTGTTGGTTTTCAATTTCCTTGCAATTTTCCTTAAGCCATGTTTCTTTTGCCTCTTTGCATAGCTTCCTAATTTTCCTGTGAATCTCTTCACATTTTTCCTTATTATGTTTTTTATTTCTTCTTACTTCCATGAGTTTTAAGATGTCTTCCGTCATCCATTTCTTGCGTCCTATTATCTTTATTTTTGGGATGGTTGTTTCTGCAGCTTGGTTGACATAATATTTCCATATCGGACAATGCATCGAATCTGTTCTTTACCTCTACGTTGAATTTATCTTTTATTTCCTCACTCTTCATTGCCTGTAGTTCAAATTGTGTGTTTCTTGGTGAATATTTGACTGTATTTAATTTTATATGTAAATTGCTTAAGATTAATCTATGGTCGCTGTAGAAGTCTGCGCTTGGTATAGTTTTTGTGACTTTTAAGGCATTTCAAAATCTTCTGTTGATGAGAATGTAACCAATCTGATTTCTTATCTTATGATCAGGACTCCTCCATGTCCATAATCTCCTTGAGTGCTGTTGAAACCAGGTTTTCAATAATCAAATCCTGCTCTTTTGCCCACTGTACAAGTCTGCAACCTCTTTCATTCTGTTCCCCTAGTCCATACATGCCTACTATGCATCCGTCCTGTTGATTTCCAACTTTGGCATTCAAGTCACCCATTAAGATATTTACTTCAGAATTCTTGCATTTCTTGAAGGCTTTCTCTAAATCACTATAAAATTCATCAATGCTGTCATCACTACTGTCTGCTGTTGGTGCATAAACTTGTATGACGTTGACATCAAAAGGTCTTCCACTCAACTTCACCAGTAACACTCTGTCTGATACAGTCCAATATCCTTTGATCGATTTTGCTATCTCTGTATAGATTATAATTGCTACTCCTCGCTGTTGTTTCTCTCCACCAGAATAGATTCTATATTCCTCAGATGTTATAATGCCCATTCCTGTCCATCTGGTCTCACATATTCATTGGCACCTTGCCGTCTTGACAGACGATAGTTTGTGCTTTAAAAAGGCATAATAACTTTTACCTATGACGGTAGCGAATGTGACTGATAAGGCCAATTCGCGCTGTAAATGTTCGTTCACAGTGGGTCAAGTGAACGCCTCTCAATAGCACAAAGCCTGGGCTAAAATATAGAGATCATGTGTTGCCCATGCAGCATGATCCCTCTCTTGGCCTGCCTAGTTCACTCCAGAGGAAAGGTAACACCTCTACATCTGGAACAAGACAAGCTGCAGAAGCTGTCGGATCAGCAAAGCAATGCTCTAACTGTCCGCCTGTCGGAGCTTCGATCCTAGACCAGCCGCCAACCAGGGCTTAGGGCCTGGTCTGCCCTGCCATTTTGTCTTTAGATTGCATTTCCTCGCACCAGGGTAAGGCTTGTACCCTCCCAATTTCGCTCTTCCGCCCGAAGCCGTTGGCACAATGTGGGGTGTCGGGTTTGGTAAGCGCCGCCCAACGTTCGGCGCAAACAGAAAGCAGGTACATATACCTAACAGGTTAATATTTAATCTTCTCATTTCATTCTTAATGTTATCAAATTTCCCATCCCCACGCATAGTTCTTACATTCCAAGTTTCTACTTTCAATGTTGATATACTTTTGCACTCAGTCGCCTGATGACGGTCTGGAGTCTCCTGGTGCACATGATTACCCCTACAGGGAGAGGCTGCTCCTATGGAGCATCCATTTACGCCGTTTCTCTGGTTATCGATAAGACTTGGCATCTGTAAAGAAGGTAGTTTGCCATTGATTTCCTTCCTAGCATTGACCATACTGGTCGATGACCGTAGCCATTGTCTTCCAAATAAAAAGAGATCCTGTGCCTACCGTCGCGAAGCTGGAGACCACAACCTACAACTATCTGTTGGCTGCTCAACTTCATCCACCACCTGCACACATGGCTTCACGCAACCCTGATCAGGGGGCTAAACGGGTACTCCACATGGCACTGTTGTTGGCTGTGAGAATTAGAGACAAAAGTGATTAGTATGGGGAGAGCATGGCAGGCATGACGGGATAGAGTAGGATGGCTTGACATTTGTTGGTTGAGGTTCTATATTCTCATGGGGGACAAAGGCTTGGCATGTGTTGGTTGAGGTTCTATACTCTCATGGGGGACAAAGGCTTGGCATGTGTTGGTTGAGGTTCTATACTCTCATGGGGGACAAAGGCTTGGCATGTGTTGGTTGAGGTTCTATACTCTCATGGGGGACAAAGGCTTGACATGTGTTGGTTGAGGTTCTATACTCTCATGGGGGACAAAGGCTTGGCATGTGTTGGTTGAGGTTCTATACTCTCATGGGGGACAAAGGCTTGGCATGTGTTGGTTGAGGTTCTATACTCTCATGGGGGACAAAGGCTTGACATGTGTTGGTTGAGGTTCTATACTCTCATGGGGGACAAAGGCTTGACATGTGTTGGTTGAGGTTCTATACTCTCATGGGGGACAAAGGCTTGGCATGTGTTGGTTGAGGTTCTATACTCTCATGGGGGACAAAAGCTTGGCATGTGTTGGTTGAGGTTCTATACTCTCATGGGGGACAAAAGCTTGGCATGTGTTGGTTGAGGTTCTATACTCTCATGGGGGACAAAAGCTTGACATGTGTTGGTTGAGGTTCTATACTCTCATGGGGGACAAAAGCTTGGCATGTGTTGGTTGAGGTTCTATACTCTCATGGGGGACAAAGGCTTGACATGTGTTGGTTGAGGTTCTATACTCTCATGGAGGACAAAAGCTTGGCATGTGTTGGTTGAGGTTCTATACTCTCATGGGGGACAATAGCTTGGCATGTGTTAGTTGAGGTTCTATACTCTCATGGGGGACAAAGGCTTGACATGTGTTGGTTGAGGTTTTATACTCTCATGGGGAACAAAGGCTTGGCATGTGTTGGTTGTGGTTCTATACTCTCATGGGGGACAAAGGCTTGGCATGTGTTGGTTGAGGTTCTATACTCTCATGGGGGACAAAAGCTTGGCATGTGTTAGTTGAGGTTTTATACTCTCATGGGGGACAAAGGCTTGTCATGTGTTGGTTGAGGTTCTATACTCTCATGGGGGACAAAAGCTTGACATGTGTTGGTTGAGGTTCTATACTCTCATGGGGGACAAAAGCTTGGCATGTGTTGGTTGAGGTTCTATACTCTCATGGGGGACAAAAGCTTGGCATGTGTTGGTTGAGGTTCTATACTCTCATGGGGGACAAAAGCTTGACATGTGTTGGTTGAGGTTCTATACTCTCATGGGGGACAAAAGCTTGACATGTGTTGGTTGAGGTTCTATACTATCATGGGGAACAAAGGCTTGACATGTGTTGGTTGAGGTTCTATACTCTCATGGGGGACAAAGGCTTGACATGTGTTGGTTGAGGTTCTATACTCTCATGGGGGACAAAGGCTTGGCATGTGTTGGTTGAGGTTCTATACTCTCATGGGGGACAAAGGCTTGGCATGTGTTGGTTGAGGTTCTATACTCTCATGGGCGACAAAGGCTTGGAATGTGTTGGTTGAGGTTCTATACTCTCATGGGGGACAAAAGCTTGGCATGTGTTGGTTGAGGTTCAATACTCTCATGGGGGACAAAGGCTTGGAATGTGTTGGTTGAGGTTCAATACTCTCATGGGGGACAAAGGCTTGACATGTGTTGGTTGAGGTTCTATACTCTCATGGGGGACAAAGGCTTGACATGTGTTGGTTGAGGTTCTATACTCTCATGGGGGACAAAGGCTTGACATGTGTTGATTGAGGTTCAATACTCTCATGGGGGACAAAAGCTTGGCATGTGTTGGTTGAGGTTTTATACTCTCATGGGGGACAAAGGCTTGACATGTGTTGGTTGAGGTTCTATACTCTCATGGGGGACAAAAGCTTGGCATGTGTTGGTTGAGGTTCTATACTCTCATGGGGGACAAAGGCTTGACATGTGTTGGTTGAGGTTCTATACTCTCATGGGGGACAAAAGCTTGACATGTGTTGGTTGAGGTTCTATACTCTCATGGGAGACAAAGGCTTGACATGTGTTGGTTGAGGTTCTATACTCTCATGGGGGACAAAGGCTTGGCATGTGTTGGTTGAGGTTCTATACTCTCATGGGGGACAAAGGCTTGACATGTGTTGGTTGAGGTTCTATACTCTCATGGGGGACAAAGGCTTGACATGTGTTGGTTGAGGTTCTATACTCTTATGGGGGACAAAAGCTTGACATGTGTTGGTTGAGGTTCTATACTCTCATGGGAGACAAAGGCTTGACATGTGTTGGTTGAGGTTCTATACTCTCATGGGGGAACAAAGGCTTGGCATGTGTTGGTTGAGGTTTTATACTCTCATAGGGGACAACGGCTTGGCATGTGTTGGTTGATGTATGGAAGTTGTTGTTGATGTATGGAAGTTGTTAATGTGTGGAAGTTGTTGTTGATGTATGGAAGTTGTTGATGTGTGGAAGTTGTTGTTGATGTGTGGAAGTTGTTGTTGATGTATGGAAGTTGTTGTTGATGTATGGAAGTTGTTGTTGATGTGTGGAAGTTGTTGATGTGTGGAAGTTGTTGATGTGTGGAAGTTGTTGATGTATGGAAGTTGTTGATGTATGGAAGTTGTTGTTGATGTATGGAAGTTGTTGATGTGTGGAAGTTGTTGTTGTTGTGTGGAAGTTGTTGATGTATGGAAGTTGTTGGTGATGTATGGAAGTTGTTGATGTGTGGAAGTTGTTGTTGATGTATGGAAATTGTTGATGTATGGAAGTTGTTGTTGATGTATGGAAGTTGTTGATGTGTGGAAGTTGTTGTTGATGTATGGAAGTTGTTGTTGATGTGTAGAATTTGTTGTTGATGTGTGGAAGTTGTTGATGTGTGGAAGTTGTTGTTGATGTGTGGAAGTTGTTGATGTATGGAAGTAGTTGTTGATGTATGGAAGTTGTTGTTGATGTGTGGAAGTTGTTGTTGATGTGTGGAAGTTGTTGTTGATGTATGGAAGTTGTTGGTGATGTATGGAAGTTGTTGATGTATGGAAGTTGTTGATGTGTGGAATTTGTTGTTGATGTGTGGAATTTGTTGTTGATGTGTGGAATTTGTTGTTGATGTGTGGAATTTGTTGTTGATGTGTGGAAGTTGTTGTTGATGTATGGAAGTTGTTGTTGATGTATGAAAGTTGTTGTTGATGTATGGAAGTTGTTGATGATGTATGGAAGTTGTTGATGTGTGGAAGTTGTTGATGTGTGGAAGTTGTTGTTGATGTATGGAAGTTGTTGTTGATGTATGGAAGTTGTTGATGTGTGGAAGTTGTTGTTGATGTGTGGAAGTTGTTGTTGATGTGTGGAAGTTGTTGTTGATGTGTGGAAGTTGTTATTGATGTATGGAAGTTGTTGTTGATGTATGGAAGCTGTTGTTGATGTATGGAAGTTGTTGAAGTTGTTGTTGATGTATGGAAGTGTGGAAGTTGTTGTTGATGTGTGGAAGTTGTTGATGTGTGGAAGTTGTTGTTGTGTGGAAGTTGTTGATGTGTGGAAGTTGTTGTTGATGTGTGGAAGTTGTTGTTGATGTGTGGAAGTTGTTGTTGATGTGTGGAAGTTGTTGTTGATGTGTGGAAGTTGTTGTTGATGTGTGGAAGGTGTTGATGTGTGGAAGTTGTTGATGTGTGGAAGTGGATGTTCTGTTGAAGTTGATGTGTGGAAGTTAATGATGTGTGGAAGTTGTTGATGCGTGGAAGTTGTTGATGTGTGGAAGTTGTTGATGATGTATGAAAGTTGTTGTTGATGTATGGAAGTTGTTGATGATGTATGGAAGTTGTTGATGTGTGGAAGTTGTTGATGTGTGGAAGTTGTTGTTGATGTATGGAAGTTGTTGATGTATGGAAGTTGTTGTTGATGTATGGAAGTTGTTGATGTGTGGAAGTTGTTGTTGATGTGTGGAAGTTGATGTTGATGTGTGGAAGTTGTTGATGTGTGGAAGTTGTTGTTGATGTATGGAAGTTGTTGTTGATGTATGGAAGTTGTTGTTGATGTATGGAAGTTGTTGAAGTTGTTGTTGATGTATGGAAGTGTGGAAGTTGTTGTTGATGTGTGGAAGTTGTTGATGTGTGGAAGTTGCTGTTGTGTGGAAGTTGTTGATGTGTGGAAGTTGTTGTTGATGTGTGGAAGTTGTTGTTGATGTGTGGAAGTTGTTGTTGATGTGTGGAAGTTGTTGTTGATGTGTGGAAGGTGTTGATGTGTGGAAGTTGTTGATGTTGTTGTTGATGTATGGAAGTGTGGAAGTTGTTGTTGATGTGTGGAAGTTGTTGATGTGTGGAAGTTGCTGTTGTGTGGAAGTTGTTGATGTGTGGAAGTTGTTGTTGATGTGTGGAAGTTGTTGTTGATGTGTGGAAGTTGTTGTTGATGTGTGGAAGTTGTTGTTGATGTGTGGAAGGTGTTGATGTGTGGAAGTTGTTGATGTGTGGAAGTGGATGTTCTGTTGAAGTTGATGTGTGGAAGTTAATGATGTGTGGAAGTTGTTGATGTGTGGAAGTTGTTGATGTGTGGAAGTTGTTGATATGTGGAAGTTGTTGATGTGTGGAAGTTGTTGTTGATGTGTGGAAGTTGTTGTTGATGTGTGGAAGTGGATGTTGTGTTGAAGTTGACATGTGGAAGTTGTTGATGTGTGGAAGTTGTTGATGTGTGGAAGTTGTTGCTGATATATGGAAGTGGATGTTGTGTTGAAGTTGACATGTGGAAGTTGTTGTGTGGAAGTTGTTGTTGATGTGTGGAAGTGGATGTTGTGTTGAAGTTGACATGTGGAAGTTGTTGATGTGTGGAAGTTGTTGATGTGTGGAAGTTGTTGATGTGTGGAAATTGTTGATGTGTGGAAGTGGATGTTGTGTTGAATTTGATATGTGGAAGTTGTTGATGTGTGGAAGTTGTTGGTCTGTGG
The DNA here is from genome assembly GCA_014155875.1 of Cepaea nemoralis. Taxonomy (NCBI): domain Eukaryota; kingdom Metazoa; phylum Mollusca; class Gastropoda; order Stylommatophora; family Helicidae; genus Cepaea; species Cepaea nemoralis. The sequence continues at coordinate 318,204 of JACEFZ010006263.1, read as the reverse complement.
AAGTTGATGATGTGGAAGTTGTTGGTCTGTGGAAGTTGTTGATGAGTGGAAGTTGATTTCATGTGAAAGTTGTGTTACAGGAGAACAACTTGGTGCACAACTGCAACTAATCTTACAGACAATTGAATCACAATCTGACTCATTACCCCAACACCTCCATCCATTCTCTCTCTCTCTCCTCTCCCTCCCTTCCCTACTGCTCTCTTTCCCTCCCCCTCGCCTTACTCTAACTTATAATACAATCTAAAATGAGAACAAGAATCAACTTAACTTAATATCTTGTCACTCAAGTTGCTGTATGATATTCTGGAATCCAGCAAAAAACAATGGAATCAAGCAAATACATAACCAACCATGTTTCTAATACACTTTTTCCATACACAGTAAACAGCATAACCACTTACATGGAGAATACACAACAAAAATGTGAATTATAAGTAAAAGTACAGCACCTCTTTTCCAGGCTTGAGGCGTACTGGATTTTATTATTTTATCACCACGCGGTGCTTGTGGGTGATGTGGGCACAGCCATGATAGCTATCTTTACATGCCAGGTAATTCCCCCACACCCATTTAGGCTGGAGCAACCTGGCAACTCAAATCAGTGATAAAGATATCCCACTTTATGACGCTTCGACCACAAACCATAAGGGCTGGCAGGCAAGTGCTAAAACACATCTCAATAATTAACATAAAACAATACATTTGCTGCAGGTTAACTGAAGAAAACTTGGTTAATGTTCAGTTAGTGTAAATAATTTTAAGTATGATGAAAGCATTAATTGTAAGCACAGACAATAGGCAAGGAATATATGTATATCATTCACATTAATACAATTAAATACTTTCAAAAACAAATTAAGTGTATGCATAAAGTTGTTAATTGTATTGACATAAAAATAAATATAGATACATCGTTAGTAAAATATCAAGGATAAATATAGTTATGATTAATATGCTGATAAATGTAGTAAGTATAGGAATCTTGTACACACCCGACCCATATCTTTAAAGGACAAATGTAGTAAGTATAGGAATCTTGTACACACCCGACCCATATCTTTAAAGGACAAATGGCACTCAGTGGGTGATGTAGGCAGAACACCATCCATCCATCAGTTCCATGCTGATAAGCGTGGGCGGTCATGTTTTGCCATCTCACTCGATCACCAGAGTCGTGGATCATTGCTGTGTTTCTGTCTCGACCATGCCACATGGCCTACCCATCCAAATATTTACTTCTCGGTCTTCCCCTTGGTCTCTTCCCTTCGATCTAGCCTGTCGTCACCACGTTCTCCAATTCATTTCTTCTCATAACATAAGCTGGGTTCTATACTGGCCAAGACCTACTGACGCGTCCTCGTCGAGCGTCCTGGGCAACAGGTCCCTTTGGGGTCCTGGCTAAAGTCAGTAGGATCGTTGATTCCTCCGAAGTCGGAGACTGTCTGCCTGCACGGCGAGGAACCACCAGCCTGCACACTAATAAGCCAGACATGGGACAACGGATACTCACGCAAACCTCAGGTCCTTATGACATCACACTGATGTTGGACAACAGGATGTCTTCATCCGGAATACAGGACTTCGCGCTGGAGTTCACAGCCAGCGAACGCAAGCAAGCATAATATGCCCAAAAAATGTTGACTGTATACATCTAATGTCTCTACCACGTCGGCCACTTGTACTTCGCAAGATATTTCTTGGTATTATTATATGTCTATATTAGGCTGGGTTGACCGGGCAGCCCAGGGCATTTCCCAAGTTCAAGAGCCATCGATCTGTAACCAACAACTGAACTATTTCCCTTGTTCAAGAACCATGGATCTGAACTGAACAATTTCACAAGTTCAAGAACCATGGATCTGTAACCAACAACTGAACCATTTACCAAGTTCAAGAGCCATGGATCTATAACCAACAACTGAACTATTTCCCATATTCAGGAACCATGGATCTGAACTGAACAATTTCACAAGTTCAAGAACCATGGATCTGTAACCAACAACTGAACCATTTACCAAGTTCAAAAGTCATGGATCTGTAACCAACAACTGAACTATTTCCCAAGTTCAAGAGCCATGAATCTGTAACCAACCAACAACTGAACCATTAATCCAACCTTGCCAGAGTAGGTTGCTTCAGAAAAAAACTATAATATATAGCATATTTGGGACGTTAACCCGGTCAACAAATGCCAGCAGAAGTTGGATGTGTCGGCCGAAAGACACAAGTATCATAGCTCTGCTGTAAACAGGCAATTACGTCCACACACAAAAACACTCCAGATGAACGCAGAAGAAGATATATAGTATAACCAGACAGGCATCAAGATCTGGTCAGGAATAACTATTGTAAAATCATAACAATGCCTCAAGGCAGACAACTGCAGGTTCCATTACCAGCAGTGAAGATATCACTGAATAAAGATAATATTAACACATGGCACTAAGATGCTCATGAAATTAGAACACGGTAAATAAAAAGTCAGGCCCGTTTCTATTGACATACTAAGGCATCTGAAGGATTTGGGTGATGTTATCCATATTTGCAGGTGACCAAAGAACACTACGTCCATGTGGTCAGTATAACACTAGCTGCCATAACTTTTCCTAGAAACATCTTTAAGAAGTTGAGCTGACCCTAGCCCCACACTAGTTGGACACAATTCTCATCACTCCTGGTGATTTAACCTCAAACAAGTGTCTTTGTAGGTGATTTAACCTCAAACAAGTGTGTTTGTTGGTGATTTAACCTCAAACAAGTGTGTTTGTAGGTGGCTGCCCTAATCTTTACAATACCATTAATTATACAATATGCAATAAGGCAGATCAAATTATGGCAAGAACAATAACATGTACATAACTCTTTTGTGACATTACACAAAAAACAATATGCTTTATCACAAGCAAAAGTAACAATAATACTATTGTCAGTAGAAATATTACAAATGTGCTTTTTCATATACTATCAGGCAGGCAAAAATAACAAACAAATATACTTCCTGTCTAGCACGACAAAAATGTATACTTTCTGGCTAGCAAAAATAATATGCTTCCTAGCTGGCAAAAAAAAACAAACTTACACATACTTCTGAGGTAGGAAAAAAAAAACACCTCACCAAAAGAAACATACTTCTGTGCTAGCAACAACAAAAAACATGCTTCCTGGCCAACAATTCTAGGGTATAATCAATTTAATATACTTCCTTGCTTGCTAGAAACAAACAAACCTTCTCACCAAAACTAACATAATTCTATGCTGGCAAAAATAACATACTTCCTTGCTGGCAAAAATAACACTTCCAGGTTATAATGTGTTATATACTTCCTTATTGGCAAAAATAAGAAACATACTTCCTGGCTAGCAAAATAACGACGATACTTCTAGGCTGGAATAAACAACTACTGTCTTTTCTATCAAAAATAAACTTCTTTGCTGGCAAAGTGCACTAGAAGTAGAAGTGTGTGAATGGAGTACGCTTGAGTTAAAAGTCAGTGAAAGCAAAAACAAATAAAAAGCAATTACACAGCTTTGTACGTAACAAATAAATTAGTAATTATATAACTTGTGTAAATAACAACAATCTAGCAATTTTGGAGCTTGTGTAAATAACAAAATAGCAATTACTGAGCTTGTGTAAATATCAAATAACAGTAAACAGGTAAAATATGGTCTTTTTGTTAGGATTAAAGTACATGACAACAGACATACAGAACATAAATGGCAACATGCTAACAAAATTAGTAAGAGACAAAAAACAAACACATATTGATCAACATTCACAGAGAGAAATAGAAAATAAGAGTACAAGCTAGACAATTCAAAACTATTTACTTCTAGCGTTGGTTAACACTTGTATATTCATTTTGCATGCTATTTCAGTGGCCTCAAGGACTTCCCAACGATTAACAAAAATAGGTTTTCTTATGAACAGATTGATTAAAAACAGGTTTTTGTTACACAGGAAATACTAACTGAAAACAGGTAACAGAAAATATGGCCTGAAAACAGGTTAAACAGGAAATACTAACTGAAAACATCAATATTATGCAAACTAGAGTACACTACTCTAAAAAGAAAGTGTAGCACTCACCAAACCCGAAACTCCACATTGTACCAATGGTTTCAGGCGAAATAGCGCTAGTTGGTGGGAACACACCTTATTCTAGTGAGAGGAAATGAAACCTAGAGATAAATGTCATGGCACGGCAGACCAGGTCCAGAATCGAAGCTCTTACCGACAGACAGAGTATTGCTTTGCTGATCTGGCAGCTTCTATAGCAGTAGTTCTCAACCGGTGGGGAATTCCCCCCTGGGGGGAATTTTAGGGTTTCCAGGGGAGGAATGAAGATTATTACAAGATCGCGTTAATACAAGAACCGATTACTTGATATTGTTTTTTCCCTTCATACTGTACGGTTCTGTGCATCTCACTCTTCTAAAATTCATTTTATAAAGTAAGTAGACCCACAAATCACATTTTATGTGGACATCTACACTTGTTTTGGTATGTGCTTCCATTATTACGTATACTGTGTAGGGGCAGGAGCGGGAGGGGGGATTTTAGGTAGGAAATACGAAGGGGGGAGGGGGGGGGGCCATGACGTTGTGAAAATATGGTGAAGGAGCATGGGCCAAATTTTTAGGTAGGAAATATGAAGGGGGGGGGGGGGGGGGGGGGGGAGAATGACATTCTGAAAATATGGTGAAGAGGGGCACGAGCCAAAAAAAAGGTTGAGAACCACTGTTCTATAGTTTGTCTTGAGATCATGAGAGAGATCATGCTGCATGGGCAACACATGGTCTCTACAATTCAGCTCAGGCTTTGTACTATGGAGAGGTATAACTCCTTTCCTGGTCTTAAGTGCCCGCCATGGGTTGTAGTTATGCCTTTTGTTTGTTTTTAAGCACAATTAAACTATCGTCTGTCAAGATGGCCAGGTGCCATGATACAAAATAAGACTTTGCCTTATTTTGGGCCCTAGACAACCAGACTTAATTAACCACCCCAACAATTTGGCACCAGTCAGTTAATCTAAACAGAGACTTCAACACATCAAGGATGGAAGGAAGCTTCCATGTGTAGTTCAGAATGCCTTTCTCTATTTTAATATTTTTATTTAATGTTTGAATTTATGGGTCAACATCTCCAAGTTTGTATTAACAAACTATACTAATGGAGACAGTGTTATAATGGGAATGTTACAAAACTTTAACCCCAATAAAACAAAACAAAAAACCAGATGTGAAAGTTACCAGCCTCCCACCACCAATGGTTGAAAATAACAACCAGAAGTTCTGGCCGCTGGATATTTGAGAGTCAAGGTAAATAAATTAATAGAAAAGCATGTCAAGGGTCAAGACAAAGAAACCCACTTCCATGACATCCTGCATATTGGGGATACAACGTTAAGTTTATGTTTAGTCGACAGATCAACATCACGGCACACAGGTGAAACCATAAGTGCTCCGTTCTACTCCTAACTCAAGGCTGTGTGCAGAGAATCTCAGCTCAGTGCACAAACTCCGTAGCACCCGTGAAGATCTTGAAATATTTTGGGTAGATTTTTAACTCAAAACTTTGCCCAGGCAGCGCCATTAGGCAACTCTTGTTCGATTTCCAACTGCCAAAGGATTGGTTACGTGCGCAACAATACACACAGGTGTCCGATCTCACTACCCAGAGACCAAGGGAAATTTTGTTAAAAAATCCTGGCCCTCACCGGGGCTTGAACCCAGGACCTCCAGCACTCGAGGCAGACACCATACCTTGAGACCACTCAGCCCCAAGTTTATATGTTCCACACTCAATGTTTTATACTGACATATCGTACTGGCTGCTTTACCTTCCTGAAAATGTCATGGTACCCCTGTTATGATTCTTAAAATACCATGGATCAAGAAGAGAAAGTAAAATACTGACATTCTACAAGATCTGTATATCAAAGAAAATCAGCTCATGAACAGCATGTCTCGGAAACAAAAACACTATAACCTTATCAAACATGCCAGAGGTTTAGAAAGAATCATAGATCAGTGTAGTTCCTGGAAAAAACAAGCAGGGATTAACCAATATGAAGGTGAACAAAGGACATTAAAGACACCTTGGGCAGACAAATTTATGAAGCAGGGGAACTGGCGAAAGACAGTCTTTCCAGCGGGCCATGATGAGAGTGCATTCTGCAGAAAAGTTAGTCGCATATTAGTTGACAGGATGTTGCAGTCAACCCCAAAATTTGGTGGCTGTTTGTGATTTCTTGGCCAGTTTACGTTCAGTAGTTTGCCACTGCTTTCTGAATGACCGGCATCTATACCATTTTATTAAAACCATCAATGCAAGTAAACTTTCACTTGCTAAATGATGGTGATACTAACCAGTACATCAACAAACCATCAATGAAAGTAAACTTTCACCAGCTAAATGATGATGCTGATAACCAGGACATCAACAAACCATCAATAAAAGTAAACTTTCACCAGCTAAATGATGATGATACTAACCAGTACATCAATAAACCTCAGTGAAAGTAAACTTTCACCAGCTAAATGATGGTGATACTAACCAGTACATCAACAAACCATCAATGAAAATAAACTTTCACCTGCTAAATGATGGTGATACTAACCAGTACATCAACAAACCATCAATGAAAGTAAACTTTCACCAGCTAATGATGGTGATACTAACCAGTACATCAACAAACCATCAATGAAAGTAAACTTTCACCAGCTAAATGATGATGATACTAACCAGTACATCAACAAACCTCAGTGAAAGTAAAACTAACATTAAAAACAAATTTGTTTCCAGAAATATGTACATTAAAATAAATCCCCAAAAAACAGCAAAAAGAGGCGTTCATAGTTAAAATCATGTCAAGTTATTCAGTCCAATGACTGGGATGAAGTTTTATGAAGATGTCACTCCTCTAGAAATCTTCATGTATGTCTGGTCATAGACTTATAATTGGGACATTTCTGTGGTAGTTTTCCCTAGACCTCCACCTATATCAACTAATAATTTGTGTAGGTTGGAGGAGAACCATGATGGAAGCAACAACATTCAGTGTAGGCTATCAATCACAGTATATTGAAGAAAAAAAAAACATTATGATAATGTAACGTACATATGTGTGTGTGGGTGGGTGTGTGTGTAGAGCGAGAACAGAACAATGTTTCTCAAACAAGGGGCACCTTCCCACTGTTGGTTTGAAGAATAAATACCTGAAGTTGGGGAATTTATATTTTATAAATTAATTTATATTTTAAAAGGGCACTTTTCAATGTACTTTTTACTGTGTTTCTTGGTACTTATAACAGTGTATTATGAAAAATTGTGTCTGACCAAACTGGGGCAAGAGTTTTTAAAAAAGTTTGAAAAGGTTAAGTAGTCCTGGGAGTAGTCCTAGTTGTTGGTTCTAACTTTCAGCATTTGTTTATTGATAATAAATTATACAATCTGACTCAGTGATTGTAAATACATGGATGAGCTCAACAAACATGTTTTTAGACAGGGAGGCAGGCAATCAGACAGGCAGGCAAGGTAGACAGACAGGTAGGCTAGGCAGACAGACAGGTAGGCTAGGCAGACAGATAGGTAGGCAAGGTAGACAGACAGGCAGGTAGGCAAAGTAGACAGACAGGTAGGTTAGGCAGACAGAAAGGTAGGCTAGGCAGACAGATAGGTAGGCAAGGTAGACAGATAGGTAGGCAAGGTAGACAGGCAGGCAGGCAAGGCAAACAGGCAGATAGGCTAGGCAGACAGACAGGTAGGCTAGGCAGACAGACAGGTAGGCTAGGCAGACAAACAGGTAGGCTAGGCAGACAGGTAGGCTAGGCAGACAGATAGGTAGGCAAGGCAGACAGACAGACAGGCAGGCAGGCAAGGCAGACAGACAGGCAGGCAGGCAAGGCAGACAGACAGGTAGGCTAGGCAGACAGACAGGTAAGCAAGGCAGACAGACAGGTAAGCAAGGCAGACAGACAGGTAAGCAAGGCAGACAGACAGGTAGGCCAGGCAGACAGACAGGTAGGCATGGCAGATAGGCAAGCAGGTAGACAAGGCAGACAGACAGGTAGGCAAGACAGACAGGTAGACTAGGCAGATAGGCAGGCAGGTAGGCAAGGCAGAGACAAGTAGGCCAGGCAGACAGATAGACAAGGCAGACAGGTAGGCTAGGCAGGCAGGCAAGGCACTCAGGCAGGTAGGCAAGGTAGACAGACAGGCAGGCAGGTAGGCAAGGCAGACAGACAGGTAGGCTAGGCAGACAGACAGGTAGGCAGGGCAGACAGACAGGTAGGCAAGGCAAACACTCAGGTAGGCAAGACAATCAGGCAGGAGGCAAAGCAGACAGGTAAGCAAGGCAGACAGACAGGCAGGTAGGTAGACAAGACAGACAGGTAGGCAAGGCAGACAGACAGGGAGGCAAGGCAGATAGGCAGGTAGGTGGGCAAGACACATAGACAAGGCAGGCAGACATAAGGACCAGCTACCAGTCAGTGAGCTGTTTGCCAGACTCAAGACTTCAGCTGCTTGTGCTTGCTGATGATGAAATCAACAATTTCTGGTTCACTGAGTGTGGTGATATCCCCGAGCTCGTCAAACTTGTCCGAGGCAACTTTGCGCAGAATTCGTCTCATGATCTTTCCAGATCTGGTCCTTGGCAGTCCAGGAGTAAACTAAGAAATTAGAACAGGAAATTAGGTCAACTTGGATGTTAAGATCAATGAGATCAACAAATCACAGATTGCACAGATGTCATCCACCAATCAACGAAGATGTTTTATAATCATTAAGTATCTCAGGTATGTGTTCTAGAAACATATTAATGAGCACTGGGGGTAAGATACAACCTGGTCAAACTAATGATGTTTACAAAAACTGTCCTATATTGTTGTTTGTAAGGACACTATGAATGAATCACTAAACAATTAGTAGAATCAGTAAGCTTGTTTGTAAAGGCAGCACTACTTGCATTATGTTTAGTGCTTAAGTGATTTCTAAGAGGTTGGTATACAAATTTAACTTTCTAATTATTTAACATAAGCATTCAGTTCAGATTTGAAAAAAGACTTGTGAATCTTTGAAGTTAAGATATGATGGTAAGATGCAAGAATGATTAACAGAAAAACAAACATGAATTTGATCTTACAATATAAATTGATCTTAGGGTACAAAAGTGATTGATAAGAAATAAGTTAGTTGCATATCCTTTACAGGACATAGCAGTCAACCCCAGCATTTTTTGGCTTCTTCTTATTCTTTTTCTTTCATTTGCTTGAAAATATGTCTATAATGCAATGTTGTCATTTGCATGAATTTAACTGTCTTTTTTAGTTCACACAGCGGTCCAAAGAGTTTATCTTCCACTGTCGTCTCTCTAGGCCAGAAGGTTTGCCTAGATATGTTGTATTTTGGGCAGTCTTGGAGTATGTGCTCTGCTGTCTGCGATGCCAATCCAAATGTGCACATGGCTGATTCACCAATCTTGAATTGTGTATACATGTGGTTGCGTAATCTATTGTGTCCTGTTCTGAGGCTCAGAATAATGACTTGTTCGTTTTGAGCAGATTTTGGTGGCTTTCTGACTGATTTTTTGGCTGTTTGTGATCTCTTGGCAAGTTTACGTTCAGTAGTTTATCATTGCTTTCTGAACGCCCAGCACTCATACCATTTCCATTAAAAAAACCAAAGCGAGGTGGTCTGCTGCCAAATCCCTGCAGCTGTGTTTCTAACATGGTATACGGGATTATGAACTGCCTCCGTAACTCCTTCGCTATGGAGCCGGCTGATAAAAAATACAAACAAAAAATTGATCTTAGATACACAAATGAGTTATAGAAATACAAAAATTAGTTTGATCTTACAATACAAGAATGACAAATGAAATGACTAACTTGATCTTACATTACAAATGAGTGATAGAAAGAAAGATGGACTTGATCTTGATTGAAAGCAAACAACAATATTACCAACATTCAAAGAAATGAGGATATGAAAGAGAAAACAGAAAAAGGAGGCAAAGAATCAAGTGCGGGGAAAATTAATAAAGGACAGACAGAAAAGAAGGTACTGAAATCAAACAGAGTTAATTATAACAGAGAAAAAATATTTGGTGTGACTGGTGTACCAGAATTGTCTCAGGCATGGCTAGACCTCCAATTCGTTCTTTGATTGACTTCCTCAGCTGCACCTCCAGCTCCTTTTTTGTGCACTTCCTTGAGTCTTTTAATACAACATATGCATAGATTCCTGCAAAGAACATAACAAACACAATGTGAGCATAGATTCCTGCAGAGAACATAACAAACACAATGTGAGCATAGATTCCTGCAGAGAACATAACAATCAAACACAATGTAAGTACAGATTCCTGCAAAGAACATAACAACCAAACACAATGTCAGAATAGATTCCTGCAGAGAACATGACAATCAAACACAATGTGAGAACAGATTCCTGCATAGAACATAACAATCAAACACAATGTGAGAACAGATTCCTGCAGAGAACATAACAATCAAACACAATATTAGCATAGATTCCTGCAGAGAACATAACAATCAAACAATATTAGTATAGATTCCTGTAAGCACAGATTCCTGCAAAGAACATAAACAATGTGAGCATAGATTCTTGCATAGAATAAACAATTTAAACTTAGATTCTTGCATAGAACATGCAACTTTCCAGTTGTCACATGTTCCAGTTGTTGTCTTCTCATAACGTGGCCAAACCATGATGACTGTTTCTTTCTGATGTTTGTGACAAGTTGTCTCTGCGACTCAACTTCCCTTAAAATGTCCAGATTGCTCATTTTGGCTGTCCAACTAATTTTCAGCATTCTTATATAAAATCACATCTCCAAGGCTTCCAGGGATTTTTTCGCCTGTTTACTAATTGTCCAGGATTCGCAACCCTTTGTTAAAACTGGTTCTATGTAACGTACAAGGAACTCTTTTTCTAACTTTCAAGGATTATACATTATACAAGCAAAAAATGTAACATTTATATGACAGCTCTGGGGGTCTGAATATCCATCCACTGGTATAAGCATAAAACTTGATAAAATTCCTCCTCCGGCAATTGAGCACAGTAGGGCATTCACTTCTCCCAACAGTTGGAAATTTCTGTCAACAGCAGAGATAACATATCCCCAAGTGGGTGTGAAAGGTAAGGAAAAATCACCAATGATTTTCCCAAACCTTCACTAACGAATAAAGAACAAGAGAATGATGTTCGATGATCTGAAATAATGCCATACAGAAACACCCACAAAACTGATCCAGAAAAGCAAGGACCAAGATCTGTGCAGGGACATGAATGCCTATGACGTTTCATGGGCCACATGATGATGATGATCCATCAAAGGAGCACTGTTGGAAGTATGTACAATGTAAAGGACCCTTGTACATGCATTTAGAAGCACTGGGCATATACTAATTAGTTAGTTAGTCGCGGTTCCAACTTCACGGCAACGGGTCCCCATTATGCTCTGTTCCTGTGCCAGTGAATATCACACAAAATGCTCTTCACTGCCCTATGTGGAAAGTGGAACAGACAGGAGTCTCGACAAGCCAACAGCCCGCACAAATTGTGCATAATGCCACCGTCAGAATGCCAACACAAAAGTCTTCCATGGAAAACACAGTTCATCGTCGATGGAAGCGGCAGTCACTAGAAAACCAACAGCCATATTACTGCGTTAAAAGTCGAGAGGATCGACTTCACTGCCCCGGGATTTATCCCATATGGGATTTATCCCAATTTGGCATATACAACTAGCCTCATATCCGTACAGACCAGTCGGCACTGGTTGGGTTGAGTGATATCAATATCAAGCCAGCCATCTTTTACTTCCCAGGATATTTGCTGGTACCTATGTAGGCTAGATCAACCTGGGGTCCCCACAAACCCACTTTGATGTGAAATCGAACTCATGACCACCAAGCCGCTAGGCAAGCGTACTAGCCACTATGTTATCAAGGCTCCCATCTATGGAGGTACCCATGTACAATGAACTTTAAAATCTTCAACCTGTGAGCTGTCAAAACCAAATTTGGTCTCTTGTATGAACTTCAGTCCTTTTTAGTTCACTCGGTGGTCTTTAGAGTTTATCCTCCACTGTTATTTCTCTAGGCCAGAAGGTCTGCCTAGATATGTCATACTTTGGGCAGTCATGGAGTATGTGCTGTGCTGTCTGCGGCACCAATCCACATGTGCACATGGCTGATTCACCAATCTTGAATTGTTTATACATGTGGTTGTGTAATCTATTATGTCCTGTTCTGAGACACAGTATAATGATTTGTCCTGGTCTGTTCATAAAATGATCATTGTCCTTTTGCTGGTGTTGTCAAATATAAAAATGAACTACCACCATTACACAAGAAACAGATACACAGAAAAGATGCTGGATGGACTGAGATGGTGGCTATCAAGGGATTTCATCAGCAGAGTTGATCCAGAGCACCATAAATCTGTGGAGAGACATGACACCTATGCCAACTGGCAAGGCCCATGTGCCACCAAACAGGTTGACAGACGCTCACATCTCCTCTTGAGAATTTCTACATATGTGAGGTGGCTTATAACACCCGTTTGGTGCCAGTTCACCAGTCTTCTGGTGTCCCTAGCAAATCTTTCAAATCTCACAACTCCCTGCCTGTCATCAATGTCTATCATCCTGAGAAAGAACACTGTCTCACTCATGTCACTGAAACCAGCAGCTACACATAGATATTTAATAGCATTTAAGATGTTTGTTTAAAACATTGTCAGAACGGATACACACCTTCTCCTTTAATGTCATGAGGATAGCCAATGACCGCAGTTTCGGCAACATCAGGGTGATCATCCTGGAGACGTAGGAAAAGTAGGTCAATGATTAAAGGCATCAAACTTGAAATTGGTGAGAGAATGCTGAAAATTAACTGGACAGCCAAAATGAGCAATATGGACATGAGGGAAGCTATGCCGCAAAGACAATTAATCATAAACATCAGAAAGAAACAGGAGATTAAATTACAGATAGATACAGGCAAGAGATTAAACTACAGGCGTATGACATGCACTTAAAAATTTACAAGATTAAACTGTAAATATATCAGATTTATAGAAACATACACAATATTAAACAGTAAATATATCCAATTTATAGAAATTTACATAAGAATAAACAGTAAATATATCTGATTTATATAAACATACACAATATTAAGCAGTAAATATGTCTGATTTATAGAAATATACATAAGATTAAGCTATAGATCATTAATCAACATATCACACAAGTAATTCTACACATCATTACTTAATTACTCTCTATGTGTTTCTCTCACAATCCCATAGCTAATTAATTCCCCAACGCCCTATTATTAATCAACATATTCCACAATTAATTTCAAACCAACATATTTCACAATTAATTCCCCACTTGCTCTATCATTAATTAACATATTCTACAATTATTTCCACACCCACCCAATTATAATTAATTCCCCATTTGCCCTATCATTAATCAACATGTTCCACAATTAATTCCCAACTCGCCCTATAATTAATCAACATATTCCACAATTATTTCCACACCCACCCAATCACAATTAATTCCACATATACAATTCATAAATAAACATATTCCACAATTAATTCCTCACCCACCCTATCATTAATCAACATAATCCACACATACCATATCATTAATCAACATATTCCACCATTAATTCCTTACTCGCCCTATAATTAATCAACATATTTCACAATTAATTCCATGCACACCCTACTCTTAATCAACATGTTCCACAATTAATTCCCCACATGCCCTATCATTAATCAAGATATTCCACAATTAATTCCACACACTCCCGATCATTAACAATTTCAACAACTAATTCCACATACATCTGATCATTAATCAACATATTACTCGATTAATTCCACACATACCATCACATCCTCAATTTCTGCTGTTCCGATTCTGTGACCACTGACATTCAGTACATCATCCATCCGTCCAGTTATCTGGTAGTAGCCGCCAGGATGACGGTGGGCTCCGTCCCCCGTATAGTACAGCCCTGTTAGGTCACACCAAACATAGCATTTACTAGTTATGTTGTTATATTCTTCTTTCTATATAAACTAAACTTGTTATATAAAAGTCTATCTATATAAACTCTTCTTTCTATATGAAATAAACACATTTCTTATCCTAATGCGAGGAAATGCATCCTAAAGATTAAATGTCATGGCAGGACAGACCAGGCCCTAAGCATTGGTTGGCAATTGGTCTAGGATCGAAGTTCCGACAGACGGACAGTTAGAGCATTGCTTTGCAGATCCAGCAGCTTCTGCAGCTGGTCATGTTTCCTCTGGAGTAAACTAGGCAGGCTGAGAGAGGGATCATGCTGTATGGACAACACATGGTCTCTAAATTCAGCCCAGGTTTTGTGTTATGGAGAGGTTAACTCCATCCCTGGTCTTGACTGCCATGTGTTGTAGTTATTATGCCTTGTTTGAAGCACGGTGTAATAATCTATTGTCTGTCAAGACGGCAAGGTGCCAGAGATATAAAACCATGATATAATCAACGCTAATCACATTGTACATATTGCACAAATCACTTCACAGACATGTAAAAAATACTAACACTGAACACTATCTAAAAGGGTTGACTACAACATTAACAGCCCAAACAACACTAGGTTGATACAATATTAACAGCCCAAACAACATTAGGTTGATACAACATTAACAGCCCAAGTAACACTAGGTTGATACAACATTAACAGCCCAAATAACACTAGGTTAATACAATATTAACAGCCCAAACAACATTAGGTTGATACAATATTACCAGCCCAAGCAATGCTATGTTGATACAATATTAAAGAGTCCAAGCAACGCTAGATTGATACAATATTAACAGCCCAAACAACACTAGGTTGATACAATATTAACAGCCCAAACAACATTAGGTTGATACAACATTAACAGCCCAAGTAACACTAGGTTGATGCAATATTAACAGTCCAAGCAACGCTAGATTGATACAATATTAACAGCCCAAACAACACTAGGTTGATACAATATTAACAGCCCAAACAACACTAGGTTGATACAACATTAACAGCCCAAGTAACACTAGGTTGATACAATATTAACAGCCCAAACAACACTAGGTTGATACAATATTAACAGCCCAAACAACACTAGGTTGATACAATATTAACAGCCCAAGCAATGCTAGGTTGATACAATATTAACAGCCCAAGAAATGCTAGGTTGATACAATATTAACAGCCCAAACAACACTAGGTTGATACAATATTAACAGCCCAAATAACACTAGGTTAATACAACATTAACAGCCCAAGCAATGCTAGGTTGATACAATATTAACAGCCCAAATAACACTAGGTTGATACAACATTAACAGCCCAAGCAATGCTAGGTTGATACAATATTAACAGCCCAAATAACACTAGGTTGATACAATATTAACAGCCCAAATAACACTAGGTTGATACAATATTAACAGCCCAAGCAATGCTAGGTTGATACAATATTAACAGCCCAAATAACACTAGGTTGATACAATATTAACAGCCCAAGCAATGCTAGGTTAATACAATATTAACAGCCCAAACAACACTAGGTTGATACAATATTAACAGCCCAAATAACACTAGGTTGATACAATATTAACAGCCCAAGCAACGCTAGGTTGATACAATATTAACAGCCCAAGCAACATTAGGTTGATACAATATTAACAGCCCAAGCAACATTAGGTTGATACAATATTAACAGCCCAAACAACATTAGGTTGATACAATATTAACAGCCCAAGCAATGCTAGGTTGATACAATATTAAAGAGTCCAAGCAACGCTAGGTTGATACAATATTAACAGCCCAAACAACACTAGGTTGATACAATATTAACAGCCCAAACAACATTAGGTTGATACAACATTAACAGCCCAAGTAACACTAGGTTGATGCAATATTAACAGTCCAAGCAACGCTAGATTGATACAATATTAACAGCCCAAACAACACTAGGTTGATACAATATTAACAGCCCAAACAACACTAGGTTGATACAACATTAACAGCCCAAGTAACACTAGGTTGATACAATATTAACAGCCCAAACAACACTAGGTTGATACAATATTAACAGCCCAAGCAATGCTAGGTTGATACAATATTAACAGCCCAAACAACACTAGGTTGATACAATATTAACAGCCCAAGCAATGCTAGGTTGATACAATATTAAAGAGTCCAAGCAACGCTAGGTTGATACAATATTAACAGCCCAAACAACACTAGGTTGATACAATATTAACAGCCCAAACAACATTAGGTTGATACAACATTAACAGCCCAAGTAACACTAGGTTGATGCAATATTAACAGTCCAAGCAACGCTAGATTGATACAATATTAACAGCCCAAACAACACTAGGTTGATACAATATTAACAGCCCAAGCAATGCTAGGTTGATACAATATTAACAGCCCAAACAACACTAGGTTGATACAATATTAACAGCCCAAGCAATGCTAGGTTGATACAATATTAAAGAGTCCAAGCAACGCTAGGTTGATACAATATTAACAGCCCAAATAACACTAGGTTGATACAACATTAACAGCCCAAGCAATGCTAGGTTGATACAATATTAACAGCCCAAGTAACACTAGGTTGATGCAATATTAAAAGTCCAAGCAACGCTAGATTGATACAATATTAACAGCCCAAACAACATTAGGTTGATACAACATTAACAGCCCAAGTAACACTAGGTTGATGCAATATTAACAGCCCAAGCAACGCTAGGTTGATACAATATTAACAGCCCAAGCAACATTAGGTTGATACAATATTAACAGCCCAAGCAACATTAGGTTGATACAATATTAACAGCCCAAACAACATTAGGTTGATACAACATTAACAGCCCAAGTAACACTAGGTTGATGCAATATTAACAGTCCAAGCAACGCTAGATTGATACAATATTAACAGCCCAAACAACACTAGGTTGATACAATATTAACAGCCCAAACAACACTAGGTTGATACAACATTAACAGCCCAAGTAACACTAGGTTGATACAATATTAACAGCCCAAACAACACTAGGTTGATACAATATTAACAGCCCAAGCAATGCTAGGTTGATACAATATTAACAGCCCAAACAACACTAGGTTGATACAATATTAACAGCCCAAGCAATGCTAGGTTGATACAATATTAAAGAGTCCAAGCAACGCTAGGTTGATACAATATTAACAGCCCAAACAACACTAGGTTGATACAATATTAACAGCCCAAACAACATTAGGTTGATACAACATTAACAGCCCAAGTAACACTAGGTTGATGCAATATTAACAGTCCAAGCAACGCTAGATTGATACAATATTAACAGCCCAAACAACACTAGGTTGATGCAATATTAAAAGTCCAAGCAACGCTAGATTGATACAATATTAACAGCCCAAACAACACTAGGTTGATACAATATTAACAGCCCAAACAACACTAGGTTGATACAACATTAACAGCCCAAGTAACACTAGGTTGATACAATATTAACAGCCCAAACAACACTAGGTTGATACAATATTAACAGCTCAAGCAATGCTAGGTTGATACAATATTAACAGCCCAAACAACACTAGGTTGATACAATATTAACAGCCCAAGCAATGCTAGGTTGATACAATATTAACAGCCCAAACAACACTAGGTTGATACAATATTAACAGCCCAAATAACACTAGGTTGATACAACATTAACAGCCCAAGCAATGCTAGGTTGATACAATATTAACAGCCCAAATAACTCTAGGTTGATACAATATTAACAGCCCAAGCAACATTAGGTTGATACAATATTAACAGCCCAAACAACATTAGGTTGATACAACATTAACAGCCCAAGTAACACTAGGTTGATGCAATATTAACAGTCCAAGCAACGCTAGATTGATACAATATTAACAGCCCAAACAACACTAGGTTGATACAATATTAACAGCCCAAACAACACTAGGTTGATACAATATTAACAGCCCAAGTAACACTAGGTTGATACAATATTAACAGCCCAAACAACACTAGGTTGATACAATATTAACAGCCCAAACAACACTAGGTTGATACAATATTAACAGCCCAAGCAATGCTAGGTTGATACAATATTAACAGCCCAAGAAATGCTAGGTTGATACAATATTAACAGCCCAAACAACACTAGGTTGATACAATATTAACAGCCCAAATAACACTAGGTTAATACAACATTAACAGCCCAAGCAATGCTAGGTTGATACAATATTAACAGCCCAAATAACACTAGGTTGATACAACATTAACAGCCCAAGCAATGCTAGGTTGATACAATATTAACAGCCCAAGTAACACTAGGTTGATACAATATTAACAGCCCAAATAACACTAGGTTGATACAATATTAACAGCCCAAGCAATGCTAGGTTGATACAATATTAACAGCCCAAATAACACTAGGTTGATACAATATTAACAGCCCAAGCAATGCTAGGTTAATACAATATTAACAGCCCAAACAACACTAGGTTGATACAATATTAACAGCCCAAATAACACTAGGTTGATACAATATTAACAGCCCAAGCAACGCTAGGTTGATACAATATTAACAGCCCAAACAACACTAGGTTGATACAACATTAACAGCCCAAGCAACATTAGGTTGATACAATATTAACAGCCCAAACAACATTAGGTTGATACAATATTAACAGCCCAAGCAATGCTAGGTTGATACAATATTAAAGAGTCCAAGCAACGCTAGGTTGATACAATATTAACAGCCCAAACAACACTAGGTTGATACAATATTAACAGCCCAAACAACATTAGGTTGATACAACATTAACAGCCCAAGTAACACTAGGTTGATGCAATATTAACAGTCCAAGCAACGCTAGATTGATACAATATTAACAGCCCAAACAACACTAGGTTGATACAATATTAACAGCCCAAACAACACTAGGTTGATACAACATTAACAGCCCAAGTAACACTAGGTTGATACAATATTAACAGCCCAAACAACACTAGGTTGATACAATATTAACAGCCCAAGCAATGCTAGGTTGATACAATATTAACAGCCCAAACAACACTAGGTTGATACAATATTAACAGCCCAAGCAATGCTAGGTTGATACAATATTAAAGAGTCCAAGCAACGCTAGGTTGATACAATATTAACAGCCCAAACAACACTAGGTTGATACAATATTAACAGCCCAAACAACATTAGGTTGATACAACATTAACAGCCCAAGTAACACTAGGTTGATGCAATATTAACAGTCCAAGCAACGCTAGATTGATACAATATTAACAGCCCAAACAACACTAGGTTGATACAATATTAACAGCCCAAGCAATGCTAGGTTGATACAATATTAACAGCCCAAACAACACTAGGTTGATACAATATTAACAGCCCAAGCAATGCTAGGTTGATACAATATTAAAGAGTCCAAGCAACGCTAGGTTGATACAATATTAACAGCCCAAACAACACTAGGTTGATACAACATTAACAGCCCAAACAACATTAGGTTGATACAACATTAACAGCCCAAGTAACACTAGGTTGATGCAATATTAAAAGTCCAAGCAACGCTAGATTGATACAATATTAACAGCCCAAACAACACTAGGTTGATACAATATTAACAGCCCAAACAACACTAGGTTGATACAACATTAACAGCCCAAGTAACACTAGGTTGATACAATATTAACAGCCCAAACAACACTAGGTTGATACAATATTAACAGCTCAAGCAATGCTAGGTTGATACAATATTAACAGCCCAAACAACACTAGGTTGATACAATATTAACAGCCCAAGCAATGCTAGGTTGATACAATATTAACAGCCCAAACAACACTAGGTTGATACAATATAAACAGCCCAAATAACACTAGGTTGATACAACATTAACAGCCCAAGCAATGCTAGGTTGATACAATATTAACAGCCCAAATAACTCTAGGTTGATACAATATTAACAGCCCAAGCAACATTAGGTTGATACAATATTAACAGCCCAAACAACATTAGGTTGATACAACATTAACAGCCCAAGTAACACTAGGTTGATGCAATATTAACAGCCCAAGCAACGCTAGGTTGATACAATATTAACAGCCCAAGCAACATTAGGTTGATACAATATTAACAGCCCAAGCAACATTAGGTTGATACAATATTAACAGCCCAAACAACATTAGGTTGATACAACATTAACAGCCCAAGTAACACTAGGTTGATGCAATATTAACAGTCCAAGCAACGCTAGATTGATACAATATTAACAGCCCAAACAACACTAGGTTGATACAATATTAACAGCCCAAACAACACTAGGTTGATACAACATTAACAGCCCAAGTAACACTAGGTTGATACAATATTAACAGCCCAAACAACACTAGGTTGATACAATATTAACAGCCCAAGCAATGCTAGGTTGATACAATATTAACAGCCCAAACAATACTAGGTTGATACAATATTAACAGCCCAAGCAATGCTAGGTTGATACAATATTAAAGAGTCCAAGCAACGCTAGGTTGATACAATATTAACAGCCCAAACAACACTAGGTTGATACAATATTAACAGCCCAAACAACATTAGGTTGATACAACATTAACAGCCCAAGTAACACTAGGTTGATGCAATATTAACAGTCCAAGCAACGCTAGATTGATACAATATTAACAGCCCAAACAACACTAGGTTGATGCAATATTAAAAGTCCAAGCAACGCTAGATTGATACAATATTAACAGCCCAAACAACACTAGGTTGATACAATATTAACAGCCCAAACAACACTAGGTTGATACAACATTAACAGCCCAAGTAACACTAGGTTGATACAATATTAACAGCCCAAACAACACTAGGTTGATACAATATTAACAGCTCAAGCAATGCTAGGTTGATACATTATTAACAGCCCAAACAACACTAGGTTGATACAATATTAACAGCCCAAGCAATGCTAGGTTGATACAATATTAACAGCCCAAACAACACTAGGTTGATACAATATTAACAGCCCAAATAACACTAGGTTGATACAACATTAACAGCCCAAGCAATGCTAGGTTGATACAATATTAACAGCCCAAATAACTCTAGGTTGATACAATATTAACAGCCCAAGCAACATTAGGTTGATACAATATTAACAGCCCAAACAACATTAGGTTGATACAACATTAACAGCCCAAGTAACACTAGGTTGATGCAATATTAACAGCCCAAGCAACGCTAGGTTGATACAATATTAACAGCCCAAGCAACATTAGGTTGATACAATATTAACAGCCCAAGCAACATTAGGTTGATACAATATTAACAGCCCAAACAACATTAGGTTGATACAACATTAACAGCCCAAGTAACACTAGGTTGATGCAATATTAACAGTCCAAGCAACGCTAGATTGATACAATATTAACAGCCCAAACAACACTAGGTTGATGCAATATTAAAAGTCCAAGCAACGCTAGATTGATACAATATTAACAGCCCAAACAACACTAGGTTGATACAATATTAACAGCCCAAACAACACTAGGTTGATACAACATTAACAGCCCAAGTAACACTAGGTTGATACAATATTAACAGCCCAAACAACACTAGGTTGATACAATATTAACAGCTCAAGCAATGCTAGGTTGATACAATATTAACAGCCCAAGTAACACTAGGTTGATACAATATTAACAGCCCAAGTAACACTAGATTGATACCACATTAACAGCCCAAGTAACACTAGGTTGATACAATATTAACAGCCCAAGCAATGCTAGGTTGATACAATATTAACAGCCCAAGCAATGCTAGGTTGATACAATATTAACAGCCCAAACAACACTAGGTTGATACAATATTAACAGCCCAAATAACACTAGGTTGATACAACATTAACAGCCCAAGTAACACTAGGTTGATACAATATTAACAGCCCAAGCAATGCTAGGTTGATACAATATTAACAGCCCAAACAACACTAGGTTGATACAATATTAACAGCCCAAATAACACTAGGTTGATACAATATTAACAGCCCAAGCAATGCTAGGTTGATACAATATTAACAGCCCAAACAACACTAGGTTGATACAATATTAACAGCCCAAATAACACTAGGTTGATACAACATTAACAGCCCAAGTAACACTAGGTTGATACAATATTAACAGCCCAAACAACACTAGGTTGATACAATATTAACAGCCCAAGCAATGCTAGGTTGATACAATATTAACAGCCCAAACAACACTAGGTTGATACAATATTAACAGCCCAAGCAATGCTAGGTTGATACAATATTAACAGCCCAAACAACACTAGGTTGATACAATATTAACAGCCCAAATAACACTAGGTTGATACAATATTAACAGCCCAAGTAACACTAGGTTGATACAATATTAACAGCCCAAGTAACACTAGGTTGATACAATATTAACAGCCCAAGTAACACTAGGTTGATACAATATTAACAGCCCAAGTAACACTAGGTTGATACAATATTAACAGCCCAAGTAACACTAGGTTGATACAATATTAACAGCCCAAGTAACACTAGATTGATACAACATTAACAGCCCAAGTAACACTAGGTTGATACAATATTAACAGCCCAAACAACACTAGGTTGATACAATATTAACAGCCCAAGCAATGCTAGGTTGATACAATATTAACAGCCCAAACAACACTAGGTTGATACAATATTAACAGCCCAAGCAATGCTAGGTTGATACAATATTAACAGCCCAAATAACACTAGGTTGATACAATATTAACAGCCCAAATAACACTAGGTTGATACAACATTAACAGCCCAAGTAACACTAGGTTGATACAATATTAACAGCCCAAACAACACTAGGTTGATACAATATTAACAGCCCAAGCAATGCTAGGTTGATACAATATTAACAGCCCAAACAACACTAGGTTGATACAATATTAACAGCCCAAATAACACTAGGTTGATACAACATTAACAGCCCAAGTAACACTAGGTTGATACAATATTAACAGCCCAAACAACACTAGGTTGATACAATATTAACAGCCCAAGCAATGCTAGGTTGATACAATATTAACAGCCCAAACAACACTAGGTTGATACAATATTAACAGCCCAAGCAATGCTAGGTTGATACAATATTAACAGCCCAAACAACACTAGGTTGATACAATATTAACAGCCCAAACAACACTAGGTTGATACAATATTAACAGCCCAAACAATGCTAGGTTGATACAATATTAACAGCCCAAACAATGCTAGGTTGATACAATATTGACAGCCCAAGAAATGCTAGGTTGATACAATATTAACAGCCCAAACAACACTAGGATGATACAACATTAACAGCCCAAGCAACGCTAGATTGATATACAATATTAACAGCCCAAACAACGCTAGATTGATACAATATTAACAGCCCACGCAATGCTAGGTTGATACAACAATAATAGCCATAACAATGCTGCTGTCTTCTCACCTCAGACAACTCATCTAAAGCCTTATTTCTGGCTAATCCCGCATCTCTACACAGGTCAACATCACAAGACTTAGTTAGTTAGTTAGTCTTTCCTCTTGAGCCCAAGGTGGCGCATAGGGCAGAAGTTATGGCTCTCCATGCCTGGCGGTTCGTAGCCACCTGTTGTAGATCTTGGATGTTTATTTGGCCATTGAATGAGCCTTCTCTGATGATGGTTCTACGCAGGGTCTCTCATGGTCTACCCCGTTTTCTTTTCCCTACCGGTGTCCATATGAGGGCTTGGTAGGGGAGTCTTGTCTTGTCCATTCTGAGTACATGGCCAATGTAGTTCCAGCGGCGTTTTCTTATAAAATTGGTTACAAATTATCTTGCTTAGTCTTATTTGCGTATTGGTTCTGAAATCTGTCCAGTGGAGGTTTAGAATTCTTCTAAGACATTTTTTCTCAAAATTGTCTAATTTTTTTTATCTAAAGCTACCGTTGATTTCCAACTCTCCCATCCATACATTAGCACTGGAATCACACAAGAGTTGAAGATTTTAAGTTTTGTGTGTTTGCCGAGTGTCTTTGACTTCCAGATGTTTGAGTTTATCACAAGACTACTCAAACTTAATACTACACTTCTGAGACGTTAAGTTCCTCAGATCCACAAACTTTAATTCCACTATTCAGTCCCACACTAGAAGGGGGGAAAAGCCTAGCAATGTCTTTATGGCATAGTGGTCAATCTGCCTGCCTTGTACTCCGAAGGTTCTGGATTTATTTTTGGGCTCTGTGATTTGGTTAGCCTATTATTAATGCCCTTAGAGAAATGTCAAGAGCGGAGGCCATTGGATGTGTGAAACCCGAAACACACATGGCTCATGTAGAATGGGTGGATGAGTGAAACCCGAAACACACATGGCTCATGTAGAAAGAGTGGATGTGGCTAGATGAGATCCACCTAAAATTCATACTGGGAAGATTGAGCCTAATGGGAGTATATAATGCATGGTCAACCCAGTTGCTTGGTTTCAATTAGTTAGTTAATCTGTTGGAGTATCATCCTTGCACTCCGGACATGTCCATAGGTGCTCGGATCCTCCCATACAACATATACATCAGCATCCAGTGGTTAATGGTGCCAGTTCTGTGATGGTTGACAAGGCCTTTCATTCTCCCAATGTGTCCCTCATGTCTGGTCGCGCCAATACTTACTTCAAAGTCCCTCATTCTAGATAACGATGTGGATTCACTAGCTTGGACACATGGCATGGTCGGGATAACAACATAGAGCTGACCCACGACTCTGGTCACTGTGTAAGATGGTGAAATATGACCATCCATGTTTACCAGTATGGCACATTGATGAATTAATATTTGTATATAATGTTCTACAATCATTAGCCTGTTCCTGGTTGTAAGTTACTCTGGCATGTATTCGTAAAATACATCTCAGAAACCACATCTGTTGCCTCCAGACACTTCCTAATTTGAACACTCACGCTCCATGATTCATTGCCATACAGCAAAAAAGGTTCTATATAACATTTCAACACTCTCTTTCTGACATTCAATGATAGATGGATTACCTGGCATAGGGCTAAAGTAAGTGTTATAATATCTTTCATGATCTCCATGGATGGTCCTGGCAATCCCTGGCCAGGGTTTTCGGATGCAAAGGCCACCGGAGACATCATCTCCCTTGACTTCCTTACCCTAATGAATGAAACAATCAAAGCGGAATCAAGTAACCTTAACAGCAAACATAAGCAACACTGGGGAATTGAAGATTCACATTTGTGATGACTAAACGGCCTAGGATGAGTAATATGGTCAGTTTACTGTCTATTGTCCAGCCTATTGTCCTTAACTTGCCATTAAGTGTAGTGGTTTGAGGATCCTAGGCTTGCATTCTAAGGCCAGATGTGTGGCCACATACCCATGTTAGTATAGAGTAGCCTTGATGTTGTCTGTTCACTGTTTCTTGGTCTTCCTCTGGCTCTTGTTTGGCTGTAAGGCCAGATGTGTTGCCACATACCCATGTTTATATAGAGTAGCTTTGATGTTGTCTATTCTCCGTTTCTTGGCCTTCCTCCGGCTCTTGTTTGGTTGTATGCTCTTAGCATTTAGCCAGGTTTAATTCTCATAAAATGTCCAAACCACAATGTCATGCCTAACATATTTCTGATATCATGGTTTCCCATCTTGACTCTTCCGGAAACCCAAGCAGGCTTTCTCAAGTACCCTACCATTATATGGTCACATTTTCTTAGAGAGATCGAGCCATGTGAGAAAACCCGGGTCAATGAGGTCTTTCTGGTGACTGCCGAGTCCATCGACGATGAACTGTGGTATTCGTGGATGAATTTTGTGTTGGCATTCTGGCAGCGGCATTATGCACAGTGTACCTGTGCGGGCTTGTTGGGTTGCCGAGACTCCCGTCTATTCCACTTTTCACATTGGACAGTGGGGAGCATTTTGTGTGATATTCGCTGGCATGGGAATGGAGCATAGTAGGGACGATCCATTGCCGTGTTGGAACCTTGACTAACTAACTAACTAACATGGTCACATTTGTATTCATAGAGACATCTCTAGAAGCAATTAGTCTATGTTGGGCTGACCACAGAAATAATCTGAGGAATCCCTGAAACCACTGAAATAGCTTGAGATATAAATCACAGGTAAGTAAAGACATGATAAAGTGAAGAAATTATATTATTAGTAGTAAATGGAAAACACTGATAAAAGTGAAGGGAAGACAGTATTAAAAGTAAAAGGAAAATAGTAATAGAAGTGAAGGGAAGACAGTGCTTTAAAAGTGAAGGTAAGACAGTATTAGAAGTAAAGGGAAGACAATGTTTTAGACGTAAAGGGAAGACAGAATTAGAAATGAAGGGAAGACAATATTAGCAGTTTCGTGGCTTAGAGGTTATGACTTTTCTCCGTAATCTCGTATACTCTCGTCAGTAACGTGATGACGGTTACAATCAGCAGTGGTTCGAATCGCATCGGTAACTTACGGGGTATGTGAATCGGCAGCTCAGAAAGCAATGGCAAACTACTGAGCGTAATCTTGCCAAGAAATCAACATGCAGCTGAAAGATGCTGGTGTTGACAGCTAAATCCTGCAAAGGATATGCAAAAAAAAAAAAAGGGAAGACAGTATTTTAGAAGTGAAGAGAAGACAGTGTTATACGTAAACCGAAGACAGCATTAGAAGTAAAGGGAAGACAGTATTAAAGTAAAGTGAAGGCACTGATAGAAGTAAATAGATGACACTAAATTAAGTGAAAGAAAGGCATTGAAGTGAAGGAAAGGCACCAACAGAAGTGAAGAAAAGACGACAGAAGTGAAGGAAAGACACGATGGAAGTAAAAAAAAGACCCAGATAGAAGTAAAGAAAAGAAAAACACAGAAATGAAGGAATGAACTGATCGAATGAAGGAAAGACTAGCTTGCATTGACAATTAATGCTTTATTGAGAATTAACTCTTCTATTACGATGTTGCAATGAACTATATTTGCGTTATGAGTTGATTTATCAACTCTGAAATGCTGGTATCCCATTCACAAACATTTCACATAATCACAATCTGGTCTCACCTCTGGATCCATCAAAGTTAAATCTATACCAAACATTGGTCTCATTGGCATGGCTGGTTTAATCTCTGCACCTATCTCTGATGGGCGAGGACTTATGCAAATACCACCAGTTTCTGAAGACAGGAGAAAAGTATTCAAAACAATGTTTTCCCGTAGTGAATTTGAATAACGAAGACACAAACGATAGATAGTACAATTTACTGCCTGGCATATTTTGCTGCATCTCATCAGGTACATACTGCAGGAATCACAGAACATAAACTAAAGTAACTAGATAAATCCTTCAAGCTGAAATATACAGAACACATATTCACACAGTAATTTGAATTGTCTACCATGGTAATTTTAAACTGACTATCATGTCTTTCTATTTGGCTTCTGTAAAAGAAGAAAAGTATGTTTTTACCATAATTTTATCTGGTTTATTGTCTAGTTGTAGTAATATCATGCTGGCTCCTTGGCGAAGGTGTTACGGACGCAGTTCATTATCCTGCATACCGCATTCGAAATGCAGCTACTGATGATTTGACACCAGATTGCCTTGCATTGGGTTTTTTATGAAATGGTATAGGTGCCAGTTATTCAGAAAGCAATGGCAAACTACTGAACGTAAACTTGCCAAGAGATCACAAACAGCCAAAAAATACTGGGGTTGACTGCGGTGTCCCGTAAAGGATATGCAACTAACTTTTTTTAGAAGCTTGTGGATTTTCTGTCTAGGGCACGTGGATGTGTGAGAACATGAACAGGCTGATAGACTGGCTGTGTCAACACCTTTGTGCGGCGAGTTATATTATGACATGAGAGACATAGGAAAGTGCAGCAAAACAAAAGACCCACATCTGGAAAGACTGATTCTGTAGGGGGGGTTGAGCAGAGGGTCTGAACAACATTGAACACATATAGGAACATGCAGATGGACATTCAATCAGCTGTCACTGATACTGCTGGCATGGGAACTCTTCATTGGCTACTGAAGAAGGGGACAGGGTGCGTGTGGGAATGTCCCCAGTGCAAAGATGATGATTCTTAATATTCATGTTTTTTTCTTTGAACTCAAGCGTAGTCCATACGCATGCTATTACCTCTAGTGTACTGGGTTAATTTGTGTGTATGGATTAGTTTTCCCATTGCCAGTGTCCCTTGCTATCAGGCGAACCCACTCTGACTTCAGAGGTACTTGTAATTTACATCATCAGGCGAATCCACTCCAACTTCTAAGGTACTTGTAATTTATGTCCCCAAGTCAAGGATGAAAATTCAACATTTTTTGTCCAACTAACTGGTGTAGGGGTTGAACTCACTATCTCAGTATCAGCACACGGAATGTTGAAGAGCTCTTATCCATTCAGTCATGCTGACCTCCTCTTAATTTCATACTCATATTTTCCAGTAGTAGCTCTACTATGGCCCCATAAGAAGAAACATTAAGTTTTACTGAATACATAGGCATTTACTTTGTCTCTAACATAGGCACTTGTTTTACCTTCTGTAAGTTTGTAATTGGCCATTGTCCTAGCACAACTGGGAGCTGTGGTGGTGCAACTGGGAGCTGTGGTGGTGCAACTGGGAGCTGTGGTGGTGCAACTGGGAGCTGTGGTGGTGCAATTGGGAGCTGTGGTAGTGCAACTGGGAGCTGTGGTAGGGCAACTGGGAGCTGTGGTAGCGCAAATGGGAGCTGTGGTGGCACAACTGGGAGCTGTGGTGGTGCAACTGGGAGCTGTGGTGGTGCAATTGGGAGCTGTGGTAGTGCAACTGGGAGCTGTGGTAGGGCAACTGGGAGCTGTGGTAGCGCAAATGGGAGCTGTGGTGGCACAACTGGGAGCTGTGGTGGCACAACTGGGAGCTGTGGTGGCACAACTGGGAGCTGTGGTGGCACAACTGGGAGCTGTGGTGGCACAACTGGGAGCTGTGGTGGCGCAAATGGGAGCTGTGGTAGCAGGGCAGCTAGCATACTTACCTGCTGGCTCTGTGGTCTATGTTCAAATCCCCATCAAAGCTGGTTTTTTAAGACTGACCTGGGTTCCCAAGTAAACCCAGCATAAAATGGGTATCAAGGAATGTCCTGGGAAATAAAGACGGCCAGCGTGATACTGACCCCATCATCCGCCGAGTGATGGATGGATTATAAAAACGTGGCGCTAAAACCATATACCCTTTGTTCCTTGTGTGTAAAAAGGTCCTCGACTTTTCTAGCATAATTCCTTTTTAAAGCTAGTTAAGAAAGTTTGGAGAGAACAATAATGGAGGGGTATATGCCTGGGAAGAGAGGAAGAGGAAGGCCAAAGAGAAGATGGGTGTAGGATGTGGCGGATGATCTCCAGATGGGTGTATCAGACGCGGGACATCTTGCTTATGATCGAGAGGTTTTCCAGAAGGTTGTTATGGAAGCGAGGTTCTGCAAGGACATGCTACTGAATGAATGAGTCAATTTTAAGTTTTAGCATGAAAATCTCTTATGTGCAAACGGAATACAAAGGAATAACTATCACATTCAGTTTCTAAGAATAGGTTTATGAGCAGCCACTGACCTAGATTGATGGTGGGGTTATTTTCATGAAACTTCAAACTACTCTTTAGTCTGAAGAACTTGACAATGATGTAGACTTTGTGAACTGACTGACTCACCTGTCTGCCACCAAGTATCAATGATGTCACAACGCTTCTCCCCAACAACATTATAGTACCACTCCCAGGCTTCATGGTTCAAAGGTTCACCAACTGTCAAATAAGTTCAATGTAATAACATGAGAAAACCAAACCACTGACCTTGTATTCAATTTAAAAACACTATACAAATTTTCTTCTGCTGCTATATTTTTATCTTATCCCATCTCCCTTAACATACTCCGCAGTTCAGCTGTGGAACAATCTTCCACAAGAAATCAAAGACATCACCAATCCCTATACATATAATCGCAAATTATTCGAACACTATCTCAGTACGGATTACCTTCCCCCTTAATAATGGAAATAATAATAATAATAATAAAACCCTAGTATAACAGCCAGTCCCCTTTTGGTAGGCCAGTATATACCACATAGCTAATAACAATTGCCACACCATTATTACTGAGTCGTGTAGTATTGATTTTTGCATTTCCCCTATGCCTTTATAATGCATATCTTTTATATTATTGCTGTTCTCAGCCTTGAATGACGCTTGAATGAGACAATGTATGAAAGAGAGTGATAGAAGGGCAGAATGTTATTCGGGCATGCGTGCCCAATTCTTAACCCTTTGAAAATAAAGTTTGTTTGTTCGTTCGTTCCCTCTCATTTTATTCCTCTTGTACCTTGTGGTGTCGAGGTAAAACAAACAGTGGGAGAGTGCCCATTTATGGGCTTCATAATTTTCATAGACTGTTATTCACTTTGACCATCGTTTACATCAGTGTTTCCCAACGTGGGGCCCACGCCCCACAGGGAGGTAATTCGATTGTTAAGGGGGGCAATTCGAAAATGGAAGAAATCGGCTGGATATAACAAAACGGGCAGACTTGAGACTGAAATTAACTAAATTGGAACCTGACATAAAATCTCTTTGCAGCAAGCATCAAGCGCAAGGATCTCACTAAATTTAAATAATAAATAATTACTAATAATTAAAATAATATAGAAAAATCTTTCATTAAAATTATTTTGAACTTGAATTTCAGTTCTCCATGATATGTTTTGAAAAGTTACTTACTGTGTCTGCTCAATAATTTCCTATTGATTTCTTCCTAAAACGTATCATTCAAGTTTCTTTAGTGAACATTTCAATTTTTGAATATTAAAAATAATGTATATGTAATGTGTGTGTGTGAGGGGGGGGGGGGGGGGAGGGGGGGGGGGGGGGCATAAGAATTTTAGAAAGGCCTAGGTGTGGCATAGCACAAACAAGGTTGGGAAACACTGGTTTACATGGTCGCCCTCTTGTACTGGTTCCATTTGGTCTGTACATCATTGCTTGTTGTGGCCTACTGTCAGTTGGTAGTCTAGTTATGTGGCCAAACCATTTCACTTGCTGTTTTCTAATGAAATCTAGTGCTGCTATTATTTTTTTTAGTTCGCTTGCTTTGATCTCAAGCATAGTCCACATATATGTGCTGCCACTTCTATGTGCACTGGACTGATTTCTGCATGTGGGTTAGCTTCCCCTATTACAATGTCCCTTGTCATCAGATAAACCCACTTGACTTCAGAGGTACTTACAAATTACATCCTCAAGTCAAGGATGAGAAGTTAACATTTTAATACAACAGATCGGTGTCTATTTGCTTTAGTGACAATTAAAGCAGATGTCGAAAAAGGTGACTGAAGTGGGTTTGGGGTGAGACTGACTACTTCATACTGTAGAAAAATACCTAACATTCAACCAACCATGAAATGGCATACAAAGGACATGTCATGCAGGATTTTGGGCCTATGTTCCTCTAGGAGTCTTAAATGCAGAAGAAGTAGTTATGTGTTGTGACTATTGTTGGGTTGAGTTTAGCTGAGCTAAGAACCAACATCACTGCACAAAGAACATTCCCAAATATGCTCTGTACCTTCGTTCAACAGCCAGTGAAGGGTAATACTACTAATCGTTCCCATCGCTATCCGATTGAAAGTTCTCCTGTCTTCCCTCTCAGTTTTGAGATTCTTTCAGAACCCGTGCCGATCCCTCACAATATCATTCATTCCACATACGGGTTCTCAGTCTGTTCCCCCGCCTTCTCCACCTGGTCCCACAGGCACTCGACCACCTCTCCCATGTTCATAGGTAATCTACTACCAAGTGGTGCATTCCCTGCCAGCCTATCAGTCTGTTCATTCCCCCACACTCCCGCATGGCCAGGGCAAAAAATCTATACAATTCTCACAATCTGTGACCTCTGAAGTGAAGATAGCCACATAGTCAATTCAGTATGGAATCAGTTAACAGACACCTCACTTCCACAAACTAGAATAAGAAAAAGTTGCTTAAAAGTCATTGCACCGGGTTTTAACCCATATGGCCCTGTCTCTTTCCGCAGTGTGGGCTGCCGAAAAGCGTCGCACAAAGCACGAACTCCGTAGCTCCAGCGACAGCCCCAGAAGTCTCCGAAAAAATGCACTCGTGAACTGAAGGTTGCAGCCCGGAATTGAACCCACAACTTTTGGAGCCCAAGTCAGATGGCTTGACCCCTTTGCCACAGAGACTCTCCCACAAACTAGAATAATCAAACACATCCTACCACATCCAAGCTTGCGAAGTGACGATCTGTCATATTTTGTCACATAACTGTCACCGGCTTTCAGTAACATTCTCAGTGAAGTTGGGGCTAGATAGATGTGATTCAGCTTGAGTCTTTCAACCATTTCCCAATAACGACCTGAAACACAAACAAACTTACAGCATGGCTTGAAGTAAAACTAGGCCCCATTTTTCACCCAACAGTGCATGAAAGGAAATGATAAATATTCAAAACAAAATCTTATATAAAAACAAAACATTTCTACTTTGAAACAGTATGGCAAGAAACAAATTTTATAACTTTGAGTGCAGGCTGAGAAAAAAACTAAATTCTTCAAATTAAAAAAAAAAATAACATACTAACGAGATACCTTATGATGAGAAGAAAGCGGTTAAAATAAAAATGTCTTAAAACAAGCACCTAACCACTCCAACTCTAATAACACTTAAAAGTTCAAACAAAATAATGACCTGACATAATGTACAGGTTGATATTATAGACATCAATTAAAGCCACCTGGCTAGTGCAGGTGCCATGACCTGTGCAGGTTAGTGTTTTCTGTTTGCCCCCGACAGAAAAAAATCCACACCTTACCGAGGATTCAAACCTGGGTCTCCAGAAGAAGAGTCCGGCGTTCTTAGCCACTCAACCAGCCGCTCCAGGCACAACAACAAATCTTAAAAAAACATCATAAGTGTGGCCTAATAAACAACACATTCAACAACAACACAATGCCTGCTACCTTTCTTTCCCAGAAACATATTTGGTACACATTCTTCTCATGTTATTCCCCAAAAGGAGAATTGGCACTTCAACCTCCTTATAGTTAGGAGAGGTCTCCATGGTAAAGTGGTTAAACCACCTGCCTTGCACTCTGAAGGCTGTGGGTTCAATTCCAGATGCTGTCAACTTCATGAATGCAATTTTCTCAGAGACTCCTGGTAGCTATGGAGTTGACTCCTGGGAGCTATGGAGTTCATGCTTTGTGTGAAGATTTCAGTGAGCAGCCCTGCGGAAAGAGACCAGGCCATATGGGATAATGCAATGAATCTGACCCTCTCGCCTTTAAACCTCTTGTTTATACTTATTTTCTAAATACTTGTTCATAAGTTGGATTATTCAGCCATGATTTTTCTGAGGGGTGAGATAGCTAGGCCTATGCCAACCCTCCTTAGTGGCTTCTCTGACACATTTGGTAATCGCAATATGACTATTCTGTACTTCTCTGATGGGCCCAAGCAACACACAGCCGACCAAAGGACAAGCAACACACAGCCGACCAAAGGACAAGCAACACACAGCCGACCAAAGGACAAGCAACACACAGCCGACCAAAGGATATTGAGTGAAAATCTTCATATCTGATGGGGACTGGTTCTGGACAACTCAGGTAAACCGCCAGAGTACTATTGTACTACTAAGGCTTGTCTCACAATGTTATTGAAAAGCAAAATTCTCTCGCTCTCTCTCTCCTTCCCATTTCTTCCTTCCTTCTTCTACAATTCGTGAACCAAGGAACAAATGCAACTGTAGGTTGATGTGTAGTGAGCTAAAAGACTACTGAATGATGCAAGCAACGAACGGTGTCACCTGATCATGCCACACCACCTTCCCCTCATTCTCAAAAGAACTCAACTCGGCACAAGTCAGCTGAGCCCAGATATTCTTCAATGTGCCTGCCAGCATTTTCAATAGCAGACATACTGTCTCAAATTGTGACCAAGCTGAGATGTATTCTTGGGATTCTATTCAATAGTTCTGTGTGGGTCTCTTCTTCCTCCCCTCCCCCCTCTAACCCCCTTATAACAACACAGTATCTACATGACTGAGTTACAGTATGCCAGTACTTCCTGTTTTCTGTTAGCTCTGAATGTTGGGTAGTGCTCGCAAAACCAAAACACCCCACATTGTGCCAGCGGTTTCAGGCGAAAAAGCACAATTGGGAGGGTACATGTTAGTTAGTTAGTTAGTCGTAGTTCCAACCTCATAGGAACGGGTTGTCCCCATTATGCTCCATTCCTGTGCCAGTGAATATCGCACAAAACGCTCCCCACTGCCCAATGTGAAAAGTGGAAAAGAGGGCAGATCAGGCCCTAAGTGTTGGTCGGCAACTGGTCTAGGAGTGAAGCTCTGACAGGTTGACAGTTAGAGCATTGCTTTGCTGATCTGGCAGCTTCTTCAGCTTGGCTTGTTCCAGAAGCATTGGTGTTACCTTTTCACTGGAGTAAACCAGGCAGGCCAAGAGAGGGATTACGCTGTATGGGCAACACATGGTCTCTCAATTCAGCCCAGGCTTGTGCTATGGAGAGGTATAATTTCATCTCTGGTCTTGACCACCATGGGTTGTAGTTATTACACAATGTTTGAAGCATGGTGTAACAAACTATCGTCTGTCCAAATGGCAAGGTGCCAGTAGCAGTAGTATATCTCATTCATTCACCATGTGCCAAGCCTATAAGCGTAGGCGGTCATGTTTCACCATCTCACACGATCACCAGAGTCGTGGATCAGCTCAGTATTCTTGTCTCGACCACACTGTGTGGTCAAGCAATGCAGGTATTTACTTCTGTGCCTTCCCCTTGTTCTCTTCCCCTCAATCTTGCCAGTTGTCACCAAGTTCTCTAACTTATTTCTTCTCATAACGTGACCAAAACATTTTGACTGAATATATCAAATTTCTCTTTTTCATTTGTTTCTTGTAGGACTTGGTCATTGGTTTTTCTGTCTGTCCATGGTATTCTTAGCATATTCCTCAGAAACCACATTTCCACAGTCATTAGATGATTTTCAGCTTTCCAGCTCATTGTCCACACTTCACATCCATACAAAAGTACAGGTTCTATATAGCACCTCAACACTCTTTTTCTCGTTGCAAATAACATCTTTTTATTGGTCAGTATGTTTTCCATTTTGCAAAAGGCTACCTTCACCATGGCAATTCTTGTTCTAATCTCATCAAGGCATCTCCCATCAGATGTTATGACTGTTCCAAGATAATTGTACCGATTCACCTGTTTAAGAATATTCCCATTTACTTGTATATTATATTGTGGTATTTCCTTCTTCCTAGTGATAACCATAATCTGTGTCTTCTTACAATTTAATTCTAAATCTGCATATCTAATGTTATTGATGTTAGTCCCCCAATGATGATTCCTTTCATATCTTCTACATTTCTGAAAATATTTTCACTATACAGGGAAAAAAGATCTGAAGACATTACACATCCCTGGCTCACACCTCTCTTAACCCTTTACAAGGCGTAGCGTCCTTTACCGGCCGGTCTCTAAATACGAGCGTAACGGCCGATTCCGGCCGATACTATTATGCATTGTAAAAACGCGATCTCTCGGCTTTCCGACACTTCCGTCGGCTACTTTCACTTTCGCCCATAGCTTGACAACATGGCCGCCATTTGTAAACGCGCTACAATGACTTTGAACGGACTTTTACGGACTTGTTTTGATAGTTTTACGCTGTTTTTCAAAATGGATTTCGGCGATTCTTCAAGTGATAGCCGAGATTTCGCTCTGTTCAATTTAAATGACATTAAAGGGCACGAAGTTGATTATTAATCGGAGCTAGATATCAGTGCAAAGCGTTACTTTGCATTAGCAGTCTGAGTCGGACTTTAAAGTAAGTGATTATGATTCTGAAAATGTGTTTGTAAATTGCCGTATAGATGACGGAAAATCACAAACAACATGCCGTATTTCGTAAATATTTGTGTTCATATATGGATTACCGGCAACAATCACGTGAGTAACATATTCTGCATGCTTTTCCCTTCATTCTGTTGTTTATTTAACTAAAATCGGTTGACTAACACCTTGTTTGTGATGTTTTTACTAACGCGACCCGAAATTTTTACAGAACCTGAAAAGATCTTGCCCGTTCAGGGCTTCAAAACGGACAAGCGTCTGCCCTGTAAAGGGTTAACAGGCTGATATTGACCTACTTTATTATCAACATCTTATGGTAGCTTGTTGTTTCCAATATATATTATACAAGTCTAAGGTCTTTCCCATCAATTTGTAGATCTGCAAGCATCTTTATCATGTTGACCTGTCTTACTTTATCGAAAGCCTTTGTGTAGTATCTACAAGAACATATTCCGACAAAGACAGATATCACTCTTGACATAACTACACTAAACAACTGATAACAGTGTTAAAAATAGCACCGTAACAGAATCAGAAACACAGAATTGAGTGCCAAACTGATAAAATCAGACATGTACAACCAGTCAGTTCAAGTATGATGTATGTAAAGTACACAGGTGTTCCCAAACTCTTGTTCTGTCAGTCCAAGTATGCTAAAAATCACACAGGTGTTCCCAAACTCTTGTTCTGTCAGTCCAAGTATGCTAAAAATCACACAGGTGTTCCCAAACTCTTGTTCTGTCAGTTCAAGTATGCTAAAAATCACACAGGTGTTCCTAAACTCTTGGTCAGTCAGTCCATGTATGATGTGTGTACAGTACACAGGTGTTCCCAAACTGTTAGTTAGTCAGTCCAAGTATGTTGTGTGTAAAGTATACACGTGTTCCCAAACTCTTGGTCATTCAGTCCACGTATGCTGTGTATAAAGTACACAGGTGTTACCAAATTATTGGTCATTCAGTCCATGGATGCTGTGTGTAAAGTACATAGGTGTTCCCAAATTATTGGTCAGCCAGTCCATGTATGCTGTGTGTAAAGTACACAGGTGTTACCAAATTATTGGTCATTCAGTCCACGGATGCTGTGTGTAAAGTACATAGGTGTTCCCAAATTATTGGTCAGACAGTCCATGTATGCTGTGTGTAAAGTACACATGTGTTACCAAACTCTTGGTCATTCAGTCCACGGATGCTGTGTGTAAAGTACATAGGTGTTCCCAAATTATTGGTCAGCCAGTCCATGTATGCTGTGTGTAAAGTACACAGGTTACAAACTTGTTAGAACTAAAGAATGCTTGCATCATGAACTAGAAAATGTGAGATGTTATTGCGCCCAACTCAGGCCCTGAAGGTACAGGTTCTATCTCAAGACAGAGTTGGGAATTGTGTCCAAGAACCACTGGTACATAATGATATCACATGTACTCCTGATTTCTTGGGGAGAGTGATAGGATACCACCTAATCATGGCTGTCAAAGGAATTTTCAGGTTTTATAGAAGAATGCTGGCCAAAATATTATGACTGCCTCGGTATGATGTTCTATTAAGTTGCCTTTGCAACTTAGCCTCCATCAAATTGTCCAGATTGCTCATTTTGCCTGTCCAAGGAATTCTCAGGATTTATAGAAGAATGCTAAAACTTCCTTGGATAGCTAAAATTAGAAATTTAGACATTTTAAGGGAGGCTAAGTCGCAAAGACAACTTATCACAGAACATCGAAAAAAGGCAGTCATAATTTTTTTGCCACATTAGAAGAAAATATGGAACATGATGTCACAACCGGAAAGATTTGTGGAAAGCGAGATAGAGGAAGACAGTGAGAGAACATTCTGGACAGTCTTATTTGATGGCATGGAAGGCAGTCAACACATGATCTCTGCTGTCAGAGATTGAAATTTGTGGAGAGGCATGATCGCCCACATGATCAAGGCAGCAATTGATGATGATGACTTAACCTTCTTGCGTAAAGGTAAAACAACAGGAGGTCCTTATGCAAGCTGTGCACATTACAAATCCCATGGAAGTTAGAAATAGCAATGAGTAGGCTGTAGTGCCACTGCCCTGGCAAAGTGGTTAGTGAAGAAAACCAACACAAGTAAATAGAGCCCACCTTGGATAGAATCCGTCTTCGGGGGGATGATAGACCTGGCTTATGAAGTGGCGTCTAGCTGACCATGACACTTGTTTCTACATTAAAGCACTGTCATCATTTGGAGGCAACAGGTTCAAATCTTGGTATGGCCACTAAAGCTTCACATTTTTATTTGCCCAGTGTGTCCTCTAATCTCTGCTCTTTCCTCTACTTCTATGAACAACGACCAATACCTGTGTAATTTCACAATATAAATATGGTCCAACAATTTTTCCACACACAAAAATATGTATCACACAAGCACAGAAGAGAGTTTAAAGACAGCAGCAGACACTTGAGGCAATGTGACATGCACCCGAAGCTTGTTCTACCTGCTGTGGCCCACAGTTTCTTATCACAACTGCAGTCTCCGTAGCAAAGTGGTTACACCGCCTACCTCTTGCTCCAAAGGTTGTTGGTTTGAATCTGGGCTATGTCATTCAGCTCATGAGTACAATTTTCTCAGAAACTCCTTGGGGTCATCGCTTTAGCTACGGAGCTCATACTTTGTGTGACGCTTTCAGCAGGCCGATCTGCGAAAAGAAATCGAGCCATATGGGATAAAACCTGGTGCAATGAAATGATTTATGTTGCCTTTTTTTTAATCCGCTCACTCACTTTGAACTCAAGCATAGTCCATACACACTACTTCTAGTGCACTGAACTGAATTTTGCGTGTAGATTAGCTTTCCCTATTATGCCATCACACGAACACACTCCGACCTCAGAACTACTTATAATTTACATCCCCAAGTCAAGAACTTCAAGAACGAGAAGTCAACATTTTAATTCAACTGTCCGGTGTAGGGGTTAAACCCACTATCTTGGCATTAGCAAAACCCTTTTTTAAACCCTTTCTTGCCACTAATCACTTTGCCACCGCATCTACATTCTGTACACAGCTACAGCCAAAATCTATGCTGCTTACAGCAAACACAACAACACAAATCTATGATGCTTACAGCAAACACCACAACACAAATCTATGATGCTTACAGCAAACACCACAACACAAATCTATGATACTTACAGCAAACACCACAACACAAATCTATGATACTTACGGCAAACACCACAATAAAATCTATGATACTTAAAGAAAACACCACAGCACAAATCTATGATGCTTACAGCAAACACAACACAAATCTATGATGCTTACAGCAAACACAACACAAATCTATGATGCTTACAGCAAACACAACTCAAATCTATGATGCTTACAGCAAACACAACACAAATCTATGATGCTTACAGCAAAATCCACAACACAAATCTATGATGCTTACAGAAAACACCACAACACAAATCTATGATGCTCACAGCAAACACCACAACACAAATTTATGATGCTTACAGCAAACACAACAACACACATCTATGATACTTACAGAAAACACCACAACACAAATCTATGATGCTCACAGCAAACACCACAACACAAATCTATGATGCTTACAGCAAACACAACACAAATCTATGATGCTTACAGCAAACACAACTCAAATCTATGATGCTTACAGCAAACACAACTCAAATCTATGCTGCTTACAGCAAACACAACACAAACCTATGATGCTTACAGCAAACACAACACAAATCTATGATGCTTACAGCAAACACAACACAAATCTATGATGCTTACAGCAAACACAACTCAAATCTATGATGCTTACAGCAAACACAATACAAATCTATGATGCTCACAGCAAACACCACAACAAAATCTATGATGCTTACAGCAAACACCACAACACAAATCTATGATGCTTACAGCAAACACAACACAAATCTATGATGCTTACAGCAAACACAACACAAATCTATGATGCTTACAGCAAACACAACTCAAATCTATGATGCTTACAGCAAACACAATACAAATCTATGATGCTTACAGCAAACACCACAACACAAATCTATGATGCTTACAGCAAAAACAACACAAATATATGATGCTTACAGCAAACACAACTCAAATCTATGATGCTTACAGCAAACACAACACAAATCTATGATGCTTACAGCAAACACAACTCAAATCTATGATGCTTACAGCAAACACAACACAAATCTATGATGCTTACAGCAAAATCCACAACACAAATCTATGATGCTTACAGAAAACACCACAACACAAATCTATGATGCTCACAGCAAACACAGCAACACAAATTTATGATGCTTACAGCAAACACAACAACACAAATCTATGATACTTACAGAAAACACCACAACACAAATCTATGATGCTCACAGCAAACACCACAACACAAATCTATGATGCTTACAGCAAACACAACACAAATCTATGATGCTTACAGCAAACACAACACAAATCTATGATGCTTACAGCAAACACAACTCAAATCTATGATGCTTACAGCAAACACAACACAAACCTATGATGCTTACAGCAAACACAACACAAATCTATGATGCTTACAGCAAACACAACACAAATCTATGATGCTTACAGCAAACACAACTCAAATCTATGATGCTTACAGCAAACACAATACAAATCTATGATGCTCACAGCAAACACCACAACAAAATCTATGATGCTTACAGCAAACACCACAACACAAATCTATGATGCTTACAGCAAACACAACACAAATCTATGATGCTTACAGCAAACACAACAAAATCTATGATGCTTACAGCAAACACCACAACACAAATCTATGATGCTTACAGCAAACACAACTCAAATCTATAATGCTTACAGCAAACACCACAACACAAATCTGTGATGCTCACAGCAAACACCACAGCACAAGACCTCACCTGCGTCAGGGTACAGTGGCGTGCTCTCAAAGAGAAGAGTAGTGGCCCCATTAGACAGAGGTCCATACAGAGCATAGGAATGGCCAGTAATCCAGCCAATATCAGCCACACAACCAAACTTCTCCCCTGGCTGGTAGTCGAACACATGCTGGAGGACAGAAAACAAGCTCATTCAGTCTTTCCTCTTCGACACTAGGGTATAAAGGTATCTTACGGCCTCGCTAATCTTTCTCACATACTTATTTGAGGACCACGCTGTCATCTTTTAGTCTTTTCTTTATATCAGTCTTGAGGCTAGAAACATCTGTCATAATGAGGACAGAGGAATGTCAATTGATCACACATAAATATCTAACTTTAGTATACATACAAAAAAGCATGCACACATACATTCTCATTTTCTCTCTCTCTCTCTCTCTCTCTCTCTCTCTCTCTCTCTATCTATCAGATGCTACACTGATAAATTCCTTTCCAGTATAATGGCTAAAGCTACAAATACACATTAGATACTCCATGACGTAAACTACAAGTGTCAATCATGGAGACAGCTTATTCATTTCCTATCTTTATGAGCATGGAAGAAGGTTACCTAACCCTAACGTTCAATATATGTTTATATAACCTACATCCGTTGTTAAGGTTTAGTGAATATAACCTGCTTATGTTTAGATTTAGTGAATTTAACTTACACACTTGTTTAAATTCAGTGAATTTAACCTACCATAATTGTTTAACCTGCTGTTTAGGTTTAGTGAATTTAGCTTACTATGCTTGTTTAACCTGCTTCTGTTTAGATTCAGTGAATTTAAATCTTCTTCTTCTTCAGCATTCCGAGCCATTGAGGTTCTCTGCTGCAGATACAAGCCGTCTCCATTCGTCTCTCTGGTTGATCTTCTCTTGAATTTAAACCTGCCACACTTATTTATATTTAATAAATGTAACCTATTTCAATCATCTAGATGTGCTCAGACCCTCAGAAAAATCTGGCTTGTACGTACGTTAATCTACCCCAATCTAGCACTAACTAAATGCTTAGAAATTCTAGCATTTAACGCTTTAACAAAAAAAAAACATTTCAAGTTTCACTACAAAAAATTTAGGATCAAACATATAAATGCTAAATGATTAACTAAAAAAAAAAACAGTGATAATCCTGAATTTTATACAGCTAAAATAAAATTAAAGATAAGCCATAATTTGTCATAGCTTAAAATATAA
The DNA here is from genome assembly GCA_014155875.1 of Cepaea nemoralis. Lineage (NCBI taxonomy): Eukaryota > Metazoa > Mollusca > Gastropoda > Stylommatophora > Helicidae > Cepaea > Cepaea nemoralis. The sequence continues at coordinate 275,976 of JACEFZ010006263.1, read as the reverse complement.
AAGGACATCTGCCAAAGTGTGTTAATACTGAGTTAAACATAAGACACTGTACCTTAAATGTAACATTTGCATAGAGTAGGTATCCTGCAGTGGAATGAGTGATTCCCTTGGGAGAACCCGTGCTTCCTGAAGTGTACAACATGAATAGTGTATCCTCACTCTGCCTCTCTGCTACAGGGCAGTCAGGTGACTCATGTTCTAAGGCCTGTAGGGAAGTACATACAAAACTGACTGATGCACTCCTATGTAGTGAGACAAGTTTGAGTGTGCATATTTCTATTTTGTGTAGATGCTATGGACATGAGGCTTATATTGAAGTAAACACAAAACTGCAAACTTTAGCTATTGCAGCTCTGTGACTGATGCACTTCTATGTAGTGAGACATGTTTGAGTGTGAATATTTCTACTTGATGCTAAACTCCATACATTTATCAGAACAAAGAAAACAACCTACCTTGGTCTACAGCAACTCCCATAACATAACACAACACGGTATAACATAACACAACACGGTATAACGTAACTCCATACATTTATCAGAACAAAGAAAACAACCTACCTTGGTCTACAGCAACTCCCACAACATAACATAACAGGGTATAACATAACTCCATACATTTATCAAAACAAAAAACAACCTACCTTGGTCTACAGCAACTCCCATAACATAACACAACACGGTATAACATAACTCCACACATTTATCAAAACACAGAAAACAACATACCTTGGTATACAACAACTCCCATAACATAACACAACATGGTATAACATAACATAACATGGTATAACATAAATCCATACATTTATCAAAACAAAAAACAACCTCCTTGGTCTACAGCAACTCCCATAACATAACACAACAGGGTATAACATAACTCCAAACATTTATCAAAACAAAGAAAACAACCTACCTTGGTCTACAGTAACAACCATAACATAACACAACACAGTATAACATAACTCCATACATTTATCAAAACAAAAAGCAACCTACCTTGGTCTACACCAACAACCATAACATAACACAACACAGTATAACATAACTCCATACATTTATCAAAACAAAGAAAACAACCTACCTTAATCTACAACAACTTTCATAAGATAACACAACATGGATAACATAACTCCGTAAATTTATCAAAACTAAGAAATCGTCCTACCTTGGTCATGTTTATATCTAGTTTATTCAAAGGCACTTCATTTTCAGTTCTGTAGTACACCAGTACATGCCTTACTCCTGGGCATTTCTTAACTGCCTGGTCCACGGTTTTCTTCAGCTCGATAATTTTCCCGCCCCGAACAGTCTGATTGGCTGTAACTACAATTTCTGCTTGAGCTAAATAAGAGTGTTAAAAATGTTACATGTTTATTTCTAATCATAATCCAAATTATATGAAATAAGTACATCCTAGCACTGTTGCTGCACCATTTGAGTTGAGTTGAGTTGAGCTAAGAACTGACATCACTGCACTCAGGACATTCCCATATGCCCTCCATGCCCTCATTAAATAGCCAGCGAAGTGTCACACTACTAATAGTTCCCACCGCTATCTGATTGAAAGTTCTCCTGGTCTTTCCTCTCATTTTTGAGATTTTTCCAGAACCCCTGCCGATCCCCCAAATTCCTCACTTCAGCTGCCCAATTAATTTTCAGCATTCTTCTATAAAACCACATCTCCACGGCTTCCAGGGAGTCTTTCACCTGTTTACTAGTTGTCCATGATTCGCAGCCATATGTTAAAACTGGTTCTATGTAACATGCATGAACTCTCTTTCTAACTTTTAAGGACGATGACTTATTGCACAATGAATTCCAGAAGTGTACTGATCAGAAAAAGATACTGCCATGTGACACCGACGATCGAACCAGAGTCAGCAAGTCTGCTAACGACATTGTCACTGAAGATTTATTTTTAAGTTACCTATACAAATGTTTGTAAAGACTATAATATCTTGATTGGAGCTGTAGTGGCATAGTGATTATTACACTGGCCTAGCAAGACACAGAGGTCGGGGTTCAAACCCTGCAGGAGCAGGATTATTTCAGTCCAATCAGTGCAGCTCTGGGGTCAATCCAGTCTCTTAACTTATTCAGTGCCATGGGATGATTAATCATCTTAAGCAACTTCCCCTATCTGCCGCAGGCTTATATATTGCTGAAATGTTGCCACTGGGTTATAATGCAACATGTCTGCTACCATATTAACAACTTTTAAATCATAACCGTGACACACTCTTACTTCCCATTTTCCGCCATTCATTTTCGTTTGCTTCAAACCTACTGAATCTGTTAAATAAGGGTACCAAACAGTTTTCGGGAAATTGTCTGGGAAGGAAATATAAAGTAGAATGGAACTGAACCTCATATGTCGCAGCATAGAAATATGTGAACGTCTAGCTAACACTTCACGCTCTCCAGTGGCAGTATCAGATATGGGACTACCTTTTACCTTCTAATACCCTGATTTACTTATGTATCATTTTACAGACTACTACTTGATTCACATGTTTTTCAGACTATTTGATTTACATGTTTTCAAACTACTCGATCCATATGTTTTTTTTAACTACTTGATTCATATGTTTTTCAAACTATTTGATTCACATGTTTTTCAAACTACTTGATTCACATTTTTTTTTTTTTCAAACTAATTGATTCACATTTTTTTTTCTTTCAAACTACTTGATTCACATGTTTTTCAAACTACTTGATTCACATGTTTTTGAAACTACTTGATTCACATGTTTTTGAAACTACTTGATCCAGAAGGGACCAAGAACTGTCGAGAGACGAACACCTGTGCCACTTGAAATGTCACATGATGATGATGACCTAATTCACATATCTTATTTTTCAGACTACTAAGCTGAGTTGAGTCGAGAACCAATACCACAGCACTCGGGACATTTCCATACAATGCTACGTACTCATCTTCAACAGCCAGCAAAGAGTTCTATTACCAAGGGTACCAGTAGCAGTTGATTATACAAGGGTAAGTTAATAAGTAAGTCACAAATGGCTGTAGAAAAATAACTATAACAACTTGAAACCAGTATATTTTTATACATACATTGTCCCTTTATTCTCAACATAATTTCCACCAACATTGATGCACTTATCCCATCATTTTTTCAGTCCTCCCAAACCGGCTGTATAGAACTGCGAGCTCTGTTTTCTAAACCCCGTTTTCACTTCACATTCAACTTCGGCGTCATTTGCGAAATGTCTTCTGCCAAGGTGGGTTGTCAGTGTTTATGCTGACATATGTTTGTCCTGTAAAGTGGTGCATAGCTGGGTAGAAAATGTTACGACGGCAAGTCTATAAGTAAGTCACACAGTTCTGTGGGATGGCCGGTAAATGAAAACAAAGCACACAGTTCTATGCAGCCAGTTTAGGACTGATAAAACGATGGGATGAGTGCATCAATGTTGGTGGAAATTATGTTGAGAAATAAAGGGACAATGTATGTATAAAAATAAACTGGTTTCAAGTTGTTATCATAGTTATTTTTCTACAGCCATTTGTGACTTACTTATTAACTTACCCTCGTATTTCCATCAGGTCTTTCCTTGGAGTGCTAACTGTCGGCCAGATCCTCTGGTCACACCCTGCAGCAGTATTCTCTCCAGGCTGTGATAATCTATCTGTTCTTCTGCACTATACACACAATCCCAAACATTCCCCACAATCCTCTGGTCACACCCTGCAGCAGTATTCTCTCCAGGCTGTGATAATCTATCTGTTCTTCTGCACTATACACACAATCCCAAACATTCCCCACAATCCTCTGGTCACACCCTGCAGCAGTATTCTCTCCAGGCTGTGATAATCTATCTGTTCTTCTGCACTATACACACAATCCCAAACATTCCCCACAACATCTGCCTTATCATGCACCAGTACCCCACCAAGTGGTAGAGTCCCAATCAATCTGTCCGTCTGCTCGTTTTCCCACCACACCAGCATGTCCTGGGGAAAAATCCAACAGATGCCGTCTATATATGAATGTTGAATTGAAGCCTGCTAATACTTGTTTCATATTCACCTTCTATGCCTTTCCATCTCCTGATGCAGCACAGGCACTCAACCAAGTCACACCGAGCCCTTTGTAGATTTGCTCAAGACTGAACAGAAACCACATGTCTGGTGCCATCAGATGATTTTCATCTTGACTGTCTAAGTCTCTACAATAGTTAATACAGGGTGTTTGTAAAGTCTCACTACACTTTGTATGTAGAACAAATTTGAAAAATGAAGTACACGATGTCATCAAAAAATGTGCTCACAGTCCATCGAGAAGCAATATGCAGCAAACAGCTATCGTCTGCTGGAGTAATTCTTTGCACTTCAAACAGAATGGTGTTAACAGAAGAAAGAATTTGTTTGGTTGAACAAGTGGTTTAAAATGGCGGTTGATATACACGGAAATAACAACAGACTCGTTGCAGAAGGTATTTGACAATATGAAGCTCGTGGGGGACATTTCCAACACCTGTTATAATGAATACTTTATTGGTACTTTCCAACTTCCCCAAGACAGCGTTAGACCATAGCAGTGACTATTGTAACTAATAAAATGAACTTTTGCTGGTCTCTGGGGCGATGGCATTGCGGAGACGATTTGTAATGCCGCTTACCCACGTTCGAAACACAGCGGTGACCAATTTGGCAGCAGACCGTGTCGCACTGGTTTTAACGTGTTGGTATGGGAGCCAGTCATTCAGAAAGCAATGGCAAACTACTGAATGTAAACTTGCCAAGACATCAGCAATGGCAGTAAAATGCTGGTGTTGACTGCAACGTCCTATAAAGGATATGCAACTTTTAAAAATAAATGAACTTTTTAGCACACTGTTTGATGACATCATGCACCTCATTTTTCAAATTTGACCTACATACAAAGTGTAGTGAGATTTACAAACACCCAGTAGTACCCATCTTCACTTTCAGTGGGTGTATTAGTATTGCTGATAGAACAGTGGTTCTCAACTGGTGGGGAATTCCCAGGTTTTTTTTAAGGGTTTCCAGGGGGGGGGGGGGGGGGGGGGGAATGAAGACCATTTCAAGATCGCGTTAATACAAGAATCGATTATTTGATATTGTTTTTCCCTTCATACTTTACAGTTAAGTACATCTCATCCTTCTAAAATTCATTTTATAAAGTAAGTAGACCCACAAATCATGTTTTATGTGGATGTCTAGACTTGTTTTAGTATGTGCTATTAAATTTACCTTACATTTTTACGTATACTGTGTAGGGGTGGGGGGATTTTTAGATAGGAAATATGAAAGAGGGGAATGACGTACTGAAAATACGGTGAAAGGGGAGCACGAGCCAATTTTTTGATAGAAAGGGGGGAATGATGCTCTGAAAATATGGTGAAGGGGGGCACAGGCCAAAAAAGGTTGAGAACCACTGTGATAGAAGCTGCGCTGATATGTCATGAGCGGAGTCAGATGATTGTTTGTCATATCGTTCGCCAACAGAGGAAAACACTGGCCACCTATTCCTCCGTGCATTCAGGCAAATACAGGGTGTATTTTTAATGACTGTGCAGTGTTTGAAAATACTGCCGGTCCAAGTTTTGTATTTACCTATTATGTTGCATGAACTTTACAAAGGGTGAATACAAAACTTGGACCGACAATATTTTCAATCACTGCACATTCATTAAAAATACACCCTATACCAGTGGTTCTCAACCTTTATTGGCCCATGCCACCCTTTACCATTTGTTCAGAACGTCATTCCCCCCTTTCAAATTCCCTCCCTATAAATCCCCCCACCCTTACACAGTATACATAAAAATGGAAGCTAAATTTAATAACACATACTAGAATAAGTCTAGACATCTACATAATACGTGATTTGCGGGTCTGCTTACGTTATAAAACGAATTTCATTAGAGCGAGAAGTACAGAACCGTAAAATTTAGATGGAAAAAACAATATTAACCCTTTACAGGGCAGACGCTTGTCCGTTTTGTAGCCCTGAACGGGCAAGATTTTTTCAGGTTCGGTAAAATTTTGGGTTGCGTTAGTAAAAACATCATAAATAAGGTGTTAGTAAACCGATTTTAGTTAAATAAACAACACAATGAAGGGAAAAGCATGCAGAATATGTTACTCACGTGATTGTTGTTGGTAATCCACATATGAACACAAATATTTACGAAATACAGCACGTTGTTTGTGATTTTCCGTCATCTATACGGCAATTTACAAACACATTTTCAGAATCATAATCACTTTCTTTAAAGTCTGAGTCAGACTGCTAATGCAAAGTAACGCATTTTGACTGATATCTAGTTCCGATTAATAGTCAACTTCGTGCCCTTTAATGTCACTTAAATTGAACCTAGCAAAATCTTGGCTATCACTTGAAGAATCGCCGAAATCCGTTTTGAAAAACTAAGCGTAAAAACCCCGAAAACTGTCAAAAAAGTCTGAAAAAGTCAGTTCAGATTCATAGTCGGCATTTACAAATGGCGGCCACATTGTCAAGCTATCGGGGAAAGCGAAAGTAGCCGTCGGGAGTATAAGGCCGAGAAATTGCGTTTTTACAATGCATAATAGTATCGGATGGAATCGGCCGATTTGCTCGTTCAAGGCATTGGCCGCAATTGGCCGTCCTGCCCTGTAAAGGGTTAAGTAACTGGTTCTTGTGTTAATGTGATCTTGAAATAATCTTAATCCCCCCCCCCCCCCCCCCCAAAAAAAAACCTAAAATTCCCCCGGTGGAGGGGGGGGGGGGAATTCCCCACTGGTTGAGAACCACTGCCCTATACAATGTGATGGCCCTTTCACATCACAGACCCATGGCATGAAACTGCTTCGGGAGACATTGTTAATTTGTTTCTTCACGTTCCCTTCATGACCCCACGTTTGTTTTTTAATGTAGATACCTTCAACGATTCGCTTAGCCTGGGCATCTGCCTGAATTCTACACACAACAATGTGAACCGTACCAATACAAACCCAATCCAACAAAGAGGAAAAAGTTAGTTGCATATCCTTTGCAGGATGTCGCAGTCAACCCCAACAATTTTCTGTTTTTGCTGTTCGTGATCTCTTGGAATGTTAACATTCAGTAGTTTGCCATTGCTTTCTGAATGACCGGCACCCATACCATTTCGTAAAAAAACCAACGTAAGGCGGTCTGCTGCCAAATTGCCAACAGCTGTGTTTTGAAAGCGGTATGTGGAATTACATAACCCCTTCGCCATGGAGCCGGCAACAAAGAGGGTGAGAGTATTAATAACAATAATTTTAACAATAACAACAATTCAATATATCTCTTTAACTCTTCTTTCACATACCATCATTGATTCTCCCAGCGAGAGCGTCTGCGCTGAATCCTGCAAACACAACATTGTGAATGGCACCGATGCGGGCGCAAGCTAACATGGTCGCCAAAGCTGTTGGGCTTTTTGGCAAGTAGATGGCCACTCTGTCTCCAGCCTTGACTCCATTATTCCGTAAGAGATTTCCAATTCTCCCCACCTTATCTGCCAGCTGCCTATCATGAAGAAGGATGACAAGGACTTATGAGTTTTATACAGGAATAAATCAGAAACGCAAGAAAAAAGGACGAAACATGATACTTGAGGAGAAAGCCTAAGTCCAGAGTCCAGATGGCCGACTTACTTCCTTTCACTTAAGAAAATCATAATTGGCACCTGGAATGTTAGAACAGTGTGTGAATTGAGGAAGACCGCACAGGTGGTAGAAGAAATGAAATAGAGACAGAGATGAACGAACGAAAGAAAGAATGAAAGAAACTTTATTTTAAAAGGATTAAAAATTGGGCAAGCGGGCTGGTCTGACATTCTTATCTCTCTGCTCTCATACATTATTTCATTCATAATCACTTACGAAGCTAATCACAGACGACGACGACAACAGCAGAAACAATATGCATTATAAATATATGGAAAATGTGCATTAATCCTAATACATAACTGACTAAATCCTAATACATAACTGACTAAATCCTAATACATAACTGACTAAATCCTAATACATAACTGACTAAATCCTAATACATAACTGACTAAATCCTAATACATAACTGACTAAATCCTAATACATAACTGACTAAATCCTAATACATAACTGACTAAATCCTAATACATAACTGACTAAATCCTAATACATAACTGACTAATTAATTTTTGATATTCAATTATACCATTACCCCTAAACCGTTCAATCTCAAAGAGAAGTTATATTAGAAGTTATATCCCTGGCTCAGATTAATAATCCAGCAACTGAGTCAGCCACAAATAGCGGCTGATCATGGTTTCACCTACTCAGAATATTAATTTGAAGGTGACTGTTGTCCAAAGATGGTAATTGGCAATTTTATTTTGACATATTCCTTTTAAGTATATTCAGATAGGTTGTAATTTTTGACGAATTTATAAGTAGCTATGGTAGATGTAACGTACCACAGTTAGGAGAATGTTTATTTTACTAGTTGTCCTTTGAGATAATTATTATTCAAATAGGTTGCAAGTGTAGAAATGAGGTGGACATGAAGGTGCTTCCCCGAAAATAAGACCTACCTCTATAATAAGCCATTAGTACGATTTTTCAGGACACTTTTAATATAAGACTTATCCCTAAAATAAGTACTAGTTAAAACTGTCAGCTAGAATGAGAGACTGGTTGTCGAATGGCCAGTCGGAGTACAGTTGGTGCGCACTTGATAATGAACAGATGTGGTTTATAATCCAATACGTCACTCATGTGAAATAAAGTTACCAGTGCACTATGAGCAGGCTACATGGACAAGAAATGCTCATTTAAGGAAAGCTTTATTGCTGGACATGAGAGACTGGGACCAATAGTTTTACAGGAAATGGAGTCGCAAGAAATTCAGGCCGGAATTCGGGGTTTGGAAAGTTATGACGATGCTCCAGAAAAAGATGGCATGACTGTATTTGAATAAATGTAGAAATTAGTATATGAATAAATGTCGATTTTCATATCTGAAATATATATATATATATATATATATATATATATATATATATATATATATATATATATATATATATATATATATATATATATATATATATATATATATAAGACATCCCCCGAAAATAATAATGCTCTGGCACAGAACATAGGGTAGTGGCCTGTACTACTACTAGACTGACCCACTGGGTGGCAATGGAGTGGCCACTAGATATATAGGTTAAACATGAATACATAGAGCTGCTGTTGACCAACACACAGTTATCATTGAGAAGAGCTGAATTAGTTGAATGGGTTGATAAAATACCTCAAAACTGTGGTATGGCCATAGGCTGGTAAGGGGCACTATGCATAAGTTCCATCCCCTGGAGCCTTGAACAAAGGCTGGTAGAGTTAAACAGAATGCAAAATCGTGGAAGGTAAGGGGACGCCACCATTGTATCAATTGAAAACAATGCTTTATTTCACAAACTGGACCTTGTTAACAATGTTAATTGGTACTTTCTATTGGAGACCATGAGATGAGACCAATGATCACCCACACATCAGCAAGGACCTTAACAGATTCTGTGCCAAACAAACGGTAGGTTTGGACCAAACAAAAATGGATGGCGGAAAATGGGAAGTAGGAGTGTGCCACGTTTATGACTTAAAAGTTGTTAATATGGTAGCAGGCATGCTGTATTATATATCAATTTAAAGAGGTTTCATAGGAAAAACTATTGTATATAAGCCCATGGCAGATAAGGTAAATCACTTAAGACGATTAATCCTCCCATGGCACTTAAGCAGTTAAGTAATTATCTGGGTAGAATGTGTGAGAGTAGCTTCCCCTTCTCTCTCTCCATTTGTCTCAATGTTTCTTATCTCTTTCTGTTTTTGTCATCTATTTTCTCTGTTTGTATGTCTGCCCCTCTCTCTCTCTCTGTCACCCTCCAATGCTTCTCAAACTCTAACTCTCTCAACCTATCTTGCCATCACTCATGTCTCATATTCTCTCTTGCTCTCTTTCTACTCATCTATCAAATAATCTCTCCACCTCTGTCTCCCTTCTACCTCTTTCTCCATCTCCTCTGTCTCCCTTCTGCCTGTCTCTCTCTGCCTCTTCCTTTCTTCATTGTCTCTCTTTGTCTCTCCTATTGTCTGTTGCTCTCCCATTCCTTCTCTCTCCCAGACTAACTAACTCTGTCTCTCTCTTACTTGTAAGTGTACAACTTGTGGTTGCCTGGCTCATCCATCTCCCAGATGAGAGCGACTTCATCTCCTCGGTCTTTCAGGTGACGATCAACACAATTCACTATAGAAGCAACAAAAACAACCAAACAACTCAGTCTTCTATGACAAACAGAGAAGAGCATGTATAGCTTGTTACTCAGATGAGAAACATATATTATGGATGTCTAGCTATGCAGATGAGAAACATATATTATGGATGTCTAACTATACAGATGAGAAATATATATTATGGATGTCTAGCTATCCAGATGAGAAACATATATTATGTATGTCTAGCTATCCAGATGAGAAACATACATTATGTATGTCTAGCTATCCAGATGAGAAACATATATTATGGATGTCTAGCTATCCAGATGAGAAACATATATTATGGATGTCTAGTTATCCAGATGAGAAACATATATTATGGATGTCTAGTTATACAAAAAAGAAACACATATATGCATTTTTAGCTATGCAAATGTGAAGTTTCAGTAACACAGATGTGAAGCTGCAGTAACTTGAGTAACACAGATGAGAGGTCCTAGCAACACACATGTGAAGTCCCAGTAACACAGATGTGAAGTTTCAGTAACACAGATCTGAGATATGACATTTCAGAAACACTGATCAGAAGTCCTAGTAACACAAATGTGAAGTTCCAGTAACAAAAATGTGAAGTTTCAGTAAAGATTTTGCAGGTCCCACAATGTCTTAGTTTGAAGAAGGAAGAAGACGTCTGCAATACAGCCCAAGATGGGACCGAGTCGAGAGAATTTTCTAAAGGAACCGTACTCCGATATACGCAACCTCTAATTAGTAGCAATGTCAGAATTATCAAACTTTCCTGGCTGTTTCCGGTTTGGTTTTTCTTTATTTCACGAACTTGTTGTTGCGACCAACGATCACTTCCGGTTTGTGACCATGTCCATCTAAATGTCAATTAAACGAAAGCAGCGTGGTACGATGAAAGGGGAAGCTATTCTGATATTTTAAGTATTGGTCCTTCTGCTGAGCGCCAAAGTTTTGATGCCCAGAAACTATTTTCTATTGCAGTTTTGGATTATATTCACGAATAGTAAGGTAATTTGACTTATAACTCCTTGTAGATTAAAGAAAACTTAACTTTTTATTGCATTTTTGAGTTCCCCGTTCAATTTTACATAAATGTGCAGAGTTGCAACATCCCCCTATTCGTCCTTCGTTAGGAAAATTTTTTTTTAGTATAGCAGCATAGCCAGTCATATTGAGAATGAATAGACTCTGAATAGCGCATCCACTTCGCAAAATTCTATCTATGGCGACACCCACGCTATAGTATAGTAATACTATTATACTATTATAGGCGATCCTTTGTTTATTTTATAATTTGAACCGCCAGTTTAATTACTAAAATTAAACAGAATAGATTAGAATTAGAAGTTTAATTCATAGTAGTGTTCTGTACCGTTTGTAAAGTCTTCTCTTCACCATTTGACATGTCTGAAAATTATTTTAAAAGTCAGTTTTCAGACATGTCTATACCAACATGAAAGGATTACTTGAATACTTTTTTTTTCAGGCAGAGCAGTACATAAATAAATAATCAGATTTAAATAAAATACCGTGAGACATTTTTTTTCTTGTAATTTTTTGGGGGGTTTAACTAAATTCACAACCAATGTTAATGTAACTTTTATTTTTGCATCTTTCATTTTCTGTTTTATTTACATTATGATAGTCTGTTGGAGACATTTTTATCTAACACAATAGATGATGGAATCAGAATCAATTTTACTTTTACCTTTAACAATCACGGCCACATTTCCTGAACATTTAGAATAACTAGATGATGTTACATGTTGCACATATATATTAAATCAATTTCAGTAACATACGTATTCATGAATGTAATATGATATATGGCACAACGTTGTCCGTTTAAAAATAAATAAGCCATAGTAATAGAAGGCAAATAATAAACAATTGGCGGCCATTTTAAATTGTTAATTAGGTCACGGCACGTCCTATCGAAAAATAAAAAATACGTCAAGTTAGGCTTCGCTGCCCCGGATGCAATGATATATGGCACAACATTGTCCGTTTAAAAATAAACAAGCCACGGCAATAGAAGGCAAATGATAAATAATTGGCGGCCATTTTAAATTGTTAATTAGGTCACAGCACATCCTATCATAAAATAAAAAAATATGTCAAGTTAGGCCTCGCTGCCTCGGACGCAATGATATATGGCATAACGTTGTCCGTTTAAAAATAAACAAGCCACGGTAATAGAAGGCAGAATTTCTCAACTTCCAATTTTAGGGCGGCAATAAAATTTTACTTATCTCTTAGGTTATCATTGCACTTCCTGGTATTAAATTACGTCACCAAAAAATTCATAACTCCGCTTAGAATTAACGTACACTCTTCGTTGAGATACCGTTGAGTTCGTCTTGTCAAGCTATATCTAACTGGTATGATTTCATAAGTAAAAACCCAATTTTTAAATATTGATCAAATCAAAATTGCTATTAATTGGGGGGGGGGGGGGGGGGGGGGGGGGGCTCATGACCTGAAAGTGAAAGCCACATTTGAAATATCGGATCGGTTTCAGTTGAAACTCCTCCCTGACACAAACCATGACTTAATTTAATTTATTAATATATTATTAGTTGCTTACCGGCTGCATTCAACGTCCCGCCATCAAACCACCGGACGTGTCCTGTCTTGAAGTCACTGTTGCTCACAGTTGTGAAATCCTTACTCCATAACAGCCGCGATCGCGCCAGCCTAGACCAAAACTGATCCGATTCTTCTACACTAAACTTGTACAAATCTGCATGAGTTTTGATGTGCCCCAAATCCTGGAACTCCGGGAAATCGGTGGTGGTTGAAATGTAAGCATGCTTATTCACAGAATGGGTACGCGGTTTTCTTAGAAGATTGTGTTGAGTTTTGGAGGGACAGCTTACACTGGGGGAGAAACATCTTCCGAGCAATTTGGGAAGACTGGAGCGATGCGCCATGTTCAGCTGTTCACTGTGTGTTTTGTTGTGGAGCAGACGTCGGTCAAAGGTCAAGGTTAAGGGTTCATGGGTTTAAAGTCACTCCTGCTTCAAATATCATATCTTTATATTATTATTATTACTTCTTATCGCGTTGTATTGTGGTTATATATAATATCTGGATCAGCCCTTCTGGGAAATAATTGCCAAATGTGATAGTTACTAAGACTAGGAGCCTGTATAAGATGTGTGGGATGGCAAACTATCAGCGCACACACTTATCGGCACGGCACGTGATGATGGTGATGATTAATTTTATTTTGGTAATTATTCATGTTTTTTTTAAATGTGATAGAAATGCTGTGATATTTACGGAGACGCTGATATTTACAAGCGTGGTACTTAGGTCATCTCAGCACGTTGTAGGCCTAACGGATTAATAGCTCAAAAGTCCAGTGGAACTTTTAGGAGACCTACTTGTCCTGTAGTAACCGGTCTCCCTGGCGAAGGATGTCTTATTTCCCTCTACATCCTAGGATAGAGTTATAAAACAAGATCTTATTTCCCTCTACATCCTAGGGTAGAAGTACAAGACAACTTGTATGAGTTACCAAATGCTACTTCTGAAGGATAGCAAAGAAAAAGGACAGGAAACACTATGTAAATATATACAATTGGATCATATTAGGAAATGACACATTCAGTCAATACCAACCTATTTGCCTACTTTCTCCTTCATCACTGACTACCCATAGAAAAACAGTAGACCCAGAAGATGCAGCCACCATCTTGTTGTTGGAGTATTCTTGGTTGGAGCTGATCACCTTGGCACTCAGCGCTATCCTCTCCACCTGGGCGTCCATGTGCTGACTCTTCCACAGCATGTGCCAGCCGGTGGAGTCCTTCATTCTGTAGAGCAGGAGACCGTCTTGACAAATGGCACTGATCTAATATAACATCAGGTAAAGTTAAAGTTAGTTGCATATCCTTTACGGACGTAGCAGTCAACCCCAGCATTTTTCAGCTGTTTGTGATTACTGGGCAAAGTTTTACGTTCAGCAGTTTACCATTGCTTTCTGAACGACCGGCACCCAAACCATTTCATAAAAAAACCAACATAGCTGTGTTTTGAAAGTGGTATGCGGTATTACTAACTGCGTCCGTAACCCCTCCGTCACGCAGCCGGCTCGTACATCGTACGAGTACAGGTAAATCACGTAAATATCACCGTACGAGTACAGGTAAATCACACAAATATCATCGTACGAGTACAGGTAAATCACACAAATATCATCGTACGAGTACAGGTAAATCACACAAATATCATCGTGCGAGTACAGGTAAATCACACAAATATCATCGCACGAGTACAGGTAAATCACACAAATATCATCGTACGAGTACAGGTAAATCACACAAATGTCTAGGCACACGGATAACATCACATGGAAGATATATTACAGAGATAAGGAACAAAATAAGGGTAAAAACTGTGTTATATCAAATTAAGAACATTTTATGCAATGTCTTTGTCATTGGAAGTTGGGAAAAGAAGACAGCAGTACTGGTAGTAGTAGTAGTAGTAGTAGTAGTAGTAGTAGTAGTAGTAGTAGTAGTAGTAGTAGTAGTAGTAGTAGTAGTAGTAAAGCAGCAGCAGCAGTAGTAGTAATAACAGCTGTAATGGTATTAGTAGCAGTTAACGGTAGTAGTAGTAGTAGTAACAGCAGTAATGGTAGTAGTAGTAGTAGTAGTAGTAGTAGTAGTAGTAGTAGTAGTAGTAGTAGTAGTAACAGCAGTAATGGTAGTAGTAGTAGTAGTAGTAGTAGTAGTAGTTAGTAGTAGTAGTAGTAGTAGTAGTAGTAGTAGTAGTAGTAGTAGTAGTAGTAGTAGTAGTAGTAGTAGTAACAGCAGTAATGGTAGTAGTAGTAGTAGTAGTAGTAGTAGTAGTAGTAGTAGTAGTAGTAGTAGTAGTAGTAGTAGTAGTAGTAGTAACAGCAGTAATGGTAGTAGTAGTAGTAGTAGTAGTAGTAGTAGTAGTAGTAGTAGTAGTAGTAGTAGTAGTAGTAGTAGTAGTAACAGCAGTAATGGTGGTAGTAGTAGTAGTAGTAGTAGTAGTAGTAGTAGTAGTAGTAGTAGTAGTAGTAGTAGTAGTAGTAGTAGTAGTAGTAGTAGTAGTAGTAGTAGTAGTAGTAAGTAAACTAACAGACCCTTTTTCGCACCTTTAGTATATGATGCTAGACCTGATAAATATGTAGATCAATCGGCACTCGAAGGGTGATGTGCTCAATAGCACACACACACAGAGGCTGCATTCACTTTCCAGATTCATTTCCTGGTGTTCATGTTAAGGGTGGGTGGGCCTGGGAGAGACTATGTGCTCGCCACTCCACCACAATTGCTAGAGCCGGTAAACGTGTTTCGTGTGGGTGTGTGAGAGTATGTGTGTTAAATCTAAGGGAAACAACCTCTGAAGAGTTCACGAGTTACGTACCTATAAAATCATGGGGACATAATACCATTTTATTGTTAGCAAGGGACATAACTCCTCACCCTGTTTTATCTAATAAAGCAATTAGATATAATATTTATTAAATGTCTAAGATAAAGAAACTCATCCATCAAAATTAACAAAACAATTTGCCAATCTAACGTTAGAAATAGTTAATTATATAAAGGTGTATAAAACATATTTTCTACCATGTTATATACAATGTATGAACACTGCAAGCTACTTGCACAAATTTTCCATCACACATCCCAGCCCAGCTATTGTCGCTCTGGTTTCTCTTCACAACGTATAATTATTTCGCCTATTGTCTTACGACTACTCGCGAGACTTGGGATTCATCGCTTCTCGGCCTTTTGGCTAAGATCAAGTGTATTTGCTGGCCCCCGACAGTAGTGCGCTTGGTCTGGTCGGAGGCCGGGATGATCATTCTCGGTCCCTTGGCTAAGATCAGACGCATTTGCTGCATCCTTCCAGTAGTGCGCTTGGTCTGGTCGGGGACCGGGTGATCCACAAAAAAAAAACCTCACATAAGCATCACTTTAAATGTGGGCCCGGTGGACCACTGTGGGCAATAGCTCACAGTGGGACTAAGGGTCCACGCCAAAAACAGGGGAGGCGGGGAACCAGCTAGTCTGGGATGACCGCCAAACCCAAAAAAAAAAAAAAATTACGACAACTTGCGACAACTTTCGACAACGGCAGGCAACTTGAAACGTTGATTCGAAGGGATATTTGTAGTCTAGACCGCATTGTACCGAAAATATGGCTAAAGATATATTTAATAAAGATCTCTACTCTATTCTGGATGTTGCAGAAGATGCAACAGATAAAGAAATCATCGGTGGTTATCGTAAAAAGGCTTTAAAATGTCACCCAGATAAGAACCCCGATAACCCAAAGGCAGCCGAGTTGTTTCACGAACTATCCAAAGCTCTTGAAATTCTCACCGACGGAGCTACCAGAGCAGCTTATGATCAGACGAGAAAGGCTAAGAAAGCAGCAGAAGAAAGGAACAAAGTTCTTGACTCCAGACGAAAGAAGTTTAAAGAAGATTTGGAGGCAAGGAAAAGAGCATTTATAGAACAGAGACATAGGACAGAGGCAGCAGTAAAAAGACATCTTCAGCAAGAAACTGAAATAGAAGTGAGACTGAGACAAGAAGAAGGTTTGAGACTGCTTGAACGAGAACATGAGCGGCTGGAAGAACAGAAGCGATTGAGAGAACAAGGGCAGCTGAGATTACAGGAGCAGCTGAGAGAAGAGAAGCGATTGAGAGAACAAGGGCAGCTGAGATTACAGGAGTGGCTGAGAGAAGAGAATCGATTGAGAGAGCAGGAGCAGCTGAGATTACAGGAGTGGCTGAGAGAACAAAAGCAATTGAGAGAACAGGAGCGACTGGGATAACTTGCATGTGGAGCGGAAGTTGCTTGGTTCAAGTTGAGGTGGAGGATACACTTTGGACACACTTAAAAATATATTTAGGTCTTATGGATATATCATCATCATCATCTTCCACTTCTGCCGCAAGCGTCGTGGGGAGGATTATGGATATATCAGTGCATTAATTGTTTCCAGCAGACTTGGGGGTAGTGCTATTTTAGAGTTTGAAGGTTCAGGTGTGGATTCAGACGTTTTAGATGAGTCTGAAAGATAATCCGTTCACAATTGTGTGGCTTTCAGGAAAGCTAGTCACCCGGACACTAGAATCTGTAGCAGGTGTCACGTGTGATGCTCCACTTGAATCTCCATGTTCTACATACCGCAGCTGTGTTGATGAGAACTGTGTGAATAATAGTAGAAAGAGTGCAGACATCAACGGAGACTTTGAAAGTCTTGTGTTAATGAAAATGAGACAGGCAGGAGAGAGAAAGAAATTAATAGAATAGTTGAGGAAAGAAGATGAGGATAATGAACAACAAACTCTTTCACAAAACCAGCTGGAACTGCCTAATTGCTAACGCCTCACTAAATTTGAGCAATCGTTTGTTGAATACAGTATACAAAATGCTTTTTCTTTGTTCATGCTATGGCCGCATTTTATTAGGTGTTGTGAAATCGACGATGATAGCGCTTTATAGCCGCCTGACTTCACAGGGATTCCTGAAGACTGGTTAATTCTCTTTCCCACCCCAATGCCTGATTGTTTATTTTAATTCTTTCAACTTAAGTATTATTAATGTATTCACTTCATGTAATATATAACCGCAGTATACACCTAACGTGATGCAGCAATGTATGCCAGGCAATACAGCAGTGGTGTATTTGAAGGATAGAAATGTTTTAAATGTTGTGTGGAGTTAACTGTCTTCAAATGTGCTAGGAAAGACTTCACATATGATGACATGTATGCTTGTGTATTTTCACTCATTATGACAGCTGTACCACAATTTATAAACACGCATTTAAACATTAAAAAAAAAATTTAAAAAAAAAAAATTGTCTTACGACCAAGAATTAATATTATTAATATATGCATTATTAATATAGTAACCTTTATTAATATATAACCTCATCTCCCATGAGACCCCCCCCCCCCCTTTCCCTCACTCATGGTTTGTTTGTTGCCTTTGCTGACACCCTCACCCTTTGGTTCCAAAATTTATCCTGCCTTTACCATCATTACCCATTAGTGTGGTGGGTCAAATGGGTGAGAGTGGGACTATCACTATTTTTATTGAGTACTTATCATTGCATTTATTATCATTGCTGTTATCACCTTTAGTAGTTTTATTCCTTGTCATTATTATTTTAGATGCATTTCATGTAAACACCATTCCTAGGATAAGCATTTTAGCAAATGGAATCACATGATTAACTATTATTATCCTTGCTGTCTATTATCTTTGCTTTTATTGTTATCACCCTTAGCAGTTTTACTCTTTGTCATTATTATTATAGATGTATTTCATGTAAACACCATACCTAGGAAAATCATTTTAGCAAATGGAACCACAAGTTTAACTATTTATTATCATTGCTGTTTATTATCATTGCTGTTACTGTTATCACCCTTAGCAGTTTTTATTCTTGTCATTATTATAGATGTATTTCATGTAAACACCATTCCTAAGATAATCATTTTAGCAAATGGAATCACAGGTTTAACTATTAATATTATTATCATCGCTGTTTATTATCATTATCAATATCATTGCTGTTTAACAAAAACAGTGTTATTGTTATCACCCTTAGCATTTTTAAATTATTCCTTCTCATTATTAATATTATTATTTATGTATTTGGTTGTTATTTGCATTAGTATCATTGTAATCATTATAAATATATATGGCTTTGTAAACCCGTAAACTGCACATCCCCCTTTCCCACCTTTTTGATACTGTGATTGTTGTCTTTGCTGCCACCCTCGCCGGTTGGTTCTAAACATTTTGTGCACCGCCATGTTTATCATCACCGAGGGATAGGGATGGTACTTTGTAAGAGTTTTAGAGCTGGCAAGAGAGCGGGGCGGTAAGGGAAATAATAGCAGCCCACTACCATCACGCTGTTGATATAAAATATTTCCTTACAACAATGTCAATGGAGGAATGTTTAAATGTATAAAATATTTGTAATTTTTGCGCATATGTCACCTACACTTCCACATGCAACGCTCTGTAACAACACGAACAATACAAATGCAAATGTTTCTTAACACTCAATAAACGTTTTAAAAAAAAAAAAAATTACGACCAAGAAACTTTGTAGGCCTTTTGGCTAAGAGATCGCGTCCTGCTCTTGGCTAAGGTCAAGTGCATTTGCTTCCCCCCTCCAGTAGTGCGCTTGGTCTGGTCGAAGGCCGGGATGATCGTTCTCGGGCCTTTGGCTAGGATCGGACGCATTTGCTGCTCCCCCCCCCCCCCCCCCCCCCCCACAGTAGTGCGCCTGGTCTGGTCGGGGGCCGGGGTGATCAAAACCACCTCACATAGCATCACTTTAAATGTGGACCACTGTGGGCAATAGCTCACAGTGGGACTAAGGGTCCACGCCAAAAAACAGGGGGAAGCGGGGTAACCAGCTAGTCTGGGGTGACCGCCAAACCCACCAAAAAAAAAAAATATATTGTCTTACGACAAGAAGCAAATAATTTGTTTTAAACAAAGGATACTACAACTATAAATGTGTTTATTGATGGTATTAATAATCTTACAATTATATTATTATTATTAAAAATAAATTATCCCTAGATCAGGAAATCAACATCCGGATTGGTAAGGCAGCAACAACAATGAACAGGTTAAGAAAAAGAGTCTGGAAGAACAGGAAGCTTACTGCCAAAACAAAAGTCCTTGTCTATCAAGCCTGTGTCCTTGTCTATCAAGCCTGTGTCCTTAGCACTCTTCTCTATGGCAGTGAAACCTGGACAACTTACTCATACCAAGAGAAAAATTTAAACAGCTTTCATATGCGGTGTCTGCGAAGAATTCTTGGTATTAAGTGGCAAGACAAAATCACAAATACTGAAGTATTGGAAAGATCAAGTTGTGTGACGGTGTATTCCATGCTCAGTCTTCGTAGACTTAGATGGATAGGACATGTTAGGAGGATGGATGATGGTAGAATACCAAAGGATATCTTTTTTGGTGAATTACAGATGGGTAAGAGATCTCAGGGTCGGCCTCTACTACGATACAAAGATGTGTGTAAGCGGGACATGATTCATACAGGCATTGATAATGCACATTGGGAGCAAGTCGCCGCTGAACGTGTTGCATGGAGGGCAAATATCAGAAATGGAATAAAGACAAAGGAGAAAATTATTGCAGATAAGTCACACACCGAGCGTTTAAGACGTAAGATGGTGCATGATGGTGGAAATGACCACGTGTTCACATGCACCCACTGTGAACGGACATTTACAGCGCAAATTGGCCTTATCAGTCACACTCGCTACCGCCATAGGTAAAAGTTATTACACCTTTTTAAAGCACAAACTATCGTCTGTCAAGACGGCAAGGTGCCAATGTAATGTAAAAATTAAAAATACTATTATTATTACTGCTACTATTATTATTAATTTTCCCATTATTATATTTGAATGTGCAACATGAAATATATTGTGGATGGGTGTCTATGAGTGTGTGTGCGCGCGCGTGCGTGCGTGTAGCAGCCTTTAAACCAAGTCGGTATCTCAAGTATGGTGATGATATGTTTCAAAAGAAAAATATGCACCCCCATGTAAGTAGTTAGAAAAGCGCAATTCGGTTCTCATTTGGAGGATTGCGGAGGATTGACCTTGACCTCGGTTGATTTTCACTCCCCCTCGGTCATGAAGTTGGGTGGGTATGTAGGGGTGGTATCTAGGTCATATCTAAGGGCGATAATTCTAAGATTTTATGTTTCTAAGGGCAGATAACTATTGAGTGGGTGTATACAAATTTTAATTAATTATTATAAAATAAAATAAAATAAATAAAAAATAAAAATAAATAACAACGGGGTGCGGGGTGGTGGCGAGGGGGTGGGCGCGTGGGGTGAGGCTAGGCGGTTCGGGTTTAAACACTATCAGGTATATAATAATTTTTTATTAAATCATGTATAAACAATACAATGCATATTAAATAAATAGCGGCATAGTGGAAAATTCTGGAAGGTAGTACCGGAGAGTTATACGTCGGCAAGTGTGGGAAAATCTCCGGCGGGTGTGACGGTGGTCGGTTCATAACAGACGTGGAAAATCTCCGGCGGGTGTGACGGTGGTCGGTTCATAACAGACGTGGAGGGGGTGCATACGGAAAAGTCATTAAGTAAAGGGTTGTAAAAACGTGGGTGAGTGGTGTGTTAAAATATTTTGAACTGTTAGCGCATTGGTGGTGTACATTAGTACGAATAGAAGGAATAGGTGCGGTGGGGATAGTAGTGGGTATGGGTTAGTGAAATTAGTTGATAAGGGTGGTTATTAGTGCTATGTAGATGTTCATAGTAGCTTATTCACTAACATAACACGTGTTACAAATGAAACCTTGAAAGCTAAAGATCGCTGATTGTAATGGATATAGTGTAGTATCATTCGGTGGTAAGGGGTGGGTACCAGGTATTAGTGGTCAACAGATGGTCAAGCAGTGGTCAAGTAAGGAAAATTTTAGGGAAAATTGGTCGTAGCGACATGGTGATGGTTAAAGGATGGTAAATTAGTGGTCAAGCAGTGGTCAAGTAAGGAAAATTTTAGGGAAAATTGGTCGTAGCGACATGGTGATGGTGAAAGGATGGTAAATTAGTGGTCAAGTAGTGGTCAAGTGAGGAAATTTTAGGGAAAAGTGGTTGTAATGATATAGTGATGATTAAAGGGTAGTAAATTAGTGGTCAAGCAGTGGTCAGACAGTGGTCAAGTGGTGGTCAAGTGAGGAAATGTTAGGGAAAAGTAGTTGTAATGATATGGTGATGATTAAAGGATGGTAAATTAGTTGTCAAGCAGTGGTCAAGTAGTGGTCAAGTGAGGAAATTTAAGGGGAAAAGTGGTTATAATGATATGGTGATGATTAAAGGATGGTAAATTAGTGGTCAAGCAGTGGTCAACCAAGGGTAAAGTAGTGGTCAAGTGAGGAAATTTAAGGGGAAAAGTGGTTATAATGATATGGTGATGATTAAAGGGTGGTAAATTAGTGGTCAAGTAGTGGTCAACCAATGGTCAAGTAGTGGTCAAGTGGTCGAGTGACCACTTAAATTGTAGAGGACGATGTCCCTAAGATTATGGTAGTGGTTAAAGTGATCGATGAAATGGTCAAGTAGCGGTCAACCAGTGGTCAAGTGGTCGAATGAACACTTAAAAGGTAGAGAAAAGTACGTATATTGAAACGGTGATGGTAAAATGGTCGACAACGTGGTCAAGCAGTGGTCAAGTAGTGCTCAACCAGTGGTCAACCGCTCAAGTGAGAAAATTGTAGGGTATGGTACGTGTAGTGAAACAGAGATGGATAAATTAAGTAGTGACGTTGTCAAGTAGTGATCAAGTAGCGGGCAAGTACTGGTCAAATGGTCGAGTGACCACTTAAATTGTAAGGGAAAGTACGTGTAGTGAACCTGTGTTGGTTAAAGTGATCGATGACGTGCTCAAGTAGTGGCCAAGTAGTGGTAAATGGTCGAGTGACTACTTAAATTGTCGGTGAAAGTAGGTATAGTGACATGGTGATGATCAAGAGTTGGTCAAGTGGTGCTCAAATAGTGGTCAAGTAGTGGTCAAGTAGTCGAATGACCACTTAAATTATAGGGTATGGTACGTGTAGTGAAACGGTGATGGTAAAATAAGTAAGGACATAGTCAAATAGTGGTCAAGTACTGGTGAAGTAGTGATCAAGTGGTCGAAGGATCACTTAAATTGTAGGGTATGGTATGTGTAGTGACATGATGATGGTTAAAGTGATCGATGAAATGATCAAGACGTTATGCCGACTGCTAAGTTCAGAAAGTAATGTCCTTACTATCGGCAATTTCCCTGACAGGAGCGCCTCGAGCACTGATTTTGTATTGATCAATAGCACCTAGTGGTACAGTCGACACACATGGACAATAGTTACAGCCGGTCAAAGATGGCGTCGCACCCTATCACACATGGGTAATTGCTACAACCAGACTACGTCTCATTCGCTAAAACTGGTCAAATATGGACTTGCAGTCGATCCCATGTGTAATGGTACATCCAAGAAAAGGCTCACTGACTAAAACAATCAAAGAATTCCCTGCTTCCGATAACATGTATAATGGTACAGCCAGAACACGGGGTTAATGATTCAACCGGTCAAAGATGGCGATGGATCCAGTGACACGCATAACGATACACGTGGAACACGTCGCTAATAACCGAAATGTTCAAAGACGGCGGCGAATCCGGTCACAGGGGTAATGGTACATCTTAGACACGTGGTTAAGAGGGAAACTATAGAAAAAGGGTGTCCTATCGGTTGTCGAGTCAAGGAACCTAACGTATGATGATCACTGTGTATAGGAGTGAATACACTGCATCATCAACATTGCATCCGAAGGCTAAAAGGGTCACCCTTCTCTCTCTCTCTCTCCTTTCTATAACCGTGTAGTCCTAGTGTTATCCGGTTACACCAAAGGACACTCGGGCATCAATACAACATAAACTGGTCTCGAAAACCCCATACGCGAATGTAAACAAATCACCACAGTGTCCGACTAAGCTTTTCTCATATTCATAGTACAGAGCTGTGATCACAGAGGCTAGTCGGGGAAATCGTATCTGTACGTAACAACTATCGGGTCATACAGCGACGAGTGGGTAGTGGGTGTTAACAGATGCACACAAACACAACAAACTGCCCCGATTCAACCTTAGGCAATGCACGTAACATGACAGGTCACGTGTCCGCCGTCATAATCAGCGACGTTATCACGTATCAAATTAGATAGCCACACTTTCATTTCCTTTCTATGTGTCCATAGTGTCTTTACATCTTTCTCCAGAAAACCATTTCCAAGACCAATATATGTTTTTTGTCAGTGTACCTGCTCAGTGCCACACTTCACAACCAGACAAAAGTACACGTTCTATGTACCACTTCAACCGTCAAATAAGAAAATATGTTAGACAAAATATTAAAATTATTGGTCAAATACAGAAATATATCACCCAAACTTATAAAAAGTAGGAACATATGTTAACCAAATGGAAAATATCTTAGCCAAATAGGAAAATTTGTTAGCCAAATAGAAAAAATATTGACCACGTAATGATATATCTTGTCCACACTTATGAAAAGTAGGGAAATTTGTTAGTCAATTGAGAAAAAAGATTGACCAAGTAACGAAATACCCAAACCAAACTTATGAAAAGTACGAAACTTTGTTAAGCAAGTATGAAAATGTATCGACCAAACAGAGAAATATATCACCCAAACTTATAAAAAGTAGGAACATATGTTAACCAAATGGAAAATATCTTAGCCAAATAGGAAAATTTGTTAGCCAAAGGAGAAAAAAGATTGACCAAGTAACGAAATTCCCCAACCAAACTTATGAAAAGTACGAAACTTTGTTAAGCAAGTATGAAAAGGTATCGTCCAAACAGAGAAATATATCACCTAAACTTATAAAAAGTAGGAACATATGTTAACCAAATGGAAAATATCTTGGGCAAATAGGAAAATTTGTTAGCCTTTAACCAACACAGGTTCACTACACGTACTTTCCCTTACAATTTAAGTGGTCACTCGACCATTTGACCAGTACTTGCCCGCTACTTGATCACTACTTGACAACGTCACTACTTAATTTATCCATCTCTGTTTCACTACACATACCATACCCTACAATTTTCTCACTTGAGCGGTTCACCACTGGTTGAGCACTACTTGACCACTGCTTGACCACGTTGTCGACCATTTTACCATCACCGTTTCAATATACGTACTTTTCTCTACCTTTTAAGTGTTCATTCGACCACTTGACCACTGGTTGACCGCTACTTGACCATGTCATCGATCACTTTAACCACTACCATAATTTAGGGACATCGTCCTCTACAATTTAAGTGGTCACTCGACCACTTGACCACTACTTGACCATTGGTTGACCACTACTTGACCACTAATTTACCACCCTTTAATCATCACCATATCATTATAACCACTTTTCCCCTTAAATTTCCTCACTTGACCACTACTTGACCACTGCTTGACCACTAATTTACCATCCTTTAATCATCACCATATCATTACAACTACTTTTCCCTAACATTTCCTCACTTGACCACCACTTGACCACTGCCTGACCACTGCTTGACCACTAATTTACTACCCTTTAATCATCATCATATCATTACAACCACTTTTCCCTAAAATTTCCTCACTAGACCACTACTTGACCACTAATTTACCATCCTTTAACCATCACCATGTCGCTACGACCAATTTTCCCTAAAATTTTCCTCACTTGACCACTGCTTGACCACTGCTTGACCACTAATTTACCATCCTTTAACCATCACCATGTCGCTACGACCAATTTTCCCTAAAATTTTCCTCACTTGACCACTGCTTGACCATCTGTTGACCACTAATACCTGGTACCCACCCCTTACCACCGAATGATACTACACTATATCCATTACAATCAGCGATCTTTAGCTTTCAAGGTTTCATTTGTAACACGTGTTATGTTAGTGAATAAGCTACTATGAACATCTAAATAGCACTAATAACCACCCTTATCAACTAATTTCACTAACCCATACCCACTACTATCCCCACCGCACCTATTCCTTCTATTCGTACTAATGTACACCACCAGTGCGCTAACAGTTCAAAATATTTTAACACACCACTCACCCACGTTTTTACAACCCTTTACTTAATGACTTTTCCGTATGCCCCCACGTCTGTTATGAACCGACCACCGTCACACCCACCGGAGATTTTCCCACACTTGCCGACGTATAACTCCCCGGTACTACCTTCCAGAATTTTCCACTATGCCGCTACTTATTTAATATGCATTGTATTGTTTATACATGATTTAATAAAAAAATATTATATACCTGATAGTGTTTAAACCCGAACCGCCTAGCCTCACCCCACGCGCCCACCCCCTCGCCACCACCCCGCACCCCGTTGTTATTTATTTTTATTTTTTTAATTTTATTTTATAATAATTAATTAAAATTTGTATACACCCACTCAATAGTTATCTGCCCTTAGAAACATAAAATCTTAGAATTATCGCCCTTAGATATGACCTAGATACCACCCCTACATACCCACCCAACTTCATGACCGAGGGGGAGTGAAAATCAACCGAGGTCAAGGTCAATCCTCCAAATGAGAACCGAATTGCGCCTTTCTAACTACTCATGTATAAACAAATTGAATGAGCCCTTTAAGTACCCAGTAAGCTAATGTGGCTTTTAGTGGCCAGGTTTTAATTACTTCCCATTGTATATGAAACCCAGACACTATCACAACTTTGGACCAATTATCTCCCTGGGGACAGGCCATGGACTCTAATTGCTAGTAGTAAATCCCTTATTCTTGTCCCCCAAACAAAAGGTATCATGGACTAGAGCGTCACCCTGTAATTTGTCATCAGGCAACAACACCAACGACCCTCGCCTCAGTAGCTAAGTGATCCAGAAATTACACAGAAGCCACATTTTAATGGAAATGAGGTTTAAAGTTTATTGTCCAAGCGCGGGGCATTTAAATGTACTGCGGTCTCCAGAAAGCACACGATTGGGTGTGTATGTGTGTATGTGTGTGTGTGAGCGAGAGAGAGAGAGAGAAAGAAAGAGAGGAGAGGGAGAGACGGACAGGTGTTTCATGCATTCCGCTTGCGGAAGTGGAAGTGAAGCATATGCAAGGAATGTGTATCTACATGCAGTATGCCACAAATGTCATATTATCATAACTGTATATGTGTATGTATATGTTTTATCCACAATGTCACACTTAACACTAACAAACGGCAACGCTCTGTAATATACACAAACAAAAGAAACACACACTACAACTTGTAAATACACATTGCTTTGTATGAAATAAAAGTTGAAAAAAAAACCAAAAAAACTATTGTCTTACTAGGGAAGTCAGACCCACTTGAACAGTGGTTCTCAACCTTTTTTTTTGTGGGTCCGTGCCCCCCCCCCTCCTTTTCACCATATTTTCAGAGCGTCATCCCCCCCCCATTCCTATCAAAAATTGGGCCCGTGCCCCCCCCCCCCCCCCCCCTTTCACCGTATTTTCATAACGACAAACCCCATCCCCCACCTTCATATTTTCTATCTAAAAATACCCCCACCCCTACACAGTATACGTAAAAATGTAAGATAAATTTAATAGCATATACTAAAACAAACCTAGACATCCATATAAAACATGATTTGTGGGTCTACTTACTTTTATAAAATAAATTTTAGAAGGATGAGACGTACATAACTGTAAGGTATGAAGGGAAAAACAGTATCAAGTAATCGGTTCTTGTACTAACGCGATCTAGAAATGGTCTTCATCCCCCCCCCCCCCCCCCCCACTGGAAACCCTAAAATTCCCCCCTGTGGGGGGGGGGGGGGGTCCCCCACCGGTTGAGAGCCACTGCACTAGAACAAAAAAAAAATGGTAAAGATCACAAGAGGATTTCCCCGCACTCTGGGAAAATCATCATCATCAAGTGCTGTGCCGGCTGGCGTAGGCGTTCATGGCTCTCCACAGATCTCGGTCTTTGGTGTTCTGGATCAACTCTGCTGATGATATTCCTCCATGCCACCGTCTCAATTCGTCCGGCATCATTTCTCTTGGTCTGCCTCTGCCTCTCTTCCCCTCGATCTTTCCAGTTGTCACGATGTTCTCCAATGCCTCTCTTCTCATCACATGACTAAAGAAAGATGTTTGTCTCTTTCTTATTGTCGTATATAGTGTGTCCTTGACTTGGGGGCGTAAATTAAAAGTACCTCTGAAGTCGGAGTGGGTTCGCCTGATGGTGAGAGGCAGTGTTCATGGGGAAAGCTAATCCACACACAAAGTTCAGTCCATCACTACTATAAATAGTGTGTATGGACTACGCTTGAGTCCTGAAGTCAGCAACAGGTGATTTTCAACATGATTAAAAAGGCAATGGCAAACTAGTAAACATAAAATTGCCTAGCAAATTATGAACAGCCAAACAATACAGGGGTTGATTGTGACGTCCTGTAGAGGACATGAAATAACTATAGCTGCAGGCCAGAAGCTAGTTTGTGGCAAGTCGTCCTTTGATTTCTACCAAAATTATTCATGGATATCTCAGAGCCTCGGCTCCATTTGCTTTCTTTTTCCCATATTCCTTTGTGGTTTTTCTCTTAGCTGCAGTGACAGTGGATAGTGTGGGGGTTTACCAGTACAGTAGTGTGGGTTCTGTCCCATCTTGGTAAGGGACGTCTTCACGTCCCCAAGTCATGAAGGATTTAAACCCAGGACCACTATGACAAACCTACATATTAATTTGTTGTTTTTGAGGAAAATGAATGGAAAAAATATTACATTTTCCAGTCAATGCATTAGTGCTACAGATTTGCTGGAAATGAAAGAAGAACTACGTAATGTATGCTGGTGTGTTGTGTGCAAGTTGTCTGTATATAGATGTATCTGGTTGAAGTAAAATTACAAACACATCTCAAATCATGCTGTTGTTGTTGTTATTAAACAGTACAACAAAGCATATCAAAATCTGCAATTGGAAACTGTTGAGATATTGGTTGTGTGTGTGCACACTTGGAAACTGTTGAGACATTGGTTGTGTGTGCACACTTGGAAACTTTTGAGATATTGGTTGTGTGTGCACACTTGGAAACTGTTGAGATATTGGTTGTGTGTGCACACTTGGAAACTGTTGAGATATTGGTTGTGTGTGCACACTTGGAAACTGTTGAGATATTGGTTGTGTGTGCACACTTGGAATCTGTTGAGATATTGGTTGTGTGTGCACACTTGGAAACTGGTGAGATATTGGTTTTGTGTGCACACTTGGAAACTGTTGAGATATTGGTTGTGTGTGCACACTTGGAAACTGTTGAGATATTGGTTTTGTGTGTGCACACTTGGAAACTGTTGAGATATTGGTTATGTGTGCACACTTGGAAACTGTTGAGATATTGGTTGTGTGTGCACACTTGGAAACTGTTGAGATATTGGTTGTGTGTGCACACTTGGTTACTGTTGAGATATTGGTTGTGTGTGTGCACACTTGGGAAACCGGCTTCTAAGCAGTATCTGGTGGCAGAAACTAAAATACTCTGGACATATCAAATGTCACAGTGGCTTGGAAACAATAGTGAATCAACAAACTTATTATCAAAAGGTTATAAATCTGGCATGCAGGCCCGTCTTACATTCAGCCTTTCCGATCACTCATTTTTCACACACCATTTACATTCTGAAAAAAAAAAAAAAAAAAAACATTGTAAAATGAATGCTGTAAACATATAAGAAACATAAATATGTCATATTTCAACCTTATTCTTCTTATTTCGTTCGCTAGGCGTAATTGCATGGCATCCTGATTTCTGTGGCTCTTTTCTCTGCCTCCTGGCTGGTTGCCTCCGTCTTCAGCACCTTTCCTTTGCTGGAGCAGACTGTGGTCTTACTCAAGTTTAGATGTGTAGGCACGCACACATGTGCTTGCGCATGCATGTATGTGCATACACGCCTAGACCGTTCTCGTTATTTTTGGCGCTGTAGACTCGCAGTCGCCCCTTCTCCTGTTAGTTAAAACAGTTCCGCCATGTGAAGGCCAGGAGTTGGACTTTTCCTGCAGAGGTGATGAATGTACGAGCAATGAGGTATTTATGCAAGGTTTGGCGCTCTCCCCAACTCTGCGCCCCTGGCTACACAACAGCAACATTTTTAACCATTCAACCTTATGAGACAGGCAGTCAAGAGACACATATACATACATAATGTGCATGCACGCACACATACACATGGAAGATATGGTTCCTGGAAGAAGAGGTCATGGCCATTTAGCATGAAGATACACACTGGACATTGCAGACACTCTGGACATGAGGCTGTACCAGGAGGGAGACATGGCTGAAGATACACACTGGACATGAGGCTGTACCAGGAGGGAGACATGGTTGAAGATACACACTGGACATGAGGCTGTACCAGGAGGGAGACATGGTTGAAGATACACACTGGACATTGCAGACACTCTGGACATGAGGGTGTACCAGGAGGGAGACATGGCTGAAGATACACACTGGACATGAGGCTGTACCAGGAGGGAGACATGGTTGAAGATACACACTGGACATTGCAGACACTCTGGACATGAGGGTGTACCAGGAGGGAGACATGGCTGAAGGCCCAGAGACTTTTCCCGCAGGCTGTGATGGGAGTGATATTCTGCGAAGGACTTGCCTCATGATGATGTTTACTTTTCCTTTGTTTCTGTACTACCCAACACCGCTTGTGTGTCTGTACTACCCAACATTGTGGTTCTGTCCTTCCCAACACTGCTTGTGTTTCTGTACTACCCAACATTGCTTCACGGAAAAAATCACGGAAGTGAGTCCCCTAACCTGGTGGGGAAGGGAAGGGAATCCCAGTGTTGGAGCATTGGGGGGAAAAAACGAAAAAATGATGGTGCTCACAGGTTGAGGCCCTTTCATTGTACTTGGTTGGGTTGACGCCTGCGATCACGCCAAATGTGGGTGTCTCGAGTGCTTAATTTTCTCGTACACCCCCCAAATAAATTGAGATAGATTTCTCTTGAGCTTTTCAGAACATTTACTATTTCTTATATGTTTAAGTTAAGCCAAATGTGTACTCGATAATGTCGCACTACAATAATCGTTTTTATTCTGCTATTGCCAAATATGCTTAGGCAGTTTTGGTTCGCCATCTCACACCTCGCCAGCCTATGACCGGGTCTCTGTTTTTGCCTCGATTATACTAAGCCATTCTGGCATATATCTCTTCTGTTCCACATCCACTTTTCCTGTGATCACTAAGTTTTCTAGTTTATTTCAAGTACCATGATTTTTAAAAGAAATTGGACTGTTTGCGTTTATTTGGTTGTTTCGGGATTTGAGGCTTAAAGATTGAGCACAATCCTACTGGCAACGCTGATCATATACCGGTACGAACCTTAAGCCTTGTCCACGGAACATTGGAAGCACTAGACTCGAGTTTCGGTCTCGTCTGAGCTCGTCAGTTGTGCATATCCCTGACTGGACCCGGGGTCGAACTCCGGATCACTGACTTGTGAGGCAGGCATGCAACCACTGACCACGCGACTCACGCTGGACACGACCAATTATTATATTAGAATATCACGTCACCTATTGTAGGCTTTGGTTTAAAATTTGCCCGATTGCCGCGACTGACATCCATCAATCGATGTGGCCCCGAATGATGAGATCTTCTCGATATGACAAGGCACACCAGGCGCTTAAAGTCCAGCGTGAAATAGTCAAATTGATTTATTTGGTTGTTTCGGAATTTTAGGTTTAAAGATTGAGCACAATACAATACAGTACTTACAAATTCCTGTTGTTGGTCCAGTGCAAAAGTACAAGAGGTAGGCGGTGTATAGTTATCTATCTAGAGGTTCAGGAGGTGTATAGTTATCTATCTAGAGGTTCAGGTGGTGTATAGTTATCTATCTAGAGGTTCAGGCGGTGTATAGTTATCTATCTAGAGGTTCAGGTGGTGTATAGTTATCTATCTAGAGGTTCAGACGGTGTATAGTTATCTATCTAGAGGTTCAGGCGGTGTAAAGTTATCTATCTAGAGGTTCAGGCGGTGTATAGTTATCTATCTAGAGGTTCAGGTGGTGTATAGTTATATATCTAGATGTTCAGGTGGTGTATTGTTATCTATCTAGAGGTTCAGGCGGTGTATAGTTATCTATCTAGAGGTTCAGGTGGTGTATAGTTATCTATCTAGAGGTTCAGGCGGTGTATAGTTATCTATCTAGAGGTTCAGGTGGTGTATAGTTATCTATCTAGAGGTTCAGGCAGTCTTTTGACTGTCTTTAGACAGGTGTTCAGACAGCACATGGCTCATTAGAGGTTCAAACAGCTGATAACTATGTCAGGTTGAGACATGTGATAACTATCTCAGGGTGAGACATGTGACAACTATCTCAGGGTTTGAGACCCATGATAACTATCTCAGGGTTGAGACATGTGACAGCTATCTCAGGGTTGAGACATGTGATATGTGAGTGTTCAGACATTTGTTAACTACTCAGGGCATCTTTTCTTCTTCATTACTTTTGAAGGGAGTGTGTCACACCTAGTCATGCATCTAAAAGGTCAGTTTTATTTCAAATTTGGCATCATGTGTACAATTGGCTTCCTCTAAACAGATTCCATCCAAAGTAAGGGACTCTGTCTACCGTAGGTAGGGTTTACATTTCCAGAGCAATGGCTTTACAGCCTACACTTTGGGATTTCCAACTGCTGTGGGATTTTTATTGTGTGAAACTTGCACACAGAATGTTTATACCCTTAAAAAATGTCTTAAAAGTCGAGAGGATTGACTTCATTGCACCGGGTTTTACCCCATATGGCTCAGCCTCTTTCCGCAGGGTGGCCTGCCGAAAGCGTCACACAAAGCACAAACTCCGTAGCTCCAGCGATGATCTCCGGGAGTCTCTAAGAAAGCGTCACACAAAGCAAAAACTCCGTAGCTCCAGCAATGATCTCCGGGTGTCTCTGAGAAAAATGCACTCGTGAACCGAAAGACGTAGCATAGAATTGAACCCACAAACTTCGGAGTGCGAGGCAGATGGCTTGTATACTTTGCCATGCAGACCCTGTTAACCCTTATTTGAGAAGACTAGGTATCAGTCCACACTACCCGAGAGATCAGGGGTGGTGAGGGGGGGGGGGGTGTCGCATGATATGTTTAGATACCAAAAGCACCTGGAAAATAGCCAGCTGTATGCTGGGATTGAACCTGGTACCTTCTCAACTTGAGGCAGACACTGAAAACTTCTCAGCCATAACTTTCCCCTGGCCGTCTTATGATCACAGGCTTTTCAGAGAGCACAATGCTGCCTAGGGGTCCAGACAGTTGGCAACTGTCTGGAGAGTTTGAAAGTCTATGATGATCTGAGGTCTCAGTTACAGTTGAGAATTAGTTGCATATCCTTTACAGAATATCGCGGTCAACCCCAGCATTTTTTTGGCTGTGATTTCTTGGCAAGTTTACTTTCAGTAGTTTGCCATCGCTTTCTGAATGACCGGCACTCATACCATTATATGAAGACCAACACAAGGTGGTCTGCTGCCAAATCGCTCGCAGCTGTGTTTCGAACGTGGCATGTGGGAAAACAGTCTTTTAATGATAGGATTAACACCTTGGTGGTGATTTTACGGAGGCATGGAGTGATATCAACAGCAGAGTTGATCCAGAGCACCAAGGACCGAGATCTGTGTAGAGACATGAACGCCTAGGCCAGCTGGCAAGGCACATGATGATGGTGGTGATTTTACAAGCCCAGGTCAACTCAAGAGCTGCAGAGCTCTGAAACAAATGCAATTCTTGCCTGTACTAGGGGCCGAACCCTGTTGGTAAGTGAATGTAATAACCACTGTTACCACCATAACCATCAAGTGCTTAGCCACCTGGCGTGGGCGATCATGTTCTTCCACATCTTGCGATCTCCAATGGCATCTATATAAGAAAACCCTAGTATAATAAAACCCTAGTATATCCTTAAATAAACCTATATAATAAAACCCTAGTATAATAAAACCCTAGTATATCCCTAAAAAACTTATATAAGAAAACCCTAGTATAATAAAACCCTAGTATATCCCTAAATAAACCTATATAATAAAACCCTAGTATATCCCTAAATAAACCTATATAATAAAACCCTAGTATATCCCTAAATAAACCTATATAATAAAAAATATATAATAAAATAATAAAACCCTAGTATAATAAAACCCTAGTATATCCCTAAATAAACCTATATAATAAAAAATATATAATAAAATAATAAAAATATAAATAATAAAACCCTAGTATAATAAAACCCAAGTAGTGTTAAAACTCTAATATAAATAAAATTAGTTTGTTCATTTGCTCGTTCTATCATTTCATGTGCCGACTCCCTTTCGTGCCATGTCACAAGACTGCCAAGCATGTTCTCTCGTTGTCTTTCTCAGTTTCTCTTTCCACAAATCTTTCCCGTGCATTACCATATTTTTCCATAAATATTTAATTTTAGTTAAAAGTTAGTGATAATAAACTCAATCCAATAACTTGGACAAGGTTACATGCCTGCAATTTTACAAACCTCTATTGTGAAAGAAGGATAAGCAATTCCCAGTTAGCAAATGCCATGACCAAGGAAGACTGAGGTCCAATAAGTGTGTCTAGAGTGAAGTGAAGCCTGTTGTTAGTAACAGCCTCACAGGTTCTGACAGAGTATACTATATATGCTAGCTGTACCTTAAGTATTGTGTCCTGAAATCAGCTGTCTATAAACTATCATCTAGTGGCTCATCCTCTGATTCTTCCCTTTCTTATAAGTGGTCTAGCTGTACCTTAAGTATTGTGTCCTGAAACCAGCTGTCTATAAACTATCATCTAGTGGCTCATCCTCTGATTCTTCCCTTTCTTATAAGTGGTCTAGCTGTACCTTAAGTATTGTGTCCTGAAACCAGCTGTCTATAAACTATCATCTAGTGGCTCATCCTCTGATTCTTCCCTTTCTTATAAGTGGTCAAGCTGTCTGCCCCGTGCTCCGAGGGTTGTGGGTTCGATACCGGGCTACATCTTTCGGTTCACGAGTACATTTTTCTCAGAGACTCATGGGGGTCATCGCTGGAGCTAAGGATTTTGTACATTGAGCGACACTTTTGGCAGGCCGCCCTGCGAAAAGAAACAGAGACATATGGGATCAAACTCGATGCAACGAGGTTGATCCTCTCGACTTTTAAGACTTTTAAAAAGACAATCAGCATAAATATGTCCACCACTGCAGTGGAAGACAGAGCCTACAGGTGGATCTGGAGTGCAATGAAGAGAGTATACCAAAAAAGGGCAACCTGAAATTATGCACCAACTATAGAACTGTTGCCCTGATCAGTAATGCAAGTTAAATTCTACTAAAAGTCATAATGCGAAGACTTCGTAAGAAAATGGAAGAAGAGATTAACATGGTTCAAACTGGATTTAAACAAGGAAGAGGAACAAGAGATCACATATTCAACATGTGATTAATAATAGAGAAGTGCAGAGAATTTAATGTAAACACATTCTCATGTTTTGTGGATTATTCAAAGGCATTTGACTGTGTTCAACATCAGAAACATTGGGAAATCAAGAGGAATATGGGCTTTCCATCACATGTAGTACAACTCATAAAAATGCTCTATCTAGACCAACAAGCAGCGGTTAGAACAGATGGCGAGACATTAGATTGGTTTGACATCAAGCAAGGAGTCCGTCAGGGCTGCGTGCTGTCACCCTATTTGTTTAACCTGTACGCCGAAAATATGAGAAATGTAAAAGATGATATAAACAGGGAGCTATATGATGCCCTAAATATCGGCGGTCATGACATACCAGAGATTCGATATGCTGATGATACAGTATTACTATCCACAACACAGCATGGCATAGAAAACCTAATAGCCTCAACCCAATTGAATAGTGAAAATCACAACTTATATCTTAACATAGCAAAAACAAAGATTGTTAGCAAGGGACATAACTAACCCAGTTTTATCTAATAAAACAATTAGATATAATATCTAGTAAATGTCTAAGATAAAGAAGACAATCTATCAAAATTAACAAAAACAAATTTGCCAATCTGAGGTTAGAAATGAATTAATTACATAAAGGTGTATAAAAAATATTTTCTATCACGATATATACAATGCATCAACACTGCAAGCTACTTGCACAATTTTCACACACATACCTCAACTGACGCACAGATATTGTCACTCTGGTTTCTCTTCACAACGTATAAACCTTTCACCTCTTTTGTTGAATGTTTATAGTTACTGGTGACTATGAGTCTTAATCCTCCCTCTGTTGAGAGGGGGGAAAAACTTTTTTTTTTACTGGCCTTCTAGGGCCACACAAAAACTTAAAGAAAATTAATCACACACATCCCAAACTTTGATATTTAGAAAAAAAAAAAAAATTAGTGATATCATCATTATTATTTTACAACTCCATCTCCCCTAGTGCCCCATTTTGCTTATGGTGTGTTGCCTTTGCTACCACCCCCACTGGTCGGTTCAAACATTTGTCCTGCCTGTACCATCATTAAGGGTGGTCGGAGGGGCATTGGAGTGAAAGCGATTAGTGGGAGTGTGGCAAAGTAAACAAAAATGTAAAGATTTCCCTTTCTCCTTGTCACCCCTTTTGAATCATGCAAGGGAGTGTTGAAGGAATAAATACAAAATCACATATGTTTACCAAATCAATAATACTGAAATAAATTTGTGCAAATACAAATGATTGAGGGAATAAGGGGGAAAAAAACCCAACTCCCTGTACTACAACTATTATTAAAAACTGTATTTGGCTTGTGTATGTACACTGCTATGCTATGTTAACACCATTCCAAAGAAAATCATCCTAGCAAATGGAAACTACAATTTGCAAAAAGTTTATCATTTTCATAACCATTATTACCATTGCTAGTTTTTTATATTGGCTATTATTACCCTCAGTATGTCTCTTCTTGTCATTATTATTATTGTCATCATTAGTAATAAACAAAATCCCTTTCCCATGTGCCCCCCATCCCCTTGCTCATGGTTTGTTGCTGCCTTTGCTGATACCCACACCGGTTTGGTTCAAATATCTATCCTGCCTTTACCATCATTGCCCAGAGAGGAGTGGTAGGGCATTGGTGGAGTGGAACCAAATTGGTGAGAGGGTGGCAAGGGAAACACAAATGTAAAGATTGGAAAATTTTGTGCAAATACTGATGCTTGTTTTACTTTTTACAATAAGTTAAAAAAAAAAAAAAAAAAAAAAATAAAAGGAAGGGAAAAAATGAATGTACCCTTACAAATAAGACCAAAAAAAATAAGCAAGGAGAAAAAGATAACCAACTCCTTTTTACACCTACTATATTATTAAAGGGTGCAGGATGGAATTGTTTATTGTATGTACCTGCCATAATTTAACACAATTTCTAAGAAAATCATTTTAGCAAATGGAATCACATGTTTGGAAAATGTGATCATTATCATAACAAATTTTATCATTGTGATTATTAGCATTGCTGTTTATCACCCTTAGTAGTTTTTATTCCTAGTAATTATTATTATAAGATGTATTTCATGTAAACACCATTCCCAAGAAAATCATTTTAACACATGAAATCACATGTTTAACTAGTAATGTATTAACTATTATAGTATTATTAATATTATCATTGCTGTTATTATCATTGCCTTTAATTTTATCACCCTTAGCAGTTTTATTCCTTGTCATTAAAATATTATTCATGTATTTGGATGTTATTTGCATTATTATCATTGTAATCATTATTAATATCACATCCCCCTTTCCCACCTTTTGATACTGTGATTGTTATTACTGCTGCCGCGCTCGCCGTGTTGTTTCTTAACAGTTCTGCACCGCCATGTTTATCATCACCGATCGGTGGTGATGGTACTTGGTAGGAGTTTTTGGAGCTGACAGGAGAGCGGGGCGGCAGGGGAAATAATAACAGCCCGCTACCATCACGCTTTTGATTTAAAATATTTCCTTACAACAATGTCAATGGAGAAATGTTTAAATGTATAAAATATTTGTAATTTTTGCGCATATGTCACCTACACGCCCACATGCAACGCTCTGTAAAAACACGCACACAAATACTGAACACACAGTACGCATGTAACAACACAAACAATACAAATGCAACAACTACCCCTCCTGCATTGTAAACTAGGAAACTCCTTGACACCCCCCCCCCACCTTTTCGATACTGTTCGTTTTGATGCTGCTGCTGCCTTCACCGGTCGGTTTTAACAAGTTTTACTGCCCTTTTCCTCATTACCAAGTGGTGATGATGGTATTGGTGGGGTTGGAGCTGACAGGTGAAAGGGTGGCAGAAAGAAAATAATGGTATACTACCGTCTTGTTGTAGTTTGTACTCGTTTTCCGTTACCCTTCATTTCAAATGTAAAAATGTTGAAATAAATGTTGTAAAAATTTGCGCATATGTCACCTACACTTCCACATGCAACGCTCTGTAACAACACGAACAATACAAATGCAAAGTTTTCTTTAACACTCAATAAAAGTTAAAAAAAAAAAAAAATGTGTTGAATGTTGACATTATTATTGTCGACAGAGGGTTGACCTTCGCCAGAAGGCGGCTCAGGTAAAATCTCTGTAGTGATGGAAATTTTGCCATCTTGTGTAGCGAACTAAACAAATTCCAATCTATGCGCCCCCTTTCTCTCTCTCCCCCTCCCTCCCCGACTCTCTCTTTCCCTCTCCCTCTGTGTTGACGGCTTTCCCGGTCTCAGCCCAGCCAGCGCAAATAGAACACGCCACAAAACATCTTCTCCAGGGTGCTTTAAATCACAGATCCAACCCTCCTCCTCCCAAAGAACTTTAAAGAGAGGTATATAGCTCCTCTGGCCTAGGCACACAAAGGCTCTGTGAAAACAACTTAAAAGAGAGATATATAGCTCCCCTGGCCTAGGCACACAAAGGCTTTGTGAAAACAACTTTAAAGAGAGATATATAGCTCCCCTGGCCTAGGTACACAAAGGCTTTGTGAAAACTGGCTGCGTGTCCGCTGTAAGACCCGGCAACCGGCCCTAGTGGCTGGTGGTCACTAGGCAATTTTGCGTTCAGCGGTTTCCCCTTTGCCTAAATTCAACATGATTCCCCAGCAGGAATATAAACATTGTTGTATAATACAAAAGGCTAACATGTAGGGTATTTATATATGGGTAGCCATGTATGGGCGAATTCGTGTAGGTATTTATGTAAATATAATTATGGCTTTGTGTTGATATACAGGTATTTATATGAATATATGATATGCATATCCATGTACTATTATCTACAGAAAGCAAGAGATAGATCAAGACAGAATGTGTGTGTGCGAGAGAGAGAGAGAGAGAGAGAGAGAGAGAGAGAGAGAGAGAGAGAGGGAGAGAGAGAAAGAGAGAGAGAAGAGAGAGAGAGAGAGAGAGAGAGAGAGAGAGAGAGAGAGAGAGAGAGAGAGAGAGAGAGAGGTGTAACACTTGTGGAGATGGAAATTAAACGAGAAATGTGTGTTTGCATGCACTATGCCATAAATGTCATAGGATCATAACTGTATATGCATGTATTTGGTTTATTAACGCAATGTGACACATAACACTAACAAACGGCAACTCTCTGTAATATACACAAACAAAGAAACACACCTTGTACACCTTGTAAATATACATTGTTTTGTATAGAATAAACGTTAGGGGGGAGAAAAAAAAGCAGGAAAAAAAAAAATTTAACTCCATTGTTAACAGCCAAGAGAAAATAAAAAATAAAAAAATATTTAGATTAGTCAGAAGTTTGTGGTAATATTATACAAACGTGATTCAGCAATAATGTTGACACATAAGTGGAACGAGAATGCTAAAGTGTGAAAGGTTTCCTTTTTTTTTTTCCTTTAAATGGTTTAGCTTGCATGGGAGAGAGAGAGAGAGAGAGAGAGAGAGAGAGAGAGAGAGAGAGAGAGAGAGAGAGAGAGAGAGAGAGAGAGAGAGAGAGAGAGAGAGAGAGAGAGAGAGAGAGAGAGAGAGAGAGAGATGGACAGGTGTAACATGCATTCCACTTGTGGAGATGAAAATTAAACAAGGAATTTGTGTTTACATGCACTATGCCATAAATGTCATATTATCATAACTGTATATGGATGTATTTGTTTTGATTAACGCATGTGACACTTAACACTAACAAACGGCAACGCTCTGTAATATACACAAACATAGAAACACACATTACACCTTGTACATTGCTTTGTATGAAATAAACGTGTTTTTTTTTTTTTTTTGCATATCCTTTACAGGACATCGCTGTCAACACCAGCATCTTTCAGCTGTATGTTGATTTCTTGGCAAGATTACGCTCAGTAGTTTGCCATTTCTTTCTGAGCTGCTGGCTCACATACCCCATAAGTTACCGATGCGATTCGAACCACTGCTGATTCTCACCGTCAATATGTTACCTACGAGAGTATACGAGATTACGGAGAAAAGTCATAACCTCTAAGCCACGAAGCCGGCAAATAAACGTTGAAAAAAAATAAAAAATTAAGATTAGTCAGAAGTTTGTGGTAATATTATACAATTGTCACCCAGGGGAAACAAACACAGTAAAACAAATTTTGGGTAATCCCCCCCCCCCCCTCCCCGCTTTATATGAAACTATGTCAATGTAAAATGTGCACTAATATTGCACATATGTCATATGTGCACATATGCACAGGACGCATGTAAAATCACGAACAAAACATTTGCAATCACTATACCCTCTCTGCAGTGCAAACCAGTTTACCCACCTAACCGCTTCTGCTATTGTTGACTCTGCTGCCGCCCTCGCTGGTTGGTTTCAAATTAAAGAAACTGCCTGTCATCATTACCTAAGTTTGGTGGAGATAGTATTGGTGGGGATGGAGCCGATAGGAGGGGTGGGGAACGGGGGGGGGGGGGGGGGGGGGGGGGGATGGCACATTTTGTTTGCTGATTGTTTGTCTTTTTCTTCATGCTTACAACCATGAAAAAAATGTTTCGATGCATAAAATGTTTTAATATTGCGCATATGTCACCTACACGTTCACATGGAACGCTCTGTAAAAACACGAACAATACACATTGCAACAATTTTAACACTCAATAAAAGTTTT
Organism: Cepaea nemoralis; assembly: GCA_014155875.1. Lineage (NCBI taxonomy): Eukaryota > Metazoa > Mollusca > Gastropoda > Stylommatophora > Helicidae > Cepaea > Cepaea nemoralis. The sequence continues at coordinate 234,936 of JACEFZ010006263.1, read as the reverse complement.
TAAACAAAAAATCTTGGTTGTTTGGTAGTTGTTTAGTTCTGACATTCTAGTTATGAAATAAACGTTAAGAGAAAAAAAAATATTATTGAGACACAAAAATTAATAGTTCTTGGACATGGATTTCACCACGTGTAGATTTGGATTAAAGATTTCCTTTGTCACGGATTATTGAAACATGTCAGCGATTTTAAATTGTAGATGTGATTTCGATAGTTTTTACCACGTGTAGATCTGTTAAAGATTCCCTCTGTCACGGATTATTCAAACATATCAGTGATTTCAATTGTGTGGAAGTGATTTCGATTGTTTTCACCACGTGTAAATCTGTATTAAAGATTTCCTCTGTCACGGACTACATAAGATGGAAAACAAAATTGTAAAGCGTGTCAAAGTTAACACGAGTGAAGGTTTCGAGGAGGAGCGTTCCACCAAGCAAACACACTTGTGTTTTCAATAACAGGACCTCATGTATTTCGGTTCAACTACTCGCTGATGGCGAGCGTCTTGAGGGGGCCTTACGGGATCGGTAGGCAAGGGATACAATCATCTACCGTTTTGAGGACCCTAAAAGATGGTACGCTACGCTGACACCGGACGCAAAGGCGGCTCATTGTGAACGGCTTCACGGAATGAAGCATGAAATGCAGGATCCTAAATTAACTATTGTAATCGAAAACATAGGGAAGGAAAAGACCAAGGCTATGATTCACTGGATGCCTACAACCGCAAAGATTGAGACAGTGAAGCAAATAGCGGCGGATATTTCGGGAGATATAAATGCGGAAGTGCATAAACTTAAAAACACCTTTGCCTACATCGAGTCCTTATGTGGACTGGACAGGACCGGGACCAGCCCCGATGAGAATAACACAAGAAGCGACAAGCACGTAGCAGTGCTAACAGAGAAAAGAAGCCAACAAACGAGAGAATGCGGGCCCCAGTAGGCCCAACCAAGGACCGGTCTTTAACAGGACCAACACAAGACAAAGAAAACAACCAGATAGCACAAAATAAATCTATCCGACAAATAGAGCGGAACCAATATAAACAGTAAGAATTAGGACTAACAGTCCACACAACCACGGCTCTTCAACAATAACCACCGCTGAGGAAGCAGGTTAGACGAGACCGAATTTGAAATTTTTTTGGGGAGAATTGGAATTGGAATTGGACTTAAAAACAGCACGGACAAGTGGTTACTTTTGTGCAACCCGAAAGAACCTCTGCCACATTACGTAGACATGGAGTTGGATGGGGTAAAAAAAAACTAGCTACACCGTCTCTTCATCACAGTTCCGGGGCGCCGTGCGGCGTGTACAGTCTGTGGAGAAGACTCCCACTGGAGTAATAAATGTCCGGCCAAAGTACAAACCCAGAAGGTACCTAGATCAGCACAAAAAGTCACCTCGAACTCCCAAGCAGATCAACATAGTAAGGAGGATGAATACGGTTTCCAGCTGGTTAGTCGGAAAAGGGGACACTCAAGCAAGAGCCTGTCTGACGGTGAGAGCTCAACACCTCCAGCCCGCCAAACACCTGTTACCACGCTGCCCCCCCCCCCCCCCCCTCAACAACCACGACTACCCTACACCATCTGGAGTGCACAGGTCAAATAAAAAGAAATGTGCAAGTAATTATACTAAACAGATAACGGCCAGCGCCATGACCGGAAGAGACAGTGATAAAATCAACACACCACCACGACGATGAAGCCTGTCAGATTCTTCTCCACGCCTCGTTATCGACTTAGATATTTCAAGCCCGGGGAAGGAGAGCCTGTGTGACGGTGAGAGCACGACACCCCCAGCCCCAAAAACACATGTTACCATGCTGCTGCCCCTCAACAACCGTGACTACCCTACACTGTCTGAAGTGCAAAAGACAAACAAAAATAAATGTACTGAAATACGGGAAGACAAATCGACCGGCTCAGAACAAACCAACAGAGGACCTTAGACAGATTTGAACCAGCCCCTCATTGACACGTGGACGACAGCGGATCTGTCGCGCACAAAAAAGACTGAAAAGCGGGAAGACAAATCGACCGTCTCAGAACAAAGCAACAGAGTACCTCAGACAGATTTGAACCAGCCCATCTTTGACACGTGGTCCACAGCGATTCTGTCACGCACAAAAAAGGTCTCCCTGTAGATGAATGAAACTCTATAATGATGACTCGGCAAATATTGAATCAATATTGTAAAGAAGCCAGTATTATTTCCAGCATTGGGGAAAAAGCCATTATAATTTCCAATATTATTTCAACATTGTGGAGAAGCCATTATTCATTACCGGATTGAAGTGAAGTCAGTAGGAATTACAGTGTTGTGATGAATCAAAAAAACGAAAACAAAATAGAATCTTACAATTATATAATGATTATTTCTATTATTATTACTATAACCATTATTATTAAGTCCCCGCTAATCACTGGTATCATGAAGGCTAATAGACTACAATGGCTGGGGCATATAGAAAGAATGGAAGATAATAGGGAAACAAAACTCGCTTACACTCAGGAAATAAATGACCGTAAACCCCGAGGTAGACCAAGAAGACGGTGGAGAGATAATACATGTACAGACCTACAAGCACTTGGAATCAACGACTGGCAAGAGAAGGTCCACCAGAGAGACCAATGGAGACGGATTGTATTTGCAGCAAAGAACCTCAATGGCTCGGAAAGCTGAAGAAGAAGAAGAAGAAGAAGATAACCATTATTATTAATGTTCCCATTATTATATTTGAATGTGCAACATGGAATATATTGTGGATGTGTGTCTGTGTCGTTGACAGTAACAAATGTATGCGTCTGTGTGTGGGTGCAGGGGTGTGTGTGTGTTTGTGTGTGTGTGTGTGTGTGTGTGTGTGTGTGTGTGTGTGTGTGTGTGTGTGTGTGTGTGTGTGTGTGTGTGTAACAGCCTTTAAACCAAGTGCGATATCTCAAGTATTAAAATGATGTTATATAGTAATGATATGTTTGAAAAGAGAAAATATGCACCACCATGTATAAACAAATTAAATGAGCCCTTTAGGTACCCAATGTAGCACCATCATACTTGGGTACACCCTTCATTGCTCTATAATATCCGTCCACTAGGGCCAACCCATTCACGGGCACCCACTCATGCTTCGGGAGTATATCCACTGGGTCTCCTCGGTTGCCATCACATCTCTATTGCTACTAGTTTCCTATTCCCTCCAGCCTCCGCCCCCCCCCCCCCGCCTTTTCTCTTCATGGGCCACTTTCACTCATGTACACGGGATGCTCACTTGGCCGTTACACCCACGACCCATACATCACCCCTCTCCCTCGGCGGTGTATATATGGCCATGACGGTGACATTCTCTTTGTTACACGTTCGGATTCCCAGGTAAGTAGGAACAATTTTTGGCATTTTTATTTTCTCTTCATTGCTTTCATTTTTTCGTCTTTTTTTTTTTCTTCTCATCCAGTCGTCACGCATCAATGTAGTTACCGGAGGGTCTTCTCTGTGGCTATATGTTGTGTTTTGTGTGTGTATTTGTTTGCTGATGAAGGCTAGTCGCCGCAACGTCCTGTATGTGTCGTAATTCTGTTATATAAAGCTGCACTACTTTGTGTCATTTTATATTGTTTACACTTTAGGTACCCAGTAAGCTAAGGTGGCTTGTAGTGGTCAGGTCCAAGTCCTTCCCATTGTAATCGACACACAGACACTATCACAGCTTTGGATCAATTATCTCCCTGGGGACATGCCATGAACTCTAATTGCTAGTTTATAAACCCCAGATTCATGTCCCCCAAACAAAATGTGTCACGGACATTTACAGGGCACTAGAGCGTCACCCTGTAATTTGACATCAGGCCAACAACACCAACAATGTGAACCTTCACCTCGGTAGCCATGTGGCCCAGAAATGACAAAGAAGCCACATTTTAATGGGAATAATATTTTAAAGATTATCGCCCAAGCTCACGGCATTCAAAGCACTGCTGTCTTCAGAAAGCATGAGATAGATCAAGATAGAATGTGTGTGTGTGTGAGTGTGTGTGTGTGTGTGTGTGTGTGTGTGTGAGAGAGAGAGAGAGAGAGAGAGAGAGAGAGAGAGAGAGAGAGAGAGAGAGAGAGAGAGAGAGAGAGAGAGAGAGAGAGAGAGAGAACGAACGAACGAACGAACGAACAAACGAACGAACAAACTTTATTTTAAAAGGGTAACAAATTGGGCACGCATGCCCGTCTTACATTCGGCCCTTTCGATCATTCATCTTTCATTAATCAAATGTGCATGTTACATTTACATAGGGGGAAAAAAAACATTGTGAAATGGATTTTGTAAGCGTAAACAATGCATATTACGCTTGGTACATCCACATGGGGAAAAAAACATTGTCAAATGAAAGGTGTAAACATAAACAGTGCATATTGCAATGTTGTGAGACACATCCCCCATCCACCCTCACACCCCGCAGCCACCCACACATCCCTCAGCCACCCACACATCCCTCAGCCACCCACACATCCCCACCCACTCACACATACCTCCACGCACTCACACAGACTCAGGCAAACATACAGGCCGCCACCCACACACATTTCCCCACCCACACATACATCCCCCACCCATCCCATAACCAACACGCACACACCCACCCACATATTCTCCACCACTCACCCACACACCCGCAACCACCCAGCAAAACAGAGAGAGAGAGAGAGAGAGAGAGAGAGAGAGAGAGAGAGAGAGAGAGAGAGAGAGAGAGAGAGAGAGAGATTGACAGGTGTAACGTGCATTCCGCTTGTGGAGATGGAAATCAAGCAATGCCATAAATGTCATATTATCATAACTGTATATGTATTTATGGCATAATGCAAATAAATAGAGCCTGTACTTTTGTATGGATGTGAAACTTGGACAATGAGCAGTCAAGCTGAAAAGCATCTGATGGCTGCATAAATGTGGTTTCTAAGGAAAATGCAAAGAATACCATGGACAGACAGAAAAACCAATGACCAAGTACTACAGGAGACAAATGAACATCGTAAACTGATTAGAGAATTTAGACGTAGACAGTCAAAATTTTTTGGACATGTTATGAGAAGAAATGGATTGGAGAACTTGGTGACAACTGGCAAGATCGAAGGGAACAGACCAAGAGGAAGACCGAGAGGAAAATACCTGGATGGCTTGGCCACAAGGCATGGACGAGACAGGAACACTGAGCTGATCCACGACACTGGTGATCGAGTGAAATGGCGAGTCATGACCGCCCACGCTTCCCGGCATGGTACATGATTGATTGATATGTATTTATTTGTTTTATTAAGCATGTGACATTTAACACAAACAAATGGCAACACTCTGTAATATACACAAACAAAAGAAACACACATTACAGCTTGTAAATATACATTGCTTTTCATGAAATAAACATTTGAAAGAAAAAATATATATATACCACACATTGTTGATGTTGTTGGCTTGATGTCAAAGTACAGGGTGGCGCTTAAAAATGACCACTATAAGCCATCTTAACTTGCTGGGTACTTAAAGGGTTCATTTAATTTGTTTATACATGGTGGTGCATATTTTCTCTTTTCAAACATATCATTACCAGATAACATCATTTTAATACTTGAGATATCGCCTTGGTTTAAAGGTTGCCCCACATCCCCCCCCCCCCCCACACACACACACACATGCGCGCGCAAATACATGCACCACACACACAGACACATACGCGTGCACCTGCACCCACACACAGACGCATACAAATGTTACTGCCAACGACACAGACACACATCCACAATATATTTCATGTTGCATATACAAATATAATAATAGACAAATTAATAATAATGGTAGTAGTAATAATAAAAGTAATAATAATAATAATTATATAATTGTAATATTATTAAAACCGTCAATAAACACATTTACAGTTGTGGAAAAAAAAATATGCCACAGCTTTCTTAGTAGTAGTAGTAGTAGTAGTAGTAACAGCAGTAACGGTAGTAGTAGTAGTAGTAGTAGTAGTAGTAGTAGTAGTAGTAGTAGTAGTAGTAGTAGTAGCAGTAACGGTAGTAGTAGTAGTAGTAGTAGTAGTAGTAGTAGTAGTAGTAGTAGTAGTAGTAGTAGCAGTAGTAGTAGTAGTAGTAGTAATAGTAGTAGTAGTAGTAGTAGTAGTAGTAGTAGTAGTAGTAGTAGTAGTAGTAGTAACAGCAGTAACGGTAGTAGTAGTAGTAGTAGTAGTAGTAGTAGTAGTAGTAGTAGTAGTAGTAGTAGTAGTAGTAGTAGTAGTAGTAGTAGTAGTTGCGACAGCGGCCACCCCCCGGGCAACAGCTGTGAGAGGCTGGCTAAACCAGGCATGGGTATCCGATTTGGTGTCAAACCAAGAGGTAAACTAGGGTATGCCTACCCAGCATGTGAAGACAGGATTCGGCAGACTGCGCGGAAGAAATCATTCCTGATTCAACGGGCAAGACGGCGTTTACCTGCAAAGCGTTGTGGAACGTAATGAGCACGGCAAGGCACGTTGAGCGCCCTGGTCATCCACTGCACCTGTATTCGTCTCCAGCCGTCTCGACTTGTCTTGCCACTGGACTCAGATGGACTTAGGCGAGAGAGTGAGGTCGACGAATTGCGCAACTCTTCCTCACTTTAATAAAAGTCATCGCGCAAGTTATTCTTCATCCAACGTCATCAAGGATGTGTCCTGGCACCAACACTGTTCAGCCTCATGTTTTCAGCCATGCTGATGAATGCCTTCGAGAACGACGACATTGGAATAGACATCAACTACCGTATGGATGGGAAGTTATTCAATCTCAGTAGGCTGAAAGCTAAAACCAAAATTAACACCGTCAGAGAGCTCCTGTTTGCTGATGATTGCGCTCTGTACGCCAACTCAGAGGCGGACATGCAACATAATGTTTCAGCTTTCTCACATGCCTGTGCCAACTTTGGGCTCAATATCAACTTGGAGAAGACTGTAGTTATGTACCAACCAGCTCCAGGGAATAATCACACTGTGCCGAATATCAAAGTGAATGATCATAGACTAAGTGTTGTGGACAAATTCACCTATCTTGGCAGCACTGTGTCACAAGCTGCCACAATTGATGACGAAGTGAATGCAAGAATCTCCAAGGCCAGTGCAGCCTTTGGCAGACTGTACAAGAATGTATGGGACAGAACTGGAATAAGCCTGCAAACAAAGCTAAAAGTCTACAAAGCAGTTGTATTATCCACACTGCTATATGCTTGTGAAACCTGGACTGTTTATCAGCGACACGCTAGGAAATTAAACCACTTCCACACAGTCTGCCTAAGGAAGCTACTGAAGATTAAATGGCAAGACAAGATTCCAGACACTGAAGTCCTAGAAGGAGCATCCATGCCCAGTATCCACACTCTACTGATGAAGAATCAGATTCGCTAGGCTGGTCACTTGACTCGCATGCCAGATCACAGGCTCCCTAAACGAATTTTTTACAGCGAACTGCGTTGTGGTAAACGCTCCCAAGGTGGCCAGAGGAAACGCTTTAAAGACACTCTGAAAATTTCACTGAAGTCTTTTGGAATTCATCATGACACCTGGGAGGCGCCAGAGAACGAAATTCGTGGCGTGCATCATTACGCAAGGGTGCAGTCGTATGTGAGGCAACCAGAACTGCAAGAGCTGTGAAGAAAAGGCAGGACAGAAAAACCACTGCAGGAAATCCTCCTCCAGAAACGTCAAGCATTCCTTGCCCACATTGTCAAAGAACATTTCGAGCCAAAATAGGCCTTATCAGCCATCTTAGAACCCACGGCTCCATACCTTCAACCCCACTGAATGAAATGAATGGTCATCATCATTCTTGATGGACAAACAACAGTAGTAGTAGTAGTAGTAGTAGTAGTAGTAGTAGTAGTAGTAGTAGTAGTAGTAGTAGTAGTAGTAGTAGTAGTAGTAGTAGTAGTAGTAGTAGTAGTAGTAGTAGTAAAAGTAAACTAACAGACCCTTGTCCACACCTTGAGTATATGATGCTAGACCTGATAAATATGTAGATCAATCGGCACTCGAAGGGTGATGTGCTCAATAGCACACACACACACACACACACACACACACACACACACACACACACACACACACACACACACACACACACACACACACACACACACACACACACACAGGCTGCATTCACTTTCCAGTTCATTTCCTGGTGTTCATTTTAAGGGTGGGTGGGCCTGAGATTCCAGGGCAATAAAAATAAGACCCATCCTTGATGGGAATTGTAATGCTTGACAACTGGGCTGGCAGAGACATGTGCTCGCCACTCCACTACAATTGCTAGAGCCAGTGAAAAAGTTCACGAGTTACGTACCTGTAAAATCATGGGGACATAATACCACCAAGTTTTATCTAATAAAGCAATTAGAAATAATATTTATTAAATATCTAAGATAAAGAAGCTAATCCATCAAAATTAACAAAGCAATTTGCCAATCTAAGGATTGACTTGGATAATTACATAAAGATATATTAAACATATTTTCTACCAAGATATATACAATGTGTCAACACTGCAGGCGACTTGCACAATTTTCACATACACATGACAACTGACGCCCGGATATTATCACTCTGGTTTCTCTTCACAACGTATAGATCTTTCGCCTAAGTGCCTAAATAGGGCCTTAAAAGAAAGTTAAGTTTTCATTTCGACTCGACGCGCTATTGTGAGCAAGTCGACTAATCAGATAACGCAGAAGATGCCTCGCGTTAAAAGTGCCGCGCAGAGACATGCGCTTTATGCAGCCAGGATAAAGAAGGCAGGGGCTAGGAAGGCCGCTGCGACAGCTGTGCTCGTTTCTTCAAACAGCAGCAGTCCTACTCCGACATCAGCTGAAACCGTAGCGTTATGTAGAAACCATAACTACAGCCGGGAAGTTATCAACACCAAGGAGATGCAGCCCAATATACCAGAGACCTCCACACAGGAGGAAACAAATACCATTGTAGACTTCACCGGCAAAATTCTACTCAAGCAGACAAGCGTGGGAGAAGCCAAACTGTCGACGCTTCCAACAGACAAGATAATTAGTCTGCTGGAAAACGAGCTGGGAAGACACAGCATCGACCAGCTGCGCAAGACACCCGATGGAATAGTGGTCTCCATCAAGAAAAATCCAAAGACCACAGCCCTGTTACAGAAGATCGCACAAGAGGAGAAGAGCACCGTACAGCTTCACCACGGCATAGTACTAGAAGCTGCCCGGCACAGCACGATGAAACGATGGGTCATCAGACGAGTCCAGGCCCATCACTCAAATGACAGGATCAGGGAGATGCTCGTAAAAGAAAACAGGAAACTCAAGATAATCAGTGCGGAGCGGATCATCGGGAAGAACAACATTCCCTCTACAGTCGTCATTGTTACATCAGAGGACCGAGTGATCCGTACATCGTATGGGGCGGAACAGATCAGAGACCAGAGCACTACATACCAAGAGTTCTGCAGTGCTCCAAGTGCCAGAAATTTTGGCACACCCGGGCCACCTGCAAGAGTGATGTGGAGGTGTGCAGGTACTGCTCTGGTCCCCATACCTACAGTCAGTGCCAACAAGCGAAGAACGACTCGGACTTCAGGAGGCCTAACAACAACAGAAAGTGCGCCAACTGCCTTGGCAACCATGGCGCCAGGTACCTCGGCTACCCCTGCCACCAAGATAGCAAAGAAGCGATGAAGATTGCCATAAAATCTAACTTGCCATACAGGGAGGCCAGGAGGCAGTACGAGGCCACCAACCGACTTACCAAGAATGATAAAGCACAATTGGAAGGCCAACTGAAGGACCTGAGAACTCAGTTCAAAAACCTAGAAGAAAAAAGTGTCGAAACGCAAGAAACCCAAATAACGGCCGTTCAGCGCATCCTGCAAGACCTGAAGCAAGTCCAGCAGAAGATAGAGCAGGATGTTGCTCGAATGGCTGCCATAAAAGCTGACACTGACAAAAATCTGATGAAGATTCAAGAAGAGAGAGCAAAGACAGAAGAAACGCTAAAGCTAATCCAAGAAGAAAGAGAACAGATGGAGATGCTGAAAACAGAGAAAGAACCAGAAAATGCAAAGACCCAGACAGAAGAAGAATCATCAGAGGAAGAAATAGCAATTGAACTGGATGAGGACGGATACCCAGATCAAGACCAATTCTGTCGAGCGATTGAAAATCGCCCCCCACCAAGATCGAGCTACCGAGAAGACACTCAAAGGCGAACAAGAAGATTCGACGAAGTCCCAAGACGCGGAAGGAGAAGAAACAACAGATGGAACGACGAATGGTAAAGCTCCCTGACGGAACCAGCACCATATGACGGGGTGGGTACACAATAACTCCAGGCCTCAGCAAATGCGCGACTCTGTCCAGACATGTAAAACCTTATCAAGACAGGAACGAACGCAATCAACCCATCAGAAGCCGGGAAGCTGATAACAAGCAACCCAAAATACGAAATAGAAACTTCAAGTTACACCATAGACACCCTACATAGCTATGTCGGAAAACGAAGGCTGAAATGGGGTATTCGTACCAAAAGTGGAATTGGAATTGGAAGTAAAAATATATTCGCGTATTATTTTTGAGATGCGCTGATCTTCTATGTTATGTCTACAGCTCTTCACCGCTGCCAGTCTATTAGTCGTGCCGAGGCTCTCTCTTCCAGGCCGAAACCACGTAATAATAGACCTATTCTCTCACTTACCTACCATCCTCATTATATTGCTGCCAAGAATATTCTCATGAGGCATCTACCCATCCTCCAGGCAGACCTGGTCACTCGCGGTGTCTTCTCAGAGGCCCCACTTGTGGCATACAGGCGGGATCGTAACCTGTGTCAGGGTCTTAAACCTGGCTCGTTGGACCTAACATATGTGAGACAAGTACAAGTACAAAGTGATTGGACTTGACACACAATGACACGAAGTTCAATGGATTTATTTACAATTCACATGCAAGACAATCTAGTTTGGCATGTGATGATCATTACTATACATATACAATACATCAGTACACTTACAGACAAAACCCACAGCATCACAGTCTATCTCACAAGATATACAAGCACTCGACTTTCGGGCACAGAAACTACACGAAGCCTTTCTCAACCCACACGTCTTGTCATGTCCGAGTTCCCAAGCAGTCTGCCGGTTTCCTCACACAGTGCTTGCCCTGTGGACTGGCTTCACGAGGACTGCGTGCGTCTTGCTTTGTCCTTGCCTGACCGCTGACGATCGCGTCAGCCAGCAACCTGTGGGCAGGTAACCTGTACTCGCCTGGCGGCCGTAACGATGTTACTGCATCCCGGCTGGGGACTATTCGCCTGGCGGGCGTAACGATGTTCCTGCATCTCGGTTGGAAACATAGAGATTCTGACACGCTCCCCCGGGGCTTATTCATGAAAGATTTTATATTTCATGCATCATCTACCTAGACACAGGGTTTATATTTTAACCATGTCAGAATCGACCTTTCTGTTGTTATGTACATTGGCATAGAAATACATAAGAAATGCAAGTTGTATGTTAAGTCATGCGGTGTTCAATCTTTACCACTTTCCAAGTTTCATCCTCTCGATGGATGATCACCTGAGTTGCAATATTTACCCAGTCAGATCGGTAGCACCAGCAACAATGCAACTACCTCGCAACCTCTAAAAAAAACTGAATAATATGCTTTTTGTAACAAAAAACATCGGGTAAGACAGTAATACGACTTTTTATAAGCCGTATTAAACGCTCGAGTTCCGACCTCATTTGGCCTGGAGCTCTTCCGTTGGTCTACAACTTCGGTAACCCTATACCATACCTAGCTGATGACCTCTTGGAGTGCTGACCATCTGGCAACACAATGGCTATTTTTATACAACACATCTCTGAATACATTTCAATTTACCGCCCTTAGTGTAATAAAGTAATAACAACAAAAATGAAAGGGACATAATTTGAAAAGATGTCAACTCTAAACTATTACAATTATTATTCTATTTCTCAGCGTCATAGCTTGATGCTTTTCCATACTAGCGGGAAAATGTCGGTAGTGTGAATAAGTTAATCAAGATATGATTTTAAGATTACATTAGTCGAAAAATATTAATACACAATTTGTGTATTCGAAATTGGTGTTTCATAATTATTTTAGAAGCGTCATAAATTTTTAAGGTTTTTGTTTATCGTCTGCTACTTTTGATCTAAATTTACAAATCATCCGGAAGCACACACGAACAGCTGATGTTGTTAACAATTCTATCACACTTGTTCCGCTCTGGTGTAGCAATGCGAAATTGTTCTGATAGTTAATGTGTTCGTTGTTTCGCTGGAAAACTTCTGGATTCTGATTAACTGCAGTGGTGTAAATGTCAAAGTTCAGTTCACACTTTCGTTCACGGATTTAAAATGTCACTGGATATGATCCACTCGCAGATACCACTGATAACTTGACTAGTTCGCTTCAGGTAAGTTGAAAGCGCATGTGGCACTGTTCTTGTTTTATAATATATACAATTAATATTGTTCGCTTTCTACCACACACTACACAATTATTCACGACGATTACTACATTAATAATAAAATAAGAAACAATATTTACAGTGGGAATGAACCCTATCACATCACATCATCGATGTACACAGCTTTTCTGAAAAAATTTCATTGATGGCTGTGTTGGTCTGAGTGTTTTCTAACACACTGCACTCAGACATTAGTGCTTACTGGGTCGTTCGGACAACAGGACAAAAGATCAGCAATCGTGTTGGTTCTGCCAGCGATATGTCGAACTTCAAAGCTGTAATCCTGAAGTAAAAGAGACCAGCGCGCTATCATCTGGTTTGTTGGGACTCCTGAATAATAAATTTTAATGGACTATTGTCGGACTACAATGAAATGCCGTCCCAGAAGGAATCTGGACAATTTAGTTATACCCACCACTAGAGCAAGACCTTCTAACTGAGGTGTGGACCAAGCAGCGTTCTCTTGGTTTCAATTTTCTAGAGACGTAGTATACAGGATGTAGAATGTTGTCATGTTCCTGTAACAGAACAGCTCCAATCGCCACGGAGCTCGCGTCTGTGCGTAATCTGAAAGGAATATGTACATTTGGCAATTTGAGAATGCCAACTTTAAACTATTCTCAGAAAAATAAGATAACACTTTCTGGAATGCAAATTTTAGGCATTCGTTGTTTACAATCTTTTCAGGTTGGTTTTTCGTTAGTAGGTTTTTAAATGTTTCTGTCAGTTCAGCAAAATCTGGTATGAACTGCCTATAATAATTTAATAGTCCTAATACACTTCTGACTTGTTTCTTGGTAGTCGGAAGTGAGAGTTTCAGTAGTTTGGACACGATGTTATCGTCTGTCGTGACAAAGCCATTAGATATTCTATAACCCAAGAAGGAGATTTCCTGATAGGCTATGTCTACTTTTGTCGGCTTCATAGTCAGTCCGTGCTGTCTAATTCGTTCAAATGTCTGCTGTAATGTCTTTATGTGGTCTGTCATCGTCTTTGTGTGAACACAAATGTCGTCCATGTAACAGATAATGTTTGTTATGTCCACAAGTAATAGTCGTGTCATACGTACGAATGTTGCTGGGGCATTGACTAGCCCAAATGGTAATTTGCACCATTCGTACAGTCCCCAAGGTGTGGCAAAAGCTGTCAGATGTCTGCTCTGTTCGTCTACCGTTATCTGCCAGTAACCTTTCGTCATATCTAACTTCGTAAAATATCTAGAGTCTGTCAGTTCTGTCAGTAGATCCTCGCAGTTGGTCATTGGTTCCAGATCTAGAAGAGTTATTTTATTTTATTTTCGATAGTCTATACAGAGTCTTATCGTGTTGTCCTTTTTGCGTACCATGACCATTGGAGATGAAAAATGTGATTGGGATCGTCTAATGATGTTGTTTTTCTCTAAGCTAATGATCTCTTGATGTAAGTTTTCTTTGTAATGTAATGGAATGGTGTAAGGTCTGCATTTTATTGGTGTGTTTGAAGTGAGCGTGATGTGGTGTTGTACTAATTCTGTTTGTCCTGGGTTATTGGAGAAGATGGTGTTGTACTGTTGTATGAGATGTTTGCAACTGTCTGTTTCTGCTGGAGTTAAATTTGGGTTTATTTTGATTTCTTTCAAGCAGTTTGTCGTGTCTAATGCAGGTGTTGGAATTTCGTCACTATCTTCGTCATCTTCATGGTCTATTATCACTGTACAGGCTGTTGTATCGTCTTTTTCGTTGTCTCTGTTGTAGTATGGTCTTAGCATATTGATGTGGAATATTTTATGTTTGTCTTTAATTTGAATCTCATAGTCTACATTTGAGATCTGTCTTATTACTTTAAATGGTCCCTGCCAAGAGTCAGTCAATAAGTGTCGGTCACTAGGTAAGAGAAGAAGTACGTCCTGTCCAGGTGTCAACGTTATTGTCCTGTTACCTTTGTCTGCATATTGTCTATATGTAGCACCAGATAGTTTTAGTGCTTCTTTTGCAATAGTACAAGATTTGATGATTCTTTCGCGCAATGATGTATCATACACGTATGATGATATGGGTTTAAGTACAGGGGTGGCTTCAGTTAACATTGAATGGTAGATACTCAATGGGCCACGTGGTTTGGCACCATAGATAAGTTCAAAAGGAGAGAATCCAGTACTAGGATGTGGGACTTCGCGATAAGCAAAAAGTATAGCGGGCAAATATATGTCCCAGTTTTTGGGATGTTCTTGCGTGACTTTAGCAAGCATATGCTTCAAATCACCGTTAAACTTTTCGATGATTCCCGTTGAGTGAGGATGGTATGGAGAATTGAAACATTGTTTCACCCCTAACATTTTGGTGAAAGCTTGAGTAGATGCAGCAATAAATTGACTTCCCCTTTCTGATAGGATAGTGTCTGGAATTCCTATTCGTGAAAATATGTGGAAGAAAACTTCCATAATATCATTGGCAGTTATGTTCTTTAACGGAATCGCTTCCGACCAGCGGCTACATAAATCAATGATGGTAATGATGAACCTATTCACTCTGGATGTTACTTGATTCAGAGGGCCCACTATGTCGACAGATATTTTCTCAAAAGGTCGACTGGCTAAGTCGGTAATTTGTATTTTGGCCTGTGTTTCTTTTTCCTTTTTTCACTAGTTTTTGGCAGATATCACAACTTCTACAATATTTCTTAATGTCATTGCAGAATCTTGGCCAATAAAACTGTGTTAATAATCTTGATCTGGTCTTAGAGTATGCCATATGCCCTGCAAGAGGTATATCATGGGCAAGATGTAAGGCTTGCTTACGGTATTCAATTGGCAACACAGTTTGCTCTGTGGTGCTGTTACCTCTGGTATAGTATCTGGTGAGGATGCAATTCTTCAGAGCACAATGCCATCTTGCATTTTTGGTTACCTTTGGCTTTTGGCCGATCAGATTAAAATATTTAGATACTGAAGGATCAGCCTTTTGGGCTGCTACAAAGTTCTCCTTCATGGTTTTAGGAGGTAGTATCACTAGGCTAAGCATTTCTACAGCCTCAGTTTGATTAATTTCATCTTGCACTCTAGCAGTAGATCTGGTTACTGCGTTCACACATTCAATGATATCAGATGGTGATGAAACATTTTGGTCAATGGATTCATGAAGTGTTAGTGCTCCATTAGCTACCATACATTCATCTGGTGATACTATACTTTCAATGATGACATGTGATGGTGATGATGTTGTGTTATCATCAATACAAACAGATGTAATATCATGAGGCATATTATTCACCTCTGGTAAATTACCAATGATAATATCACACACAGGGTTAGTAAATGCAGCGCATTTTACTTTCCCAGTGAGGAAAGGTGTTTGAATATATGCCCATGCTAATGGGTACTTTTCAATGTTTCCAGAGAATGTTCTGCATGTTACGTGCCTGCCTGTATAGTCTGTAGGCATTATGAACTGTCTCTTTAGCCCTATAAGAGAGCTTCCGGTGTCATGAAGTACTGTAGCAGGCTTGCCATTCACATATCCCTGATGGATGTTTATTCTGCCTTTGGAATCTATTACCAAATTAGCTTCTTCATTGGCAATAGGAATGGAATGGCCGCATGTTAAAATGCCATCTTCATAAAAGGTATTACAAACAGTACATTTATGTGAATTAAACATGTCAAAAGCCTGTGCTGAGTTCACAGGGAGTTTTTCTGAATGTTCTTCATCTGATGATGAACTGTCAAATAAGGCGGCATTTGCTTTCTTGGTCATTTGCCTTCCTTTACAATCATGACGCCAGTGGCCGTACGCTTTACAAAGGAAGCATTTTCGTGCCTT
Source organism: Cepaea nemoralis (assembly GCA_014155875.1). NCBI lineage: Eukaryota > Metazoa > Mollusca > Gastropoda > Stylommatophora > Helicidae > Cepaea > Cepaea nemoralis. The sequence continues at coordinate 218,601 of JACEFZ010006263.1, read as the reverse complement.
TTTAAAGGATTTACGTTCCTTATCCTGACTATTTATGTAGTTCTGTAAGTATGTAAAATATGTTGGATTCTTATCGCACATTTCACCTTGGTGGTGTGACGTGTTACAAAATCTACAATGATTGTATTTCTCAGAAGTAGGCTTATAAGTTCTTTGCCTATTGTAGGTTTCTGATCGAGGTTTGTCATAGTTTGCAGCTGCTACGAAGTTTGTATCGGTAGCTTCACTAGCAAAACAATGTTTATTGGCTGAGTAGTAAGCCGACCCACGTCTCTCAATCTCTTCTACACTCGTACATTCATTCTCTAGCAAAAATTTTGAAAATGCTGGTGGAAGGGATGTGATGATTTTATCCCTGATAATGAGATCTTCTAACTTATAATAGTCTTTATTTACTTTGGCTGCTGAACTCCATTTTGTAAATACGTCTCGGACTACAGAGACATAGTCAGAGAACGTCTGAGTAGATTTTGGACTCAGTTTGCTGAACTGTTCTCTGTATCCTGCCTCATCTAGCATAAAATGTGCCATAATTTTTAACTTCAGATAGTGGTAATCTTTTCTGAGGTCTTTGGGGATAGTCTCTATGACTTTCAGAGGTTCACCTGACAAACTCCTCATATAAATAATGTTCCATTCAGAAACAGGAACCTGATAATGGTCCATTAAGGTTTCAAAATTCTGGGTGAACGCTGCAATGCAGTCACCTGAGGTATAATTTCTTACAATACCTTGATACTTTTTGTACTGGTTTCCTTTTTCCAGTCTTGCAGATTTCTTAGACTCTTTGTCTATGGCAGTCTCGGTGTCAAGCTGTTTAATTTTGAGTTGTAATTCAAGCTCTTCGCGTTTGCTTTGAGCTGCTATTTCTGCCTTCTTCAATTCAGAATCTAACTCTGCTTGTTTCGTTTTCGCAGCTAATTCTAGCTCAGCTTGTTTCGTTTTCGCAGCTAATTCTAGCTCAGCCCGTTTTAATGCTGTTTCTGCCTCTGCCTGCTTTGATGCTGTTTCTGCCTCTGCTTGCTTTGATGCTTTTTCTTCCTCTGCTTGCTTTAATGCTCTTTCCGCTGCTCTTTCTTCGCGTTCGCTAGCTTTTTCTTGTACTAGTAGGTGTTCAGCATATTTTGTTTCACTCCATTTTGTTAACTCATCACCAGTTAACTTTAGCTTTAAACCCAAATCGATGAAGTCATTTAATGAAGACATGATAGAATGTTTAAATGAAAATAATTTATCAGGCACACAATTTGTTACAATTTGTTTGGGAGGAAATAAATTAGAATCTATCTTTGTGTGCTGTGTATGCTTGTCACTAAGTTTTGATTAGGTTTGTATGGCGTTGAGTGTAATTGTAGGTCGTAATAGTCGTCGGTCAACAATTTTTCAAATCACAAGTCACTTTCTTTCCTAAACTTTCTGCTTTCCACAACTAACTTAACAAATACAATCTAGATATATTTCAACAATCTATAACAATGATGACACATCACTTACATCAAGATGACATTCAGTAAGGACATAGACATCATGCTTACAAGATGGCGACAAGGTCAAACTACGACAAGTTCAAAATGGCGATAAGTTTTACAATCACAGATGTTTTACACGTTTAAACAATCAAATGCATGTAATTTACGTTAGTATGTTCAATGAGGACGAGCCCCCACGTTCACACATGTCAGGGTCTTAAACCTGGCTCGTTGGACCTAACATATGTGAGACAAGTACAAGTACAAAGTGATTGGACTTGACACACAATGACACGAAGTTCAATGGATTTATTTACAATTCACATGCAAGACAATCTAGTTTGGCATGTGATGATCATTACTATACATATACAATACATCAGTACACTTACAGACAAAACCCACAGCATCACAGTCTATCTCACAAGATATACAAGCACTCGACTTTCGGGCACAGAAACTACACGAAGCCTTTCTCAACCCAAACGTCTTGTCATGTCCGAGTTCCCAAGCAGTCTGCCGGTTTCCTCACACAGTGCTTGCCCTGTGGACTGGCTTCACGAGGACTGCGTGCGTCTTGCTTTGTCCTTGCCTGACCGCTGACGATCGCGTCAGCCAGCAACCTGTGGGCAGGTAACCTGTACTCGCCTGGCGGCCGTAACGATGTTACTGCATCCCGGCTGGGGACTATTCGCCTGGCGGGCGTAACGATGTTCCTGCATCTCGGTTGGAGACATAGAGATTCTGACAACCTGGAGGATGTGCTGGTCCATAGCACTCTATTCCCAATCCCACAAGTTTCTTCCTGGCACGACTGCATGTCTTCGATCTCGTTGTAAGACTTGTCCACATGTCCTTCAAACCACAAGTTTGACTTTCCCTAAGACTACTTTCCACATCCGGGAGGGTTTCTCATGTACTAGTCGCAATGTTATCTATGCGATCATCTGCACAAGTTGCAACATGAGGTATCTTGGGTAGACAGGACCTCGCCTGGCGGACAGATTTAGACAACATTTATCCGATATCGACAGTGGTGCCAAGAAACCGGTACCCCTACACTTCAAAAGTTCCGACCACTGTGGGGTTGCCGACATACATGTTACGGCGATAAAACCGTGCACATCTCACGAACGCGATCGCAAGACATCGGAAAACCGTCTTATCTTCCAGTTGGGTTCACTCTACCCTCACGGCCTCAATGTTCAACACAGTTTTATTTAAGTCCCCTACGCCCCTTGTCCCCACCCCCCATCTCCGCAGTCGTATAGTCCACTTCCAAGCCAGTTGCATGTCCTTCGTAGGACGTGGTAGTCAACACCAGCATTATCTCTGCTTTCTGTGACTTCCTGGTTGGTTTGCGTGGGGTCGCTTCTCATTGTGTTGTAAACATCCGTCACTTGTGCTACTTTGTGATAGCAAACGCTTGTTGGTCTGCATCCATATTGCCCACAGCAGCCTTTCGAACTTGGCGTGCGGAATTGCGAACTGCATCCGTTACATCGCCCCAGAGTTACACATCCATATTTTTTCATTCGCTCTCCTGGGCGCACCCCCATTCCCCCCAGCGCGGGTTCCCTCACCGGTTGACTTAGCCAATCACCGAGTTTCTGGCTGTACTGACCTTTAGTCAGTTGACCCCGTTAACCACAACATCCGTTTTATTCCACCCATGGATAGCCGTTTCAAGCTAGGACACAGATAAGTTGACATTTGTACTTTCATGTAGTGTCGGACGTGTATTTGTTAATCTATTTTTGATTGTTTGTTGTGTGCTGACGAAGGCTTTGGCAGCAACGTCCATTGTTTTTGTAGTCGTGCTTTGGTAAAGCTCTCAATCTACTTCTCGTTTTTCAGTGATTCATTCATTGCTTTTCATGTTTTACCGCAGTTCCCTTTATTCTTGTTAACCACGCTTTATTCCCACGAACTGCTACTATATGTTTTACGTTCCGTCCTCATAGTCTGTCATGCTTTTGTCGATTTTTACAATCCATTCAGTGTGTGTTGTGTGCTTAGTATTAGTGTTTACACGTCTACCATCTGCCACGCTGCTCCACTACTGCCCTTCCCATTGGCTATTCTATCCACTTTACCGCCCATTTCCTTTGTGCATACTCCTGTACACCCGGTGACCCCATTTCACGACTAGGCCTTCATATCGGTCATTTGCCGTCATGTATTCAACCGACTCACCCCAGTTATTCCAACAGTTGAGATCATACATCATCATCTGCTTTTCTCTTCTACCAACGGATATTAAAATCACAGCTACCGACTTGGCTCTTAACATCTACAAAAAGACGCCTACAACATGCCATTTTAACTTCCTGCAGAACTGCCTACGGCTTCATCTCACCCCACGTGGGTTCACTTCTAGATTCCACCCATCGGTGGGCCCTCTTCACGACAAGTTGTAGTAGACGTCTATCTAAAATTGAGCTTAAATGTGCAACCCTTCGCATGCGCTGTATTGCCGACAACCATGTGCGCCATTTGTCTAACATTAGCTCTAGTATTTCCACCCTCGATCGACGTCTTAAACATCTTACCTCAGGTAATTATTTCCTGTATTGTGTGATACGCTGTATCATCAACAGCACTAACCACCACTTATATAAATGTCTTTCCACGGCTAAAAAATCTAAGTTAACCAAACTTCGTGCCCCTATCCCTAACCCTTCCGCCTCTTCTCTCTCGGCTCACCCTACCGTCGTTTCCGACAATTTAGTTGTGTGCATACCTCCTGATCTTCCCCTATCGCCTCCGTTTCATACCTCTGCGTCCTTCTGGCGACAGATATGCGCTACTGCAGGACGTCAAACGTTTCCATCGCACTCTCAGGTTGAAATATCACTTCAGTAATCAACCTACTAAGGACAATTCCTTGGATCCCACCGATCACTTCTCCCACTTTTCTAAACGCAGATCCACTTGGGTCCCCACTGCAGGAGCACCCAGAGCCTCAGATCTCTATATCGAGAAAACGCTCTTCGACATAGAACAAATGAAATTCAAGCCACTAAGGCACTCGAACCTTACAGCAGAGGAACAACAGGCGCTCACACATTTGAAACGCCGTGATGATATTGTTATCAAGCCTGCCGACAAGCGAGGAGCGTTAGTGGTTTGGAGTAAGGACTTGTATATACAGTAAGGCAACAAACAACTTGGGGATGCCACTTTTTACAGACCACGGGCAGAAGACGGGACGGTCAGTAACATTACCCAAGTCAAGAGTGTGACGAATGCCATCATCAGGCAAGGCCTCTTGCCTAGCTCTGCCACGTCTCTGATCATCCAAGATAGTTGCTTGGGCAAACACACCTTGTACATGCTGCCTAAGACACACAAGTTAGGGAACCCAGGCAGACCCATCGTCTCGGCCTGATCTTGTCCTACTGAACGGATTTCAGAGTTCCTTGACAGCATATTTCAGCCGTTGGTTGCTAGCCTTCCCTCATATATCAAAGACACCAATAACGCTATCTCCATCTTCGATTCCATCAGCTTCACCACCCCTTTTCAGCACCACATCTTTACTTTAGATGTGACTTCACTCTATACATCTATTCCTCACTCTGACGGCCTTAAAGCCTTGACATTTTTCTTAGACAAAAACACGTAGACCCCGAGGTAGACCAAGAAGACGGCGGAGAAATAATATATATATACAGACCTACAAGCACTTGGAATGAACGACTGGCAAGAGAAGGTCAACCAGAGAGACGAATGGAGACGGATTGTATCTGCAGCAAAGAACCTCAATGGCTCGGAACGCTGAAGAAGAAGAAGAAGAAGAAGAAGAAGAAGAAGAAGAAGAAGAAGAAGAAGAAGAAGAAGAAGAAGAAGAAGAAGAAGAAGAAGAAGAAGAAGAAGAAGAAGAAGAAGAAGAAGTGGAAGAAGAAGAAGAAGAAGAAGAAGAAGAAGAAGAAGAAGAAGAAGAAGAAGAAGAAGAAGAAGAAGAAGAAGAAGAAGAAGAAGAAGAAGAAGAAGAAGAAGAAGAAGAAGAAGAAGAAAAGACACGACCCCACCATAGCCTCCGGACCATTGCTGCGTCTGGCAGAGTTAGTCCTTAACCTCAATTCATTTTAGTTCAATGGGGACTATTTTGACCAGATTAGCGGGGTGGCCATGGGCACTAAGATGGGTTCGAGTTATGCCTGTCTGTTCATGGGCTATCTTGAATACCAGGTATGGAGTCAATACACTGGTAGGCTCACGGAGCTCTGTAGGAGGTATATCGATGACTGTTTTGGTGTTTCAGACAAGCCTTTGTCTGATCTCCAATACTTCATTGCCTTTTTCTCTACCTATCATCCTAGCATCAGACACACCTCTACTATTTCCTCGTCGGCTGTCAATTTCTTAGACATAAGTTTCCTTAGGTTCTGCTGGCCTATGCACGAAGGTTTACTATAAACCGACTGACTCACATGCATTCCTTCTCTATACCTCCTCCCATCCTCCCTCATGCAAGGATTCCATTCCTTTCTCACAACTGTTACGTCTCCGACGGCTTTGTCATGATAATAACGACGTCAAAAAGCCCACGAAATTTTGGATTTCTTCCGCCTTCGAGGCTGTCAGAAGTCGGGGTGCGCCAACGGCTAGATGAAAAGTATTATTCACTGGCGTGAAACCCCAAATAGTCAGAAATTGAATATGGACAAAGTCTATATGGCTGAACTACAGATTAAGCCCTGAATATCCAACATACAGTTCCAAATGGCTCGTAACAAAATTGAAATGAACTGTGCTGAATATTCGCCAAGGAATAGGAAGGAGAAGGTTAGCTAAGATAGATTTTTAAGTCTAAATTTAAGAGTAATTGACGACTATCCCAGTACAGGTTTTTCTACCTGACTGCTCCCTTCTTTGGTGTGTAAGTAATCCCCCACCAATGTACACACACACCACGTATGCTCAATTGGAATTAAAAATATAACACTGAACTTATGAGTTAAAACAAACTACACTCACTTTAATTACTAATCATATTATTATTAGACATCTGATGTTTTTCAAGATGATGAAATCATATAACATATTGATAGTTATGAGAAACATTACATAACTTCAATGTTACTTGTCAACTATCTGGATCTGTGGTCCAGATACCCTCTCTCCAGTAGAAACAAAACAGCTTGCTGGTATTCTGACGCCTGTCAGTCCTGGCACTACCTGGTTGTCACTCGTTCTTTAGATCTATACCCAGGTGCTCTTATTGAGAGCTAGGAAGAAAGTCAAGAATGTGTTACATCTACTTCTACATCAGTACAATCTTAAGTACTACATATATCCTAGCACACCTGGGACGGGCTTTTCAATTGTCTCACACGCCTTTAATTATTACATTTCTGCCGTCCTATGTCCATGTCGCTAATACAGACATTCTGGGTCGTACTGCCGCTCCGTCCAAAGTTGATTTAGCAGCTCACAGGGTCGGTAATAGTATTATAATAGTACCTAATCATCCGGGCTTACAAGCCGTGACCAGTATCTGTGCCAGGTATTCGTGAATTACCGTGAACGCACGCCCACAATACACTGAAAAGGTTTAGCACCATATACCCTATACCAATTGTGGGTAATGTATGTACAAGTACACCTCTGCTTCCAACACCATCGATGGTCAATGTGCCAATGCGCACACAATAGCATAACAACACATTATTCTTTAGTGAGTTACCATATAACAAATCAACATCAACTAAACCTAAGGTATGCAAATTCAAAATAGCATATAAGGTTATTCTTACATACGTAATATGAATGCAAAAAGGAAGTAATAACCTTGTCTACAACAAACTGGGAAACATAGTTTCCATATATGTTACAGAACAAATACAAGTCTGCAAAGTGCATGTCCAAAGTATAACAAAGTTTATGCATATGACAATTCAACTATATCAAACATCCGATATACATACATTATATTACTTCAAAATGGGCATATAATGATACTCAACATAACTAGCATAAGGCATTATTAATTAGTAATAATATTGTGTAGCTACAAAATGAGATATACAACAAGTCTAATTGAAGTGACCACACAGAACAGGCACATTGCTGATCTGCCCGGTTTAGTCACAAATTACCCACTGCTGTGGTAAGAATTAAAAGCACAAATGCACCCACCAAAAGGCAACTAGGATAGTGTACAAAGAAATGACAAGCATCTACCAAGACACCTAAAAGTATACTTAGACAATGATATTTCTTGAAATAAACTAGGTCAGATATAGACTGAAAATCAGTACATACAACTAAAAGGCTTAGATAGTTACTAAGAAATCTACATTTACTCTCTCTTCTCACCTGTTCGAATGTCTGACTTATTCTAAAGGGAACCGGTCTAGCATGGGTTTTTATACATAGTCTAGAAGTAGACACTTATCTCCCAGGAATTCCAGTTATAAATTCTTCCTTATCTCCCCCTGGAGTTAATTGCAATTCTCACTTCAAAACTGGCCATCACTCACATTCCTCCAGTCGTGCTCTAATTGCCTTATCAGATCTGTTTCACACCTCCCTGAGTCAGCCAGTCTGAGCGGACTTGGCTTATTTACAGCCCTAGGGCTATTATCTTCACCTGGGTCAATATGTTGTTCACGCCTGGGTGATTTTATTTCACTATCTCTGACATTCTCCACCTGGCTACAGGTAACTGCCTTTATTCAACCACTGGTCCAGTTCATTGTTGATTTAGCCAGGGTCTACCTGAGCGAGAAGGTGCCAATGTGTCTGTGTGGTGTCATAGCCCGTCTGGGTCAGCAGTTTTCCATGGTGTAGACTAATTATCTAGTTGTGTCCGTCTCAAGTCTCAAGCAGCCCATTTTACTTGCCATCTGCAAGCTTACGTCATGGCTAGAGGCTTTCTTGTGAGTAATCTTACCTCACGACTAGATAGCCATGGAGCAGCCTGATTAATTCATTCTTTCTCAAATTGACCTCTCAAATTTGGAGACCGAGAAATATTCTGGGATGTTAACGCGGCATTTCGCGACAGAGGCTACCCTGAGAATGTTCTGTCTACAGCTCTTCACAGCTGCCAGTCTATTAATCGTGCCGAGGCTCTCTCTTCCAGGCCGAAACCACGTAATAACAGACCTATTCTCTCACTTACCTACCATCCTCATAATATTGCTGCCAAGAATATTCTCATAAGGCATCTACCCATCCTCAAGGCAGACCCGGTCACTCGCGATGTCTTCTCAGAGGCCTCACTTGTGGCATACAGGCGGGATCGTAACCTGAAGGATGTGCTGGTCCATAGCACTCTATCCCAATCCCACAAGTCTCTTCCTGGCACGACTGCATGTCTTCAATCTCATTGTAAGACTTGTCCATATGTCCTTCAAACCACAAGTTTGACTTTCCCTAAGACTACTTTCAACATACGGGAGGGTTTCTCATGTACGAGTCGCAATGTTATCTATGCGATCATCTGCACAAGTTGCAACATGAGGTATCTTGGGCAGAGAGGCCTTCGTCTGGCGGACAGATTTAGACAAAATTTATCCGATATCGACAGTGGTGCCAAGAAACCGGTACCCCTACACTTCAACAGTTCCGACCACTATCGGGGTTGCCGACATACGTGTTACGGCGATAAAACCGTGCACATCTCACGAACGCGACCGCAAGACATTGGAAAACCGTCTTATCTTACAGTTGGGTTCACTCTACCCTCACGGCCTCAATGTCCAACACAGTTTTATTTAAGTCCCCTACGCCCCTTGCCCCCCCCCCCCATCTCCGCAGTCGTATAGTCCACTTCCAAGCCAGTTGCATGTCCTTCGCAGGACGTGGTAGTCAACACCAGCATTATCTCTGCTTTCTGTGACTTCCTGGTTGGTTTGCGTGGAGTCGCTTCTCCTTGTGTTCTGAACAACCGTCACTTTTGCTACTTTTTGATAGCAAACGCTTGTTGGTCTGCATCTATATTGCCCACAGCACCGTTTCGAATTTGGTGTGCGGAATTGCGAAATGCATCCATTACATCGCTCCAGAGTTACACATCCATATTTTTCCATTCGCTCTCCTGGGCACACCCCCATCCCCCAGCGCGGGTTCCCTCACCGGTTGACTTAGCCGATAACCGAGTTTCTGGCTGTACTGACCTTTACTCAGTTGACCCCGTTAACCACAACATCCGTTTTATTCCACTCATGAATAGCCGTTTCAAGCTAGGACACAGATAAGAGTAGTAAGGTACGTTGTAACTAACTCGTAAATCTGGATCAATACGTCATAGATGACGTCATTTTTTTACTCTATGAAGGGTATAGCTCCAGATTGAAAACGGACCTCATTTTTGAAATTTTGGCGGGTACTTTCTGTTGACTACGTCCGACTGACGTCCGGTTCATGTCTCCCGGGGCACGCGTTCGGCGGGCGGCGGGCGGCGGTGGTGGTGCAGGCGGCGCCGGGGCGGGTTCGAGTCTCATAAAATACCTGTCTGGAGAGGGTAGGTGATTATTAATAGTCATGGATCCGAGATGGAAATATCCTTTTACGGCTTTAATTGCGGGACCAAAGGGGTGTGGGAAATCCGTCTTTGTGCAAACATTTCTGACTCATTTAGCAGACATGGCTGACCCGATTTCAGAGGAGGTTATATGGTGCTTCGGAGATTGACAATCTATGTATGAGACCATGAAGGTAATTCAATTTAACGAAGGTTGACCGGATATGGAACAGTGGACAGGCGATATACATCGTCTAGTGGTAACAGATTACCTAATGTCCGAGACAGATGATAGGGTGACTAAGCTTTTTACTAAGGGCAGTCATCATCACAACCTCAGTGTCATGTATGTAGTCCAGAATCTCTTTGGGAAGAATAAAGAGCAGAGAACCATCAGTTTGAATTCACATTACCTAGTGGTGTTTAAGAAACCATGTGACGGGTCTCAGATTACCAACCTGGCCAAACAGATGTATCCAGACCGTGTGTCATGTGTCCAAGAGAGTTTTAAGGACGCGACAGCGGCTCCACACGGTTATTTGCTGTTTGACCTTCGACAGGAAACACCGGATCAGCTCCGCTTACGAAGTCATATTTTTCCAGATCAGCGTCAAGTCGTCTACGTGCCTAAATAATATGTCCCACCGAATAAAACGTCACAGGGCCATGCTGCAATTTCTGGGCGAGGCAAATCCGACCGACGCGAAAGCCGTAATTAAATCGTCCAATCAATATGCAAGTGCTGTCACAGTGTGTTAAGAGGTAATGTTCCACTGACACTGGCTCAGAAGAAACGATTGCGGCAGCACAAGAACAATCTGAGAGCGCTCACGCGTAAGAAACTATCTATCAAGAAGAGGACACAAATCTTGCAACAAGATGGTTTCATAGGCGCTTTATTAGGTCATATTCTAAACGTGCTGAAAGGCGTCGTGGGCTTATAATGAAGAAAATGATCTTGATCGACCCTCGGATGCCGGAAAAACCCTATGTACCACCCGACACATTAACAGATAACTTGCGCGACATGGATCAACAAATGCAACAAGTCCTGGAGAACGAAGATCTACCACCTAGGGAAAAAGCCCGCGTGTCTCAACAGACTTTGCAGAGGTATCTGAATCGACTTGAGCAGTACAGACAAAAGCCATTAAGGACAGTGGATATCAAGGAACAAAAACCAGAAGTCAGCACTTTACCGACTTAAGTAGCCGAGACACCTCTTCAACCGACGCTGGCTAGACGTCAACCAACACCTTTTCAACCAACACCGAATAAAGGTCAAGTAGTCGAGTCCAAAATAGTCGAGACAACGCCACCTTACAGACTCAGGCGAATTAAGAAGAAGAGTAAGATACCTACACCCAAGTGGGAAAATGGCCTCGCAAATAAGAAAGTATTACTACGACCCTCAGAAACCCGGAGCCTACGGTGGAGCCGCCGCTTTAAAATGGAATTCTAAATTGAAGAATATAGAGACTTGGCTACGACATCAGGATACGTATACATTACATAAACCGATCCGTAGCCGTTTCCAGAGACGTCAAACCATAACTGTGGTATAAATCAACAGTTTCAAGCCGATTTGATAGATATGAGACAATTACAAAAATACAATGATGGGATGTCGTACCTAGTGACGTGTCTCGATGTGTTTAGTAAATATACTTGGGCCATCCCGATCAAGAAGAAAACGGGGAAAGAGCTAGTGGACGCCGTGAGTAAAATTTTTGCTGATAGACAACCAATAAATTTTCAGACCGATAAAGGATCGGAATTTGTCAACCGGACTTTTTAAACATTTCTGAAAGATCAAGGTGTGCATTTTTTTTACCACTGAGAATGAAGATGTGCAAGCCGCGATAGTGGAAAGATTCAATCGAACCTAGAAAGGAAAAATGTGGCGCTATTTCACCAAGACCAATCAACTTCGCTATGTCGACGAGATAGATAAGCTGATCCGAAACTACAACGGATCGTATCACAGAAGTATTCGCATAGCGCCCGCGCAAGACAACTATACGAATCAAAACGAGGTGAGGAATAACCTTTATCAGAAGACTATCGACAGAAAAGTGTATTTTACACCCGACGATCGAGTCCGACTGGCTTAACCCAAACAACCTTTTCAAAAGGGGTATACGCCCTCGTGGACAGAAGAACTATTTATCGTCAGTTGTATAAACCAGACCAGTCCGGTGACGTATGTGCTAAAAGACGATTCGGGGGAAGAACTTCAAGGCTCATTCTACCGAGAAGAAATACAACTCGTCGGAGACAAGCAATTGTATCGCGTCGAATCAGTCTTACAAGAACGACCCAGGGGAGGTGGTAAAGAGTACTTAGTCAAGTGGTTCGGGTATCCCAAGTCATTCAACAGTTGGGTCTCAGACCTAACCAGATATTAATGGAAGAAGCCAACGTGGAAATTGACCCACAAAATACCACAGAAAGGGAAAGAAATTCGGTCTGGTGCATGTTTGGTCGGCGAGTGCCGCGCCTAGAGATTGTCTTCTTCTGTCAACTGGTCGTTATATACACCGTCATTGGCGTATCACTATTCAATCTGTCTCGAGGCAGCGTCGAAGCAGCCGATGGCAAGTTGTGGTCGCTCTGCTAAGCAGCTGTCTGGGTTACATGCTACCAAACCTTAAAATATGAGTTTTTACGTGATATTAACGAGAAATGCTTCGCCGAACATGTTTCCCAAGAACACTCCAAGTCACTATTTTGTCAAGTTACCGCAGACTATTGAGGTGAATCAGCATTACGAAGTGGGTCTGGCCGAAATTCAATTTCCCAACTACTAGTGAAATGTGCTAGAGCATGAAGTGTGGATAAAATAAAACTCACCAAGCAGAGGAAATTCCAGAAAACTGTGTCCCCCAGGTCTATACAGTTCACCAGACGCGTTTATAGCGTAGCTGAAACGAATAATGAAAGAGTCGGAGGTCGATAATCAGACTCGAGTCAGATTCTATTTCGACAATACCTCAAAGAAAGTGAAAATATTCGAAGCGGAGGCCGTGGCTACGTTTAGCGAAAAGTTGAAAGATATATTAGTGCTCCACTCCTCGAAGATATCGCATGTCAACAAATTAATGGAAGGCCAAGTGGCGATAGACCTAAATAACGACCTGCAAAATATCTACGTCTACTGCGATCCCATATCGGCGAGACCAGTCGGAGACGTCATGGTTCCATTACTGAGGACGGTTCCTATCATGAGTCAGCTGTCGGCTTCGGTGCATCGCGCCTACGACAAACCTCATTACGTACCGCTGAGTCGGTATACCGTCGACACGGTGGAAATCCTTTTATCCACCGATACGGACACAAACATCTCATTCACTCCCGGGACTTCAGTACTGACGTTACATTTTCGAATTCGGAAGAGATCAGACCTAGAATAATGAAATACGTGGCGTTATGTCGAAATCCTAGGATATACGAAGACTTCTACTGTAATAAAGCAGGACATGGCATGCCGCTCTTTGTGGGTGGTCGAAGTCAGAGAGGTCGTGGATCAGCAGTTTCTTCTGTGGACTCGGCGCACGATTCTACCCTGGCTAAAGACTGGTGGTAAGGCCCTACACAGAGAAGCTCTCAGGACGGGTCTGCGAGTGGCCCAAGATGCTTTGGCTGGTAGGAATGTTGGGGATTCCTTCAAAGAACACGCCAAGCAAGTCGGTCAGCGTCTACTGCAAGTAGCTGTCAACCACGTTAGCCAATCAGGTAGCGGTATTAGGAGACAGAGACGTGCAGCGACACCTGGTGAGCCCATTAAACGTATAAAACTGACACACGCACATCGTCGAGCTCACAAGAAGAAGCAACAGCACTCGGATATCTTAGCATAATGGCTCTGATTCACCCTCATTCCTGTGAGTGTCTTCATTCTAGTCTGGATCTATTTAGTGTACCACCCACGCAGACCGCCGTAGAAGAGGGACAGTTTCTGGAGATACACCCTTTAGCGTCGCTAGCCCCCGGCGCACCTATAGAATTTGCCATCGCTGGTGCCAGTGAAGAGTATCTGGATCTGTTTAACACTTTCTTACACGTCAGAGCTAAAGTCACACTACTCAACGGTGACAAACTACCACTCACGGCAGATGCCGTTCCTGTCAACTATTACCTGCACAGTTTATTTTCTCAAGTGGACGTATCACTCAATGACATGCTAATCGCCCCTAGTGAAAATACGTATCCGTATAGAGCCTACTTGGAAGCGACGATGAACCATGAGGAAGAAGCGAAAAAGAGTCACCTCTCAGCCGCCATCTATTACTATGACACGGCTAAATTCCCCGATGACACGCACGGCGAAAACAACAAGGGACTATGTCAGGGTCTTGCGTAAGACAAGTACTGAAGCTCGTTTGCTGACAAGTGAGAAACTAATTACTGTCACTAAATAACTATAATAATAACACTAAATAACAATTCAAACACTTTATTCGCGCAACGCACACTTTAAAATCAATGCATACATCGCGCAATCATAATTCATAATGTCATCATATAATCAATACAAGCAATCAATAGATACATCAATGCAATACACTTACAAGTTAATCACACAGACGTTCAGTCTCCAACACTCGTACAGGCTAGCTATCGGTTCACGCTCAAACACTCAATTCAATACACCTCATTCAACCCGCCTGTCCGATACGAAGTCCCAAGCCTGGCTGCCGAGCCGTTCAGCATTCTCGTCAGTCGGAGTAGACACCCCCTGCGTAAGGCACTAGTTTCACGCTGTGTTCCGACTGACCAGCAACGGGCTTAGCGTTGCTCAGAGTTGAGCCTGGCTGAACTTTGCTGGCGCCGTCGAAGACGCTGCGTTGTACCTAGTGTGTTTAACATCGCTCAGAGTTGAGCTCGGTTGCATTTGTCTGGCGTTGGTACAGACGACGCGTTGCATCCATGGATGAGAATCTGACAGACTAAGAACACGCCGTCAACTAGTCAGCGAGAGTCAAGAAGTAGATATGATGGGTCGACCACACGCCGACATTTGTGTGCAAGACCGCTACATGATAAACGGTGTGGATGTGAAAATTAAGCTGACTCAGTCCAAGGCCACCTTTAACCTCTTGGCCCCTGATGGGGCGCTTGGTTATTCATCTATTATAACGCATGTCACGCTGGTGGTTCGTAAAGCCAAACTGAATCCGGCCATCGCACTCGCCCACGAGAAAGCCTTGATGAGAGCCAACCCGAATTTCCCGTTCTAACGTGTGGTGCTAAAAACATTAGCTATCCTCCATGGTATGCTATCTCACACACAAGACTATTTATGAGTCAAACACCCACTCGCATCGTTATTGGACTTGTTACATCAGCAGCTTTCAACGGTTCCTACAGCTATAACCCGTATAATTTTCAATCTTTTTGTCTGACGTATCTGAAAGTAACCGTCGACGGTCGAGCTGCCACCAGCAAACCACTGACCATGGAATTTGAGCGTAACCAATACGTACGAGCGTATGTTGGTACTAACCTATTCATGGGTCTAGTGGGCAAAGACGACGGCAACTCAATTGACTATAATCAATTCAAGTATGGCTATACGCTGTATGCCTGTGTTTTTGAAAATGGGCGTCATCTCTGAAAATAGCTCTTTCTACTTGTCTGGTACTTGGATGTCACACTCTATTAAACCAAACAAAGTCTCGTCTTTAACAGCCTTTATGATCTTTTCCTGGTCTATGGCCTTGTAACGATGCCAGGGTGCGACATATGGGAATGTGGTTTTTATGAAGCTCTTAATGGCGCTATTAGTCTTTTTGAGACTCTGCCACTCACATTCCCACATCTCCACGACCGTACCGTTAACCTCTTTTTTCAGGTACTTGCGAATCTCAGGCGTGTTGGCATACAGTTCAGCCAAGGGTTTCTGACTCACCGGGTTAACATCTTTACCACGGGTCAACACACAGTTTTCATGCCCGCGGAATAAGCACCCGTGAAACTGGTCGACGGTTCGACCCTTTTTATCCCACCCATCAACTCTGATGTGTCTTTCTCCTAAAGCCATCTCCCCCAATTAAACTGGGATTTTAGCTCTATGCCCTGAATATGTTCAACCAATACCAACCACTCTCTGCACTGGACAATATAAACTCTGGTTTTATGGGGCTTGAACCCATCTTCTGCATTTCGTATAACAGGAAAACCCATGGGCATGTTCTGTGTCAAAGCCCACAGGTATAGAGCGTGGCATCGTACCCTTTCACACTCTCAAGTAGCTTACCTCGTCGAATCCTAGTCTTACCTACCTCATGATATCTATGATATATGATCGAGGGCCCCCTACAATATTTTGTCTAATGTTGGTGTGCAGATCACTCTCCTAATTGGAATACAGGGTAAAGTAGTTGTTTTTGAGGTATGGTTTTAAACAAATACTTTAGGGTCACCCCGGGGACAGAAATGGCATCCTTGAAAAGATCTACACCTAACCCTTTGTAACATGCAACTTGTTTATCTAATGCCCCAATAAAAGGCTTCACGTCCTTATTGTTGTACCAGCGCAAAAAGTCTGCCAGTGTTGACATATGGTTCTCGCTCCATACTCGTTGGCATTCATCGTATTCGGCAACTGAAATATTGGAGTTTTCCAGCTGCGAATGAAATGCCTCGTGTGGGGGAAAGCGAGTCTCCTTTAGTCAATCCAAGAAGATGATATACTCATAGCAAAACACTACCTTCGTCTCTTTGATGTCACAAGCCGCTAAATATTTTGAATAACTCAATCCCGGGGCTAAATAGTTAACAATATCTAGAAATCTAAGCTTTTTGGTGGATATGGCCATTAAATTATTATTCCTTTTCACTACATATTTAAAGGGGTCATTAGTAGCAGAGATGAAGGCCTCTATCAGATAAGGTTTCACTAAATTAATGTCACACCTCCCTGAGTTGAACCCCAGAACCGGCATCTTCCGAAGGTACTCGTCTAGCTTAGCCACTAGCTTGTGTTCATTTATAGCCTCTAAGTCTGTATACACACAATCAAGCTCTTTTCGTAATTCGGCATACGCTGCATCAGCGATTTGAATCAGATAGTCAACCATCATCCTCACCAAGTCCTGAGGATTACCCGCTGTGATGTCGCAGACGGGGTCCTCGAATCCAGGGACATTAGGGGCTAACCGCCAACAAAGGGGGACATGTTTTCCTAAAAATTTGGTGGACTTGGTTTCCTCTGGTAAATCTCTTTTAAAAAAATACGCCTCATAGTCGTATGCCGCTCTGTAGGGGTAGATATAATTAGTATCCACCTTGACCCCCAATGAACTGATGGCTCAGTTACGGAGTAGACAAGTCCTTTATAACTGATTAAAGTTACCCCCCCCCCTCCATTACAGGTCTGGTTATGTCTATTCATCTCCCAGAACGCATTCCACAACTTCGCACACTCACTACGCCCGAATGACTTGGATACTCTATCAAGATCATTAATGTACATAAAGTTATCCTTATATAAACAAACTCGGAAAATCTTAGAATGTTTCCCACTACTACGGAGTTTGGGGACCAAGACCTGGGTTTCATTGAATTCAAAAATATCTACATTTACCTTAAAACAGTTTTCTATTGCCGGCATGTCAATACGTCTAACCCCAGGGAAGCTGTCTAACGATTCTAACTTTTGATACTTCTGCGACTGGTTAGCTAAGCGATATGTCGGTTTGCTAATAACCATAGTTTTTCTCCGTTGAATACCGCCAGACAGTGAAAGAAACAAAATGTCAGTGTATGGCTTGTGGTTTGAGTCATGCTTTAAAATATTGATACTGTAATTGTGTCTTTTGTTGTCAGGTAAGTCCTCTAAACAGCACCCTACTGGGTGCTCATTTATGTGGCGTATATAAAAACTAGTCGCGGGGATTGTCTCTACTATGTACTTAGTATCAGGTCTGTTGTGTAGGGCGTAGTTAAACATGTCACTGCCCTGAACTATTTCTATAAAGTCGTCAAAGTCGTGTGCGTTGTTAACTAGGTGGGGGGGGGAGGGCGTCGAGTTGACATGCATTGTTAGATGATGAAAGGTAAAACCTAAGTTCTCTTGTCTCCTTATGACGTAAGATCATGTGATGAGAATAATTCACCTTAAACCGACATGTCTGACTAGTAAATATTGGTTTTAAAGTCTCGCTCGAGTCAATTGGTTGTGTTGAGTCTGGTCGATGAAGAATTTGTAGGTCGATACATATTTGTGGATGTTCTAATGTGTCCTAAGATAGGGCCAGACGTCTCTATATTTCTGCTGGACTTCCTCGTCACGGATGATGTCTACGGTCTTTAGTTCCTCATCTACTTCCTCATCTGTCTCTACGATGGCTTCCTCTACTTCCACTTTATCAAGTTTCTGTTTCTTAACTACTTGTGTGTCTACTTGTGCTTTTCTTTTGCGTGATGTAGTGTCTGATGCTGTAGTTGTTGATGGTGTAGTGTCTGCTGTTGAGGGTGTTGATGAAGTCTGTTGATGTGTTTTCATGTGTGTTTTTAACGAGTCCTGCCTATTGTATAAGTTGCCACAAATGTGACATGAGTGCATTGTGATAGTGTGTACTGTCTTAATGTGGCGAGTACGATTGCGGTTTTCTGTAAAGTTCTTACCGCAGATAGGGCAGAGAAAATCGGATTTTTGAATAGAGGTCATAGTAGGGCAAAGAGTAGTAATTGATGATAGTGCAGCTGAGACAATAAACTCGTTTATATATATATATATATATATATATATATATATATATATATATATATATATATATATATATATATATATATATATATATATGTGTGTGTGTGTGTGTGTGTGTGTGTGTGTGTGTGTGTGTGTGGCGATAGCGCGTTTCCGATTGTTGTTAGTATTGTCCGGTTTCGGATAGTATACACCACAATAGTAGAATTTCCGCCACTATTTCTCGTATATTAAATAATGACTTGTTATGTGTTGCTCCAGCGGTTATAGTGAGTAATATCTTTCAATCTTCTTTTACAGGTGTATTTGTGGGACGTCAAACAGCTGTGGAGAAAAGATATTTAACAAACATGTTACATCCACTATTTTGCTTATATGGTTATATAAACAATAGTTCAATAAGATATAGCAAAATATGAGGTTCTGGAATGTCACATGACCTGTAGTACTATTAAAGATGGGGTTGGTCTGTTAGTATTTTCTTATTTCTGCTGCTAGACAATTTATATAATAAAATATAACTTCACGGCAGTGGCTCCAGATTTCTCACTTAGTTAGAACATCCCCTACTACTACAAGGTCCATAAAACTAATCTGTGTTATAGATCAATTTATATAGTAAAATATTACCTTAGGGTGTGGCCCATAATTTCTGACTTAGTTAGGACATCCCATACTACTTATGACCCATAACACAGAACAGTGAAAAACGACAGCATACATACCTTGGTGTATGGTTGACTCTTCGGTGTAAGCAGTTCTCAATTGACCACCTCTTTTGTCTGTTGTAGATCGTGTGAATCTGCAGAATGAATCATAGGATCCATATAGCACCTGCATTGTAAAATTACACAGAATATGAAACATTTTGATGTATGCTATACACAAAGCCTGGTAGGTACCCACACGACAGGCGAGATGGTCAGATAGCAAGATAGTAAGGGAGATAGTTATCATATTGTAAGGGAGATACAACAACCCATTTTCTCTCAGAATGTGTGCCAAGAGATCCATACAGTTAGCCCATATTCTTTCTGACGAGTACACAATTATCTCAGTTACATAGATACACAGTATATGTTACATTTAGTGGAGGACATACCGTTTTGTAGATTTCGATGTGGTAGATTTCGATGTGGTCCAGGTTTAAATGAATGACTTGTTAATTTCTGTAAAAGAACACTAGCTGTTAGTAACCAGAGATAAAACACATAGAATGCACTAACATCTACCAACAATGATCACCTGGGATGCTATTACCACCCACCACGCTCTGACACTATCCCTCTCTCTCTCTCTCTCTCTCTCTCTCTCTCGCTCTCTCACACACACAAACCCACGCGCACGCACACATACACGCGCGCACACACTTGATGGAACCAGGGACAGTGAGTAGCTGTATTTCTATCCTTCACGTCAACAGTGGTAGCTGATGATGATGATGATGATGATGATGATGATGATGATGATGATGATGATGATGATGATGATGATGATGATGATGATGATGTGACAGGCAACGCGAAAGATGATGATGATGATTACTGAGGTAATGTACTACACAGCGGCAACCGATTTGGCAGTAGGCCGCCTGACACGAGTTCCGGGTCGGTCAGACAGCAATGGGCAATCCTACCAAGAATTTACATACACATAGAGACTGATGGGGTTGACTGCGATTCCCTGTAAATGTATTGATGCTTTACCAACCTTTAAATACTATGCGTTAGACCTGACTGCGACGTCATGTAAAAGACATCTATATTACGAGCCATCCCACGCTTACCGATATGGCACATGATGATGCTGTTGATAACACAAGCTGATAATGATTACTGAGATAATGTAATGCATAGCGGCAACCGATTTGACAGCAGGCCGCCTGACACGAGTGCCGGGTCGTTCAGAAAGCACTGGGCAATCTTATCAATAATTTACAAGCACAAAAAGAATTTTGGGGTTGACTGCGATGCCCTGTAAATGTATTGACACTACCGGTGTTGTCCTTTAAAAGCTATGCAGTAGACCTGATTGCGACGTCATGTATTAGATAGACGAGCTATGAACGCCCACGCTTACCGATATGGCACATGATGATGACTGTTGATAACACAAGATGATGTTGGTACATCTACTTGACTACGCCACGTGGTACAGTTCAGATAAATACTAGCATAGCGGGTCGGTACGCCAAAGAGAAAGAATGCATTGACCGCGATCGGCAGGACACCTGTTGATAATGGTCATCGCATATATGTGGTGTATATACTCTATTTGGAGGGACAATTTAGCAACATAGCTTTGGTCGTCTATTTAGTTTCTGTTTAATTCAATCAGAAGAAAATATATCCTGAGCTTTTTTATGCATATTTCTTCTGGCAAATAAGCACACCATTTCTAACTGTAACAATCTTAAAGCAACCTTCAGTACATTTGCTTGACCAATATAATTATATCCTCTCCCCTCTTCTGAATAGGGGAGAGCTTATCTGATTAGCGGTCACCAGGGCCCTTTCTAAAACAGCAGGGAGCAACATAGATATTTACCTGAGATTGCGCTGGTTGAAGACGGCTGCGTGGTATTAAATTACAGAGAAACGCTACGGCCTGTGGGTTTATCTATACTTACAATCATAGCTGGTCAATTCGCGTTGTGTACAGGGCACAGAAACAGCGGTTCTCGAAAAAAGTAGATTTAGGAAGACGTGTTTATAATTTAGTTGGTTTTAAATATAAGAATATATATATATATATATATATATATATATATATATATATATATATATATATATATATATATATATATATATATATATATAAAGCTTATGTAGGTTGAAACAGTGGGTAAGACATGTATGTAGTTGCCTGGATGACTTGGCCACGTGGCAGACTGAGCCACGGCTGTGGTGCTCGAGTGAGCCGGTGGGCACATTTTGGATGGGACATATATGAATAATTATGATACTCACCGCTTCTTTTCTGTCTCTCCTTCGGGTTGGAAACTTCTCGAGGTTGATTCTCTTCTGTGTTCAGCATTAGAATGAAACCTTAGCCATTGCGTGTGGCTGTTTTATAGCGACAAGCCACGTGACACAGTATAGCTATAGCCATAACCAGTTTAAACTAGTCTATAAGTTTCTACTATAGTTCCTACATAGAGAACTGCTAATATGGGTATACCAGGCTGTAAAATTCAAGTATAGCGTGTTCAGACATGTTTTCAGCGCTGACTCACAGTTTAACCGGCCACGGACAGGTTAGATAGCTATGATGTCAAGGTCGGGCACAACGGTTCTAAAGTTACTGAGGCGTGTGAGCAGTACACCGAGCAAAATAGTGAAGTAATGAAAGATGGAAAGAAATAAAGAAATAAAGTCAGACAGAAAATAAACATATGAAAGAATGAAAGACAGAAATAAAGACAGAAATGAGAGAAAGAGAAAATAAAGAAATAATGACAGAAACAGGGCCTCTTGGTATATTTTAAGAATCCTTGACAGCAAATCGAGTTTTACTATCTACTTTCATCAGAAGGCAGTATTTTCACATGTCATGAGCTGTTTCCTGGATGACCTGTCGGAAGTAGCATTTGCTACAATGCTATGAAGGGGGACAACCTATTATGTTTATTAAGGGGAAGTTATTTGTGCTGTTTTATCTCGTATTTCAATGATTATCTTAGCCAGTTATTGCTTATATTACTTGAGAATAATATTTTTATATTCACATTAATAATCTACGCTATACATACTTAAATATATCAAAAATGTCTTTGTTACTTCTTCTTTTCCACTCTCCACTGTGTGTATCCCTAATGGGTCCAAAGATGCGTCTTAAAATTGTGTTCTCAAAGGTTTGTAACAAGGCTTCGTCTCCTTTCGTTGTACTCCAGGTTTCAGAGCCATACAGCACAACTGGTCTGATCAGTGTTTTGTATATTGTGATTTTGGTGTTACGAGATAGCGCCTTTGATTTTAGTTTAAGTCCCCGCTAATCACTGGTATCATGAAGGCTAATAGACTACAATGGCTGGGGCATATAGAAAGAATGGAAGATAATAGGGAAACAAAACTCGCTTACACTCAGGAAATAAATGACCGTAGACCCCGAGGTAGACCAAAAAGACGGTGGAGAGATAATACATGTACAGACCTACAAGCACTTGGAATCAACGACTGGCAAGAGAAGGTCCACCAGAGAGACGAATGGAGACGGATTGTATTTGCAGCAAAGAACCCCAATGGCTCGGAAAGCTGAAGAAGAAGAAGCTATACATAGTAGAAATTTAACCGTTTATTATTTTATTATGCTTTATTTTTAATAATAATGTATGCCTGTCTAGTATACATTTTTAAACCAGATTTTCACCATTCGCTTAACGCTGATACATGGGTATGGACACCCGCCGAAGCTATCATGCTGAGCCGTGGAAATTCTTATTGATGCATCCAAGTCTGGATATTCGAGGTAACTCGAGTGAAGATTCAAAATATTTTTTCCAATCTGTCATATTGACCTCGGTCACTTCAGCTAAGGGTTCCATATCCACGCTCGGTGACGTAAGGCGGTGTGGGGCAGACGTCGGCGCGGTGTGGGGCGGACACCGGGGCGGTGTGGGAAGGACCGAACGGGACTTCGGCGTGAACCGGACCGGACGTCGACGCGAACCGGCGCGACCCGGACCAGGCACGGGGTGGGACACCTGGGTAGGGAGTACCCATGGACCGGAAGTCAACCAGAAGTGACACCGGAAGTGACAACCGGACCCAAGAAAATACCCGCCAATTTTTCACAAATGAGGTCCGTTTTCAATCTTTGTCAACCAGAGCTATACCTTTCGTAGAGTAAAAAATGACGTCATCTATGACGTATTGCTAAAGATTTACGAGTTAGTTACAACATCCCATACTACTGATAAGTTGACATTTGTATGTTCATGTAGTGTCGAAAGTGTAGTTGTTAATCTATTTTTGTTTGTTTGTTCCGTGCTGACGAAGGCTTAGGCCGCAACGTCCATTGTTTTTTGTAGTCGTGCTTTGGTAAAGCTCTCAACCTACTTCTCGTTTTTCAGTGATTCATTCATTGATCTTTGCAATAAATGTTAAAACCTTCCAAACAAAAAATTTACTATGTACAACAATCGCGTCTACTAATTGTTGCAGATCTTGTGCATTGTCTGCAATGAATACTGTATCATCTGCATATCTAATGTTATTGATGTTTCGTCCTCCAATGCTGATTCCATGTATATCTTCTACATTTCTGAAAATATTTTCACTGTATAGGGAATAAAGATCTGGAGACATTGCACATCCCTGCCTAACACCTCTCTTAATAGGTTGATATTGTCCTACTTCATTTTCAAGCCTTATGGCAGCTTGTTGTTTCCAATATATGTTTTTTTATAAGTCTAATGTCTTCCCCATCAATTTGTAGATCTGCAAGCATATCTACCATATTGACATGTCTAACTCTATCAAAAGCCTTTGTGTAGTCAATAAAGCAAAGGTGTATATCCTTGTTTACTTCTATAGCACGTTCAATAACTGTCAGCAGCATATACACAGCATTTACTGTACCCTTTCCTTCTATAAACCCACATTGTTCTTCCCCTATTTCAGGTTGTATTTTCTTCCTCACTCTTTGCATGATAATTCGTAGCAAAATCTTTGTGATGTGACTCATTATACTAATGTTCTATGTTGATCACATTCCAAGGCTTCTGATTTCTTCGGGATTGCAATAAATACAGAGCTACATAATTCAGAAGATATATCTCCAGTATCATATTAATGTGTTCAGCAGTCTGGTGACTTGATCTATTCCATATTCTTCTAAAGCTTTAATCATTTCTGTTGTGGTGTTATCTGCACCGGGGGCCTTGCCAACTTTCATATGCTTAAGAACATTTCGAACCTCCATTTTCAAAATTGGCGGTCCTTCATCATTAAATCTAATGGTGATCGAGTGAAATGGCGAATCATGACTGCCCACACTTACCGGCACGGCACATGATGTATCGATGGTATTGGAGCAAAAGATTAATTCAAGTGGTTAAAAACAGGATACAGTTGGCCAAGTGGCTAGAATGCCGGATTTCTCCTTCGGGAGACCCGGGTTCGAATTCTTGCAAGGTGTGGGATTGTTTTTTTCTGTCGGGGGTAAAAAGAAAATCCTAACCTGCAGAGTTTGCGGCGACTACACTAGCCAGACGGCCTTAATTCCTCAGGCTCAAGACCCCTCTGCCATACAATGCAAGGTACTATATAGGCAGTAGATGTAGTAGATAGGCAGCGTGTGTGAATAAACCAACACAGAACTGGCGTCGTGAGCCGCTACACGCTGCGGAATTTGCTGAGGAGGGGATCTGAGCACTTATGGACTGAATGGTTCGATGTGCAATGAGGATGATCTGTCGACTAACTAACTAACTATAGGCAGTAGATGACCGTTTGTCCGGTGTTCCCAAGTTCTGTCCCAGTCTAAGAAGAGCGCCAGGAAATACAATGGGAAGTCAAGGCAGCCGGCGCAATACTGTAGGAGTCTTCACAATCAGTTTGCTGCATGGGCAATCAACATCACTATATCATCTCATCTCATCTAGTTCCTCTTGTATCTTGCGGTGTCTAGGTAAAGTATAAACATGGGCAGTCAACATCACTATATCATCTCATCTCATCTAGTTCCTCTTGTATCTTGCGGTGTCTAGGTAAAGTATAAACAACGGGACAGTGCCGGTTTATGGGCTTCATGTATCGATATTCCCATGGAAATCATTATATTATCATTAATTCAGTTCTTTGTCACCAATTCCAATTATTAATTCCCAGTTCTTTATCATCAATCCCCAGTTCGTCATCACTAATTCCCAGTTCTCCACCGCCAATCCTTTATCACCAGTCCTCAGCCCTTCATCACCAGTCCCCAGTCCTTCATCACAAGTTCTCAGTTCTTTATCACCAATCCCCAGTTCTTTATCACCAATCCCCAGTTCTTTATCACCAATCCCCAGCCCTTCATCACCAATCCCCAGTCCTTCGTCACAAGTCCTCAGTTCTTTATCACTAATCCCCAGTTCTTTATCACCAATCCCCAGTTCTTAAAGTCATATGCAAGAGAACAACTAGATCTGATGGAGTTAAACAACATACAAATGTATGAAGAATTCACGAGTTATGTACCTGTAAAATCAGGAGAACATAATACCATTTTATTGTTAGCAAGGGAAATAACTCACCCAGTTTTATCTAATAAAGCAATTAGATAAAATATTTATTAAATGTTTAAGATAAAGAAGCTATTCCATCAAAATTAACAAAACAATTTGCCAATCTAAGGTTAAAAAGGAGTTAATTACACAAAGGTGTATAAAATATATTTTCTACCATGATATATACAATATCTCAACACTGCAATCTACTTACACAACTTTTACTCATACACCCCAAACTGACGCCCAGACATTGTCATTCCGGTTTCTCTTCACAACGTATAAATATTTCGCCTCTTTCTTTTTCTTTTGGATACTTTTTTGGTAACCATGAGCTCAAAACCCCAAAGGAAGCATATTTTTACGACTTACCAGGCTGGCCAAGTGGCTAGAATGCCAGATTCACCTTCGGGAGAACCGGGTTCAAATCCTTGGTAAGGTATGGATGTTTTTCTGTCGGGGGCAAAAAGAAAACCCTAACCTGAATAGTTCGTGGCGACTGCACTAGCCAGGCGGCCTTAATTTCTCAGGCTCAAGACCCCCCCCCCCCCCCCACCCCTGCCATACAATGCAAGGTACTATATAGGCAGAAGATGAGAGTTTGACCGGGTTCCCAGGTTCTGACTGTGACATGTTGGGAGTTGGAAGCAGTACCCACTCTGACTTACCCCACAATGAAGTAAAGCTATGAGGATGGGACTGATTTCATTTGGAGGGGATGGGTTCTTGGAAGCCAAAGTAACCCATAATAGCTCTGGAAATCTAGGGGTTTTCCCAGGAAAGTTAATTTCTTCCCTCCAAAATCTTCCTTCCCGAAAAGAGAAACTTAGTTAGCTCGAGAGTCCCCCACCTATGATCATTTTCCCTTTTAGGTGAAATGGTCACAGGAATTAATAAAATGTAAAGTTCCCTTTTCTGAGTAACCTGGAACCTGGGAGATTACAATAGGACAGAATTTAGCTGTCTATTAGAGTTTACCCAGTCACCTGTAGTTCCAGATACTACCCTTATGTGGAGTAGTTACATTAACTAAACACATAGATAATAATGAAAAGTTTTGTCACACCACAATGGACTGACAGAAAAATGCAGGAACAGTTAATTTTGGTTTATTAATCAAAATAAAAACCTGTGGAAGTAACCAGTGATGCATTATGACATATATGAAATACATCAAAACATTGAGATAATGTTCATATTCAACATTAGAAATAAGAACTCTCATGTTCAGAGATGACTTCAGTCATTTGGCCACTAAGCCCTCCCATCAGTTAGCCTGCTCTTGTTTCTGTAATAAATACCCCAGATGGTACTGGAACATTTCTCAAGGATTTGTAAAACAAATAGTCTAAACAGTCTCTACACACTGTATGAATCAGAGGAGTCCATGACTACTCTCTGTTCCTGAAAAGTTATTGATTGTTCTCACAAGTATAAAGTTACACTGAGTAAAATCAAAGTATAGCAGTGATGAAATGTTGCCAAACTTCTGCCATATTTGTAAGTAATTTGCATTGAGGTATAAACTTGATCCTAATGATCTTAGAACTGTTTCTACACTTCACCAGATCAATCATGAAACACAGATCCGGTTTGGGCACAGTTCAGTGGGGACTCATTTAATATTCTTGGCCCTGGCCACATATTCCTGTTGCACCTTTATATAACAGATCTGCTCTAGGTTGACAGCCATTGTACATTATTGGGCAATGTTCTGCACCTCTGGATCATGACAATCTGCGAACACCGTCATCCTCACCTGAGGTGGATAAACATGGTGAACACATTTATATCTAGCCACAGGATGATGATTCTCCAGTGGACAAGAATGAAAAGGGTTTACAGACATGAGGTACAGAAGGTAGCAGATTCAGGAAGTACCTACAAGTTAAGAGCTACAGTGGGTCTCCTTGTACTGGCATTAGACATCAGCAATTATATTGGGCAAGCTTTCTTTTACTGCACTTGTACATAGTGGCCTGTTGGCTGATGTTCTCACAGAGGACACAGACACAGTGACGGACAAGGCTAGAAAAGAATGATGGAGAGTAAATGATGAGATGTACCCAGCATATCTGATCCCTACATAGTAATGGAACAGGATAGGATGATTGTTCATCTCATACATATTAACTCATGTTACCAATCAGTGCTGCCACCATTGTTTTAGTCTGCCTGGATACTTTCCTGTTTATACCCTCTCACCTCTTCTGTCATTTCCTTTACTTACTTCTTCTGACACTGGGGTGATATTTCCCCTTGACAGTTTAGAAGTGCTTATGCATGAAAGCATATTATGTCCTTTACTTACTTGGTCAAACAGGGTGATGGGTTCAGTAAACTACATTCCACATGTTGCATCAAAGTAATAATGTAAAGAAACATACATTAAATATTTCACTCTAAAGTTAATATAAGTAACATATAATTGGTATGAATGTGGAGGTCTATGTGAAATGTTCCTTATGAGGATTTACACTGCCTCTCATTCAATAACACATATATATACAGAGTGAAAGAAAGATGAGACACCACATTGTACTCATTCTCTCAATCTAACACCATTCTTCTTTTATTCGTTTACTTGAGTGCCGGTGTTGGTCTGTTAGCTGGACAGTGGTTCGTCAGAGTGCTAAATGCTTGTTCGAATCAATCACAGCAGTATAAATGCTGGACCAGTCATGGATGCTAAACAGTTACACTCACAATCTGTCTTCACGCCACGAACATATAAGATAAGAGGTAGAGTCTTTCATTCCTCCTTCTCCCATTCGCGTGTGTTGGCGGTTCGCTGTGGATTGCAACTAAGGCGACACCTAGCACCAGATCATAGTTTATCTTGTACTAAACCTGCTCTGAACGCAGTCAGCAAGCCAGTGGGATTTAGACTCAAGAATAGGAAACAGTCTGGGCATAATTGAGCCTCTTTTCACAGCTTCAGACATAGTGATTGTACAACACTCTTCTGGAAACGAAAGATAGAGGGCGTCAGATATCTACATCAGCGCTGGCAGAGAGTAGCCATCTTGGGACTGGTTGAAAGTTGGTTTCTATCTTCCAATAGAAGAATAAATATATATATTCGTGCCGGAACTTACACACACACACACACACACACTCATACTTAAAGCTTTACCTGACTCAGAAATAAACAAACTCAGGCATAATTTCGTCTGAAGCTTTCCTTCTGAATCAGGATGAGGGACTTACAGAGACCTAAAACACATCTAGATGCTTGGACGGTCGCTCTGCAAGTGCCGAAATTTAGCGTCGCTGGACCCAGAATAATTCGCGGGCGACGCGATTATTCTAGGTTAACCAATGGACAGAACGGGCTTAGACCACATGATCTGTCCATCATTGGGTGTCACAGCTATTAATACTGTTGACGCCGCATTCCTAGCGTCCCAATTCTCTCTAGTGCAAACCTTTAGTGAGAAGTGTGTTTTGAAATTGTGATGTGCAGCAGTGAACATGACGGAGTGCACATCATGCGACACTGACCCAGTCTAAGAAGAGCGCCAGGAAATACAATGGGAAGTCAAGGCAGCCGGCGCAATACTGTAGGAGTTTTCACAATCAGTTTGCTGCATGGGCAATCAACATCACTATATCATCTCATCTCATTTAGTTCCTCTTGTATCTTGCGGTGTCTAGGTAAAGTATAAACATGGGCAATCAACATCACTATATCATCTCATCTCATCTAGTTCCTCTTGTATCTCGCGGTGTCTAGGTAAAGTATAAACAACGGGACAGTGCCGGTTTATGGGCTTCATGTATCGATATTCCCATGGAAATCATTATATTATCATTAATTCAGTTCTTTTGTCACCAATTCCAATAACTAATTCCCAGTTCTTTATCATCAATCCCCAGTTCTTCATCACTAATTCCCAATTCTCCATCACCAATCCTTCATCACCAGTCCCCAGCCCTTCATCACCAGTCCCCAGTCATTCATCATCAGTCCTCAGTTCTTTATCATCAATCCCCAGTTCTATATCAGCAATCCCCAGTCATTCATCACCAATCCCCAGTTCTGTATCACCAATCCCCAGTTCTTAAAGTCATATGCAAGAGAACAACTAGATCTGATGGAGTTAAACAACATACAAATGTATGAAGAGTTTACGAGTTACGTACCTGTACAATCATGAGAACATAATACCATTTTATTGTTAGCAGTGGGAAATAACTGACCCAGTTTTATTTCATTAAGCAATTAGATAAATATTTATTAAATGTCTAAGATAAAGAAGCGAATCCATCAAAATTAACAAAACAATTTGCCAGTCTAAGGTTAAAAATGAGTTAATTACACAAAGGTGTATAAAACATATTTTCTACCATGATATATACAATGTATCAATACTGCAATCTACTTGCACAATTTTACTCATACACCGCAACTGACGTCCAGCTATTGTCGCCCTGGTTTCTCTTCACAACGTATAAATCCTTCTTTCTATCAATATTATTGTAATATATATAATAATATTATATAAAGACAGACTAAGACAGGAGCGCATCATACAGACAGCCATACAACTAACAAAACAAACAGACAGAGATGCACATCACTTACACACACTAGAAACACAACTAGAAGAACACCAACAACACAGATATCTGGGTGCTCTTCTCAGAACAAAGCTCAACACAATTACACAAGAGACAGCTACGAGGCAATATTTAGCAATAGAACAGAACGTACAACGTAACAGACAAATAAGCAAAATATCTGATATGCAAGGAAACATGCTGACAGAAACACCACACATAGAGACTGCTTTCCAACAACACTACACACATCTAGTCACAGCAGAGGCAGTAGACACGCAGATACAAGACAACTTCTTACAGTACACAAAGAAATTACCTGACACAGACAGAGACACACTGGACACAGAACTGACACTGACAGACATAACACAGGCACTAAGCACACTAAACAAAGACAAAACTCCAGGACCAGACGGTTTGACAGTAGAATTCTACCAACACTTCTTTCCCATTCTAGGCAATCTTCTCCTCAAAGTCTATCAGGAAGCCTTTGACAGAAAAAATCTCCCGGACAGCTACAACATGTCTTACATTACACTCATATGCAAAGATAAAATTGACAAAACACAACTGAAGAACTACAGACCAATTACCTTACTCAACACAGACTACAAGATACTCGCCAAATCACTCACCAACAAACTTAAACCTTTCATGCCAACACTAATACACCCAGACCAACAGTGCAGTGTCAAAGACAGAAATATACACAACCACGCACACCTCATTAGAGACATAATCAACTACACACATGGGAAAGACTGTCCATCCTGCATCTTATCCTTGGATCAAGAGAAGGCCTTCGACAGAATTTCCCACACTTACCTGCATAGGACACTAGAGCACTGTAACATAGGAGAGTACTACAGGCAGTGGATACAGATCTTGTATAAAAACCCTGAGAGCAGAGAGTTGGTGAACCATTCACTGACAGCTAGCTTCAGGCTCACGAGATCTGTAAGACAGGGATGTCCCTTATCACCACTCCTGTATGTGCTCACCCTAGAACCTTTATTAGAGAAGATAAGGCAAGACACTAGTATTAAAAGAACCTTCCTGCATTGGATAGGAGAGCAGAAGCTCATCGCATATGCAGATGACACTGCCTTCTTTCCCACCAGCAACACATCAATAAGCAATATACTCCACACCTTTACCCATTTTGGAAAAGGCAGTGGAGCCAAAATTAATGTACAGAAATCACAGATAATGGGTCTGGGAAAGTGGAAACAAAAGGCTGATTTCCCTCCAGATCTGAAACACATAGACACCATGAAGCTGTATGGGATCACAAATCCATGTGATCCCACAGAAACACACAGACAGACATGGCACGCACTGACCGAACAGATCACGGACATGTTACACAGGTATAGGTACAAGACATCCACAATATTTGGTAGAAGCACAATAGTCAACACATACATATTACCCAAAATAATATATTTAGCAACAGTACTGGACCCTCCCAAACAAACCGTCACAAAGATAAACAAACAAATCAGACGCTTCATCTTCACCAACACAATACACAGCATTCAACACAAAACTCTCATACAAGACAGGAAACAAGGGGAGATTGCACTACAGGACATCCAGACAAAAATACTGTCACTTAGAATCAGTCACATAGATAAAATCATCAGACACCCAGAACAGAACAGACTAGCACTATACTACATAGGCCACAACATCAAACATCTCACACCTCTTAACAATGCAACTGCACACTACCAGGGAAGACTGCCAACATTCTATCAGACATGCATACAGGCAATAAAAGGACATGAACAGTTAATACAGCAAACAACACACACAATATACAAACATTTAGTTAGAGAACAAGCACCATCACTAAGACTTAGGATTAAAAGAGGACACAAATACTTCATGACTGACTTCACATGCACCTTTTCAAACCTACACAACAAACACATAACTCCAAAAGCTAAGGAAATCACATATAGACTGTTATACAGTATGACCCCCACAACACAGGTAGAAGCATACATATCCAAACAATGTCAATTATGTAGGAACAACACACAAGAGACAGAGGAACACATTTATTATACATGTCCAACAATTACTGCCACACGCTCAACACTCAAACACCTCATACAAACGCACACAGGCAAACAAACCGACATATATAAAGCAATTTTTCTCAATACTATACCAAAGACAGCTAAGGACATACATACAAAACTACTTGTAGCACTTTCATACTACAGACAACTTATATGGACCTGCAGAAATTTTGCCAGATACAAACACCACACATATAACACACACTTAATCTCCTTTATGTACACACACAAAATATCACAACTATTTCCAGAGTAAATCATATGTATTCTTCCTTATTGTATTACAAATTTGGTATACATGAGTGCGAGAAAGAAAGAAGAAACTGTGAGTGAATGGTGAGTGAATGATTAAAAAGATCACATATGGTCAAAAGACCAATGAAAAATCCCTTATGTAAAGAATAGTGGAAGTATAAATGCTTGTATTATTTGTTTCAAAATGATGGTTTCAACCCATTATAGATAAAGGGGAAAAGAAAAAAGGAGAAAAGAAAATCAACTCCTCCCATTCCAAATTACTATTAATGGAATGTTTGCTTTAAATGCACTTGTTGTGCTATACTACCACCACTACTAAGATTATCACTTTAGTAAATAGAACCACATATCTATCATGCTATTATTATTATTATTATTATTATTATTATTATTATTATTATTATTATTATTATTATTACTATTATTATTATCATTATTATTATTACTATCATTATCTTACCCTTATTATCTTTAGTATAATTAATTTTAAAAGTATTAATGATATCATTATTAATTTACAACTTCATCTCCCATGTCCCCCCCCCCCCCCTTTGCTTAAGGTTTGTTGCTTTTGCTACTACCCCCACTGGTTGTTTCAAACATTTAACCTGCCTGTACCATCATTAGTGGTCATGAGGCATTGGTGGAGTGGAACCAATTGGTGGGAGTGTAGTGAGAGAAACAAAAATGTAAATATTTCCCTTTCTCTTTGTCGCCCCCTTTGAATCATGTGAGTGAGTGTTGAATGAATGAATACAAAACCACATATGGTTACCAAACCAATGATACTGTAAAAATTTGTGTAAATACAAATGCTTGGGGAAATGAGGGGGGAAAAAACAACTCCTTTTACTCCAACTATTATTAAAAACTGCAGTTTGCATTTGTAGGTACCTGCTATGCTATGTTAACACCATTCCAAAGAAAATCATCCTAGCAAATGGAAACACAATTTGTGAAAAGGTTATCATTTCATAACTATTATTACCATTGCTGGTTTTTATATTGGCTGTTATTACCCTCAATATGTCCCTTCTTGCCATTATTATCATTGTCATCATTAGTAATAAAACAAAAACCCTTTTCCCATGTGCCCCCCCTCCCCTCGCTCATGGTTGTTGTTGCCTTTGCTGATACCCACACCGGTTTGGTTCAAATATTTATCCTGCCTTTACCATCATTGCCCAGATAGTGGTGATGAAGGCATTAGTGGAGTGGAACAAATTGGTGAGAGGATGGCAAGAGAAACAAAAATGTAAAGATTTCCCCTTTTCCTTGTTTAACCCCCATTCACATGTAAATGTGTTCAAGGAATGGAATATGCAAATGGATAAATTTCCTATGTTGTAAACACAAATATCACAGATATATCCAGAGTAAACACAAGAACTCTTCTTTCTGATTTTAAAATTTAGTACACATGAGTGCGAGGAAGAAACAAGAAGATGTGAGTGAATAATGAATGAATGAATACAAAACCACATATGTTTACCAAACCAATGAGATTGTAAAAATTTGTGCTAATACAGATGCTTGTTTACTTTTTACAAAAAAAAAAAAAGAGGAAGGGAAAAGATGAATGTACCCTTACAAATAAAAAAAAAACATAAGCAAGGAGAAAAATATAAGCTACTCCTTTTACTTCTACCATTTATTATACATTGCATGTTGCAACTATATGTACCTGCTATGCTATGCTAACACCATTCCTAGGAAAATTATTCTAGCAAATGGAACCACAGTTTTGGAAAGTGGGATCATTATCATAACTATTATTATCTTTGCTGTTACTATCAGTACTGTTATCACCCTTAGTAGGTTAATGTTTGTCATCATTATTATTGATGTATTTGGTTTTATTTGCATTATTATTATATTTACCTTTATTAATATATAACCTCATCTCCCATGTGACCCCCCCCCCTCCCCCTTCCCTTGCTCATGGTTTGTTTGTTGCCTTTGCTGACACCCTTAACTTTTGGTTCCAAAAATGTATCCTGCCTTTACCATCATTACCCATTAGTGTGGTGGATCAAATGGGTGAGAGTGTGAAAATGGAAACAAAAATGGAAAGGTTTATTCTTCTCCCTATCTGCTCCCCTTCACATATAAATATAAAAAAATATGCCCAATGAATAAAATATGCACACGTCACATACACGCCCACATGCAACGCTCCGTAAACACACCTACACAAATACTAAATACACAGAACGCATGTAACAACATAAACATTATAAATGCAACCACTACCCTTTCTGCCTTGTAAACCCCGATACTGTTTACACCTCACTCTCCCACCATCTTGATACTGTTTGTTTGTTGATTCTGCTGCCGCCATCTCAGATCGGTTCAGACTTTTATACTGCCAGTTTCATCATTACCGAGTGGTGGTGATGAAATTGGAGGTTTTAGAGCCGACAGGAGAGGGAGGCGGCAGGGGAAATAATATCGGTGCACTATCATCATGCTGTTGTTTCTGTAAGGTTTTACCCTACAACAAATTCAATGTAGAAATGTTAAAATGTATAAAATATTTGTATTTTTTGCGCATATGTCACCTACACGTCCACATGCAACGCTCTGTAAAAACACAAACAAAACACTTTGCAACGATTTCAACACTCAATAAAAGTTTAAAAATTTTTTTTTTTACTACAGATTTCCGTGGAGAGGCCTAATGATATTGATAATTAGTCTAAAGACCATTTTTCAAACCCTACTTTGTAGGGTATTATGAATCAAACATTACGAATGGGATTTACAAAAGCAAACGATAGGGGTTCATATCCCGTCTGGATTTGACTGCCGCCCTCTCCGATTGGTTCAAACATATTATACTGTTAGTTTCATCATTACCGAATGGTGGTGATGGTATTGGAGGTTTTGGAGGCGGCAGGAGAAATAATATCGGTGCACTATCATCATGCTGTTGTTTTTGTAAGGTTTTACCCTACAACAAATTCAATGTACAAATGTTAAAATGTATAAAATATTTGTGTTTTTTTATTTGCGCATATGTCACCTACACGTCCACATGCAACGCTCTGTAAAAACACAAACAATACACTTTGCAACGATCTTAACACTCAATAAAAGTTTTTAAAGAGAAAAAAAAAATTCAATTGTGACGCTTATTTTTATTGTCATAATTTTCTAAAAAATAAAAAAAGTAACCGAATGTGTAAAAAAAAAATTGTCTTTTGTGGGAAATATCTCCCACTAGCTAGTCTGGGGTAACCGCCAGACCCACTAAAACAAACAAATAATGGTAAAGATCACAAGAGGAGTTCCCCGCACTCGGGGAAAATCATCATCATCAAGGGCCGTGCCGGCTGGCGTAGGCGTTCATGGCTCTCCACAGATCTCCGTCTTTGGTGTTCTGGATCAACTCTGCTGATGATATTCCTCCATGCCACCGTCTCAATCCGTCCAGCATCATTTCTCTTGGTCTGCCTCTGCTTCTCTTCCCCTCGATCTTTCCAGTTGTCACGATGTTCTCCAATGCCTCTCTTCTCATCACATGACCAAAGAAAGCTGTTTGGCTCTTCCTTATTGTTGTATATAGTGTTCTAGTTTCATTAGCTTCTGTCAGGCAAACGTTGTTAGTTTCTCTCGCAGTCCAAGGAACTCGCAACATTCGTCTTAAAACCCACATCTCTGTTGCTTCTAAGTTCTTCCTAATTTGTTCATTTACATTCCAAGATTCGCTGCCATACAGCAAAACTGGTTCTATATAGCATTTCAGCACTCTCTTTCTTACAATTACATTCATTGATAGCGACTTATTGCATAAGATACTCTTCATTTTCTGAAATGCGGCTTTTGCCTGCCCTATTCTGCTCTTAATCTCTGTTGTACATCTTTCATCCGGGGAAAAGCTCAAACAAATCCGATTCATACCATAGAAGATGTCACCGAGACAGCCGGCCAAAAAGAGGCCACGAGGCCAGTCGAGGACCCAGTAACAGCGACAAAAACGACACAAGAAAACGAAGATGACGGTTTTCAAATCGTCAACCACGGCAGACAACGACCATGGGGGGGGGGGGGGGGGGGGGGGGGGAGGGGGGGAGAAGAAACTCGTCACCCAGCAAAGACTTGAAAGAAGAGGAGGAAGGGAACGTCCCTTTTCAACCAACCAAGAAATCTACAAATACACAAGACAAACAGAACGAAAACATCGATGCGGAAGGGCCGCTTTTCATCAACACAGATTCTGACACCGACGACGAAGACCACGAGGAGGACGACAACAACGAAAGAAACACCACAGAGAGAGATAAAATCCAAAACTGAAGACAAGACAGAAAAAGGTACTAACTTTCAAACTACACATTATTTAGCTTTTAAATTATTTATAAAATAGCTGACAATTTATGTTTAATTAGCTGGGCATTCTTCCAAATAACGGTCCCAAATGAAAAGTTGGCACTCTTCCGAATAACGGTCCCAAATGAAAAGTTAACTCTGTAGTGAAAAAGTATCCCATACAGGGCCTCATTGGGTCAAAGGCAAGTCACGTGACATACGTGACGTCATCGGGACATGTGTTTGAGTATATGACACATATTTGTTAAATGTTCATTGTATCTTCAGTAGCATAGCGGTAAGTATCTTCGCCTGTAAAGCAGGAGACCGTGGTCCGATTCCCCACCGGCGAAATTTTTTTGGGGGGGTCATTTTTCATAAATTAATTAAATGAAAGCGACAAGATAACTATGTACAAAGACAGTTATTCGGCATTTTGACAAAATGAGCTAACTTACTGGTAACTGATAGTAATTATTTACTAAAGTAAGCTGTTGCGGTCTTATGTTAGGTAAGGAACCAATGACGGGTCTAGCAAATCGGTAGAAAACGAGGAAAAGGGCTAGTCACAGGCGCCGGAACTTCAATGAACCTTCTCCACGACGCCTAACGGCATACGTGGAAGACAACAACAACACCAACTTCTGAAATAAATGCCGTGGTTGATTGTGATGTCCTGTAAAAGACATCCAACTAACTGTGCCTTCTGAAACAAACATGAATAGTAGCCGGGTTTGTAGTGAAGTGGTTATGAATGCATTCCGTAATCCTGCATACCGCGTTCGAAACCTAGCTGCGGCGATTTGGAACAGACTGCATTGCGTTGGTTTTCATACAAAGGTATGAGTGCCGGTGGTTCAGAAAGAAATGGCAAACTACTGAACATAAACTTGCCAAGAAATACATACAGCCAAAATTGCTGGGGTTTGATTGCGACGTCCTGTAAAGGCTATGCAAATAACTTATACAGGTCTGTTGCAAAGTGCACTGCCACTTCTATACATTTATTGATAGATCGCAATTTGCTTTTACTACGCATGCAAAACAGTTCATTGAAGTACCACCACAACTATATATAAATGGGATAATGAAATAAAAGTGCTAGCATCACTACTGTATCTAGAATGAATTAGCGCTACTCCCCACACAAAATAAATATTACAAAAAATGAATATCTTTTTACAACAAACCTGGGAATACATGAGTTTCATCAAAGCCATCAACATCATCGCACCATTGGCTATAAGTGTGTTGTTTAACCTATTTGTAAATTCAATTAATATACTTGATTATGGTTATTACACACATTTTTCTAAATTTTTCTTTGTTTCCGTTTGCTGTTCATGTAATTAAAAGTAACGTGTTATTTGATAGTGATAATAAAGGATTTGAAAATCAGACTTTAAAAAAATGTGTTGCTTTCTTTTCTGCTTCACATATATTTTTGTTTGCACGTCTCTCTGCACATACATTCTTTCTACCAATCCACGTAGATTATTTCTCATCAACATGATGTGCCATGCCGATAAGCATGGGCGGTCATGTTTTGTCATCTCCAATGATCACCAGAGTTGTGGATCAGCTCTGTGTTCTTGTATCGACCATGCCACATGGCCAAGTCATCCAGGTATTTACTTCTCTGCTTTCCCCTTGTTCTTATCCCCTCAATCTTTCCAGTTGTCACCATGTTCTCTAATTTATTTCTTCTTATAATGCTTCTAAACAATTTTGACTGTCTAATTTCTCTAATCAGTTTACTATTCTCATTTCGCTTCTTGTAGGTACACATGAAGAACAGCTCCTCACAGTGGTAAACGTATAAAACAGCCAATCACACCAGTACACATATAAAACAGCCAATCACTACCAGTACACATATAAAACAGCCAATCACACCAGTACACATATACAACAGCCAATCACACCAGTACACATATAAAACAGCCAATCACACCAGTACACATGAAGAACAGCCAATCACACCAGTACACATATAAAACAGCCAATCACACCAGTACACATATACAACAGCCAATCACACCAGTACACATCTACAACAGCCAATCACACCAGTACACATATAAAACAGCCAATCACACCAGTACACATATAAAACAGCCAATCACACCAGTACACATCTACAACAGCCAATCACACCGGCACATATAAAGAACAGTCAGTCACACCAGTACACATGAAGAACATCCAATCACACAGGTGTACTACACAGCACACAAAAAGAGAGTAAAAATAACAGTCTGTTGTCAGGCAACCCTTGTGCCACTGACTAGTTCAGTCTGTCTAGTTCAATCCCCAGCAGAGGCAGGGTTATTTTCGCCCAGTCAGTATGTCTTTGTTGTGAGTGGGTAGATGTACTGGTTATGATGTTATACTGACAACAGTAGCAGCACCACCAGGAAAGGCTTCAACGATAGTTCTCTATGAGAGGGAAAGGTGGCCATTCTTTCAGTCCCATAGCAAGTATTAATCCCAGGAATCGAACCCTCGTTTAACGTCGCTCATGCCACTGTCAGAGCAACCCCCTAACCATCACATCAATGCGCCCGCTTCTTTCATTCATAACCTCCAGCTGACACAATAAAAATAACAACAGAAAATCATATTTACAGTTTAGATTGTTTTATTTTTTTCTGTATTTGTGTCCAACAAGAGAGCAGACAAAACATATGCTAGCCCAATTCCAAGTCGAGTTGAGTCAAGAAACGACATCACAGCATTCAGGACATCCCCATACAAACGCCGTCCTCATCTTCAACAATCAGCGAGGGGTCCCAATACTAATGGTACCAGCTGCAGTTTGACTCTGTGTCCGTCTGGCCTTTCCTCAGAGAACTGAATGTCGGCCAGATCATCTGCTCACTCCTTGCAACACCATTCTCCCCAGACAATGATGTTCTGTCTGTTCTTGCATACTACACACACGATCCCGAAGTCTCCCCAGACAATGATGTTCTATCTGTTCTTGCACACTACATACACGATCCCGAAGTCTCCCCAGACATTGATGTTCTATCTGTTCTTGCATACTACACACACGATCCCGAAGTCTCCCCAGACAATGATGTTCTGTCTGTTCTTGCATACTACACACACGATCCCGAAGTCTCCCCAGACAATGATGTTCTATCTGTTCTTGCACACTACACACACGATCCCGAAGTCTCCCCAGACAATGATGTTCTATCTGTTCTTGCACACTACACACACGATCCCGAAGTCTCCCCAGACAATGATGTTCTATCTGTTCTTGCACACTACACACACGATCTCGAAGTCTCCCCAGACAATGATGTTCTATCTGTTCTTGCACACTACACACACGATCCCGAAGTTTCCCCAGACAATGATGTTCTGTCTGTTCTTGCACACTACACACACGATCCCGAAGTCTCCCCAGACAATGATGTTCTATCTGTTCTTGCACACTACACACACGATCCCGAAGTCTCCCCAGACAATGATGTTCTATCTGTTCTTGCACACTACACACACGATCCCGAAGTCTCCCCAGACAATGATGTTCTATCTGTTCTTGCACACTACACACACGATCCCGAAGTCTCCCCAGACAATGATGTTCTATCTGTTCTTGCACACTACACACACGATCCCGAAGTCTCCCCAGACAATGATGTTCTATCTGTTCTTGCACACTACACACACGATCCCGAAGTCTCCCCAGACAATGATGTTCTATCTGTTCTTGCAGCACTACACACACGATCCCGAAGTCTCCCCAGACAATGATGTTCTATCTGTTCTTGCACACTACACACACGATCCAGAAGTCTCCCCAGACAATGATGTTCTATCTGTTCTTGCACACTACACACACGATCCCTAAGTCTCCCCAGACAATGATGTTCTATCTGTTCTTGCGCACTACACACACGATCCCGAAGTCTCCCCAGACAATGATGTTCTATCTGTTCTTGCACACTACACACACGATCCCGAAGTCTCCCCAGACAATGATGTTCTATCTGTTCTTGCACACTACACACACGATCCCGAAGTCTCCCCAGACAATGATATTC
This sequence comes from Cepaea nemoralis, assembly GCA_014155875.1. Taxonomy (NCBI): domain Eukaryota; kingdom Metazoa; phylum Mollusca; class Gastropoda; order Stylommatophora; family Helicidae; genus Cepaea; species Cepaea nemoralis. Next base: position 177,450 of record JACEFZ010006263.1, on the reverse strand, counting down.
TATCTGTTCTTGCACACTACACACACGATCCCGAAGTCTCCCCAGACAATGATGTTCTATCTGTTCTTGCACACTACACACACGATCCCGAAGTCTCCCCAGACAATGATGTTCTATCTGTTCTTGCACACGACACACACGATCCCGAAGAGCTCTGACCACATCTGCCTTATCGTGCACCAATACCCCACCCTGCGGTGCAGATCCAGCCAATGTGTTCGCCTGCTCGTCTTTGACATTTCCAAGGTGTAATGTGCTGGTGGTTTGGTTCTTCGTCCTCTCATGATTCCTTAGATGAACCCAGTTCTCTGTTTTCTAAACCACGTTTCCACTTCACATTCAATTTCGGCGTCATTCGCGAAATGTCTCCCACCAAGGTACTAAGGTAGGTTTTCAGTGGACCAAAAAAGTGGAAATTGCTAGGGGCTAAGTCGGGGCTGTAAGGTGGATGTTCCAGAATGACACCGAAGTTGAATGTGAAGTGAAAACGCGGTTTAGAAAACAGAGCACGCAGTTCTATGCCTTCGGCTTGGGAGGGCTGATAAAACGATGGGATAAGTGCATCAGTGTTGGCGAAAATTATGTTGAGAAATAAAGGGACAATGTATGTATAAAAATTAACTGGTTTCAAGTTATCATATTTAGTTATTTTTCTACGAAATGTCTCCCACCAAGGTACTAAGGTAGGTTTTCAGTGGACCAAAAAAGTGGAAATTGCTAGGGGCTAAGTCGGGGCTGTAAGGTGGAAGTTCCAGAATGACACCGAAGCTGAATGTGAAGTGAAAACGTGGTTTAGAAAACAGAGCACGCAGTTCTATGCAGCCGGTTTGGGAGGGCTGATAAAACGATGGGATAAGTGCATCAGTGTTGGCGGAAATTATGTTGAGAAATAAAGGGACAATGTATGTATAAAAATTAACTGGTTTCAAGTTATCATATTTAGTTATTTTTCTACAGCCATTTGTGACTTACTTATAGACTTCCCCTCGTAACAACTGTCTGGGACAGAGTGAGTTTATGGTAATAACTGTCTCTCTATGACAGAATGAGCTCACAGTAACAACTGTCTGGGATGGAAATAGCTCAAAGTAACATTGGTCTGCTAAATTGCTTGATGATAGAATTTGTCCAGATATACAACAGCTTACACTGTGAGTCAGCAGTAATATAAGGAGCCTGTGTTAATTAGTTAGTTAGTTAATCACAGCAACGGATCGTTCCCATTATGCTCCGTTCCTGTGCCAGTGAATATCACATGAAATGCTCCTCACTGCCCCATGTGAAAAGTGGAATAGACAGGAGTCTCGACAAGCCAACAGCCTGCACATGTGTACACACCTTCATGCAAATTTAATGATAGACCCGTGTTTGTATAAACCAAGTGAGGCATGCGGTCAGTATCATTATGGCCGCCTCTATTTCCCAAGCCATTTCCTGGTACTCATTTGAGACTTGGTCCACCTGAGAGCCCTGGTCAATTACACAAACCTGGCCCAATGTAGATTTGAACACGTGGCCTCTGGGCGGGCAGGTCAGTGTTCAGCCACTAGGCCGCCTCCACTCCCTACAGCCAACACTGAGGAACTCATCAGGCCTCTTCTATTTCCACAGGAGGCATGCAAGGACTACAGAGCATGATGAGAATGTTCCAGCAGGGGGCGACTGGCAAGTTCGGCAACATGTTCAACTTCATGGACAGATAATTGCTGGCGTGTCTCCACATTTTCTGTCTCGCTGTTACAGGTCCTGTAATTGTTGTCTGTTTGTTTTCTCTTTTGGTTGACGGGGTTCCTCTGTGTGGTCTATATAATCAAAAGGTACAGAAGGTCCACAGTACATTGTATCATTCTTCTCTTGACCTCTATCTCCATGGAACACCGGCTGATGTCAAGTTCTCCTGCTGTTTTGCTTTCTAATATTACAGAACAAAAGTCAGCTGGTAGTAAATCCTTCTTCTGTTATCATCTCTTGATTTTGTTCCAATACTATAAACCAGAAATCAGCCAATGGTAAGTTCCCCTGTTATCATCCTTTCCAATATTATAATAAGCCAGAAACCAGCCGTTGGTTAAGTTCCCCTGTTATTATCCTTTCCAATATTATAATAAGCCAGAAACCTGCCGTTGGTTAAGTTCCCCTGTTATCATCCTTTCCAATATTATAATAAGCCAGAAACCAGCCGATGGTTAAGTTCCCCTGCTATCATCCTTTCCAATATTATAATAAGCCAGAAACCAGCCGTTGGTTAAGTTCCCCTGTTATCACCCATTCCAATATTATAAAAGCCAGAAACCAGCCGATGGTTAAGTTCCCCTGTTACCATTTCCAATACTATAATAGGCCAGATTCCAGTTTATAGCAAGTTCTCTAGTTGCCATTGTTTGGGAGGCGTTTACGCTCTTTGAACTCAAGCGTAGTCCATAAACATGCTACTACTTCTAGTCCACTGGACTTATTATTATGTGTGAATTAGCTTTCTCTATTACCAGTGTCCCTCACCATCAGGCGAACCCACTCCAACTTCAAAGGTACTTGTAATTTATGTACCCAAGCCAAGGATGAGAAATCAACATTTTAGTCCAACTGACCAGTGTAGGGGTTGAACCCGCTACCTCGGCATCAGTCCACCGGATGTTTAAGAGCGAGCGCTCTTATCCATTTACCATCCTTTGGTTCTTTCCTAAATTAGAGGCCAGAAACCAGATATTGTCATCCTTGATTTTGTGTGTGTCAATAATAAAGTCCAGAAGTTGGTGTCTATGGCTAGATTTGAGAATGCAGTTCTATAGTCCTGATGTCAGCAACAGGTGATTTTCAACATGATTAAAAAGGCAATGGCAAACTAGTAAACATAAAATTGCCCAGTAAATCACGGACAGCCAAACAATATATGGGTTGATTGTGACATACTGTAGAGGACATGAAATAACTATAGCTGTAGGCCAGAAGCCAGTTTGTGGCAAGTCGTCCTTTGATTTCTACGAAAATTATTCATGGATATCTCCAAGCCTCGGCTCCATTTGCTTTCTTTTTCCCATATTCCTTTATGGTTTTTCTCTTAGCTGCAGTGACAGTGGATAGTGTGTGGGTTTACCAGTACAGTAGTGTGGGTTCTGTCCCATCTTGATAAGGGATGTCTTCACATCCCCAAGTCATGAAGGATTTAAACCCAGGACCACTATGACAAACCTACATATTAATTTGTTGTTTTTGAGGAAAATTAATGGAGAAAAATATTACCTTTTGCAGTCAAAGCATTAGTGCTACAGATTTGCTGGAAATTAAAGAAGAACTACGTAATGTATGCTGGTGTGTTGTGTGCAAGTTGTCTGTATATAGATGTACCTGGTTGAAGTAAAATTACAAACACATCTCAAATCATGCTGTTGTTGTTGTTATTAAACAGTACAACAAAGCATATCAAAGTCTGAACTAGGAAACTGTTGAGATATTGGTTGTGTGCACACTTGGAAAATGTTGAGATATTGGTTGTGTGCGCACACTTGGAAACTGTTGATATATTGGTTGTGTGTGCACACTTGGAAACTGTTGAGATATTGGTTGTGTGTGCACACTTGGAAACTGTTGAGACATTGGTTGTGTGTGTGCACACTTGGAAACTGTTGAGATATCGGTTGTGTGTGCACACTTGGAAACTGTTGAGATATTGGTTGTGTGTGCACACTTGGAAACTGTTGAGACATTGGTTGTGTGTGCACACTTGGAAACTGTTGAGATATTGGTTGTGTGTGCACACCTGGTTATTGTTGAGATATTGGTTGTGTGTGCACACTTGGAAACTGTTGAGATATTGGTTGTGTGTGCATATCTGGTTACTGTTGAGATATTGGTTGTGTGTGCACACTTTGAAACTGTTGAGATATTGGTTGTGTGTGCACACTTGGAAACTGTTGAAACATTGGTTGTGTGTGTGTGTGCACACTTGGAAACTGTTGAGATATTGGTTGTGTGTGCACACTTGGAAACTGTTGAGACATTAGTTGTGTGTGTGCATACTTGGAAACTGTTGAGATATCGGTTGTGTGTGCACACTTGGAAACTGTTGAGATATTGGTCGTGTGTGCACACTTGGAAGCTGTTGAGACATTGGTTGTGTGTGCACACTTGGAAACTGTTGAGATATTGGTTGTGTGTGCACACCTGGTTATTGTTGAGATATTGGTTGTGTGTGCACACTTGGAAACTGTTGAGATATTGGTTGTGTGTGCATATCTGGTTACTGTTGAGATATTGGTTGTGTGTGCACACTTTGAAACTGTTGAGATATTGGTTGTGTGTGCACACTTGGAAACTATTGAGACATTGGTTGTGTGTGTGTGCACACTTGGAAACTGTTGAGATATTGGTTGTGTGTGCACACTTGGAAACTGTTGAGATATTGATTGTGTGTGCACACTTGGAAACTGTTGAGATATTGGTTGTGTGTGCACACTTGGAAAATGTTGAGATATTGGTTGTGTGTGCACACTTGGACAATGTTGAGATATTGGTTGTGTGTGCACACTTAGAAACTGTTGATATATTGGTTGTGTGTGCACACTTGGAAATTGTTGAGATATTGGTTGTGTGTGCACACTTGGAAACTGTTGAGACATTGGTTGTGTGTGTGCACACTTGGAAACTGTTGAGATATCGGTTGTGTGTGCACACTTGGAAACTGTTGAGATATTGGTTGTGTGTGCACACTTGGAAACTGTTGAGACATTGGTTGTGTGTGCACACTTGGAAACTGTTGAGATATTGGTTGTGTGTGCACACCTGGTTATTGTTGAGATATTGGTTGTGTGTGCACACTTGGAAACTGTTGAGATATTGGTTGTGTGTGCATATCTGGTTACTGTTGAGATATTGGTTGTGTGTGCACACTTTGAAACTGTTGAAATATTGGTTGTGTGTGCACACTTGGAAACTGTTGAGATATTGGTTGTGTGTGCACACTTGGAAACTGTTGAGACATTGGTTGTGTGTGCACACCTGGTTACTGTTGAGATATTGGTTGTGTGTGTGCACACTTGGGAACTGTTGAGATATTGGTTGTGTGTGCACACTTTGAAGCTGTTGAAATATTGGTTGTGTGTGTGCACTTAGAAACTGTTGAGACATTGGTTGTGTGTGTGCACACTTGGTTACTGTTGAGATATTGGTTGTGTGTGTGCACACTTGGGAAACTTGAGATATTGGTTGTGTGTGCACACTTGGTTACTGTTGACATATTGATTGTGTGTGTGCACACTTGGTTACTGTTGACATATTGGTTGTGTGTGTGCACACCTGGTTACTGTTGAGATATTGGTTGTGTGTGTGCACACTTGGCTACTGTTGAGATATTGGTTGTGTGTGCACACCTGGTTACTGTTGAGATATTGGTTGTGTGTGTGCACACTTGGAAACTGTTGAGATATTGGTTGTGTGTGTGCACACTTGGAAAATGTTGAGATATTGGTTGTGTGTGTGTGAACACTTGGTTACTGTTGAGATATTGGTTGTGTGTGTGCACACTTGGTTACTGTTGAGATATTGGTTGTGTGTGCACACCTGGTTACTGTTGAGATATTGGTTGTGTGTGCACACCTGGTTACTGTTGAGATATTGGTTGTGTGTGTGCACACTTGGGAAACCGGCTCCTAAGCAGTACCAGGTGACAGAAACTAAAATACTCTGGACTTATCAAATGTCACAGTGGCTTGGAAACAACAGTGAATCAACAAACTTATTTTCAAAAGGTTATAAATCTGGCATGCAGGCCCGTCTTACATTCAGCCTTTCCGATCACTCATTTTTCACACACCATTTACATTGTGAAGAAAAAGAAAAATTGTAAAATGAATGCTGTAAACATACACGAAACATAAAGATGTCATATTTCAACCTTATTCTTCTTATTTCGTTCGCTAGGCGTAATTGCATGGCATCCTGATTTCTGTGGCTCTTTTCTCTGCCTCCTGGCTGGTTGCCTCCGTCTTCAGCACCTTTCCTTTGCTGGAGCAGACTGTGGTCTTACTCAAGTTTAGATATGTAGGCACGCACACATGTGCTTGCGCATGCATGTATGTGCATACACGCCTAGACCGTTCTCGTTATTTTTGGCGCTGTAGACTCGCAGTCGCCCCTTCTCCTGTTAGTTAAAACAGTTCCGCCATGTGAAGGCCAGGAGTTGGACTTTTCCTGCAGAGGTGATGAATGTACGAGCAATGAGGTATTTATGCAAGGTTTGGCGCTCTCCCCAACTCTGCGCCCCTGGCTACACAACAGCAACATTTTTAACCATTCAACCTTATGAGACAGGCAGTCAAGAGACACATATACATACATAATGTGCATGCACGCACACATACACATGGAAGATATGGTTCCTGGAAGAAGAGGTCATGGCCATTTAGCATGAAGATACACACTGGACATTGCAGACACTCTGGACATGAGGCTGTACCAGGAGGGAGACATGGTTGAAGATACACACTGGACATTGCAGACACTCTGGACATGAGGCTGTACCAGGAGGGAGACATGGCTGAAGATACACTCTGGACATGAGGCTGTACCAGGAGGGAGACATGGTTGAAGATACACACTGGACATTGCAGACACTCTGGACATGAGGGTGTACCAGGAGGGAGACATGGCTGAAGATACACACTGGACATGAGGCTGTACCAGGAGGGAGACATGGTTGAAGATACACACTGGACATTGCAGACACTCTGGACATGAGGGTGTACCAGGAGGGAGACATGGCTTAAGGCGAGAGACTTTTCCCGCAGGCTGTGATGGGAGTGATATTCTGCGAAGGACTTGCCTCATGATGATGTTTACTTTTCCTTTGTTTCTGTACTACCCAACACCGCTTGTGTGTCTGTACTACCCAACATTGTGGTTCTGTCCTTCCCAACACTGCTTGTGTTTCTGTACTACCCAACATTGCTTCACGGAAAAAATCACGGAAGTGAGTCCCCTAACCTGGTGGGGGAGGGAAGGGAATCCTAGTGTTGGAGCATTGGGGGGAAAAAACGAAAAAATGATGGTGCTCACAGGTTGAGGCCCTTTCATTGTACTTGGTTGGGTTGACGCCTGCGATCACGCCAAATGTGGGTGTCTCGAGTGCTTAATTTTCTCGTACACCCCCCAAATAAATTGAGATAGATTTCTCTTGAGCTTTTCAGAACATTTACTATTTCTTATATGTTTAAGTTAAGCCAAATGTGTACTCGATAATGTCGCACTACAATAATCGTTTTTATTCTGCTATTGCCAAATATGCTTAGGCAGTTTTGGTTCGCCATCTCACACCTCGCCAGCCTATGACCGGGTCTCTGTTTTTGCCTCGATTATACTAAGCCATTCTGGCATATATCTCTTCTGTTCCACATCCACTTTTCCTGTGTATTTTCCTAGTGATCACTAAGTTTTCTAGTTTATTTCAAGTACCATGATTTTTAAAAGAAATTGGACTGTTTGCGTTTATTTGGTTGTTTCGGGATTTGAGGCTGAAAGATTGAGCACAATCCTACTGGCAACGCTGATCATATACCGGTACGAACCTCAAGCCTTGTCCACGGAACATTGGAAGCACTAGACTCGAGTTTCGGTCTCGTCTGAGCTCGTCAGTTGTGCATATCCCTGACTGGACCCGGGGTCGAACTCCGGATCACTGACTTGTGAGGCAGGCATGCAACCACTGACCACGCGACTCACGCTGGACACGACCAATTATTATATTAGAATATCACGTCACCTATTGTAGGCTTTGGTTCAAAATTAGCCCGATTGCCGCGACTGACATCCATCAATCGATGTGGCCCCGAATGATGAGATCTTCTCGATATGACAAGGCACACCAGGCGCTTAAAGTCCAGCGTGAAATAGTCAAATTGATTTATTTGGTTGTTTCGGAATTTGAGGTTTAAAGATTGAGCACAATACAATACAGTACTTACAAATTCCTGTTGTTGGTCCAGTGCAAAAGTACAAGAGGTAGGCGGTGTATAGTTATCTATCTAGAGGTTCAGGCGGTGTATAGTTATCTATCTAGAGGTTCAGGAGGTGTATAGTTATCTATCTATAGGTTCAGGCGGTGTATAGTTATCTATCTAGAGGTTCAGGTGGTGTATAGTTATCTATCTAGAGGTTCAGACGGTGTATAGTTATCTATCTAGAGGTTCAGGCGGTGTAAAGTTATCTATCTAGAGGTTCAGGCGGTGTATAGTTATCTATCTAGAGGTTCAGGTGGTGTATAGTTATATATCTAGAGGTTCAGGTGGTGTATTGTTATCTATCTAGAGGTTCAGGCGGTGTATAGTTATCTATCTAGAGGTTCAGGTGGTGTATAGTTATCTATCTAGAGGTTCAGGCGGTGTATAGTTATCTATCTAGAGGTTCAGGCGGTGTATAGTTATCTATCTAGAGGTTCAGGCGGTGTATTGTTATCTATCTAGAGGTTCAGGCGGTGTATAGTTATCTATCTAGAGGTTCAGGCGGTGTATTGTTATCTATCTAGAGGTTCAGGCGGTGTATTGTTATCTATCTAGAGGTTCAGGCGGTGTATTGTTATCTATCTAGAGGTTCAGGCGGTGTATTGTTATCTATCTAGAGGTTCAGGCGGTGTATAGTTATCTATCTAGAGGTTCAGGCGGTGTATAGTTATCTATCTAGAGGTTCAGGTGGTGTATAGTTATCTATCTAGAGGTTCAGGCAGTCTTTTGACTGTCTTTAGACAGGTGTTCAGACAGCACATGGCTCATTAGAGGTTCAAACAGCTGATAACTATGTCAGGTTGAGACATGTGATAACTATCTCAGGGTGAGACATGTGACAACTATCTCAGGGTTTGAGACCCATGATAACTATCTCAGGGTTGAGACATGTGACAACTATCTCAGGGTTGAGACATGTGATATGTGAGTGTTCAGACATTTGTTAACTACTCAGGGCATCTTTTCTTCTTCATTACTTTTGAAGGGAGTGCGTCACACCTAGTCATGCATCTAAAAGGTCAGTTTTTTTTTTCAAATTTGGCATCATGTGTACAATTGGCTTCCTCTAAACAGATCCCATCCAAGGTAAGGGGTCTCTGTCTACCCTAGGTAGGGTTTACATTTCCAGAGCAATGGCTTTACAGCCTACACTTTGGGATTTCCAACTGCTGTGGGATTTTTATCGTGTGAAACTTGCACACAGAATGTTTATACCCTTAAAAAATGTCTTAAAAGTCGAGAGGATCGACTTCATTGCACCGGGTTTTACCCCATATGGCTCAGCCTCTTTCCGCAGGGTGGCCTGCCGAAAGCGTCACACAAAGCACAAACTCCGTAGCTCCAGCGATGATCTCCGGGAGTCTCTAAGAAAGCGTCACACAAAGCAAAAACTCCGTAGCTCCAGCAATGATCTCCGGGTGTCTCTGAGAAAAATGCACTCGTGAACCGAAAGACGTAGCATAGAATTGAACCACAAACTTCGGAGTGCGAGGCAGATGGCTTGTATACTTTGCCATGCAGACCCTGTTAACCCTTATTTGAGAAGACTAGGTATCAGTCCACACTACCCGAGAGATCAGGGGTGGTGAGGGGGGGGGGGTGTCGCATGATATGTTTAGATACCAAAAGCACCTGGAAAATAGCCAGCTGTATGCTGGGATTGAACCTGGTACCTTCTCAACTTGAGGCAGACACTGAAAACTTCTCAGCCATGACTTCCCTCCTGGCCGTCTTATGATCACAGGCTTTTCAGAGAGCACAATGCTGCCTAGGCGTCCAGACAGTTGGCAACTGTCTAGGAGAATTTGACAAGTCTATGATGATCTGAGGTCTCAGTTACAGTTGAGAATTAGTTGCATATCCTTTACAGGAATATGGCGGTCAACCCCAGCATTTTTTCGCTGTGATTTCTTGGCAAGTTTACGTTCAGCAGTTTTCCATTACTTTCTGAATGACCGGTACTCATACCATTATATGCAGACCAACACAAGGTGGTCTGCTGCCAAATCGCCCGCAGCTGCGTTTCGAACGTGGCATGTGGGAAAACAGTCTTTTAATGATAGGATTTACACCTTGGTTGTGATTTTACGGAGCCATGGAGTTATATAAACAACAGAGTTGATCCAGAGCACCAAGGACTGAGATCTGTGTAGAGGCATGAACGCCTAGGCCAGCTGGCAAGGCACATGTTGATGATGATGATGTTACAAGCCCAGGTCAACTCATGAGCTGCAGAGCTCTGAAACAAATGCAATTCTTGCTTGTACTAGGGGCCGAACTCTAACTCTCTGTTGGTAAGTGAATGTAATAACCACTGTTACCACCATAACCATCAAGTGCTTAGCCACCTGGCGTGGGCGATCATGTTCTTCCACATCTTGCGATCTCCAATGGCATCTATATAAGAAAACCCTAGTATAATAAAACCCTAGTATATCCTTAAATAAACCTATATAATAAAACCCTAGTATAATAAAACCCTAGTATATCCCTAAAAAAACTTATATAAGAAAACCCTAGTATAATAAAACCCTAGTATATCCCTAAATAAACCTATATAATAAAACCCTAGTATATCCCTAAATAAACCTATATAATAAAACCCTAGTATATCCCTAAATAAACCTATATAATAAAAAATATATAATAAAATAATAAACCCTAGTATAATAAAACCCTAGTATATCCCTAAATAAACCTATATAATAAAAAATATATAATAAAATAATAAAAATATAAATAATAAAACCCTAGTATAATAAAACCCTAGTAGTGTTAAAACTCTAATATAAATAAAATTAGTTTGTTCATTTGCTCGTTCTATCATTTCATGTGCCGACTCCCTTCCGTGCCATGTCACAAGACTGCCAAGAATGTTCTCTCGTTGTCTTTCTCAGTTTCTCTTTCCACAAATCTTTCCCGTGCATTACCATATTTTTCCATAAATATTTAATTTTAGTTAAAAGTTAGTGATAATAAATTCAATCCAATAACTTGGACAAGGTTACATGCCTGCAAATTTACAAACCCTTATTGTGAAAGAAGGATAAGAAATTCCCAGTTAGCAAATGCCATGACTAAGGAAGACTGAGGTCCAATAAGTGTGTCTGGAGTGAAGTGAAGCCTGTTGTTAGTAACAGGTTCTGACAGAGTATACTATATATGCTAGCTGTACCTGAAGTATTGTGTCCTGAAATCAGCTGTCTATAAACTATCATCTAGTGGCTCATCCTCTGATTCTTCCCTTTCTTATAAGTGGTCTAGCTGTACCTGAAGTATTGTGTCCTGAAATCAGCTGTCTATAAACTATCATCTAGTGGCTCATCCTCTGATTCTTCCCTTTCTTATAAGTGGTCTAGCTGTACCTTAAGTATTGTGTCCTGAAATCAGCTGTCTATAAACTATCATCTAGTGGCTCATCCTCTGATTCTTCCCTTTCTTATAAGTGGTCTAGCTGTACCTGAAGTATTGTGTCCTGAAACCAGCTGTCTATAAACTATCATCTAGTGGCTCATCCTCTGATTCTTCCCTTTCTTATAAGTGGTCTAGCTGTACCTTAAGTATTGTGTCCTGAAACCAGCTGTCTATAAACTATCATCTAGTGGCTCATCCTCTGATTCTTCCCTTTCTTATAAGTGGTCAAGCTGTCTGCCCCGTGCTCCGAGGGTTGTGGGTTCGATACCGGGCTACATCTTTCGGTTCACGAGTACATTTTTCTCAGAGACTCATGGGGGTCATCGCTGGAGCTAAGGATTTTGTACATTGAGCGACACTTTTTGGCAGGCCGCCCTGCGAAAAGAAACAGAGACATATGGGATCAAACTCGATGCAACGAGGTTGATCCTCTCGACTTTTAAGACTTTTTAAAAAGACAATCAGCATAAATATGTCCACCACTGCAGTGGAAGACAGAGCCTACAGGTGGATCTGGAGTGCAATGAAGAGAGTATACCAAAAAAGGGCAACCTGAAATTATGCACCAACTATAGAACTGTTGCCCTGATCAGTAATGCAAGTTAAATTCTACTAAAAGTCATAATGCGAAGACTTCGTAAGAAAATGGAAGAAGAGATTAACATGGTTCAAACTGGATTTAAACAAGGAAGAGGAACAAGAGATCACATATTCAACATGTGATTAATAATAGAGAAGTGCAGAGAATTTAATGTAAACACATTCTCATGTTTTGTGGATTATTCAAAGGCATTTGACTGTGTTCAACATCAGAAACATTGGGAAATCAAGAGGAATATGGGCTTTCCATCACATGTAGTACAACTCATAAAAATGCTCTATCTAGACCAACAAGCAGCGGTTAGAACAGATGGCGAGACATCAGATTGGTTTGACATCAAGCAAGGAGTCCGTCAGGGCTGCGTGCTGTCACCCTATTTGTTTAACCTGTACGCCGAAAATATGAGAAATGTAAAAGATGATATAAACAGGGAGCTATATGATGCCCTAAATATCGGCGGTCATGACATACCAGAGATTCGATATGCTGATGATACAGTATTACTATCCACAACACAGCATGGCATAGAAAACCTAATAGCCTCAACCCAATTGAATAGTGAAAATTACAACTTATATCTTAACATAGCAAAAACAAAGATTGTTAGCAAGGGACATAACTAACCCAGTTTTATCTAATAAAACAATTAGATATAATATCTAGTAAATGTCTAAGATAAAGAAGACAATCTATCAAAATTAACAAAAACAAATTTGCCAATCTGAGGTTAGAAATGAATTAATTACATAAAGGTGTATAAAAAATATTTTCTATCACGATATATACAATGCATCAACACTGCAAGCTACTTGCACAATTTTCACACACATACCTCAACTGACGCACAGATATTGTCACTCTGGTTTCTCTTCACAACGTATAAACCTTTCACCTCTTTTGTTGTATGTTAATAGTTACTGGTGACTATGAGTCTTAATCCTCCCTCTATTGAGAGGGGGGAAAAACTTTTTTTTTTACTGGCCTTCTAGGGCCACACAAAAACTTAAAGAAAATTAATCACACACATCCCAAACTTTGATATTTAGAAAAAAAAAAAAATTAGTGATATCATCATTATTATTTTACAACTCCATCTCCCCTAGTGCCCCATTTTGCTTATGGTTTGTTGCCTTTGCTACCACCCCCACTGGTCGGTTCAAACATTTGTCCTGCCTGTACCATCATTAAGGGTGGTCGGAGGGGCATTGGAGTGAAAGCGATTAGTGGGAGTGTGGCAAAGTAAACAAAAATGTAAAGATTTCCCTTTCTCCTTGTCACCCCTTTTGAATCATGCAAGGGAGTGTTGAAGGAATAAATACAAAATCACATATGTTTACCAAATCAATAATACTGAAATAAATTTGTGCAAATACAAATGATTGAGGGAATAAGGGGGAAAAAAACCCAACTCCCTGTACTACAACTATTATTAAAAACTATATTTGGCTTGTGTATGTACACTGCTATGCTATGTTAACACCATTCCAAAGAAAATCATCCTAGCAAATGGAAACTACAATTTGCAAAAAGTTTATCATTTTCATAACCATTATTACCATTGCTAGTTTTTTTATATTGGCTATTATTACCCTCAGTATGTCTCTTCTTGTCATTATTATTATTGGCATCATTAGAAATAAACAAAATCCCTTTCCCATGTGCCCCCCATCCCCTTGCTCATGGTTTGTTGCTGCCTTTGCTGATACCCACACCGGTTTGGTTCAAATATCTATCCTGCCTTTACCATCATTGCCCAGAGAGGAGTGGTAGGGCATTGGTGGAGTGGAACCAAATTGGTGAGAGGGTGGCAAGGGAAACACAAATGTAAAGATTGGAAAATTTTGTGCAAATACTGATGCTTGTTTTACTTTTTACAATAAGTTTAAAAAAAAAAAAATAAAATAAAAGGAAGGGAAAAAATGAATGTACCCTTACAAATAAGACCCAAAAAAATAAGCAAGGAGAAAAAGATAACCAACTCCTTTTTACACCTACTATATTATTAAAGGGTGCAGGATGGAATTGTTTATTGTATGTACCTGCCATAATTTAACACAATTTCTAAGAAAATCATTTTAGCAAATGGAATCACATGTTTGGAAAATGTGATCATTATCATAACAAATTTTATCATTGTGATTATTAGCATTGCTGTTATCACCCTTAGTAGTTTTTATTCCTAGTAATTATTATTATAAGATGTATTTCATGTAAACACCATTCCCAAGAAAATCATTTTAACACATGAAATCACATGTTTAACTAGTAATGTATTAACTATTATTATCATTGCTGTTATTATCATTGCCTTTAATTTTATCACCCTTAGCAGTTTTATTCCTTGTCATTATAATATTATTCATGTATTTGGATGTTATTTGCATTATTATCATTGTAATCATTATTAATATCACATCCCCCTTTCCCACCTTTTGATACTGTGATTGTTATTACTGCTGCCGCGCTCACCGTTTTGTTTTACAGTTCTGCACCGCCATGTTTATCATCACCGAGGTGGTGATGGTACTTGGTAGGAGTTTTTGGAGCTGACAGGAGAGCGGGGCGGCAGGGGAAATAATAACAGCCCGCTACCATCACGCTTTTGATTTAAAATATTTCCTTACAACAATGTCAATGGAGAAATGTTTAAATGTATAAAATATTTGTAATTTTTGCGCATATGTCACCTACACGCCCACATGCAACGCTCTGTAAAAACACGCACACAAATACTGAACACACAGTACGCATGTAACAACACAAACAATACAAATGCAACAACTACCCCTCCTGCATTGTAAACTAGGAAACTCCTTGACAACCCCCCCCCCCCCCCCCCACCTTTTCGATACTGTTCGTTTTGATGCTGCTGCTGCCTTCACCGGTCGGTTTTAACAAGTTTTACTGCCCTTTTCCTCATTACCAAGTGGTGATGATGGTATTGGTGGGGTTGGAGCTGACAGGTGAAAGGGTGGCAGAAAGAAAATAATGGTATACTACCGTCTTGTTGTAGTTTGTACTCGTTTTCCGTTACCCTTCATTTCAAATGTAAAAATGTTGAAATAAATGTTGTAAAAATTTGCGCATATGTCACCTACACTTCCACATGCAACGCTCTGTAACAACACGAACAATACAAATGCAAAGTTTTCTTTAACACTCAATAAAAGTTTAAAAAAAAAAAAAAAAATTTGTTGAATGTTGACATTATTATTGTCGACAGAGGGTTGACCTTCGCCAGAAGGCGGCTCAGGTAAAATCTCTGTAGTGATGGAAATTTTGCCATCTTGTGTAGCGAACTAAACAAATTCCAATCTATGCGCCCCCTTTCTCTCTCTCCCCCTCCCTCCCCGACTCTCTCTTTCCCTCTCCCTCTGTGTTGACGGCTTTCCCGGTCTCAGCCCAGCCAGCGCAAATAGAACACGCCACAAAACATCTTCTCCAGGGTGCTTTAAATCACAGATCCAACCCTCCTCCTCCCAAAGAACTTTAAAGAGAGGTATATAGCTCCTCTGGCCTAGGCACACAAAGGCTTTGTGAAAACAACTTTAAAGAGAGATATATAGCTCCCCTGGCCTAGGTACACAAAGGCTTTGTGAAAACTGGCTGCGTGTCCGCTGTAAGACCCGGCAACCGGCCCTAGTGGCTGGTGGTCACTAGGCAATTTTGCGTTCAGCGGTTTCCCCTTTGCCTAAATTCAACATGATTCCCCAGCAGGAATATAAACATTGTTGTATAATACAAAAGGCTAACATGTAGGGTATTTATATATGGGTAGCCATGTATGGGTGAATTCGTGTAGGTATTTATGTAAATATAATTATGGCTTTGTGTTGATATACAGGTATTTATATGAATATATGATATGCATATCCATGTACTATTTTCTACAGAAAGCAAGAGATAGATCAAGACAGAATGTGTGTGTGCGAGAGAGAGAGAGAGAGAGAGAGAGAGAGAGAGAGAGAGAGAGAGAGAGAGAGAGAGAGAGAGAGAGAGAGAGAGAGAGAGAGAGGAGAGAGAAAAAGGGAAAGAGAGAGAGAACGAGAGATAGATAGATAGAGAGAGAGAGAGAGAGAGAGAGAGAGAGAGAGAGAGAGAGAGAGAGAGAGAGAGAGAGAGGTGTAACACTTGTGGAGATGGAAATTAAACGAGAAATGTGTGTTTGCATGCACTATGCCATAAATGTCATAGGATCATAACTGTATATGCATGTATTTGGTTTATTAACGCAATGTGACACATAACACTAACAAACGGCAACTCTCTGTAATATACACAAACAAAGAAACACACCTTGTACACCTTGTAAATATACATTGTTTTGTATAGAATAAACGTTAGGGGGGAGAAAAAAAAAGCAGAAAAAAAAAATTTAACTCCATTGTTAACAGCCAAGAGAAAATAAAAAATAAAAAAATATTTAGATTAGTCAGAAGTTTGTGGTAATATTATACAAACGTGATTCAGCAATAATGTTGACACATAAGTGGAACGAGAATGCTAAAGTGTGAAAGGTTTCCTTTTTTTTTTTTCCTTTAAATGGTTTAGCTTGCATGGGAGAGAGAGAGAGAGAGAGACAGAGAGAGAGAGAGAGAGAGAGAGAGAGAGAGAGAGAGAGAGAGAGAGAGAGAGAGAGAGAGAGAGAGAGAGAGAGATGGACAGGTGTAACATGCATTCCACTTGTGGAGATGAAAATTAAACAAGGAATTTGTGTTTACATGCACTATGCCATAAATGTCATATTATCATAACTGTATATGGATGTATTTGTTTTGATTAACGCATGTGACACTTAACACTAACAAACGGCAACGCTCTGTAATATACACAAACATAGAAACACACATTACACCTTGTACATTGCTTTGTATGAAATAAACGTGTTTTTTTTTTTTGCATATCCTTTACAGGACATCGCTGTCAACACCAGCATCTTTCAGCTGTATGTTGATTTCTTGGCAAGATTACGCTCAGTAGTTTGCCATTTCTTTCTGAGCTGCTGGCTCACATACCCCATAAGTTACCGATGCGATTCGAACCACTGCTGATTCTCACCGTCAATATGTTACCTACGAGAGTATACGAGATTACGGAGAAAAGTCATAACCTCTAAGCCACGAAGCCGGCAAATAAATGTTGAAAAAAAAAAAAAAAAATTAAGATTAGTCAGAAGTTTGTGGTAATATTATACAATTGTCACCCAGGGGAAACAAACACAGTAAAACAAATTTTGGGTAATCCCCCCCCCCTTCCCCGCTTTATATGAAACTATGTCAATGTAAAATGTGCACTAATATTGCACATATGTCACATGTGCACATATGCACAGGACGCATGTAAAATCACGAACAAAACATTTGCAATCACTATACCCTCTCTGCAGTGCAAACCAGTTTACCCACCTAACCGCTTCTGCTATTGTTGACTCTGCTGCCGCCCTCGCTGGTTGGTTTCAAGTTAAAGAAACTGCCTGTCATCATTACCTAAGTTTGGTGGAGATAGTATTGGTGGGGATGGAGCCGATAGGAGGGGTGGGGAACGGGGGGGGGGGGGGGAATGGCACATTTTGTTTGCTGATTGTTTGTCTTTTTCTTCATGCTTACAACCATGAAAAAAATGTTTCGATGCATAAAATGTTTTAATATTGCGCATATGTCACCTACACGTTCACATGGAACGCTCTGTAAAAACACGAACAATACACATTGCAACAATTTTAACACTCAATAAAAGTTTTTAAACAAAAAATCTTGGTTGTTTGGTAGTTGTTTAGTTCTGACATTCTAGTTATGAAATAAATGTTAAGAGAAAAAAAAATATTATTGAGACACAAAAATTAATAGTTCTTGGACATGGATTTCACCACGTGTAGATTTGGATTAAAGATTTCCTTTGTCACGGATTATTGAAACATGTCAGCGATTTTAAATTGTAGATGTGATTTCGGTAGTTTTTACCACGTGTAGATCTGTTAAAGATTCCCTCTGTCACGGATTATTCAAACATATCAGTGATTTCAATTGTGTGGAAGTGATTTCGATTGTTTTCACCACGTGTAAATCTGTATTAAAGATTTCCTCTGTCACGGACTACATAAGATGGAAAACAAAATTGTAAAGCGTGTCAAAGTTAACACGAGTGAAGGTTTCGAGGAGGAGCGTTCCACCAAGCAAACACACTTGTGTTTTCAATAACAGGACCTCATGTATTTCGGTTCAACTACTCGCTGATGGCGAGCGTCTTGAGGGGGCCTTACGGGATCGGTAGGCAAGGGATACAATCATCTACCGTTTTGAGGACCCTAAAGATGGTACGCTACGCTGACACCGGACGCAAAGGCGGCTCATTGTGAACGGCTTCACGGAATGAAGCATGAAATGCAGGATCCTAAATTAACTATTGTAATCGAAAACATAGGGAAGGAAAAGACCAAGGCTATGATTCACTGGATGCCTACAACCGCAAAGATTGAGACAGTGAAGCAAATAGCGGCGGATATTTCGGGAGATATAAATGCGGAAGTGCATAAACTTAAAAACACCTTTGCCTACATCGAGTCCTTATGTGGACTGGACAGGACCGGGACCAGCCCCGATGAGAATAACACAAGAAGCGACAAGCACGTAGCAGTGCTAACCGAGAAAAGAAGCCAACAAACGAGAGAATGCGGGCCCCAGTAGGCCCAACCAAGGACCGGTCTTTAACAGGACCAACATAAGACAAATAAATCAACCAGATAGCACAAAATAAATCTATCCGACAAATAGAGCGGAACCAATATAAACAGTAAGAATTAGGACTAACAGTCCACATAACCACGGCTCTCAACAATAACCACCGCTGAGGAAGCAGGTTAGACGAGACCGAATTTGAAATTTTTTGGGGGAGAATTGGAATTGGAATTGGACTTAAAAACAGCACGGACAAGTGGTTACTTTTGTGCAACCCGAAAGAACCTCTGCCACATTACGTAGACATGGAGTTGGATGGGGTAAAAAAAAAACAAGCTGCACTGTCTCTTCATCACAGTTCCGGTGCGCCGTGCGGCGTGTACAGTCTGTGGAGAAGACTCCCACAGAAGTAATAAATGTCCGGCCAAAGTACAAACCCAGAAGGGGCCTAGATCAGCACAAAAAGTCACCTCGAACTCCCAAGCAGATCAACATAGTAAGGAGGATGAATACGGTTTCCAGCTGGTTAGTCGGAAAAGGGGACACTCAAGCAAGAGCCTTCTGACGGTGAGAGCTCAACACCTCCAGCCCGCCAAACACCTGTTACCACGCTGCCCCCCCTCAACAACCACGACTACCCTACACCGTCTGGAGTGCACAGGTCAAATAAAAAGAAATGTGCAAGTAATTATACTAAACAGATAACGGCCAGCGCCATAACCGGAAGAGACAGGGATAACATCAACACACGACCACGACGAGGAAGCCTGTCAGATTCTTCTCCACGTCTCGTTATCGACTTAGATATTTCAAGCCCGGGGAAGGAGAGCCTGTGTGACGGTGAGAGCACGACACCCCCAGCCCCAAAAACACATGTTACCATGCTGCTGCCCCTCAACAACCACGACTACCCTACACCGTCTGAAGTGCAAAAGACAAACAAAAAGAAATGTACTGAAATACGGGAAGACAAATCGACCGGCTCAGAACAAAGCAACAGAGGACCTTAGACAGATTTGAACCAGCCCCTCATTGACACGTGGACGACAGCGGATCTGTCGCGCACAAAAAAGACTGAAAAGCGGGAAGACAAATCGACCGTCTCAGAACAAAGCAACAGAGTACCTCAGACAGATTTGAACCAGCCCATCTTTGACACGTGGTCCACAGCGATTCTGTCACGCACAAAAAAGGTCTCCCTGTAGATGAATGAAACTCTATAATGATGACTCGGCAAATATTGAATCAATATTGTAAAGAAGCCAGTATTATTTCCAGCATTGGGAAAAAGCCATTATAATTTCCAATATTATTTCAACATTGTGGAGAAGCCATTATTCATTACCGGATTGAAGTGAAGTCAGTAGGAATTATAGTGTTGTGATGAATCAAAAAAACGAAATCAAAATAGAATCTTACAATTATATAATGATTATTTCTATTATGATTACTATAACCATTATTATTAAGTCCCCGCTAATCACTGGTATCATGAAGGCTAATAGACAACAATGGCTGGGGCATATAGAAAGAATGGAAGATAATAGGGAAACAAAACTCGCTTACACTCAGGCAATGACCGTAGACACCGAGGTAGACCAAGAAGACGGTGGAGAGATAATACATGTACAGATCTACAAGCACTTGGAATCAACGACTGGCAAGAGAAGGTCCACCAGAGAGACCAATGGAGACGGATTGTATTTGCAGCAAAGAACCTCAATGGCTCGGAAAGCTGAAGAAGAAGAAGAAGAAGATAACCATTATTATTAATGTTCCCATTATTATATTTGAATGTGCAACATGGAATATATTGTGGATGTGTGTCTGTGTCGTTGGCAGTAACAAATGTATGCGTCTGTGTGTGGGTGCAGGGGTGTGTGTGTGTGTTTGTGTGTGTGTGTGTGTGTGTGTGTGTGTGTGTGTGTGTGCGTGTAACAGCCTTTAAACCAAGTGCGATATCTCAAGTATTAAAATGATGTTATATAGTAATGATATGTTTGAAAAGAGAAAATATGCACCACCATGTATAAACAAATTAAATGAGCCCTTTAGGTACCCAATGTAGCACCATCATACTTGGGTACACCCTTCATTGCTCTATAATATCCGTCCACTAGGGCCAACCCATTCACGGGCACCCACTCATGCTTCGGGAGTATATCCACTGGGTCTCCTCGGTTGCCATCACATCTCTATTGCTACTAGTTTCCTATTACCCTCCAGCCTCCGCCCCCCCCCCCCCCCCCCCCGCCTTTTCTCTTCATGGGCCACTTTCACTCATGTACACGGGATGCTCACTTGGCCGTTACACCCACGACCCATACATCACCCCTCTCCCTCGGCGGTGTATATATGGCCATGACGGTGACATTCTCTTTGTTACACGTTCGGATTCCCAGGTAAGTAGGAACAATTTTTGGCATTTTTATTTTCTCTTCATTGCTTTCATTTTTTCGTCTTTTTTTTTTTTCTTCTCATCCAGTCGTCACGCATCAATAGTAGTTACCGGAGGGTCTTCTCTGTGGCTATATGTTGTGTTTTGTGTGTGTATTTGTTTGCTGATGAAGGCTAGTCGCCGCAACGTCCTGTATGTGTCGTAATTCTGTTATATAAAGCTGCACTACTTTGTGTCATTTTATATTGTTTACACTTTAGGTGCCCAGTAAGCTAAGGTGGCTTGTAGTGGTCAGGTCCAAGTCCTTCCCATTGTAATCGACACACAGACACTATCACAGCTTTGGATCAATTATCTCCCTGGGGACATGCCATGAACTCTAATTGCTAGTTTATAAACCCCAGATTCATGTCCCCCAAACAAAATGTGTCACGGACATTTACAGGGCACTAGAGCGTCACCCTGTAATTTGACATCAGGCCAACAACACCAACAATGTGAACCTTCACCTCGGTAGCCATGTGGCCCAGAAATTACAAAGAAGCCACATTTTAATGGGAATGATATTTTAAAGATTATCGCCCAAGCTCACGGCATTCAAAGCACTGCTGTCTTCAGAAAGCATGAGATAGATCAAGATAGAATGTGTGTGTGTGAGTGTGTGTGTGTGTGTGTGTGTGTGTGTGTGTGTGTGTGTGTGAGAGAGAGAGAGAGAGAAAGAGAGAGAGAGAGAGAGAACGAACGAACGAACGAACAAACGAACGAACAAACTTTATTTTAAAAGGGTAATAAATTGGGCACGCATGCCCGTCTTACATTCGGCCCTTTCGATCATTCATCTTTCATTCATCAAATGTGCATGTTACATTTACATAGGGGGGAAAAAACATTGTCAAATAGATTTTGTAAGCGTAAACAATGCATATTACGCTTGGTACATTCACATGGAGAAAAAAACATTGTCAAATGAAAGGTGTAAACATAAACAGTGCATATTGCAATGTTGTGAGACACATCCCCCATCCACCCTCACACCCCGCAGCCACCCACACATCCCTCAGCCACCCACACATTCCTCAGCCACCCACACATTCCTCAGCCACCCACACATCCCCACCCACCCACACATACCTCCACGCACTCACACAGACTCAGGCAAACATACATGCCGCCACCCACCCACTGATCCCCCACCCACACACATTTCCCCACCCACACATACATCCCCCACCCATCCCATAACCAAACGCACACACCCACCCACATATTCTCCACCACTCACCCACACACCCGCAACCACCCAGCAAAACAGAGAGAGAGAAAGAGAGAGAGAGAGAGAGAGAGAGAGAGAGAGAGAGAGAGAGAGAGAGAGAGAGAGAGAGAGAGAGAGAGAGATTGACAGGTGTAACGTGCATTCGGCTTGTGGAGATGGAAATCAAGCAATGCCATAAATGTCATATTATCATAACTGTATATGTATTTATTTGTTTTATTAACGCATGTGACATTTAACACAAACAAATGGCAACACTCTGTAATATACACAAACAAAAGAAATTCGCATTACACCTTGTAAATATACATTGCTTTTCATGAACTAAACATTTGAAGAAAAAAATATGCCACACATTGTTGATGTTGTTGGCTTGATGTCAAAGTACAGGGTGGCGTTTAAACCTGACCACAACAAGCCATCTTAGCTTGCTGGGTACTTAAAGGGTTCATTTAATTTGTTTATACATGGTGGTGCATATTTTCTCTTTTCAAACATATCATTACCAGATAACATCATTTTAATACTTGAGATATCGCCTTGGTTTAAAGGTTGCCCCCCCCCCCCCACCCACCCACACACACATACACGCATACACACACACAATATCATTTTAATACTTGAGATATCGCCTTGGTTTAAAGGTTGCCCCACATCCCCCCCCCACACACACACACACACATGCGCGCGCAAATACATGCACCACACACACAGACACACACGCGTGCACCTGCACCCACACACAGACGCATACAAATGTTACTGCCAACGACACAGACACACATCCACAATATATTTCATGTTGCATATACAAATATAATAATAGACAAATTAATAATAATGGTAGTAGTAATAATAAAAGTAATAATAATAATAATTATATAATTGTAATATTATTAAAACCGTCAATAAACACATTTACAGTTGTGGAAAAAAAAATATGCCACAGCTTTCTTAGTAGTAGTAGTAGTAGTAACAGCAGTAACGGTAGTAGTAGTAGTAGTAGTAGTAGTAGTAGTAGTAGTAGTAGTAGTAGTAGTAGTAGTAGTAGTAGTAGTAGTAGTAGTAGCAGCAGTAACGGTAGTAGTAGTAGTAGTAGTAGTAGTAGTAGTAGTAGTAGTAGTAGTAGTAGTAGTAGTAGTAGTAGTAGCAGTAGCTGTAGTAGTAGTAGTAGTAGTAGTAGTAGTAGTAACAGCAGTAACGGTAGTAGTAGTAGTAGTAGTAGTAGTAGTAGTAGTAGTAGTAGTAGTAGTAGTAGTAGTAGTAGTAGTAGTAGTAGTAGTAGTAGTAGTAGTAGTAGTTGCGACAGCGGCCACCCCCCGGGCAACAGCTGTGAGAGGCTGGCTAAACCAGGCATGGGTATCCGATTTGGTGTCAAACCAAGAGGTAAACTAGGGTATGCCTACCCAGCATGTGAAGACAGGATTCGGCAGACTGCGCGGAAGAAATCATCCCTGATTCAACGGCCAAGACGGCGTTTACCTGCAAAGCGTTGTGGAACGTAATGAGCACGGCAAGGCACGTAGAGCGCCCTGGTCATCCACTGCACCTGTATTCGTCTCCAGCCGTCTCGACTTGTCTTGCCACTGGACTCAGATGGACTTAGGCGAGAGAGTGAGGTCGACGAATTGTGCAACTCTTCCTCACTTTAATCCAAGTCATCGCGCAAGTCATTCTTCATCCAACGTCATCAAGGATGTGTCCTGGCACCAACACTGTTCAGCCTCATGTTTTCAGCCATGCTGATGAATGCCTTCGAGAACGACGACATTGGAATAGACATCAACTACCGTATGGATGGGAAGTTATTCAATCTCAGTAGGCTGAAAGCTAAAACCAAAATTAACACCGTCAGAGAGCTCCTGTTTGCTGATGATTGCGCTCTGTACGCCAACTCAGAGGCGGACATGCAACATAATGTTTCAGCTTTCTCACATGCCTGTGCCAACTTTGGGCTCAATATCAACTTGGAGAAGACTGTAGTTATGTACCAACCAGCTCCAGGGAATAATCACACTGTGCCGAATATCAAAGTGAATGATCATAGACTAAGTGTTGTGGACAAATTCACCTATCTTGGCAGCACTGTGTCACAAGCTGCCACAATTGATGACGAAGTGAATGCAAGAATCTCCAAGGCCAGTGCAGCCTTTGGCAGACTGTACAAGAATGTATGGGACAGAACTGGAATAAGCCTGCAAACAAAGCTAAAAGTCTACAAAGCAGTTGTATTATCCACACTGCTATATGCTTGTGAAACCTGGACTGTTTATCAGCGACACGCTAGGAAATTAAACCACTTCCACACAGTCTGCCTAAGGAAGCTACTGAAGATTAAATGGCAAGACAAGATTCCAGACACTGAAGTCCTAGAAGGAGCATCCATGCCCAGTATCCACACTCTACTGATGAAGAATCAGATTCGCTGGGCTGGTCACTTGACTCGCATGCCAGATCACAGGCTCCCTAAACGAATTTTTTTACAGCGAACTGCGTTGTGGTAAACGCTCCCAAGGTGGCCAGAGGAAACGCTTTAAAGACACTCTGAAAATTTCACTGAAGTCTTTTGGAATTCATCATGACACCTGGGAGGCTGCAGCCAGAGACCGAAATTCGTGGCGTGCATCTCTACGCAAGGGTGCAGTCGTATGTGAGGCAACCAGAACTGCAAGAGCTGTGAAGAAAAGGCAGGACAGAAAAACCACTGCAGGAAATCCTCCTCCAGAAACGTCAAGCATTCCTTGCCCACATTGTCAAAGAACATTTCGAGCCAAAATAGGCCTTCTCAGCCATCTTAGAACCCACGGCTCCATACCTTCAACCCCACTGAATGAAATGAATGGTCATCATCATTCTTTATGGACAAACAACAGTAGTAGTAGTAGTAGTAGTAGTAGTAGTAGTAGTAGTAGTAGTAGTAGTAGTAGTAGTAGTAGTAGTAGTAGTAGTAGTAGTAGTAGTAGTAAAAGTAAACTAACAGACCCTTGTCCACACCTTGAGTATATGATAAACATATATATACCTGATAAATATGTAGATCAATCGGCACTCGAAGGGTGATGTGCTCAATAGCACACACACACACACACAGGCTGCATTCACTTTCCAGTTCATTTCCTGGTGTTCATTTTAAGGCTGGGTGGGCCTGAGATTCCAGGGCAATAAAAATAAGACCCAGCCTTGATGGGAATTTTAATGCTTGACAACTGGGCTGGCAGAGACATGTGCTCGCCACTCCACTACAATTGCTAGAGCCAGTGAAAAGTTCACGAGTTACGTACCTGTAAAATCATGGGGACATAATACCACCAAGTTTTATCTAATAAAGCAATTAGAAATAATATTTATTAAATATCTAAGATAAAGAAGCTAATCAATCAAAATTAACAAAGCAATTTGCCAATCTAAGGATTGACTTGGATAATTACATAAAGATATATTAAACATATTTTCTACCAAGATATATACAATGTGTCAACACTGCAGGCGACTTGCACAATTTTCACATACACATGACAACTGACGCCCGGATATTATCACTCTGGTTTCTCTTCACAACGTATAAATCTTTCGCCTAAGTGCCTAAAACATCGACCATTTTCTCGAAGGTAGACCACTACACAACAAAGGTACGTTGGTAATTACAGTACATAACAGTACAATAAAATTAAACTCACGATTTATTTTTGACAGGTTCACTCAGTGTGCCTCTTTCTTCTAAAAAATAAAAAAAAAAATAAGTGCCTTAAAAGAAAGTTAAGTTTTCATTTCGACTCGACGCGCTATTGTGAGCAAGTCGACTAATCAGATAACGCAGAAGATGCTTCGCGTTAAAATTGCCGCGCAGAGACATGCGCTTTATACAGCCAGGATAAAGAAGGCAGGGGCTAGGAAGGCCGCTGCGACTGCTGTGCTCGTTTCTTCAAACAGCAGCAGTCCTGCTCCGACATCAGCTGAAACCGTTCCCGTCGCAGAAACCATAACTACAGCCAGCAACAGCAGGGAAGTTATCAACACCAAGGAGATGCAGCCCAATATACCAGAGACCTCCACACAGGAGGAAACAACAACTACCATTGTAGACTTCACCGGCAAAATTCTACTCAAGCAGACAAGCGTGGGAGAAGCCAAACTGTCGACGCTTCCAACAGACAAGATAA
Source organism: Cepaea nemoralis (assembly GCA_014155875.1). Lineage (NCBI taxonomy): Eukaryota > Metazoa > Mollusca > Gastropoda > Stylommatophora > Helicidae > Cepaea > Cepaea nemoralis. The sequence continues at coordinate 150,939 of JACEFZ010006263.1, read as the reverse complement.
TTATTCTGCTGGAAAACGAGCTGGGAAGACACAGCATCGGCCAGCTGCGCAAGACACCCGATGGAATAGTGGTCTCCATCAAGAAAAATCTAAAGACCACAGCCCTGCTACAGAAGATCGCACAAGAGGTGAAGAGCACCATACAGCTTCACCACGGCATAGTGCTAGAAGCTGCCCGGCACAGCACGAGGAAACAATGGGTCATCAGACGAGTCCAGACTCAGATGACAAGATCAGGGAGATGCTCTTGAAAGAAAACAGGAAACTCAAGATAATCAGTGCGGAGCGGATCATCGGGAAGAACAACATTCCCTCTACAGTCGTCATTGTTACATCAGAGGACCGAGTGATCCCTCCGTACATCGTATGGGGCGGAACAGATCAGAGACCAGAGCACTACATACCAAGAGTTCTGCAGTGCTCCAAGTGCCAGCAATTTTGGCACACCCGGGCCACCTGCAAGAGTGATGTGGAGGTGTGCAGGTACTGCTCTGGTCCCCATAACTACAGTCAGTGCCAAAAAGCGAAGAACGACTCGGACTAACAACAACAGAAAGTGCGCCAGGTACCTCGGCCCCTGCCACCAAGATAGCAAAGAAGCGATGCAGATTGCCATAAAATCTAACTTGCCATACAGGGAGGCAGTACGAGGCCACCAACCGACTTACCAAGAATGATAAAGCACAATTGGAAGGCCACTGAATGACCTGAGAACTCAGTTCAAAAAACCTAGATGAAAAAAGTGACAAAACGCAAGAAACCCAAATAACGGCCGTTCAGCGCATCCTGCAAGACCTGAAGCAAGTCCAGCAGAAGATAGAGCAGGATGTTGCTCGAATGGCTGCCATAAAAGCTGACACTGACAAAAATCTGATGAAGATTCAAGAAGAGAGAGCAAAGACAGAAGAAAGGCTAAAGCTAATCCAAGAAGAAAGAGAACAGATGGAGATGCTGAAAACAGAGAAAGAACCAGAAAATGCAAAGCCCCAGACAGAAGAAGAATCATCAGAGGAAGAAATAGCAATTGAACTGGATGAGGACGGATACCCATCAGCTGAAATATAGACACCCACGAGCTTAAATATACACACCCACCAGCTGAAATATACACACCCACCAGCTGAAATATAGACACCCACAAGCTGAAATATACACACCCACAAGCTGAAATATACACACCCACAAGCTGAAATATAGACACGCATCAGCTGAAATATAGACACCTACCAGCTGAAATATAGACACCCACCAGCTGAAATATAGACACCAACCAGCTGAAATATAGACACCCATCAGCTGAAATATAGACACCCACCAGCTGAAATATACACACCCACCAGCTGAAATATACAAACCCACCAGCTGAAATATACACACCGACCACCAGCTGAAATATACACACCCACCAGCTGAAATATAGACACCCATCAGCTGAAATATACACACCGAACAGATGAAATATACACACCCACCAGCTGAAATATAGACACCCATCAGCTAAAATATACACACCCAACAGATGAAATATACACACCCACGAGCTGAAATATACACACTCACCAGCTGAAATATACAAACCCACCAGCTGAAATATACACACCCACCAGCTGAAATATACACACCCACCAGCTGAAATATACACACCCACCAGCTAAAATACAGACACCCACCGGCTGAAATATACACACCCACCAGCTGAAATATACTCACCCACCAGGTGAAATATACACACCCACTAGCTGAAATATAGACACCCACCAGCTGAAATATAGACACCCTTCTTCTTCTTCAGCGTTCCGAGCCATTGAGGTTCTTTGCTGCAAATACAATCTGTCTCCATTCGTCTCTCTGGTGGACCTTCTCTTGCCAGTCGTTGATTCCAAGTGCTTGTAGGTCTGTATGTATATTATCTCTCCACCGCCTTCTTGGTCTACCTCGGGGTCTACGGTCATTTATTTCCTGAGTGTAAGCGAGTTTTGTTTCCCTATTATCTTCCATTCTTTCTATATGCCCCAGCCATTGTCGTCTATTAGCCTTCATGATACCAGTGATTAGCGGGGACTTAAACAAATCATAAATGTCTTTGTTACTTCTTCTTTTCCACTCTCCACTTTGTGTATCCCTAATGGGTCCAAAGATGCGTCTTAAAATTTTGTTCTCAAAGGTTTGTAACAAGGCTTCGTCTCCTTTCGTTGTACTCCAGGTTTCAGAGCCATACAGCACAACTGGTCTGATCAGTGTTTTGTATATTGTGATTTTGGTGTTACGAGATAGCGCCTTTGATTTTAGTAGATGTTGTAGTGCATAGTATATCTTATTTCCAGAGTTGATTCTAGTTTGTATTTCTTCCCTTATGATGTTGGAGCAGTTGAAGATTGTACCCAGGTATTTGTATGTTTCCGTTCTTTTAATGGTCATATTATCTATTTGTATGTGGCCAGAGTTTTTAGCCATTCCGTCTCTTGAAATTACCATATATTCTGTCTTATCTTGGTTGATAACCAGCCCCATCTGTTGGGCTTTTTCCTTTAAGCGAGTCAATATTTCTAATGTCTTTTGTTCACTTTGCCCTATAATATCTATATCATCTGCATAACCAAGCAGCTTGGATGTTCCTCCAATATCACATTCCTCCTTTACCTTCCTTACAACTTTCTCTAGAGCCAGATTGAAGAGTAGCGGCGATAGTGCATCACCCTGTTTCAAGCCAGATGTTATTTGGAAGGGGTCTGATTTCCTGCCTTTATATGTTACTATATTATAAGTATCTTCCATGCATAGTTTGGTCATGTTAATTAACTTCCTTGGTATTCCAAATTCCTGCATAACATTCCATAGACTATTCCTATGGACACTATCATAAGCCTTTTTAAAATCCACAAAAATGTTATGGAGATCTCTTTTATATTCCCAATGTTTCTCGGCTATTTGTCGTAAGATAAATATCTGATCTATTGTTGATCTGTTTTGTCTAAAACCCGCCTGGTAGTCACCTAATATGTCTTCTGAATATGGTTTTAGTCTATTTAGTAATACTGCGGATAGTATCTTATAGCTTGTGGACAGTAGTGATATTCCTCTATAATTTCCACATTGGAACTTGTCTCCTTTCTTAAAGATAGGTATCAATAATGACTCTTTCCAGTCACGGGGTAATTCTTCTGTCCTCCAGATTTTTATTATTAGTTCGTATAGCTTTAGATGTAATGCATGGCCACCTGCCTTTATAAATTCAGCAGCAATTCCATCAGTCCCAGTTGCCTTATTGTTTTTAAGTCGTGTGATTACATATAGGATTTCTTCAAATGTAGGTTCTTCAATTTGTGGTTCGCATGTTAGAACCTCTTCCTGTGGGAAAATGTTACTTGGAGCTTCACAATTTAGTAATTCAATAAAATATTCTTTCCATGTGTTGCACATTTCCTCATTGGTATTTATCATATTCCCATTTTTGTCTTTTAAACCATATGTGTTTTGTTGGTGCCCTCGTTTCATTGACTTCAGTACTTTAAAAAATTTTCTGGATTCACTTTTCTGGTGATTAGTTTCCATATCTTTGATTATATAACTCATATATTCTCGCTTCTGCTGTCTGACTATTTTTGTAGCCTCTTTACATTCATTTCTATAATGCTCTTCCTTTTGGATGTTATTGATGTCATTTAACCATACATGTCTGGCATTCTTCTTCCTAGTGACTGCTTCTTATAGACACCCAGCAGCTGAAATATACACCCACGATCTGAATTATACACACCCACAAGCTGAAATATACAAACCCACCAGCTGAAATATACACTCCCACGAGATGAAATATACACACCCACCAGTTGAAATATACACACCCACCAGCTGAAATATAGACACCCAACAGCGGAAATATACACACTCACCAACTGAAATATACACACCCACCAGCTGAAATATGCACACCCTCCAGCTGAATTATAAACACACATAAGCTGAAATATACACACCCACCAGCTGAAATATACACACCCATCAGCTGAAATATAGACACCCACCAGCTGAAATATACGCACCCATCAGCTGAAATATAGATACCCACCAGCTGAAATATACACACCCAGCAGCTGAAATATACACACCCACCAGCTAAAATATACACACCCATCAGATGAAATATAGACACCCACAAGCTGGAATATACACACCCACCAGCAGAAATATACACACTCACCAGCTGAAATATAGACACCCACCAGCTGAAATATATACACCAACCAGCTGAAATATAGCCACCCACTAGCTGAAATATACACACGCACCAGCTGAAATATAGACACCCACAAGCTGAAATATAGACACCCAGCAGCTGAAATATACACACCCACAAGCTGAATTATACACACCCACCAGATGAAATATACACACCCACGAGCTGAAATATACACACCCACCAGCTGAAATATAGACACCCACGAGCAGAAATATACACACCCACCAGCTGAAATGTACACACCCACAAGCTGAAATATACTCACCCACCAGCTCAAATATACACACCCACTAGCTGAAATATAGACACGCACCAGCTGAAATATACACACCCACTAGCTAAAATACAGACACATACCGGCTGAAATATACACACCCACCAGGTGAAATATAGACACTCACCAGCTGAAATATAGACACCCAGCAGCTGAAATATAGCCACCCACCAGCTGAAATATACACACCCACAAGCTGAATTATACACACCCAGCACCTGAAATATACACACCCATCAGCTGAAATATAGGCACCCACCAGCTGAAATATACACACCCACCAGCTGAAATGTACACACCCACAAGCTGAAATATACACACCCACCAGCTGAAATATAGACACCCACCAGCTAAAATACAGACACCCACCGGCTGAAATATACACACCCACCAGCTGAAATATACTCACCCACCAGGTGAAATATACACACCCACTAGCTGAAATATACACACCCACCATCTGAAATATAGACACCCAGCAGCTGAAATATACACACCCACGATCTGAATTATACACACCCACAAGCTGAAATATACAAACCCACCAGCTGAAATATACACTCCCACCAGATGAAATATACACACCCACAAGCTGAAATATACAAACCCAACAGCTGAAATATACACTCCCACCTGATGAAATATACACACCCACCAGTTGAAATATACACACCCACCAGCTGAAATATAGACACCCAACAGCGGAAATATACACACTCACCAACTGAAATATACACACCCACCAGCTGAAATATGCACACCCTCCAGCTGAATTATAAACACACATAAGCTGAAATATACACACCCACCAGCTGAAATATACACACCCATCAGCTGAAATATAGACACCCACCAGCTGAAATATACGCACCCATCAGCTGAAATATAGATACCCACCAGCTGAAATATACACACCCAGCAGCTGAAATATACACACCCACCAGCTAAAATATACACACCCATCAGATGAAATATAGACACCCACAAGCTGGAATATACACACCCACCAGCAGAAATATACACACTCACCAGCTGAAATATAGACACCCACCAGCTGAAATATATACACCAACCAGCTGAAATATAGCCACCCACTAGCTGAAATATACACACGCACCAGCTGAAATATAGACACCCACAAGCTGAAATATAGACACCCAGCAGCTGAAATATACACACCCACAAGCTGAATTATACACACCCACCAGATGAAATATACACACCCACGAGCTGAAATATACACACCCACCAGCTGAAATATAGACACCCACGAGCAGAAATATACACACCCACCAGCTGAAATGTACACACCCACAAGCTGAAATATACTCACCCACCAGCTCAAATATACACACCCACTAGCTGAAATATAGACACGCACCAGCTGAAATATACACACCCACTAGCTAAAATACAGACACATACCGGCTGAAATATACACACCCACCAGGTGAAATATAGACACTCACCAGCTGAAATATAGACACCCAGCAGCTGAAATATAGCCACCCACCAGCTGAAATATACACACCCACAAGCTGAATTATACACACCCAGCACCTGAAATATACACACCCATCAGCTGAAATATAGGCACCCACCAGCTGAAATATACACACCCACCAGCTGAAATGTACACACCCACAAGCTGAAATATACACACCCACCAGCTGAAATATAGACACCCACCAGCTAAAATACAGACACCCACCGGCTGAAATATACACACCCACCAGCTGAAATATACTCACCCACCAGGTGAAATATACACACCCACTAGCTGAAATATACACACCCACCATCTGAAATATAGACACCCAGCAGCTGAAATATACACACCCACGATCTGAATTATACACACCCACAAGCTGAAATATACAAACCCACCAGCTGAAATATACACTCCCACCAGATGAAATATACACACCCACAAGCTGAAATATACAAACCCAACAGCTGAAATATACACTCCCACCTGATGAAATATACACACCCACCAGTTGAAATATACACACCCACCAGCTGAAATATAGACACCCAACAGCGGAAATATACACACTCACCAACTGAAATATACACACCCACCAGCTGAAATATGCACACCCTCCAGCTGAATTATAAACACACATAAGCTGAAATATACACACCCACCAGCTGAAATATACACACCCATCAGCTGAAATATAGACACCCACCAGCTGAAATATACGCACCCATCAGCTGAAATATAGATACCCACCAGCTGAAATATACACACCCAGCAGCTGAAATATACACACCCACCAGCTAAAATATACACACCCATCAGATGAAATATAGACACCCACAAGCTGGAATATACACACCCACCAGCAGAATTATACACACTCACCAGCTGAAATATAGACACCCACCAGCTGAAATATATACACCAACCAGCTGAAATATAGCCACCCACTAGCTGAAATATACACACTCACCAGCTGAAATATACACACCCACAAGCTGAAATATACACACCCACGAGCTGAAATATGCACACCCACCACCAGCTGAAATATACACACCCACAAGCTGAAATATAGATACCCATCAGCTGAAATATAGACACCCTCCATCTGAAATATACACACCCACAAGCCGGAAATATAGACACCCACCAGCTGAAATATAGACACCCACAAGCTGAAATATAGACACCTATCAGCTGAAATATAGACACGCACCAGCTGAAATATACACACCCACCAGCTGAAATATACACACCCACCAGCTGAAATATACACACCCACGACCAGCTGATATATACACACCCACCAGCTGAAATATACACACCCACCAGCTGAAATATACACACCCATCAGCTGAAATATAGACACCCACCAGCTGAAATATACGCACCCATCAGCTGAAATATAGATACCCACCAGCTGAAATATACACACCCAGCAGCTGAAATATACACACCCACCAGCTAAAATATACACACCCATCAGATGAAATATAGACACCCACAAGCTGGAATATACACACCCACCAGCAGAAATATACACACTCACCAGCTGAAATATAGACACCCACCAGCTGAAATATATACACCAACCAGCTGAAATATAGCCACCCATTAGCTGAAATATACACACGCACCAGCTGAAATATAGACACCCACAAGCTGAAATATAGACACCCAGCAGCTGAAATATACACACCCACAAGCTGAATTATACACACCCACCAGATGAAATATACACACCCACGAGCTGAAATATACACACCCACCAGCTGAAATATAGACACCCACGAGCAGAAATATACACACCCACCAGCTGAAATGTACACACCCACAAGCTGAAATATACTCACCCACCAGCTCAAATATACACACCCACTAGCTGAAATATAGACACGCACCAGCTGAAATATACACACCCACTAGCTAAAATACAGACACATACCGGCTGAAATATGCACACCCACCAGGTGAAATATAGACACTCACCAGCTGAAATATAGACACCCAGCAGCTGAAATATAGCCACCCACCAGCTGAAATATACACACCCACAAGCTGAATTATACACACCCAGCACCTTAAATATACACACCCATCAGCTGAACTATAGGCACCCACCAGCTGAAATATACACACCCACCAGCTGAAATGTACACACCCACAAGCTGAAATATACACACCCACCAGCTGAAATATACACACCCACCAGCTAAAATACAGACACCCACCGGCTGAAATATACACACCCACCAGCTGAAATATACTCACCCACCAGGTGAAATATACACACCCACTAGCTGAAATATAGACACCCACCATCTGAAATATAGACACCCAGCAGCTGAAATATACACACCCACGATCTGAATTATACACACCCACAAGCTGAAATATACAAACCCACCAGCTGAAATATACACTCCCACCAGATGAAATATACACACCCACAAGCTGAAATATACAAACCCACCAGCTGAAATATACACTCCCACCAGATGAAATATACACACCCACCAGTTGAAATATACACACCCACCAGCTGAAATATAGACACCCAACAGCGGAAATATACACACTCACCAACTGAAATATACACACCCACCAGCTGAAATATGCACACCCTCCAGCTGAATTATAAACACACATAAGCTGAAATATACACACCCACCAGCTGAAATATACACACCCATCAGCTGAAATATAGACACCCACCAGCTGAAATATACGCACCCATCAGCTGAAATATAGATACCCACCAGCTGAAATATACACACCCAGCAGCTGAAATATACACACCCACCAGCTAAAATATACACACCCATCAGATGAAATATAGACACCCACAAGCTGGAATATACACACCCACCAGCAGAAATATACACACTCACCAGCTGAAATATAGACACCCACCAGCTGAAATATATACACCAACCAGCTGAAATATAGCCACCCATTAGCTGAAATATACACACGCACCAGCTGAAATATAGACACCCACAAGCTGAAATATAGACACCCAGCAGCTGAAATATACACACCCACAAGCTGAATTATACACACCCACCAGATGAAATATACACACCCACGAGCTGAAATATACACACCCACCAGCTGAAATATAGACACCCACGAGCAGAAATATACACACCCACCAGCTGAAATGTACACACCCACAAGCTGAAATATACTCACCCACCAGCTCAAATATACACACCCACTAGCTGAAATATAGACACGCACCAGCTGAAATATACACACCCACTAGCTAAAATACAGACACATACCGGCTGAAATATGCACACCCACCAGGTGAAATATACACACCCACCAGCTGAAATATAGACACCCAGCAGCTGAAATATAGCCACCCACCAGCTGAAATATACACACCCACAAGCTGAATTATACACACCCAGCACCTTAAATATACACACCCATCAGCTGAACTATAGGCACCCACCAGCTGAAATATACACACCCACCAGCTGAAATGTACACACCCACAAGCTGAAATATACACACCCACCAGCTGAAATATACACACCCACCAGCTAAAATACAGACACCCACCGGCTGAAATATACACACCCACCAGCTGAAATATACTCACCCACCAGGTGAAATATACACACCCACTAGCTGAAATATAGACACCCACCATCTGAAATATAGACACCCAGCAGCTGAAATATACACACCCACGATCTGAATTATACACACCCACAAGCTGAAATATACAAACCCACCAGCTGAAATATACACTCCCACCAGATGAAATATACACACCCACAAGCTGAAATATACAAACCCACCAGCTGAAATATACACTCCCACCAGATGAAATATACACACCCACCAGTTGAAATATACACACCCACCAGCTGAAATATAGACACCCAACAGCGGAAATATACACACTCACCAACTGAAATATACACACCCACCAGCTGAAATATGCACACCCTCCAGCTGAATTATAAACACACATAAGCTGAAATATACACACCCACCAGCTGAAATATACACACCCATCAGCTGAAATATAGACACCCACCAGCTGAAATATACGCACCCATCAGCTGAAATATAGATACCCACCAGCTGAAATATACACACCCAGCAGCTGAAATATACACACCCACCAGCTAAAATATACACACCCATCAGATGAAATATAGACACCCACAAGCTGGAATATACACACCCACCAGCAGAATTATACACACTCACCAGCTGAAATATAGACACCCACCAGCTGAAATATATACACCAACCAGCTGAAATATAGCCACCCACTAGCTGAAATATACACACTCACCAGCTGAAATATACACACCCACAAGCTGAAATATACACACCCACCAGCTGAAATATACACACCCACCACCAGCTGAAATATACACACCCACAAGCTGAAATATAGATACCCATCAGCTGAAATATAGACACCCTCCAGCTGAAATACACACACCCACCAGCCGGAAATATAGACACCCACCAGCTGAAATATAGACACCCACAAGCTGAAATATAGACACCTATCAGCTGAAATATAGACACGCACCAGCTGAAATATACACACCCACCACCTGAAATATACACACCCACCAGCTGAAATATACACACCCACGACCAGCTGAAATATACACACCCACCAGCTGAAATATACACACCCACCAGCTGAAATATACACACCCAACAGATGAAATATACACACCAACAAACTGAAATATACACACCCGCCAGCTGAAATATACACACCCACCAGCTGAAATATACACACCCACCAGCTGAAAAATAGACACCCACAAGCTGAAATATACACACCCACAGGCTGAAATATACACACCCACCAGCTGAAATATAAACACCCATCAGCTTAAATATAGACACCCACGAGCTGAAATATACACACCCACCAGCTGAAATATAGACACCCACCAGCTGAAATATAGACACGCATCAGCTGAAATATAGACACCTACCAGCTGAAATATAGACACCCACCAGCTGAAATATAGACACCCACCAGCTGAAATATAGACACCCACCAGCTGAAATATACACACCCATCAGCTGAAATGTACACACTCACCAGCTGAAATATACACACCCATCAGCTGAAATATACACACCCAACAGATGAAATATACACACCAACCAACTGAAATATACACACCCGCCAGCTGAAATATACACACCCACCAGCTGAAATATACACACCCACCAGCTGAAAAATAGACACCCACAAGCTGAAATATACACACCCACCAGCTGAAATATACACACCCACCAGCTGAAATATACACACCCACCAGCTGAAATATACACACCCACCAGCTGAAATATACACACCCACATTTTAGGAATCTGCTGGAGCTGCAACTATTTCAGCCTACTATTAACAACTCATCATCATGTGCCATGTCAACCGGCATTGCATTGGCATTCATCTCTCTCTCTCTCTCTCTCTCTCTCTCTCTCTCTCTCTCTCTCTCTCTCTCTCTCTCTCTCTCTCTCTCTCTCTCTCTCTCTCTCTCTCTCGCGCGCGCGTGCGTGTGTGTGTGTGCATGTGCGTGTGCGTGCGTGTGTGGGGAGGGGGGGGGGTTGGGTGTGTGTGTATGTGCGTGTGTGTGTGTGAGAGAGAGAGAGAGAGAGAGAGAGAGAGAGAGAGAGAGAGAGAGAGAGAGAGAGAGAGAGAGAGAGAGAGAGAGAAACTGGTTAACTGAATATGAATGCATCACTTCTGCGTCCATGCGGACGACATACCATAATTACACACTGATCCCCCACGCAACACCCTACCTGACACTAGATGCCTCTCAGACAGCATGACCTTGGTGACTGGGCTGCGATGGACTGAATGTCTGGAACAGCTGGGGTCCGTGCCCGACAGTCTCTGGATGCTGGACTATCACCCTGACAGTGCCCGAGTTGGTCCCGTAAGCTATCTCTATCCAGTTACCACTTAAACCTGAGGAGTATCCATGGGTCAAAAAGTCCATGCTTCCACAGGGTGTGAATGCTGAAGATTTCAAACATACTAGACATGAGTGAGTGACCATTTCGCTGACGAGCCACCTTTTCCTCCAACAACTAACAGGAACACAGAATTGTATGAACACGTTTGTTGAGCTGATGCAGTGAACCGGTTCAAGACCATAAAGTGAGTTATGTTGCAGTTTTGTTACACCGGCCAGACAAAAACAATGCTGTCTATGCTAGGGATTGAACCCAGATCACTGTCTTGGCAGGCAAGTGCACTAACCACTGTGGCTCATCTATGAGGAAGTTCATGGAAAAGTTAAACAATACAGCAATATCTCTAGACATGTTAGATGGCACAGAAAAGCTCAAGCACAACATCTCATGTACTAACAGCTCACACAACATCTCATGTACTAACAGCTCACACAACATCTCATGTACTAACAGCTCACACAACATCTCATGTACTAACAGCTCACACAACATCTCATGTACTAACAGCTCACACAACATCTCATGTACTAACAGCTCACACAACATCTCATGTACTAACAGCTCACACAACATCTCATGTACTAACAGCTCACACAACATCTCATGTACTAACAGCTCACACAACATCTCATGTACTAACAGCTCACACAACATCTCATGTACTAACAGCTCACACAACATCTCATGTACCAACAGCTCACACAACATCTCATGTACTAACAGCTCACACAAACATCTCATGTACTAACAGCTCACACAACATCTCATGTACTAACAGCTCACACAACATCTCATATACCAACAGCTCACACAACATCTCATGTACTAACAGCTCACACAACATCTCATGTACTAACAACTCACACAACATCTCATGTACTAACAGCTCACACAACATCTCATGTACTAACAGCTCACACAACATCTCATGTACTAACAGCTCACACAAACATGAACACGGGAGTCTCTGTGGCGAAGTGATCAAGCCGTGTGATTCGGGCTCCGAAGGTTGTGGGTTCGATTCCTGACCGCGTCCTTCTGTTCACGAGTGCATTTTTTGGAGACTCCTGTGGATCGACGCTGGAGCTACGGAGTTCATGCTTTGGCGGTTCGCTGCGGAAAGAGTCTGAGCCATATGGGATAGAAACTCGGTGCAATGAAGACGACCCTGTAGACTTTTGAGCGACTTATTTTAAAGCGACAAACATGAACACGAGGCACTCAATTCGGACTTCTGCATCATCTGGTCTGTGTGTTGTAACCCAAGGAAGTTCACACTTTGTGCAATGCTTTCAGCAGGCCACTCTGCGGAAATAGACCAAGCCATAAAGGATAAAACCCGGCGCAATGAAGTCAATCCTCTGGCCTTGTGGACCCTTTTTTAAACCCGTACCCCAAGAATGAAGTTTCAAGTACCTAGGAAGTATAATATCGTCAAATGGCAGATCAGAAGACGAGATCGAAAATAGATGCAATAAGGCAAACCAACTCATTGGACAAATGGCACCAATCCTAAAGAGCAAACATGTATCAATAGCTACCAAGAAAACACATTACAACACAATCTTCCTACCAACTCTATGTTACCAATGCCAAACCTGGACAATGACAGAAAAAGAGACTATGCCACAGATGCTGACTGACTATGCCACAGATGCTAACACTACCTGCCAATGCTGTGTCATGGAATGCCAGACTCCCACTCTCCCAGTGCGGCTCAGGGCAACCAACTGATTCCCAATGAAGAACACGTTGTCCACAGACACGTGTAGATCAAACACACCTGCAAGATACAGACATCACTAATTATAAAATAGCTAACAATAATGTCAAGCAATGTTCACAATTTAGCGACAAATATGATGCTAGACATAATGATCGGCAGCACTGTTCTACCAATGATCAAAGTTGATACCACTCTTTGGTCATACAAAGAGAGCAGAAGCATTGGATAACACAGTGATGACTGGAAATATCAGATGTAACAGAAGCATTGGATAACACAGTGATGACTGGAAATATCAGATGTAACAGAAGCGTTGGATAACACTGATGACTGGAAATATCAGATGTAACAGAAGCGTTGGATAACACTGATGACTGGAAATATCAGATGTAACAGAAGCATTGGATAACACAGTGATGACTGGAAATATCAAATGTAACAGAAGCATTGGATAACACAGTGATGACTGGAAATATCAGATGTAACAGAAGCATTGGATTACACAGTGATGACTGGAAATATCAGATGTAACAGAAGGATTGGATAACACAGTGATGACTGGAAATATCAGATGTAACAGAAGCATTGGATAACACAGTGATGTCTGGAAATATCAGATGTAAGAGAAGCATTGGATAACACAGTGATGACTGGAATATCAGATGTAACAGAAGCATTGGATAACACAGTGATGACTGGAAATATCAGATGTAACAGAAGCATTGGATAACACAGTGATGACTGGAATATCAGATGTAAGAGAAGCATTGGATAACACAGTGATGACTGGAAATATCAGATGTAACAGAAGCATTGGATAACACAGTGATGACTGGAAATATCAGATGTAACAGAAGCATTGGATAACACAGTGATGACTTGGAAATATCAGATGTAAGAGAAGCATTGGATAACACAGTGATGACTGGAAATATCAGATGTAAGAGAAGCATTGGATAACACAGTGATGACTGGAAATATCAGATGTAACAGAAGCATTGGATAACACAGTGATGACTGGAATATCAGATGTAAGAGAAGCATTGGATAACACAGTGATGACTGGAAATATCAGATGTAAGAGAAGCATTGGATAACACAGTGATGACTGGAAATATCAGATGTAACAGAAGCATTGGATAACACAGTGATGTCTGGAAATATCAGATGTAACAGAAGCATTGGATAACACAGTGATGACTGGAATATCAGATGTAACAGAAGCATTGAATAACACAGTGATGACTGGAAATATCAGATGTAACAGAAGCATTGGATAACACAGTGATGACTGGAAATATCAGATGTAACAGAAGCATTGGATAACACAGTGATGACTGGAAATATCAGATGTAACAGAAGCGTTGGATAACACAGTGATGACTGGAAATATCAGATGTAACAGAAGCATTGGATAACACAGTGATGACTGGAAATATCAGATGTAACAGAAGCATTGGATAACACAGTGATGACTGGAAATATCAGATGTAACAGAAGCGTTGGATAACACAGTGATGACTGGAAATATCAGATGTAACAGAAGCGTTGGATAACACAGTGATGACTGGAAATATCAGATGTAACAGAAGCATTGGATAACACAGTGATGACTGGAAATATCAGATGTAACAGAAGCATTGGATAACACAGTGATGACTGGAAATATCAGATGTAACAGAAGCATTGGATAACACAGTGATGACTGGAAATATCAGATGTAACAGAAGCATTGGATAACACAGTGATGACTGGAAATATCAGATGTAACAGAAGCATTGGATAAACACAGTGATGATGGAATATCAGATGTAACAGAAGCATTGGATAACACAGTGATGACTGGAAATATCAGATGTAACAGAAGCATTGGATAACACAGTGATGACTGGAAATATCAGATTGTAACAGAAGCTTGGATACACAGTGATTGACTGGAAATATCAGATGTACCAGAAGGCTTGGATAACACAGTGATGACTGGAATATCAGATGTAACAGAAGCATTGGATAACACAGTGATGACTGGAATATCAGATGTAACAGAAGCATTGGATAACACAGTGATGACTGGAATATCAGATGTAACAGAAGCATTGGATAACACAGTGATGGCTGGAAATATCAGATGTAACAGAAGCATTGGATAACACAGTGATGACTGGAAATATCAGATGTAACAGAAGCATTGGATAACACAGTGATGACTGGAAATATCAGATGTAACAGAAGCATTGGATAACACAGTGATGACTGGAAATATCAGATGTAACAGAAGCATTGGATAACACAGTGATGACTGGAAATATCAGATGTAACAGAAGCATTGGATAACACAGTGATGACTGGAAATATCAGATGCAACAGAAGCATTGGATAACACAGTGATGACTGGAAATATCAGATGTAACAGAAGCATTGGATAACACAGTGATGACTGGAAATATCAGATGTAACAGAAGCATTGGATAACACAGTGATGACTGGAAATATCAGATGTAACAGAAGCGTTGGATAACACTGATGACTGGAAATATCAGATGTAACAGAAGCGTTGGATAACACTGATGACTGGAAATATCAGATGTAACAGAAGCATTGGATAACACAGTGATGACTGGAAATATCAGATGTAACAGAAGCATTGGATAACACAGTGATGACTGGAAATATCAGATGTAACAGAAGCATTGGATAACACAGTGATGACTGGAAATATCAGATGTAACAGAAGCATTGGATAACACAGTGATGACTGGAATATCAGATGTAACAGAAGCATTGGATAACACAGTGATGACTGGAAATATCAGATGTAACAGAAGCATTGGATAACACAGTGATGACTGGAAATATCAGATGTAACAGAAGCGTTGGATAACACAGTGATGACTGGAAATATCAGATGTAACAGAAGCATTGGATACCACGTGATGACTGGAAATATCAGATGTAACAGAAGCATTGGGATAACACAGTGATGACTGGAAATATCAGATGTAACAGAAAGCATTGGATAACACAGTGATGACTGGAAATATCAGATGTAACAGAAGCATTGGATACACAGTGATGACTGGAATATCAGATGTAACGAGCATTGGATAACACAGTGATGACTGGAAATATCAATGTAACAGAAGCATTGGATAACACCAGTGATGGACTGGAAATATCAGATGTAACAGAAGCATTGGATACACCGTGATGACTGGAAATATCAGATGTAACAAAGCATTGGATACACAGTGATGACTGGAATATCAGATGTAACGAAGCATTGATAACACAGTGATGACTGGAAATATCAGATGTAACAGAAGCATTGGATAACACAGTGATGACTGGAAATATCAGATGTAACAGAAGCATTGGATAACACAGTGATGACTGGAAATATCAGATGTAACAGAAGCGTTGGATAACACTGATGACTGGAAATATCAGATGTAACAGAAGCATTGGATAACACAGTGATGACTGGAAATATCAGATGTAACAGAAGCGTTGATAACACAGTGATGACTGGAAATATCAGATGTAACAGAAGCGTTGGATAACACACTGATGACTGGAAATATCAGATGTAACAGAAGCATTGGATAACACAGTGATGACTGGAAATATCAGATGTAACAGAAGCATTGGATAACACAGTGATGACTGGAAATATCAGATGTAACGAGAAGCATTGGATAACACAGTGATGACTGGAAATATCAGATGTAACAGAAGCATTGGATAACACAGTGATGACTGGAAATATCAGATGTAACAGAAGCATTGGATAACACAGTGATGACTGGAAATATCAGATGTAACGAGAAGCATTGGATAACACAGTGATGTCTGGAAATATCAGATGTAACAGAAGCATTGGATAACACAGTGATGACTGGAATATCAGATGTAACAGAAGCATTGGATAACACAGTGATGACTGGAAATATCAGATGTAACAGAAGCATTGGATAACACAGTGATGACTGGAAATATCAGATGTAACAGAAGCATTGGATAACACAGTGATGACTGGAAATATCAGATGTAAGCAGAAGCATTGGATAACACAGTGATGACTGGAAATATCAGATGTAACAGAAGCATTGGATAACACAGTGATGACTGGAATATCAGATGTAGACAGAAGCATTGGATAACACAGTGATGACTGGAAATATCAGATGTAAGCAGAAGCATTGGATAACACAGTGATGACTGGAAATATCAGATGTAAAGAAGCATTGGATAACACAGTGATGACTGGAAATATCAGATGTAACAGAAGCATTGGATAACACAGTGATGACTGGAAATATCAGATGTAACAGAAGCATTTGGAATAACACAGTGATGACTGGAATATCAGATGTAAGAGAAGCATTGGATAACACAGTGATGACTGGAAATATCAGATGTAAGAGAAGCATTGGATAACACAGTGATGACTGGAAATATCAGATGTAACAGAAGCATTGGATAACACAGTGATGACTGGAAATATCAGATGTAACAGAAGCATTGGATAACACAGTGATGACTGGAAATATCAGATGTAAGAGAAGCATTGGATAACACAGTGATGACTGGAAATATCAGATGTAACAGAAGCATTGGATAACACAGTGATGACTGGAAATATCAGATGTAACAGAAGCATTGGATAACACAGTGATGACTGGAAATATCAGATGTAACAGAAGCATTGGATAACACAGTGATGACTGGAAATATCAGATGTAACAGAAGCAGTTGGATAACACAGTGATGACTGGAAATATCAGATGTAACAGAAGCATTGGATAACACAGTGATGACTGGAAATATCAGATGTAACAGAAGCATTGGATAACACAGTGATGACTGGAAATATCAGATGTAACAGAAGCATTGGATAACACAGTGATGACTGGAAATATCAGATGTAACAGAAGCAGTTGGATAACACAGTGATGACTGGAAATATCAGATGTAACAGAAGCATTGGATAACACAGTGATGACTGGAAATATCAGATGTAACAGAAGCATTGGATAACACAGTGATGACTGGAAATATCAGATGTAACAGAAGCATTGGATAACACAGTGATGACTGGAAATATCAGATGTAACAGAAGCATTGGATAACACAGTGATGACTGGAAATATCAGATGTAACAGAAGCGTTGGATAACACAGTGATGACTGGAAATATCAGATGTAACAGAAGCATTGGATAACACAGTGATGACTGGAAATATCAGATGTAACAGAAGCATTGGATAACACAGTGATGACTGGAAATATCAGATGTAACAGAAGCATTGGATAACACAGTGATGACTGGAAATATCAGATGTAACAGAAGCGTTGGATAACACAGTGATGACTGGAAATATCAGATGTAACAGAAGCATTGGATAACACAGTGATGACTGGAAATATCAGATGTAACAGAAGCATTGGATAACACAGTGATGACTGGAAATATCAGATGTAACAGAAGCATTGGATAACACAGTGATGACTGGAAATATCAGATGTAACAGAAGCGTTGGATAACACAGTGATGACTGGAAATATCAGATGTAACAGAAGCATTGGATAACACAGTGATGACTGGAAATATCAGATGTAACAGAAGCATTGGATAACACAGTGATGACTGGAAATATCAGATGTAACAGAAGCATTGGATAACACAGTGATGACTGGAAATATCAGATGTAACAGAAGCATTGGATAACACAGTGATGACTGGAAATATCAGATGTAACAGAAGCATTGGATAACACAGTGATGGCTGGAAATATCAGATGTAACAGAAATATCAGATGTAACAGAAGCATTGGATAACACAGTGATGACTGGAAATATCAGATGTAACAGAAGCATTGGATAACACAGTGATGACTGGAAATATCAGATGTAACAGAAATATCAGATGTAACAGAAGCATTGGATAACACAGTGATGACTGGAAATATCAGATGTAACAGAAGCATTGGATAACACAGTGATGACTGGAAATATCAGATGTAACAGAAGCATTGGATAACACAGTGATGACTGGAAATATCAGATGTAACAGAAGCATTGGATAACACAGTGATGGCTGGAAATATCAGATGTAACAGAAGCATTGGATAACACAGTGATGACTGGAAATATCAGATGTAACAGAAGCATTGGATAACACAGTGATGACTGGAAATATCAGATGTAACAGAAGAAGAAGTGCACACAAAGAAATCATGCCTGGGGAATGTCAGCAGAAGAACTGATTCAGAACACCAAGGACTGAGATCTTTGGAAAGACATGAGCGCCCATGCCATTTGGCAGGGCACATGATAGTGAAGACAATGAAGATGATGCTGAGGCTTCCAGGGCGTCTTTGTATCTCTTTTATTTTCAGTACTTGTATGCAATAAGGCTAACCAACTCATTGGACAAATGGCACCAATACTAAAGAACAAACATGTATCAATAACTACTAAGAAAGCACTTTACAATGCAATCTTCCTACCAACTCTATGCTACCAATGCCAAACCTGGACAATGACAGAAAAAGAGAAAAGAAAAATCACAACAGCAGAAATGAGATTCCTGAGAAGAATACTCAACGTATCAAGAAGAGATAAGATCAGAAATGAAGAAATCAGGACTAAAGTGGGGGTTAAAGCAGCACTAGATTTTATTAAAAAGCAGCAAGTCAAATGGTTTGGCCATGCAAGTAGGTTACCATTCAACAGCATACCACAACAAGCAATGATGTACAGACCAGATGGAAACAGAGGAAGAGGCCGACCACATAAACGTTGGACGGAGGGAATAGCAGAGTCCATGGGAATATCGATACATGAAGCCCATAATCGGGCACTCTCACGATGTTTATACGTCACCTCGACACCGCAAGGTACAAGAGGAACATGATGAGATGAGATGAGATGTATGCATGAATCAAGGTTACTATACAAGAATTTCTTTGGCAGCCACTCATCAGACATACAGAATGGCAGCGAGGTTAACAAATCTCAGCCATGATTTGCACAGCTTAGTCTTGATGAAGAGAGTCACCAAAGTGGAGCTCATGGAGAGAACTAGACAAATACCAGAGAAAATACCAGAGAACTGGAGAGAACTAGACAAATACCAGAGAACCAAGAGGTGAAGGAAAGACGCCGGCGCAGATGGGACATACGTTCAGAAAATCTGAGATTAGTAGAACTAGAAAGGCCTTTGTCTGGAATCCACAGGGTTTGCAAAAGAAATAGAGGAAGAGCTAAACACACATGGAGAAGAGAAGTAGAGACAGATATGAATAATATAGGGAGGGCATGGACGAAGCTGTCTGAGATAGGATGAGTTTGGGGGGAGCATATGCCTTAATGTGGGAGGGCATGGACGAAGCTGTCTGAGATACGATGAGTTTGGGGGGAGCATATGTCTTAATGTGGGAGGGCATGGACGAAGCTGCCTGAGATAGGATGAGTTTGGGGGGAGCATATGCCTTAATGTGGGAGGGCATGGACGAAGCTGCCTGAGATAGGATGAGTTTGGGGGGAGCATATGCCTTAATGTGGGAGGGCATGGACGAAGCTGTCTGAGATAGGATGAGTTTGGGGGGAGCATATGCCTTAATGTGGGAGGGCATGGACGAAGCTGCCTGAGATAGGATGAGTTTGGGGGGAGCATATGCCTTAATGTGGGAGGGCATGGACGAAGCTGCCTGAGATAGGATGAGTTTGGGGGGAGCATATGCCTTAATGTGGGAGGGCATGGACGAAGCTGCCTGAGATAGGATGAGTTTGGGGGGAGCATATGCCTTAATGTGGGAGGGCATGGACGAAGCTGCCTGAGATAGGATGAGTTTGGGGGGAGCATATGCCTTAATGTGGGAGGGCATGGACGAAGCTGCCTGAGATAGGATGAGTTTGGGGGGAGGCATATGCCTTAATGTGGGAGGGCATGGACGAAGCTGCCTGAGATAGGATGAGTTTGGGGGGAGGCATATGCCTTAATGTGGGAGGGCATGGACGAAGCTGCCTGAGATAGGATGAGTTTTAGGGGAGCATATGCCTTAATGTGGGAGGACATGGACGAAGCTGTCTGAGATAGGATGAGTTTGGGGGGAGTATATGCCTTAATGTGGGAGGGCATGGACGAAGCTGTCTGAGATAGGATGAGTTTTTTTGGGGGGGAGCATGTGCCTTAATGTGGGAGGGCATGGACAAAGCTGCCTGAGATAGGATGAGTTTTGGGGGAGCATATGCCTTAATATGGGAGGGCATGGACGAAGCTGCCTGAGATAGGATGAGTTTGGGGGGAGCATATGTCTTAATATGGGAGGGCATGGACGAAGCTGCCTGAGATAGGATGAGTTTGGGGGGAGCATATGTCTTAATATGGGAGGGCATGGACGAAGCTGTCTGAGATAGGATGAGTTTGGGGGGAGCATATGTCTTAATGTGGGAGGGCATGGACGAAGCTGACTGAGATAGGATGAGTTTGGGGGGAGCATATGCCTTAATGTGGGAGGGCATGGACGAAGCTGTCTGAGATAGGATCAGTTTGGGGGGGGGGGGGGAGCATATGTCTTAATGTGGGAGGGCATGGACGAAGCTGCCTGAGATAGGATGAGTTTGGGGGAGCATATGTCTTAATGTGGGAGGGCATGGACGAAGCTGCCTGAGATAGGATGAGTTTGGGGGGAGCATATGTCTTAATGTGGGAGGGCATAGACGAAGCTGCCTGAGATAGGATGAGTTTGGGGGGAGCATATGTCTTAATGTGGGAGGGCATGGACGAAGCTGCCTGAGATAGGATGAGTTTGGGGGGAGCATATGCCTTAATGTGGGAGGGCATGGACGAAGCTGCCTGAGATAGGATGAGTTTTGGGGGAGCATATGCCTAAATGTGGGAGGGCATGGACGAAGCTGCCTGAGATAGGATGAGTTTGGGGGGAGCATGTGCCTTAATGTGGGAGGGCATGGACGAAGCTGTCTGAGATAGGATGAGTTTGGGGGGAGGCATATGTCTTAATGTGGGAGGGCATGGACGAAGCTGCCTGAGATAGGATGAGTTTGGGGGGAGGCATATGCCTTAATGTGGGAGGGCATGGACGAAGCTGCCTGAGATAGGATGAGTTTGGGGGGAGCATGTGCCTTAATGTGGGAGGGCATGGACGAAGCTGCCTGAGATAGGATGAGTTTGGGGGGAGGCATATGCCTTAATGTGGGAGGGCATGGACGAAGCTGCCTGAGATAGGATGAGTTTGGGGGGAGGCATATGCCTTAATGTGGGAGGGCATGGACGAAGCTGTCTGAGATAGGATGAGTTTGGGAGGAGCATATGCCTTAATGTGGGAGGGCATGGACGAAGCTGCCTGAGATAGGATGAGTTTCGGGGGAGCATGTGCCTTAATGTGGGAGGGCATGGACGAAGCTGCCTGAGATAGGATGAGTCTGGGGGGAGCATGTGCCCTAATGTGGGAGGGCATGGACGAAGCTGTCTGAGATAGGATGAGTTTGGGGGGAGTATATGCCTTAATGTGGGAGGGCATGGACGAAGCTGTCTGAGATAGGATGAGTTTGGGGAGGGGGGAGCATGTGCCTTAATGTGGGAGGGCATGGACGAAGCTGCCTGAGATAGGATGAGTTTGGGGGGAGCATATGCCTTAATGTGGGAGGGCATGGACGAAGCTGCCTGAGATAGGATGAGTTTGGGGGGAGCATATGCCTTAATGTGGGAGGGCATGGACGAAGCTGCCTGAGATAGGATGAGTTTGGGGGGAGCATATGCCTTAATGTGGGAGGGCATGGACGAAGCTGCCTGAGATAGGATGAGTTTGGGGGGAGCATATGTCTTAATATGGGAGGGCATGGACGAAGCTGCCTGAGATAGGATGAGTTTGGGGGGGAGCATATGTCTTAATATGGGAGGGCATGGACGAAGCTGCCTGAGATAGGATGAGTTTGGGGGGAGCATATGTCTTAATGTGGGAGGGCATGGACGAAGCTGCCTGAGATATGATGAGTTTGGGGGGAGCATATGTCTTAATATGGGAGGGCATGGACGAAGCTGCCTGAGATAGGATGAGTTTGGGGGGAGCATATGTCTTAATGTGGGAGGGCATGGACGAAGCTGCCTGAGATAGGATGAGTTTGGGGGGCGGCATATGCCTTAATGTGGGATTGCATGGACGAAGCTGCCTGAGATAGGATGAGTTTGGGGGGAGCATGTGCCTTAATGTGGGAGGGCATGGACGAAGCTGCCTGAGATAGGATGAGTTTGGGGGGCGGCATATGCCTTAATGTGGGAGGGCATGGACGAAGCTGCCTGAGATAGGATGAGTTTTGGGGGCGGCATATGCCTTAATGCGGGAGGGCATGGACGAAGCTGCCTGAGATAGGATGAGTTTTGGGGGAGCATATGCCTTAATGTGGGAGGGCATGGACGAAGCTGCATGAGATAGGATGAGTTTGGGGGGAGCATATGCCTTAATGTGGGAGGGCATGGACGAAGCTGCCTGAGATAGGATGAGTTTGGGGGGCGGCATATGCCTTAATGTGGGAGGGCATGGACGAAGCTGTCTGAGATAGGATGAGTTTGGGGGGAGCATATGTCTTAATGTGCGAGGGCATGGACGAAGCTGCCTGAGATAGGATGAGTTTGGGGGGAGCATATGTCTTAATGTGGGAGGGCATGGACGAAGCTGCCTGAGATAGGATGAGTTTGGGGGGGGGGGCATATGCCTTAATGTGGGAGGGCATGGACGAAGCTGCCTGAGATAGGATGAGTTTGGGGGGGGGGGGCATATGCCTTAATGTGGGAGGGCATGGACGAAGCTGCCTGAGATAGGATGAGTTTTGGGGGAGCATATGCCTTAATGTGGGAGGGCATGGACGAAGCTGTCTGAGATAGGATGAGTTTGGGGGGAGGCATATGCCTTAATGTGGGAGGGCATGGACGAAGCTGCCTGAGATAGGATGAGTTTGGGGGGAGCATATGTCTTAATGTGGGAGGGCATGGACGAAGCTGCCTGAGATAGGATGAGTTTGGGGGGAGCATATGTCTTAATGTGGGAGGGCATGGACGAAGCTGCCTGAGATAGGATGAGTTTGGGGGGGGGGAGCATATGCCTTAATGTGGGAGGGCATGGACGAAGCTGCCTGAGATAGGATGAGTTTGGGGGGAGCATATGCCTTAATATGGGAGGGCATGGACGAAGCTGCCTGAGATAGGATGAGTTTGGGGAGAGCATATGTCTTAATGTGCGAGGGCATGGACGAAGCTGCCTGAGATAGGATGAGTTTGGGAGGAGCATATGTCTTAATGTGGGAGGGCATGGACGAAGCTGCCTGAGATAGGATGAGTTTGGGGGGAGGCATATGCCTTAATGTGGGAGGGCATGGACGAAGCTGCCTGAGATAGGATGAGTTTGGGGGGAGCATATGCCTTAATGTGGGAGGGCATGGACGAAGCTGCCTGAGATAGGATGAGTTTGGGGGGAGCATATGCCTTAATGTGGGAGGGCATGGACGAAGCTGTCTGAGATAGGATGAGTTTGGGGGAGGCATATGCCTTAATGTGGGAGGGCATGGACGAAGCTGCCTGAGATAGGATGAGTTTGGGGGGAGGCATATGCCTTAATGTGGGAGGACATGGACGAAGCTGCCTGAGATAGGATGAGTTTGGGGGGAGCATATGCCTTAATGTGGGAGGGCATGGACGAAGCTGCCTGAGATAGGATGAGTTTGGGGGGAGCATATGCCTTAATGTGGGAGGGCATGGACGAAGCTGCCTGAGATAGGATGAGTTTTGGGGGAGCATGTGCCTTAATATGGGAGGGCATGGACGAAGCTGCCTGAGATAGGATGAGTTTGGGGGGAGCATGTGCCTTAATGTGGGAGGGCATGGACGAAGCTGCCTGAGATGGGATGAGTTTGGGGGGAGCATGTGCCTTAATGTGGGAGGGCATGGACGAAGCTGCCTGAGATAGGATGAGTTTGGGGGGAGAATGTGCCTTAATGTGTGAGGGCATGGACGAAGCTGTCTGAGATAGGATGAGTTTGGGGGGAGCATGTGCCTTAATGTGGGAGGGCATGGACGAAGCTGCCTGAGATAGGATGAGTTTGGGGGGAGCATGTGCCTTAATGTGGGAGGGCATGGACGAAGCTTCCTGAGATAGGATGAGTTTGGGGGGAGCATGTGCCTTAATGTGGGAGGGCATGGACGAAGCTGCCTGAGATAGAATGAGTTTGGGGGGAGCATGTGCCTTAATGTGGGAGGGCATGGACGAAGCTGCCTGAGATGGGATGAGTTTGGGGGGAGCATGTGCCTTAATGTGGGAGGGCATGGACGAAGCTGCCTGAGATAGGATGAGTTTGGGGGGAGCATGTGCCTTAATGTCCCTGTACATCTTAGGTAGAAGAACAAAACTTCTTATTTCCCTCTACATCCTAAGATAGAGTTATAAAACAAGATCTTATTTCCCTCTACATCCTAGGATAGAGTTATAAAACAAGATCTTATTTCCCTCTACATCCTAGGATAGAGTTATAAAACAAGATCTTAATTCCCTCTACATCCTAGGATAGAGTTATAAAACAAGATCTTATTTCCCTCTACATCCTAGGATAGAGTTATAAAACAAGATCTTATTTCCCTCTACATCCTAGGGTAGAAGTACAAGACAACTTGTATGAGTTACCAAATGCTACTTCTGAAGGATAGCAAAGAAAAAGGACAGGAAACACTATGTAAATATATACAGTCATATTGGATCATATTAGGAAATGACACATTCAGTCAATACCAACCTATTTGCCTACTTTCTCCTTCATCACTGACTACCCATAGAAAAACAGTGGACCCAGAAGATGCAGCCACCATCTTGTTGTTGGAGTATTCTTGGTTGGAGCTGATCATCTTGGCACTCAACGCTATCCTCTCCACCTGGGCGTCCATGTGCTGACTCTTCCATAGCATGTGCCAGCCGGTGGAGTCCTTCATTCTGTAGAGCAGGAGACCGTATTGACAAATGACACTGATCTAATATAACATCAGGTAAAGTTAAAGTTAGTTGCATATCCTTTACGGACGTAGCAGTCAACCCAAGCATTTTTCAGCTGTTTGTGATCCCTGAGCAAAGTTTTACGTTCAGCAGTTTGCCATTGCTTTTTAAATGACTGGCACCCATACCATTTCATAAAAAACCAACATAGCTGTGTTTTGAAAGTGGTATGCGGGATTACCAACTGCGTCCGTAACCCCTCCGTCACGCAGCCGGCTCGTGCGTCGTACGAGTACAGGTAAATCACGTAAATATCATCATACGAGTACAGGTAAATCACACAAATATCATCGTACGAGTACAAGTAAATCACGTAAATATCATCGTACGAGTACAGGTAAATGACACAAATATCTAGACACACGGATAACATCACATGGAAGATATATTACAGAGATAAAGACCAGAATAAGGGCAAAAACTGTGTTCTATCAAATTAAGAACATTTTATGCAATAAGTCTTTGTCATTGGAAGTTGGGAAAAGAAAACAGCAGTACTGGTAGTAGTAGTAGTAGTAGTAGTAGTAGTAGTAGTAGTAGTAGTAGTAGTAGTAGTAGTAGTAGTAGTAGTAGTAGTAGTAGTAGTAGTAGTAGTAGTAGCAGTAGTAGTAGTAGTAGTAGTAGTAGTAAAAGCAGCAGCAGCAGCAGTAGTAATAACAGCAGTAATGGTATTAGTAGCAGTTAACAGTAGTAGTAGTAGTAGTAGTAGTAGTAGTAGTAGTAGTAGTAGTAGTAGTAGTAGTAGTAGTAGTAGTAGTAGTTAGTAGTAATAGTAGTAGTAGTAGTAGTAGTAGTAGTTGTTGTTGTTGTTGTAGTAGTAACAGCAGTAATGATAGTAGTAGTAGTAGTAGTAGTAGTAGTAGTAGTAGTAGTAGTAGTAGTAGTAGTAGTAGTAGTAGTAGTAGTAGTAGTAGTAGTAGTAGTAGTAGTAGTAGTAGTAGTAGTAGTAGTAAAAGTAAACTAACAGACCCTTGTCCACACCTTGAGTATATGATGCTAGACCTGATAAATATGTAGATCAATCGGCACTCGAAGGGTGATGTGCTCAATAGCACACACACACAGAGGCTGCATTCACTTTCCAGTTCATTTTCTGATGTTCATTTTAAGGGTGGGTGGGCCTGGGAGAGACATGTGCTCGCCACTCCACCACAATTGCTAGAGCCAGTAAACGTTTTATTTGTGAGAGTGCGTGCGAGTGTGTGTGCGTGTGTGCATGCGGGTTAAATCTAAGGGAAACAACCTCTGAAGAGTTCACGAGTTACGTACCTATAAAATCATGAGGACATAATACCATTTTATTGTTAGCAAGGGACATAACTCTTCACCATGTTTTATCTAATAAAGCAATTAGATATAATATATCAAATGTCTAAGATAAAGAAGCTAATCCATCAAAATTAACAAACAAATTTGCCATTCTAAGGTTAAAAATGAGATAATTACATAAAGGTGTATAAAACATATTTTCTACCACGGTATATACAATGTACGAACACTGCAAGCTACTTGCACAATTTTCACACATACATCACAACTGACGCCAAGATATTGTCACTCTGGTTTCTCTTCACAACGTATAAATCCTTCGCCTTAAGGAATGGTGACTTACAGGAAACTAAGCTTGCATGAGACTGCCGGCAGTGTAAAACGTGGGGCGGCTTTTACCGTTTCGACCTTGACACCAACATTTCCTTTAATGTATATACTGTCGGTGTGGAAGAGAACGCGTGATGTGTGTTGAAGATTTATAAGCGTGTGAGAATGATGGGTTTAGAATGAACGAGGGGAAGGAACCACATCATAGTCGTTGTTGTCTCCGTCATTATCATCACCATCATCATTACCATCACCATTATCATCATCATTATCATCACCATTATCATCACTATTATCACCAATCACGTTAGAATGGGATGACTGAAAGCGTACGTCATTACCATAACTGTATATGTATGTTTTTGTTTCATTAACGCATATGACATAACACTAACAAACGGCAACGCTCTGTAATATACACAAACAAACAAACACGCATTGCACCTTGTAAATATACATTGCTTTGTATAAAATAAACGTATTTAAAATAAAAAAAATAATTAAGGAATGGTGATGTGTACAATAGTACATAGGCTATATTCATTTTCCAGTTCAATTCTTGGTTTCTCTTCACAAACGAACAAATCTTTCGTGTTTTAGATTTTCATCGTGGTGATATGTGTTGTCATGTGTTGCCGGGGCCCATACAGGGGAGCAAAGAATAGTAACACTGTTGCCTACCATGCACGTTGTAAGAGGCGACTAAGGAGGACATGGTTCCGTCGTCCTGCTACTGAGTGAGTGCGTGGTGCGACAATGTGAGCTGTGAATTTTGCATGGAATGCTCTTGCATCTGTCCGCGTTGTTTTTTTAGCATGAGCTGCATGTTCAGAATGATGACGGCCGGTTGTTGCTGGATTGACTGGTTTGCCTTTTCGGTTCACGAGTGCTTATTTCAGGAGACTCCTGGGGGTCATTGCTGTAGCTACGGAGTTTGTGCTTTGTGCGGCGCTTTCGGTGGGTCGCCCTGTGGACAGAGACTGAGCCATATGGGATAAAACCCGGGTCAATGAAGTCTTTCTGGTGACTGCTGTTTCCATTGACGATGAACTGTGGTTTTCGTGGAGGACTTTTGTGTTGGCATTCTGGCGGCGGCATTATGCACAGTGTACCTGTGCAGGCTGTTGGCTTGCCGACACTTCTGTCTGTTACATTGTTCACATAGGGCAGTGATGAGCGTTTTATGTGATATTCACTGGCATGGGAATGGAGCAATATGGGGACGACCCGTTGCCGTGAAGTTGGAACCGCGACTAACTAACTAACTAACTAACTAATTGTGGTGATATTTCCGAAACTTCTTCACCAGCAGCCATGTCACCAGTTGACAGCATGGAATCTGTGAACATCGACCGTTTTCTCGAGGGGACACCGCTTCACAAGAAAGGTGCGTTAGTTCTTACTATTACCGGACCTGGCGCGGCTGCCAAAGGCACGCCCCTTTTAATTGCCAGCACGTTGCTCGGCCCATGCGGGGTGCCTGCTGGAGGAGTAGCGGACAATTACCGATATGAGACAGCCACGCGGTGGTTTGCAAACCTGACTCAAGCTGACCATGTGGCAGTTTACAAAGGCCTGCATGGCAAGAAGATAAAACTGCCGACGGAAGGACTAGAGGTGTCCATTGAACACTTTGAAAAAGAACGAGAACGTGTGACGACTCATTGGCTTCCCAACACGATTCCTCCAGAGGGAGTCAAGTTCATGGTGAAACAGACAATTGATTACGAAAATGCGGAAGTATTTCGCATTCAGTACGATGGCGGAAAGTGGGGAGTCCTGTGTACCCCGACAAAACCAATACCACATTATGCCAAGATCACGGCTCCTGGGGTAATCACAGGAGATCACCGTATCATGTTTACAATGGTTGGTCGTCGCACCCAATGCCCTACATGTGGCTTGGACTCACACTCATCCAACAAATGCCCGAGCCAGAGAGAAAAGAAAGACAATCTCAAACAAACCACTGAAAGATCACAAGAGGATTTCCCCGCACTCGGGGAAAAAGCTCAAACAAATTCGATTCACAAAAAACAAGATGTCACCGAGACAGCCGACCAAAAAGAGGCCACGAGGCCAGACGAGGACTCAGTAACAGCGACAAAAACGACAACACAAGAAAACGAAGATGACGATTTTTTGGTATGAGATGATATTTTTTTTTTAAAATTCCGAAGACATTCTTCAACAGGTGTGTTCACTTGAGGACTTAGAACATGGCGAGGAGTGGGTACACGTGCCAACAGATTTCTGCACATCCTTTCCAGTTTGCATCCAACTAGATAGAAAATGCAGACAAGAAAATCCGGCTGCTGTGGAAGCTGAAGTACAAGCGTTGATTTTCGAGAATTCGCTAGACGGTGATGCTGTCATCTACACAGATAGGTCGGTCCTCCGACATGTGAGAAGCTCATGGGCCTTTACAGCTCGGGCCGGAGGGAGAATTGTGAAGGAGGACTCTGGTGCTTTCACTGAAACCACAAGTAGCCTGACCATGGAAGTCATGGCAGTAAGTAAAGCAATAACATGGCTCGAGACACAGACATTCACTAGGGCATGTTTCCTTAGTGATTCAATGAACATGATCAAGAGGATAGAGGAGGGGTCAATCCGAAGAGAATGGTTGCTGCCTCTGGAGCGGTCTCGGCTGGCAAAGATTAGTTTCATCTTCGTGCCAGGGCATGCGGGAGTAAAAGGAAATGAGCGGGCTGACAAGCTCGCAGGTGAGGCTACGGTGGAGGGCGGACTCGCCATGGACCAGGCTGACATTCTAATTGCTCTACGAGAAGTAAGACTTTTGCGTGAACCAAGTGATGACTGTGAATCTACAACCACGGCCAGACTGCTAAAACAGCAAATTAAAAGAGGGGTGGCCGAACAAGAACACTACGCAGGAAGCCAAAGAAGATTGATAAACCGACACAAAACTGGTGTCGTTAGCCGATACACGCTGCGGGATTTGCTGAGGAGGGGATCCAAGCACTTATGGACTGAATGGTTAGATGTGCAATGAGGATGATATGTCGACTAACTCACTAACTAACTAACTAGTTTTTAAATTATTTATAAAATGGCTGCCAATGTGTGTTTAATTAGCTTAAATATTCGTGGTATGAAAATGAAATTACATCACATAAGTCACACTCATACACAAACACAAACCCGAGTTCATTTTATTACAAGGAACAAACATTAAAACAGACGTTGAAGTAGTAGAATTAGTAACACGGTTAGGATTAAGAAATTCGTGTTTCAGTTTGGCGAAACATAACACGGGGTCAGCAAACTTTCGACACGTGGACTATTTTTAGAACACACACATGGTAGAATTGCCACAGTTCAAGCTAAAAACGACACACACTCATTTGTCATTGTGAACATACACGCACCACCTAACTACAATTATCAACCTCTATTTTACGGACAGTTAGACGACTTACTAACACAGACATACAGGGGACAAAATATTGTTATTGCCGGAGATTACAATTGAAGATTTAGACGTAATAGGAGGTGAAGTAAGAACACAGCTGAGAAGAGCCGGCAGGAACAGCTTACATCAACTAGATACACTACGAAATATCATCGATACGCACAACCTCACAGACGCATTCAGGCAAACACACCCCGACAGTAGAGAAACGACATACACAAACAAAACACACAACAGATCATCTAGATTAGACAAGATTTACACACCCGCAACACACCACATCATACAAACCAAACACCTACGGGAAACAATAGATTACACAGACCACAAAAGTATACTAGTACACATCAGCACAAAAACGCAGCCAAAAAAAAGGTCACCCCACTGGAAGTTCAATAACACACTTCTGAAACACACAGAATATGTACAATGCATGACACAGCTTATACACACGTACACAGACAATATACCAACTGAGAATATCACACAATACTGGGACTTGCTAAACATCACCATACGAAGCAGAACACAACATTTAGCAACGAAGATCCACAAAGACAGACTAAGACAGGATCGCATCATACAGACAGCCATGCGACTAACAAAACAGACAAATAGAGATGCACTTCACTTACACACACTAGAAGCACAACTAGAAGAACACCAACAACACATATATCTGGGTGCTCTTCTCAGAACAAAGCTCAACACAATCACACAAGAGACACCTACGAGACAATATTTAGCAATAGAACAGAACGTACAACGTAACAGACAAATAAGCAAAATATCAGACATGCAAGGAAAAACCGTACAACGTAACAGTCAAATAAGCAAAATATCAGACATGCAAGGAAACATGCAGACAGAAACACCACACATAGAGACTGCTTTCCAGCAACACTACACACAATTATTCACAGCAGAGACAGTCGACACACAGATACAAGACAACTTCTTACGGTACACAAAGAAATTATATGACACAGACAGAGACACACTGGACACAGAACTGACACTGACAGACATAACACAGACACTAAGCACACTAAACAAAGACAAAACTCCAGGACCAGACGGTTTGACAGTAGAATTCTACCAACAATTCTTTCCTATTCTAGGCAATCTTCTCCTCAAAGTCTATCAGGAAGCCTTTGACAAAAAAAATTTTCCGGACAGCTGCAACATGTTTTACATTACACTCATATGCAAAGATAAAACTGACACAACACAACTGAAGAACTACAGAACAATTTCCTTTCTCAACACAGACTACAGGATACTCGCCAAATCACTCACCAACAAACTTAAACCTTTCATGCCAACACTAATATACCCAGACCAACAGTGCAGTGTCAAAGACAGACATATACACAACCACACACACCTCATTAGAGACATAATCAACTACACACATGGGAAAGACTGTCCATCCTGCATCTTATCCTTGGATCAAGAGAAGGCCTCGACAGAATTTCCCACACATACCTGCATAGGACACTAGAACTTTGTAATATAGGAGAATACTACAGGCAGTGGATACAGATCTTGTATAAAAATCCTGAGAGCAGAGTGTTGGTGAACCATTCACTGACAGCCAGCTTTAGGCTCACGAGATCTGTAAGACAGGGATGTCCCTTATCACCACTCCTGTATGTGCTCACCCTAGAACCTTTATTAGAGAAGATAAGACAAGACACTAGTATTAAAGGAACCTTCCTGCATGGGATAGGAGAGCAGAAGCTCATCGCTTATGCAGATAACACTGCCTTCTTTCCCACCAGCAACACATCAATAAGGAATATACTCCACACCTTTACCCATTTTGGAAAAGGCAGTGGAGCCAAAATTAATGTACAGAAATCACAGATAATGGGTCTGGGTATGTGGAAACAAAAGTCTGATTTCCCTCCAGATCTGAGACACATAGACACCATGAAGACACCACAGAAACACACAGACAGACATGGCACGCACTGACCGAACAGATCACAGACATGTTACACGGGTATAGGTACAAGACATCCACAATATTTGGTAGAAGCACAATAGTCAACACATACATAATACCCAAAATAATATACTTAGCGACAGTACTGGACCTTCCCAAACAGACTGTCACAAACATAAACAAACAAATCAGACGCTTCATCTTCACCAACACAATACACAGCATACAACACAAAACTCTCATACAAGACAAGAAACAATGGGGTATTGCACTACAGGACATCCACACAAAAATACTGTCACTTAGAATCAGTCACATAGGTAAAATCATCAGACACCCAGAACAGAACAGACTAGCATTATACTACATTGGCCACAACATCAAACATCTCACACCTCTTAACAATGCAACTGCACTCTACCAGGAAAGACTGCCAACATTCTATCAGACATGCATACAGGCAATACAAGGATATGAACAGTTAATACAGCAAACAATACACACAATATACAAACATTTAGTTAGAGAACAAGCACCATCACTAAGACTTAGGATTAAAAGAGGACACAAATACTTCATGACTGACTTCCCATGCACCTTTTAAAACCTACACAACAAACACATAACTCCAAAAGCTAGGGAAATAACATATAGACTGTTATACAGTATGACCCCCACAGCACAGTTAGAAGCATACATATCCAAACAATGTCAATTATGTAGAAACAACACACAAGAGACAGGGGAACACATTTATTATACATGTCCAACAATTACTGCCACACGTGCAACACTCCAACACCCCATACAAACGCACACAGGCAAACAAACCGACATATACAAAGCTATATTTCTCAACACTATATCAAAGACAGCAAAAGACATACATACAAAACTACTTATAGCACTTTCTTACTACAGACATCTTATATGGACATGCAGAAACTTAGCCAGATACAAACACCGCACATATAACACACACTTAATTTCCTTTATGTACACACACAAAATATCACAACTATTTCCAGAGTAAATCATATGTATTCTTCCTTATTGTATTACAAATTTGGTATACATGAGTGCGAGAAAGAAAGAAGAAACTGTGAGTGAATGGTGAGTAAATAATTATAAAATACCACATATGGTCACCAAGACCAATGAATAATCCCTCATATAAAGATTGTGGAAGCATAAATGCTTGTTAATTTGCTTCAAAATGATGAATTAACCCTTATAGATAAGGGGGGGGGGGGGGGGGGAAAGAAAATCAACTCCTTCCATTCCAACTTAATAATTATTGAATGTTGCTTTAAATGCACTTGTGCTATACTACCACCATTACTAAGATCATCATTTTAGTAAAAAAATAATCACATATCTATTATACTATTATTATTATTATTATTATTATTATTATTATTATTATTATTATTATTATTATTATTATTATTATTATTATTATTATTATTATTATTATTATCAGTATTTTACCTTTATTATCCTTAGTATCATTAATTTTATAAGTATTATTGATACCAACATTAATATATTACAACTTCATCTCCCCTGTGTCCCCTTTGCTTATGGTTTGTTGCCTTTGCTACTACCCCCACTGTTTGGTTCAAACATTTATCCTGCCTGTACTATCATTACCAGAGTGGTCATGGGGGCATTGGTGGAGTGGAACCAATTGGTGAGAGTGTGGCAAGGGAAACAATAATGTAAAGATTTCCGTTTCTCTTTGTTACCCCCCCCCTTTCACATGTAAATATGTTCAAGGAATGGAATATGCTTATGCCACCTACACGCCCATATGCAACGCTCTGTAAATACACGCACACAAATACTGAACAAACAGGACGCATGTAACAACACTAACAATACAAATGCATTTGTACTACTATTACGATGCTCTCTTATTGAGATTAAGTAGGTAATTCTGTATTACTATATTAATATTATGGTTTGATCGCTATTAATTTTAATTTTATGGTCACCATTATTATTAGTATACTCCCTCAGATCCCCTTCTCCCCGCTTATTACTGTTGCTGTTGATGCTGTTGCCGCCCTGACTGGTCGGTTTCCAAAAATTTTACTGCCATTATCATCACTACCGAAGAAGTGGTGATGGTATTGGAGGTTTTGGAGCCGGCTGCTGGTGAGGGTGGTGACAGGGGACACAAACATGGTAAAATAACATAAATTTTGGGTTACCCCCTTTCATATGTAAATATGTCAATGAATTAATTGTTGTAATATTACACATATGTCACCTACACGCCCACATGCAACGCTCGTTTAATACACGCACACAAATACTGAACACACAGGACGCATGTAACAACACGAACAATACAAATGCAATTGCACTATTATTATCATACCTTCTTATTGCGACTAGTTACCCTCGTGTATTACCTTTATATTATCAAGGGTTTATTGTAATCAATTTTATTGTTTTTAATTTTCATGATTGTTACTATTATTGTTATACTCCCTCATTTCCCCCTCCTTCCCGCTTGTTCACTGTTGTTTGTTTGACGCTGATACCGCCCTCGCTGGTCGGTTCAAACAATTTGCTGCCACTGCCATCATTACCGAAGAGGTGGCAATGGTATTGGTGGGTTTGGGGCCGGCTGGAGAGTGTGGCGACAGCGGAAACAATCATGGAAATATAAAATAAAATTTGGGTTACCCCCTACACATGTAAATATGTCAAATGGAACAATTGTTGAAATATTACGCACATGTCACCTACACGCCCAGATGCAACGCTCGTTTAAATACATGCACACAAATACTGAACACACAGAACGCATGTTACAACACGAACACAAATGCAATCACTACCTTTTCTGCAATGTTCAACTAGTATACTCCTTGACCCCCCCCCCCCTTTCCCACCATTTCGCTACTGTTTGTGGTTGATTCTGCTGCCGCCCTCACCGTTTGGTTCAAAGAAGCTACTGCCATTTTCCTCAACAGAATGGTGGTGATGGTATTGGTGGGGTTGGAGCCAATAGGGGAGGGGGTGGCAGGGAAAAAAATGGTATACTATCGTTCTGTTGCTGTTTGTTTTTAAATTTTCGTTCACCCCCCCCCCCCCCCTTCCAACCCCCATTTCAAATGTACAAAGGTTGGAAAAAATGTTGTAAAATATGCGCATATGTCACCTACACTTCCACATGCAACGCTCTGTAAAAACACGAACAATACACTTTGCAACGACTTTAACACTCAATAAAAAAAAAAATTTACAATAAATTCGCGTATTATTTTTGAGATGCGCTGATCTTTGTAATAAAATTTAGTGGAACTGCGGTAAAGCTGTGAAAGTGTAAACAATATAAAATGACACAAAGTGGTGCAGCTTTATATAACAGAATTAAGATACATGCAGGACGTTGCGACGATTAGCCTTCATCAGCAAACAAAAACATCCACAAACACAACATACAGTCAAGGAGATCTCCTGTGACTACATCAGAAGGTGACGACAGGACGAGAAGAACAAACGGATGAAAACAATGAAAGCAATGAAGAGAAAATGAGAACTGAAAAAAATGTTCATACTCACCTCACAGTTCCGATCTGTAAGCAACTCAAAAAATCTCCGATGTATTCTTTTTATACCCGGTGATAGGTGTTACGGTTCAGTGAGCAAATTGAAAGAAGGGGGGCGGAGGCAGGAGGGCAGGACGGTAACTAGTCTGGTAGGGGTATCTGAGCAATCACAGTGGATGTACTAACGAAGCATGAGGGGGTGCAAGCATGATGGGGGTACTAACCAAAACCACATTATATACTCATATATGTTATTATGAGGCGAGTCCTAAAGTCTGGGTGGACTGATATGCGTGAACGCACATACATACACATACACCGCTCAACAGACATAATGCTAGTGTATATGGGCATGTGCAAGGTATATATAAGAAGAGAGAGAGAGAGGTGGAG
Organism: Cepaea nemoralis; assembly: GCA_014155875.1. Classification (NCBI taxonomy): domain Eukaryota; kingdom Metazoa; phylum Mollusca; class Gastropoda; order Stylommatophora; family Helicidae; genus Cepaea; species Cepaea nemoralis. The sequence continues at coordinate 113,223 of JACEFZ010006263.1, read as the reverse complement.
GGAAAGAAAGAGAGAGATGGGTATTGCTCCTGTTACGTGCCTCATGGGGTATGCGGAGTAGGTCGGTCTACAATCTTACTGACTCTATTTCATAGGGAACAGTATGAGTGAAGCCTCGTATTTGTAGACCGACCTACTCCGCATACCTCATGTGGTATGTCACAGGCACTTTTCCTCTCTCTCTCTCTCTCTCTCTCTCTCTCTCTCTCTCTCTCTCTCTCTCTCTCTCTCTCTCTCTCTCTCTCTCTCTCTCTCTCTCTCTCCAAACAATCTTGCTTCTCTGTGCCTACCCACATCATGTGTATTACCAGTGGTTGGATCTTATACAACCCCAATAACACAAGCATTGGGCGATGTGATCTTATAATACGTGGTATAACAATCAACCTTATTTACCTTATTTCATAGGGAACAGTATGAGTGAAGCCTCGTATTTGTAGACCGACCTACTCCGCATACCCCATGAGGCACGTAACAGGAGCAATATCCACCTCTCTCTCTTTCTTTCCCTTCACTCTCTCTCTCTCTCTCTCTCTCTCTCTCTCTCTCTCTCTCTCTCTCTCTCTCTCTCTCTTATATATATATATACCTTGCACATGCCCATATACACTAGCATTATGTCTGTTGAGCGGTGTATGTGTATGTATGTGCGTTCATGCATATCAGTCCACCCAGACTTTAGGACTCGCCTCATAATAACATATATGAGTATATAATGGAGTTTTGGTTAGTACCCCCATCATGCTTGCGCCCCCTCATGCTTCGTTAGTACATCCACTGAGATTGCTCAGATACCTCTACCAGACTAGTTACCGTCCTGCCCTCCTGCCTCCGCCCCCCCCCCCTTTCTTTCAGTGTGCTCACTGAACCGTAACACCTATCACCGGGTATAAAAAGAATACATCGGAGATTTTCTGAGTTGCTTACAGATCGGAACTGTGAGGTGAGTATGAACATTTTGTTCAGTTCTCATTTTCTCTTCATTGCTTTCATTTTTTCATCCGTTTGTTCTTCTCGTCCTGTCGTCACCTTCTGGTGTAGTCACAGGAGATCTCCTTGACTGTATGTTGTGTTTGTGAAAGTTTTTGTTTGCTGATGAAGGCTAATCGCCGCAACGTCCTGTGTGTGCCTTAATTCTGTTATGTAAAGCTGCACTACTTTGTGTCATTTTATATTGTTGATCTTTTCAATAAAAGTTAAAACCTCCCACCCCCCCCCCCCCCCCCCCCCCCCCCCCCCCCCCCCCCCCCCCCCCCCCCCCAAAAAAAAAAAATTTACTATGTACAACAATCGCGTCTACTAATTGTTGCAGATCTTGTGCATTGTCTGCAATCAATACTGTATCATCTGCATATCTAATGTTATTGATGTTTCGTCCTCCAATGCTGATTCCATGTATATCTTCTACATTTCTGAAAATATTTTCACTGTCTACTGTCTAGGGAAAAAAGATCTGGAGACAATACACATCCCTGCATAACACCTCTCTTAATAGGTTGATATTGTCCCACTTCATTATCAATCCTTATGGCAGCTTGTTGTTTCCAATATATGTTTTTTATAAGTCTAATGTCTTCCCGATCAATTTGTAGATCTGCAAGCATATCCAGCCGGTCTCTCTGGCCGAGGGGTTACAACACTTTCTCCGTAATCCCGTTTATCACGCAGAGTCTCGTAGCGGGGCGAGAGATGGTAGCGGTTCGATCCCGGCTGTTGACTTGCGGGATAACTGAGCCGGCCGCTCAGAAAGCAATGGCAAACTACTGAGCGTAATCTTGCTAAGAAATCAACATACAGCTGAAAGATGCTGATGTTGACAGCGATGTCCTGTAAAGGATATGCAAAACATTTTAGGCATATCCACCATGTTGACATGTTTAACTCTATCAAAAGCCTTTGTGTAGTCAATAAAGCAAAGGTGTATAATCTACACCGGGGGCCTTGCCAGCTTTCATATGCTTAAGAACATTTCGTACCTCCATCTTCAAAATTGGTGGTCCTTCGTCATTAAATCTAATGGTGATCGAGTGAAATGGCGAATTATGACTGCCCACACTTACCGGCATGGCACATGATGTATGGATGGTAGTGGAGCAAAAGATTAATTCAAGTGGTTACAGACAGGATACAGCTGGCCAAGTGGCTAGAATGCCGGATTTCTCCGTCGGGAGACCCGGGTTCGAATCCTCGGTAAGGTGTGGCATTTTTTTTTCTGTCGGGGGTAAAAAGAAAATCCTAACCTGCAGAGTTTGTGGCGATTACACTAGCAGGCGGCCCTAATTCCTCAGACTCGAAGACTCATCTTCCATACACCACAAGGTACTATATTGGCAGTAAATGACAGTTTTTTGTTTTTTTTACAGTTACAGACAGGATATTGAAGTGTAATAATAAAATATTTCATTGATTGATTTCCCCTCCAAAGTAGAGGTTTCTCTCTTAAGTTTCAATTTAACAAAATCGATCCATGCACTAGAAGTCGTAGCACGTCTATGAACTTGAGTTACAAGCAAGAAACAGAATATTTAAAAATTCACAGTTAGTCTATATCTGCAACTGACCTGTAACAACAAACAAAGTGAGGGTAGGCAGCACAGTTAGTCTATATCTGCAACTCACCTGTAACAACAAACAAAGTGAGGGTAGGCATCACAGATCCAATTCTGATGTCCTCGCAGCATGGTCACCCTCATGGGATCAACGTAGGTACCTGTTCATGAGTGAGTACAAGTAACGGTCACTTTTACATGTTTTATGGTAAACTGGGCATAAGGTGCTAGCCCCATATTTGTAGAGACCAACCAGCACTGGTGGCTGATGTGGTCAGTATCACGCTATCTGCCTTGACTGCCCCAGACATTTCTTGGTACCCGTTTTAGGTTGGGTTGACCCAGGATTCCAGGTCAGTTTTAAAAATAAGATTCCACCCTGATGCAGATGGAACCCACCTCATAACAGATCAAACCTTTGATCACCACTACGGCAGGCAAGTGTCTAGCCACTCCGCTACCTATGACTCCTGGTACTTTTATATGGTTGTGTATACAGTACAACTTTGATTAACCGTCACTCGTTTAACCGCCAGTTTCTGTTACCCATCACCGTCCTTAAACAAAATGTTGGAAGAGATACAACATAAAGGACACTATTTTCAATTATGCCACTGCCTGGGCTGATTTTACAGAGTCCAACCTAAAGAATGGGTGGAATAAACTCTTGTCTGAACCTATTGTCTTGGAATAAACTCTTGTCTGAACCTATTGATGAAACTGAAGGAATTGAGACTGTTAGTGTTGACGACATTGTGCAACTGTGCAATAATGTAGGACTAAACAGTGAAAACATTACGCCAGAAGAAGTAACAGATTGGTTGAAATGTGACAACATGGATGGAGGCTTTGAAATTGTGAACAATAGTGAAATTGTTTCTAGTGTGACTACCACTGAAGAAGAAATTGTTGACGATGAAGGATCACTTCTTAACCAAAAACCTACAACTAGCCACTCAGAAGCAGAAACAATGTTATCAACGTGCATCGACTGGTTTGAAATGCAAGAGGAGGAAAATGCAACACAGATCCTACTTCTGTGTAAGATACGGAACATTGCCGTACACCGATACATCTGGAACAAGACAAGCTGCAGGAAGCTGCTGGATCAGCAAGCATTACTCTAACTGTTCGATATTAGAAGCTTCGATTATGACTGCCCTGTCATGACATGTAGTCTTTAGATTGCATTTCCTTGAACTAGGATCAGGCCTGTACCCTCCCAATTGCGCTTCTCCGCCCGATGCCTGTATCACAACGTAGGTTGTTGGGTGTGATATAAAGCAAAACTGCATAATGGTTCCGTTTTTTTATGCAAACAATAATTCCACCCAGACATATAAATATTTAGTTACTCGTTGACTAGACAAAAAATCAGTGAGAGAATTAATTATCTTTTGAAGTGGTCGATGTCCAAGTCTTCACAAAGAGCTGAGAGCTGAATAAGTATGGGCATGAGAGTGGTGTTTGTGCACACGATTTTATTACATCGGCATATGTTCCTCCACTTGTGACAGCTTCGCTGGCATGTGCAGCTTACACTTCTGCAGTCACGTGACTGGTAATTCTCATATTGGCCATATTTAGTATCTAGCAAGATTATTATTTCGATTAATTCACGTACTTCTCTTCCTCATCCTATTTCTTCTTCTTCTTCTTCTTCTTCTTCTTCTTCTTGGTACACCTTCGGGCGTCAGTATGAATTAATCCACACCCAAAAGAAAAACAATAAAAAAAACCAGTGATCTTACGATTGTTGATATTTCCATATCCATAGTTAGTCCTTAAATGGAACGGATGCAGATAAAAATTGTTTTCTCTGTTCTGCATATGTTGGACACGCCGGCAACAAATGCCTAGTTGTCATTTTACCAGTTCCACAGTTACATTCATCAGTATCACCGTTATTTAGTTTATAACACATATGGTGATTGATTGATTGATTGATTTAGGAACCGACATCACAGCATTCGGGACATATAAAAACCATGTGGTATTTCAGCCTATTGTCTCCTGTGTATTTACTGTGCGGAGTCTGAAATAATGTTACTCGTTCTCTTCTCTGGAGTTGGAAATATGCATCACCTTTCTGATGGTCTGGATGTTCGGATTTCTACTTGATTCTATAATTATTTTTTTCAAATCTCTTGGTCTCATCATAAAAACATAGCAGTAATAAATTGTCCTGAAACAGTTTCTCCCCGTGGGTTTGTGAGGTTATAGCACCATCACATTATGTAGACCTCAGAGCCAGAAGGAATATATGGCCAGTAGTTTCTGCCCGTGGGTTTGTGATGTTATAGCACCATCACATTGTGTAGACCTCAGAGCCAGAAGGAATATATGGCCAGTCTTTCCCTTACTTTGACAAGCGACATTTTAATTAATTCATTCATTCATTCAGTAGTATGTCCTTTGTAGAACCTCGATCCCATAACAACCTTCCGGAAAACCTCTCGATCATATGCAAGATGTCCCGCGTCCGATATACCCATCTACCACGCCCTGCACCAATTTTCTCTTTGGCCTCTTCCTCTCTTCCCATTCGCCCCTCATATTCATTCACTCATTCAGTAGTGTGCCTTTTGCAGAACCTCGCTCCCATAACAACCTTCCGGGAAACTTTTCGGTCATATTTAAGATGCCCCGCGTCACATACACCCATCTGGAGATCATCTGCCAAGTCCTGTAGCCATCCTCTCATTGGCCTCTTCCTCTCTTCCCGGGCATATACCCCTCCATGACTGTTCTCTCCAAACTTTCATGACGTTTCAAGTGACCAAAATATTTCAATTTGCCTCATCTTAGGTTATGTTTATATCAAGTTGAGATAGTCTGCCACCTTCCCTTGCCAATCTGTCAGCGTCATTATTTCTAGGTATGTTGCAATGTGTGGGGTTCCACTGTATCCTGTTTGGATTCCTGATACAGTTCATGCAATGCTGCTCTTGGGTATGCTGGTTCTGCATTGCTTCTGCTCTTCAAACTAAATTACAGCTTTCAAATTTTATGTTGTCTAGTGCGTCCTCTAGTCTCTATTTCCTTCTTCTCCTTCTGTGAGCGCCAAACAATACTATGTGTGTTTATTTATGTAACTGTCTAAGTGGCCTCAACGGATTCCGTAATTGATTTTCTGCTCTTCAGTATCGAAACAATTAACTCCGCATCTATACAAAAAAAGTTGTTTGTTTTTCTTTATTTTTCTCTGTCATATTTGTGCTGCAGTTTTCATTGTCTCTGTCTCTGCTCTGACGTTACGTGAGAATTGTCCAGATGTCGCAGGAGGATAGTTAGAGCATTGCTTTGCTGATACGGCAGCTTCTGCAGGTTGTCTTGTTCCAGATGTATTGGTGTTACCTTTCCTCTGGATTAATCTAGGCAGGTGAAGAGAGGGATCATGCTGCATGGGCAACACATGGTCTCTATAACTAGGCAGGTGAAGAGAGGGATCATGCTGCATGAGCAACACATGGTCTCTATAACTAGGCAGGTTGAGAGAGGGATCATGCTACATGAGCAACACATGGTCTCTATAACTAGGCAGGTTGAGAGAGGGATCATGCTACATGGGCAACACATGGTCTCTATAACTAGGCAGGTGAAGAGAGGGATCATGCTGCATGGGCAACACATGGTCTCTATAACTAGGCAGATTGAGAGAGGTATCATGCTACATGGGCAACACATGGTCTCTATAACTAGGCGGGTTGAGAGAGGTATCATGCTGCATGGGCAACACATGGTCTCTATAACTAGGCAGGTTGAGAGAGGTATCATGCTGCATGGGCAACACATGGTCTCTATAACTAGGCAGGTTGAGAGAGGGATCATGCTACATGAGCAACACATGGTCTCTATAACTATGCAGGTTGAGAGAGGAATCATGCTACATGAGCAACACATGGTCTCTAAATGCAGCCCAGGCTTTGTGCTGTGGGGAGGTTATTATGTTGGTGTTTTTTTTTTAAGCACAATAAAACAAACTATCGTCTGTTAAGACGACCAGGTGCCAGTACAGTGCATTACTTGAAACTTGGAGAATATGTGTCCCACTGCAAGCTGCATATGTCAGTGGAAACAGTATGTTGTTTAGTTGGCTTCACGGGTGTGCGAGAAATAGATCAGTAATGTATAATAAGAACTAAAATCCATATAAAAAGGAGAGCCACAGGAGTGTGAAAATTGTGGAGGAAAATGTTATTGTCAGTTCCTGAGAAATCATACAGGAAAGTCTCAAAGATGTCCAACAACTAAGGGATGAATAGGTAGGTATTCGACCAGACAGATCCTTCACTGACCAGACAGTCACATTGCGCATAATAATAGAGCAAAACATTGAATTGAACTAATAACTTCATATTGGATATGTGGACTATAAAAATAAAGTATTGGATAACGTTTATAGGTAACCTATTTTAAAATTGACGAGGGATAATGTGATCCCACAGAAAATCAGTGGCTTAATCAAAGCAACATATAGAGACAAGAAATGCAGAATCTTCAATGCGGCAAATCTAACTGAGAAAATAAGAGCAGAAGTGAGACAAGGGCGCCTTTGTCATCTCAACTATTCTTGCTGGCCATAGCCTGGATTATTAAGACAACAACCATTTCCAGAAATAGAATTCAAAGTACTTCTTTGACAACGCATCTCGATTATCTGGACTTGGCTGATGACATCGCCCTTCTGTCTCACACACGAAATCAGATGCATGATTAATTAATAATATTGGGGCTGAGGTCACTGTCATTTACTGCCAATATAGTACCTTGCAGAGGGGTCTTGAGCCTGAGGAATTACGGCCGCCTAGCTAGTGCAGTGGCTGCGAACTGAGCAGATTAGAGTTATCTTTTTGCCCCTGACAGAAAAAAAAAGTATATTGAATTCTATTGTTAAAAAATTCATCCAGAATACGACCAGTGTTGCCAGTAGTGGGTTGTGCTCAATATTTAAATCTCAAATCCCGAAACAACCGAATAAATCAATTTGATTATTGCTCGCTGGACTTTAGGCGACCTGGTGTGCCTTGCCAGTGAGACGACCTGATCATTCAGGTCCCCATCGATTGACGGACGTCAGTCGAGGCGATCGGGCAAATCTTGAGCTACAGCCTACGATGGGTGACGTTGTAATATTCAATTGTGATAATTTGGCCGTGTCCAGCCTGTGCCGCGTGGTCTAGTGGTTACAGATATGCTTCACACGCCAGTGATCCGCGGTTTGTTTCCGGGTCCTGTCAAGAATATGCAATACTGACGAGCTCGAACGAGAGCGAAACTCGAGCCTAGTGCTTCCCATTGACGTGGATAGGCCTTAGGTTCATGCCAGAATACGATCAGCGTTGCCAGTAGTGGGTTGTGCTCAATATTTAAATCTCAAATCCCGAAACAACCATATAAATCAAAGGGAAAAAAAAACTTCACACCTTACCGAGGAATCGAACCCGGGTCTCTCGAAGGAAAATCCGGCAATCTAGCCACTCGGCCAGCCGCTCCTCGGTGCGAGGTCACGCCTACATTAAGACTTCATTGAGGAAAGACAAAGATAATGGTGATAAATCAAGCAAATGATAATCCTATCTCCCTGGGTGAGTCCTCACTTCAAGAGACAGAATCATACACATATTTAGATAAGATAGCAATATAGAAAAAGATGGTGGAACATATAAAGATATAAGAATAAGACTATAAAAGGAGCTTTAATGCCACTAGTCACTAGGAAATTTGTTAATGTAAATATTAGAATATTTAATTCCAACGTTAAATCTAAATCTATTCTTTACTACTATATATATTTCAAAGATACGAAACATGTATAAAGACCACAACGATCACACATAAACTACAAACAGGGTCCGGTCAAGGATATACACTACTGACGAGCTCAAACGAGAGAGAAACTCGAGTCTAGTGCTTCCACATTGGGTTGTGCTCAATATTTAAATCTCAAATCCCGAAACAACCTAATAAATCAAACTACAAACATTCACTAATTGGCGACCAGGTTGGCAGCTTATGGTAGGACATCGTAAAGTTATTTAACAACTAAGTCTAGCCACAATGGTGTCATGTGCCATATAATATATAACAATAAAATATTATTCCATGTTAGGGATTTCTGCAGTTGCTCTTTCACGTGACAGCGTGGCCTTTCTGTGACTGTTGCACCGCCTTTTGCAGTCGCATTGTCACCGTCTCCTTCACTGATCATCGGAACCACCATGTCTCCGCGTTCCCTGTACGAAGCTTTGGACCACCACTGGGTGTTGTCTTGATAACCGAAGCTGTGTCTGCTGGACTGGGCGTTTCCTGTGACTTTATTTATTTTAAGCGATCCGTGGGCAGAATCGACACAGCTTTCATGTTTCCACTTCCTTCTTATTCTAAGCACGGGAGTAGTGTAGAAGTACAAAAGGATGACCGTTTTTGCGGATCTTATATATTATTACTAATTATCGACCCTGATCCGCAAAGGGCGATAACTCCTGGTTTTTAAAAAAGTAGGCGTGGTCAGAGTAGGTGTTGCGAAGTGACTCATCAGAGGGGTGTGGTCTAGTGACTCATCAGAGTAGGTATGTGTAGTGTATAACATAAAAAATACAACATTTAAAATAACAAACAAACGAGTCAAGTAAGGTATATAATAATTTTAATAAACCATGTACAGACAAAGTTATACATTGTTTGTTTTTTTTCTTGGCGGGGAAGTGTGGGAAAGGTCGGAAGGTAGTACCGGGGAGTTATACGTCGGCAAGTGTGGGAAAATCTCCGGCGGGTGTGACGGTGGTCGGTTCATAGCAGACGTGGAGGGGTGCATACGGAAAAGTCATTAAGTAACGGGTTGTAAAAACGTGGGTGAGTGGTGTGTTAAAATATTTTGAACTGTTAGCACATTGGCGGTGTACATTAGTAGGAATAGACGGAATAGTTGCGGTGGCGATAGTAGTCATAGTGGGTATGGGTTAGTAAAATTAGTTGATAAGGGGTGGTTATTAGCCCTATGTAGAGGGTCGTAGTGACTTATTCACTAACATCACACGTGTTACAAATAAAACCTTAAAAGTAAAGTAGTCGGTTGTAATGGATATGGTGCAGTGTCATTCGGTGGTAAGGGGTGGGTACCAGGTAATAGTGGTCAAGAGGTGGTCAAGCAGTAGTCAAGTAGTGGTAAAGTAGTGGTCAAGTGAGGAAATTATCGGGGAAAGTATGTGTAGTGAAACGGTAGTGGATAAAAGGGGTAGCTGACGTGGTCAAATAGTGGTCAAGAGAAGGTCAAGTAGGGGTCAAGTGGTCGAGTGACCACTTAAAATGTAGAGGAAAGTATGTGTAGTGAAACGGTAGTAGATAAAGTGATCGATGACGTGGTCAAGAGGTGGTCAAGTAGTGGTCAAGTAGTGGTCAAGTGGTCGAGTGATCACTTAAATTGTCGGGGAAAGTATGTGTAATGAAACGGTAGTGGATAAAGTGATCGTTGACAGGGTCAAGAGGTGGTCAACCAGCGGTCAAGTAGTGGTTAAGTTGTCAAGTGACCACTTAATTGTAGGGGAAAGGACGTGTAGTGATATGGTGGTGGATAAAGAGGTAGATGACGTGGTCAAGAGGTGGTCAACCAGTGGTCAACTAGTGGTCAAGTGGTCGAGTGACCACTTAAACTATCGGGGAAAGTATGTGTAGTGAAACGGTAGTGGATAAAGTGATCGATGACGTGGTCAAGAGGTGGTCAAGTAGTGGTCAAGTAGTGGTCAAGTGGTCGAGTGACCACTTAAATTATCGGGGAAAGTATGTGTAGTGAAACGGTAGTGGATAAAGTGCTCGATGACGTGGTCAAGAGGTGGTCAAGCGGTGGTCAAGTGGTGGTCAAGTCGTCGACTGAACACTTAAAGTGTAGAGAAAAGTACGTATAGTGAAACGGTAGTGGATAAAGTGATCGATGACGTGGTCAAGAGTTGGTCAAGTAGTGGTCAAGTGAGGAAATTTTAGGGAAAATACGTGTAATGATATGGTGATGATCAAGAAGTGGTGAAGTAGTGGTCAATCAGTGGTCAAGTAGTGATCAAGTGGTCGAATAACCACTTAAATTGTAGAGGAAAGTACTGTTGTGAAACAGTGATGGATAAATTAAGTAGTGACGTGGTCAAGTAGTGGTCAAGTAGTGGTCAAGTGGTCGAGTGACCGCTTAAATTGTAAGGGAAAGTACGTGTAGTGAACCTGTGTTGGTTAAAGTGCTCGATGACGTGCTCAAGTAGCGGTAAGACTACTTAAATTGCGATGAAAGTAGGTCTAGTGACATGGTGATGATCAACAGTTGTTCAAGCGGTATTCAAGTACTGGTCGAGTAGTGGTCAAGGAGTGAGGACTAGACCACTGAGGTCTAGGTTAAGGAGGACAGATGCTTTACCTCTATTAGGTTGGAAAATCTGTCTAGTCAGCAGAAATTAGGCTGTTCTGTAATCAAAAAGGATGTTAGTGTTTTTTGTTATGAAACATTGAAAGTCGGTTAGAAGATGTGGTAGCTGGTATTCAAGAGTTCACCAAGTCAGGCGTGGTTTTAAGAAAGGCCGACTTTATAACAGACAGTGGTGGTTGCTTGCAGACTTGCCGTTATTACGTATGTGAAATGCTAAAGTGAGGTAGGAGTGGACACCGTAAGAAATGTTATTTTAGGCAGACTTCGAGAAAAACCGTTGTATTGTTGAAAGGTTAGTGTAGCAGACATTGTGGTATGGAAAGTTGAAGATGACAGCCATGGGAAATGGTTTTGTGATGACGAATACCTAGATGATACAGAAACTATACCAGGTGGAACCATAGACGACCTTATAAATGTTGTTAACTGTCATGGGTGTTTCAATGGAGCATGTGTACAATGAAGGTTTGAAGTTCTTGGTGATGTGACCACTTTGTGTTAGAAAGAAATCAAGAGTGTGGAGAGATGAGTGATTAGTCTGTATAAGGGTTTCTGTAGCAGATACGATGAAGTTGGAGCTTTCGGTAATGTAAAATCGGGAAAGTGGTGACATTGATAGCGTCTTTTCAGCTAAAAGTTCGAGACACGTTTGACATAACTACAGAAGTTACATTTTTTCCTAATTTGGGTACCACATTTTTTCTTACCTTGGTCGACATAGTTCTTACTTTTCCATAGCTATTTCTTAGACTGGCTGACAGATTTTCCTAGCTTTTATCACTTTGGACGACAAGTTTATAAGTTTGTTTGAAATATGTCTGTACTTGGTCAATATTTTTTCACATTTGGTTAACAAAGTTTCCTACTTTTCATAAGTTTGGATGTGATATTTATAACATTGGTCAACATTTTAGTTGTTGGCTAATATTTTTTCCTAGGATTTTATAAATTTGGTCGAGCTATTTCTGTATTTGGCCAACATTTTTCCCATTTGGCTAACAAATTTTTCTACTTTTTATAAGATTGGATGATATATTTATAAGTTTGGTTGAAACATGTCTTTACTTGAGAATATTTTTCACCTTTGGTTAACAAAGTTTCCTACTTTTCATAAGTTTGGACCAGATATTTATAAGTTTAGTCAACAGTTTTATCAATTTGTTGTACATTTTTCTTTACTTGGTCAATATTTTTCTCATTAGGTTAACAAATTTTCCTAATTTTTATAAGTTTGGATGTATTATTTCTTCACTTGGCCAATATTTTTCATCGTTGGCTAACACATTTTCCTGTTTAGGTCGACATATTTTTCTAAGGTTTGTAAGTTTGGTTGAGGTATTTCGTAACTCGGCCACTATTTTTCCTACGTTGGGTACCATATTTTCTTATATCAGTCGACATTTTTATAAGTTTGGATGAGATATTTCTTGACTTGGTCAATAGTTTTCACCGTTGAGTAACACATTTTCATACATTTTATAAAATTTGGATGCGATATTTCTTTACTGGGCCACTATTTTTCATCTTTGGCTAACCAATTTTCTTACTTTGGTCGACATGTTTTCCTACTCTTTGTAAGTTTGGTCGAGATATTTCATACGTTGGCCAATATTTTTCCTAATATGGGTAACATTTCCTTATAACGGTCTACATATTTATAAGTTTGTCCATCGTTTTGCCTATTGCATTACTTCGGTCGACATATTTCTTGATGTTACTAGCATGTTTTCTTACTTGTTATAAGTTTGGATGCGATATTTCATTACTTGGCCAATATTATTCACCTTTGCCTAAAAAATGTTCATGCATGTTATAAGTTTAAACAAGACATCTATAAGTTTGACCGATACTTTTTCCTATTTGGTTAACATGATTTCTTAGTTGGCCAATATTTCTTTCTCATTAGGTTAACACATTTTCCTAATTTTTGTAAATTTGGTGTAAATTTTTTTCATTAGGTTAACAAATTTTTCTAATTTTTATAAGTTTGGTTGCGATATTTCTGTATTTGGCCGACCTTTTTCCCATTTGGCTGATAAATGTTCCTACTTTTTTTTATAAGTTTAGTTGAAATATTTATAAGTTTGGTTGAAGTTTGGCCAAAATTTTCACATTTAATTAACAAAGTTTCCTACTTTTCGTAGGTTTGAACGATGTATTTCGTTACTTGGACAATATTTTTCCCATTTGGCTAACAAATTTTCCTATATGGCCAAGATATTTTCCATTTGGTTAACATATGTTCCTACTTTTTATAAGTTTGGGTGATATATTTCTCTGTTTGGTCGATACGTTTTCATACTTGCTTAACAAAGTTTAGTACTTTTCTTAAGTTTGATGGGGATATTTCGTTACTTGGTCAATCTTTTTTCTCATTTGACTAACAAATTTATCTACTTTTCATAAGTGTGGACACGATATATCGTTACGTGGTCAATATTTTTTCTATTTGACTAACAAACTTTGCTACTTGATTGATATTTTTTCCCAATAGGTTAACAAATGTTCCTACTTTTTATAAGTTTGGACGATATATTTCTGTATTTGATCAATAATTTAAATATTTGGTCTAACATATTATCTTATTTGACTGTTTAAGTGGTACATAGATGGTGTACTTTTGTCTGGTTGTGAAGTGTGGCACTGAGCAGGTACACTGAAAAAACGTATATTGGTCTTGGAAATGGCTTTCTGGAGAATAATGTAAAGACACTATGGACACATAGAAAGGAAATGAAAGTGTGGATGTCTAATTTGCTACGTGATAACGTCGCTGGTTATGACGGCGGACATGTGACCTGTCATGTTACGTGCATTGCCTAAGGTTGAGTCGGGGCAGTTTGTTGTGTTTGTGTGCATCTGTTAACATCCACTACTCACTCGTCGTTGTAGGACCCGATAGTTGTTACGTACAGATACGACTTCTCCGACTAGCATCGGTGATCACATCTCTGTACTATGAGTATGAGAAAGGCTTAGTCGGAAACTGTGATTAGTTGTTTACACGCGCGTATGGGGTTTTCGAGACCAGTTTATGTTGTGTTGATGCCCGGGTGTCCTTTGGTGTAACCCGGTAACACTAGTACTACACCGCTATAGAAAAGAGAGAGAGAGAAGGGGGTGACCATTTTACCCTTCGTATGCAGTGTTGATGATGCAGTGTATTCACGCCTATACACAGTGATCATCATACGTTAGGTTCCCTGACTCGACAACCGATAGGACACCCTTGTTCTATAGTTTCCCTCTTAACCATGTGTCTCAGATGTACCATTACCCCCGTGACCGGATGCGACGCCGTCTTTGAACGATTGGGTTATTAGCCACGTGTTCCACTTGTATCGTTATGCGTGTCACTGGATGCATCGACATCTTTGACCGGTTGAGTCATTAGCCACGTGTAGTGGCTGTAGCCTTATACATGTGATCGGAAGCAGGGAATTCTTTGACTGGTTTTAGCCAATGAGCCCTTGTCTCGGCTGTACCATTACACATGTGACCGGATGTGACGCCATATTTGACCAGTTTTAGCGAATGATCCGTAGTCTGGTTGTAGCAATTACCCATGTGTGATAGGGTGCGACGCCATCTTTGACCGGATGTAACTATTGTCCATGTGTGTCAACCGTACCATTAGGTGCTATTGACCAATGCAAAATCAGTGTTCGAGGCGCTCCTGTTGGGGAAATTACCAATACTAAGGACATTACTTTCTGAACTTAGCAGTCGGCATAACGTCTTGATCATGTCATCGCTCACTTTAACCACTACTGTCACTACAGTAACTTCCCCTACAACTTAAGGGGTCACTTGACCACCCCTTGACCCTTGACCACTACTCGACCAGTACTTGAACACCGCTTGACCAACTGTTGATCATCACCATGTCACTAGACCTACTTTCATCGCAATTTAAGTAGTCACTCGACCATTTACCACTACTTGAGCACGTCATCGAGCACTTTAACCAACACAGGTTCACTACACGTACTTTCCCTTACAATTTAAGTGGTCACTCGACCACTTGACCACTACTTGACCACTACTTGACCACGTCACTACTTAATTTATCCATCACTGTTTCACAACAGTACTTTCCTCTACAATTTAAGGGGTTACTCGACCACTTGATCACTACTTGACCACTGATTGACCACTACTTCACCACCTCTTGATCATCACCATATCATTACACGTATTTTCCCTAAAATTTCCTCACTTGACCACCTCTTGACCACGTCATCGATCACTTTATCCACTACCGTTTCACTATACGTACTTTTCTCTACATTGTAAGTGTTCAGTCGACGACTTGACCGCCACTTGACCACTACTTGACCACCTCTTGACCACGTCATCGAACACTTTATCCACTACCGTTTCACTACACATACTTTCCCCGATAATTTAAGTGGTCACTCGACCACTTGACCACTACTTGACCACTACTTGACCACCTCTTGACCACGTCATCGATCACTTTATCCACTACCGTTTCACTACACATACTTCCACGATAGTTTAAGTGGTCACTCGACCACTTGACCACTAGTTGACCACTGGTTGACCACCTCTTGACCACGTCATCTACCCCTTTATCCACCACCATATCACTACACGTCCTTTCCCTTACAATTTAATTGGTCACTTGACAACTTGACCACTACTTGACCGCTGGTTGACCACCTCTTGACCCTGTCAACGATCACTGTATCCACTACCGTTTCATTACACATACTTTCCCCGACAATTTAAGTGATCACTCGACCACTTGACCACTACTTGACCACTACTTGACCACCTCTTGACCACGTCATCGATCACTTTATCTACTACCGTTTCACTACACATACTTTCCTCTACATTTTAAGTGGTCACTCGACCACTTGACCCCTACATGCCCATCTCTTGACCACTATTTGACCACGTCAGCTACCCCTTTATCCACTACCGTTTCACTACACATGCTTTCCCCGATAATTTCCTCACTTGACCACTACTTTACCATTACTTGACTACTGCTTGACCACCTCTTGACCACTATTACCTGGTACCCACCCCTTACCACCGAATGACACTGCACCATATCCATTACAACCGACTACTTTACTTTTTAAGGTTTTATTTGTAACACGTGTGATGTTAGTGAATAAGTCACTACGACCCTCTACATAGTGCTAATAACCACCCCTTATCAACTAATTTTACTAACCCATACCCACTATGACTACTATCGCCACCGCAACTATTCCGTCTATTCCTACTAATGTACACCGCCAATGTGCTAACAGTTCAAAATATTTTACACACCACTCACCCACGTTTTTACAACCCGTTACTTAATGACTTTTCCGTATGCACCCCTCCACGTCTGTTATGAACCGACCACCGTCACACCCGCCGGAGATTTTCCCACACTTGCCGACGTATAACTCCCCGGTACTACCTTCCAACCTTTCCCACACTTCCCCGCCAAGAAAAAAAAAACAATGTATAACTTTGTCTATACATGGTTTATTAAAATTATTATATACCTTACTTGACTCGTTTGTTTGTTATTTTAAATGTTGTATTTTTTATGTTATACACTACACATACCTACTCTGATGAGTCACTAGACCACACCCACTCTGATGAATCACTTCGCAACACCTACTCTGACCACGCCTACATTTTTAAAAACCAGGAGTTATCGCCCTTTGCGGATCAGGGTCGATAATTAGTAATAATATATAAGATCCGCAAAAACGGTCATCCTTTTGTACTTCTACACTACTCACGGGTTGGAAGTTCGGACTTTTTCGTCTGAGGATTCGCACGTTTGGCTTTTCCGAATTTGTGACGGATTTGAACAGGATTACGAGCTTTACCTTCTTGTGGTACAGTGGTAGCTATAGTGGCACCCCAACTGCGTGCTATTTTCACAAAGCACCGCTCTGTATCTTCTTCTTATACAAGTTATTCCATATCGTGTGGCTTTAGTGATCATGCCTGTCCATAGCCATCAGTCTCTTGTACTGCGAATCATTCTTGATGTCGACGTTCCCCCATGCCACGATACCAAACTGTCCATCATCTTCTCTCTTGGTCTCCCTCTTTCTCTCTTCCACTCCAGCCTTCTCGATGTGACGACATACTCCAGCTGTCCCCTTCTCATGACATGCCCAAAGAGTGTGGACTGTGTACTTATGATGCGAGTAACCAGTTCTCTCTGTGAGTGAACTTTCATGATATCTTCATTGGTCTTTCTATCCGTCCATGATGTTCTCTTCATTCTTCTATAAAATCACATCTCCGCAGCTTCCACATACTTCCTCAATTGTCTGCTGATCGTCCATGATTCCGTACATCAGAACTGGATTAATATAGCTCTTAAGAATTATTTTTCTCACTTAGATTGGCAAAGATAAGTTGCACGGAATATTGGACAGCGCTCACCAAACCCTACACCCAATATGTGCCAACTGTTTCGACCAGATCACAATTGGGATGATACAAGTCTAATCCTAGTGCGAGGAAATGCAACCTAAAGAATAAATGTCATGGCAGGACAGATCAGGCCTTAAGGCTTGGTCGGCAACTGGTCTAAGATCGTAGCTCCAACAGGTGAACAGTAAGAGTATTGCCTTAGTGATCCGGCAGCTTCTGCAGCTTGTCTTGTTTCAGATGTATTTGTGTTCTTTCCTCTGGGGTAATCCAGACAGCCCTATGGAGGAATCATGCTGCATGGGCAACACGCGGTCTCTACAATTCAGCCCAGGCTTTGTGCTATGGAGAGGTATAACTCCATCCCTGGTCCCCGCCATGGGATGTAGTTATTATGCGTTGTTTGAAGGACAATGTACCAAACTATCGTCTGTCAAGACGGCAAGATGCCAGTAGCAGTAACAGACTGGGGTCCCAGTGTGATTATACCTTACTATGAAGACGTGTTTGGAGGAATCTGCCAGTGTAGGACCAGATCCTGGTCATCTGGTCTAGCTGCCAATTTGCTGGTTAAAGAATGAGTCAGCATAATACGTAAGACAACAATGATGGTGATGATGATGATTTTGCTGATACAGAATAAAGAGAAGAAGAAAATTATCATGATAATATAGAATAAAGAGAAGAAGAAGAAGAAGAAGAAGAAGAAGAAGAAGAAGAAGAAGAAGAAGAAGAAGAAGAAGAAGAAGAAGAAGAAGAAGAAGAAGAAGAAGAAGAAGAAGGAGAAGAAGATGATGATGATGATGATGATGATGATGATGATGATGATGATGATGATGATGATGATGATGATGATGATGATGAAGTAGTAGTAGTAGTAGTAGTAGTAGTAGTAGTAGTAGTAGTAGTAGTAGTAGTAGTAGTAGTAGTAGTAGTAGTAGTAGTATATAAGGGGGAAAGAAAAAGAAGATAACTAACAACAGCTGCAACTTCAACAACAACAACAACAACAGCAAAAACAACAACAGCAAAAACAACAATAACATCTCGATAACACTTAATAAACAAACATTAAACAATATGAAGACATTTGTCGTTTGCTTATTCTGTATAATTATATTCGTTTACTGTCATCAAATAAATTTTTGCAGACGCCTGATTTAAGATTTATCCCTTTTTTTCTATGATATTATTCGTTGTCTTCCTCTTTGTCTTCTTTTTCTTTGTATTCATTCTCTTTGTTTTCCTTTCCTTCTTTGTTTTCTTTGTTCTCGTGGTGTTTTTTGTGATTTTCATGTTCTTTGACTATCTTTTGAAGCTTTTCCAACTGCTCCATATAGGTGTCCAAATTTTTATTCATCTCACTCACTGAGGCGTCAAATTTCGTCATCGTCTCATTCATGTTTTCTTGAAAATTTTGAATGGCTTCTTTGTCAGCAAGGGTCAGACACTTTTCTCCATCTCCAGTTTCCTCAACTGGGCGTCCGTATCCATAGGAGACTAGGAACAGCAAGATCAACATTGACACAACTGTCATCTGTGAAAGAAGGATAATAAAAAATCTGTCATCTACAGTCAATATTGTATAATACCTTGCAGTGTATGGCAGGGGAGTCTTGAGCCTGAGGAATTAAGGCCGCCTGGCTAGTGCAGTCGCCGCGAACTGTGCAGGTTAGAGTTTTCTTTTTGTTCCGCAAAAAACTCCGCACCTTACGGAGGATTCGAACCCTGGTCTCCCGAAGAAGAATCTGGCATTCTAGCCACTGGACCAGCAATAACATTTATAAAACACCGAAAGTCGGTTCTTTGGCGAAGGGTTTGGGAGCGGAATTCGCAATCCCACAGGCTGATAGGCTGGCAGGGAATGTACCTATTGGTGGTAGATTACCCATGGACAAGGGAGATGTGGTCATGCGCGGTGGAGAAGGTGGGGGAACAGGTTGAGAACCAGTATGTGGAAAGAATGAGATTGTGGGGGTCGGCAGGGGTTCTAGAAGAATCTCAAAACTGAGAGGGAAGACCAGCAGAATTTTCAGTCAGATAGCGGTGAGAATGATTAGTAGTATGACTCTTTGCTGGCTGTTGAAAGAGGGACGGAGCACGCACGGGAATGTCCTGAGTGCAGTGATGTCGGTTCTTAGTTCAACTCAACCACGGTAAATTAATGTATTACGTCTTCATTTTAATGTTGCGTGTCCTTTCCGGGACGTTGCAATCAATCCCAGGCTGATGTAATAGCCAATTTTACGTTTAGTAGTTTGCCATTGCTTTCTCAATGTGACGTCAACGTTGAAGTTCTACTGACCGGTGTAGGGGAGGATCGCACTAGCACGCGTCAACTCACCGGAAGTTTTGGTGCTAGTGCATTAGCCCCCGCGGCCACGCCTCCCTCCATCTTGTAGAGTATGTACGGGCTTCAAATAAAAATCTTAATATTTTTTTTAGTGAATATATTCTGAAAAAGTAAATAACAATTGTATAATTTTTTGATGTAGTCACCACCGCGCTCAATGCAAGTCCTCCAGCGCCGATAAAGTGCTTGGATTCCTATAGAAAAAAATGCTCTTGGTCGCGTGTGTAACCACTCGTACACCACCCGCTGTACCTCTACATCGGAACGAAAAATGTTGACGCTTCCTACTCCACTCATACACTTGCTGAACTGACAGGCATGCATCACCATAGTGGATCTTCATTCTCCGATGAATTTCTATAGGTTTTACCCCTTCACTAATCATAAAAACAAATAGCAGAATGCTGCTCCTTGATAGTGCATGTAAAAAGTGAAGCGGCCATCTTTAAACTGTCCTGTTGACGCCACCATGTTCGTCTGCACCGTGATATGACGTGCTTAACACTCTTGACATCCTTGACAACAATATTTACAGGTTACAAGACAATGGCATGGTTATTGTAATTTCCATCACAATTTTAAGGTTTTCATTTGACGTTAGTGAATGCGCATCGTTGTCAAGAATGAGCGATTTGGGTGTAAGAACTGGCACGGCCAGGCACGAGAGTCGCATCTGGAGAATGTAGGGCCTCGTCAACCAACACAGAACTGGCACTATTAGTCGCTGGATGCTGATTTATATGTTGGAGAGGGGGGGGGGGGGGACTGAGCACCTATGGACATGTCCGGAGTGCAAGGATGATACCCCAACAGCTAGTTAGCTAACTCTTCTTTCCTGGTACCTGTTTTAGGCTAGTCCACCTGGGAGCCCAAATCAATTGTAAAAGTCCGCCTCGGTGTGGATTCCAGCCAATGACCACCAGGTCTGCAGGCAATTGTCTAGCCATTATAGCACAGGGGTTCCCAAACTCCCCATACCACATACGTCAACTGTTATGTGTGATGTACAGTAGTGCAGGAAGAGAAAACATGCACGCGACTAAACAGACGTCACGTACAATATATATGCTTCTGAATTGTGGATCGTCGGACTACAAGTATGATCATCTGACTAAACACACGGTACGTACAATTTAAGCTTTTGAATTTTGGATCTTCAGGCTACAAGGACATATAACTAAACAGACGACATGTACAATATAAGCTTTTGAACTGTGGGCGTTGAGATTAAAAAGTACAGTTTTTTTGGAGGAAGAAAGACTGACAATATCACACGCCAGCTTTATATTAACATTGCTTGACGTGGGGTCCTATGTTTATTTTATTATATCCATAGAGTGAGTTTAACTGCGGTAAAGAAGAAATGGAAGACATTGCGGCGACAAGTCTTCATCGGCCCAAAAAAAAAAAAAACCAACAAAAACAGGAAACAGGCCATAACAACACACATACAAAAACTGAAATGACACTAAATTTACAACATTAGTTCTTAATGTGAAATAAGAATAAGCTAGCAGAATGAAATAAAAATCAGTGATGCATAACTCATATGCACCAACTCCAATTATAAACAGGATGAATACAGATGGAAGCCGTAATGTACCGCAGACAGTGGGAGGATGTGAGGTCATATAGCGAAGAGGCAGTACTGTCGCATCTGAGAAAGAGAAAGGAATGTGTACATACACAAGATTATATCGTATTTCATGGAAACAAAAACAGTTAAATACAGTGGTTCTAAAAAAACTGCGAATGAAAAGATAGTTGATGAAAGAAATTAAAAATAGGCAAATGAAACATTTCGGTCATGTTAAAATACATAACACTCTTATAAGAACCCTACTGGAGGGTAAGGTCGAAGGCAAGCAAGCAAGATGTAAACAACGGTACAAGTGGCAATAACATTAAGAGGTGGACGAACAGCAGTCTCCAAGGGGCTGAGTGTTCTCGAGGTTTTATTAGAAGGCGGCCTCGAGTGCTGGAGGTCCCGGGTTCAAGTCCCGGTGAGGGCCGAGATTTTTTCACGTGGACTTCTAGTAAAACAATTTCCCCTGGTCTCTGGGTAGTGAGATAGGACGCCCGTGTGTATTGTTGCGCACGTAAAACATCCCTTGGCAATTGGAAATCGAAAAAGTAAATAACGGCGCTGCCCGGGCAAACTTTCGAGTTAAAAAAATCTACCCTAAGTATTTCAGGATCCTCGCCGGTGCTACGGAGTTCGTGCACTGAGCTGAATGTCTCTTGACTCAGGCTTGAGTTTGGAGTAGAACGGGGCACTTATGGGTTACACCCGTGTGCCGTGACGTTGATCCGTCCACTAAACTAAACTAAACGAAGAGCAGTCTAACAGGATGTACAACCAAGGCGAGAGACAAACAGTGTTTGAGATCCATTCTAGTATTATAGCATCATTGTACATTCCAAGAAAGGGCAATGGTCAAGAAATCACAAACAGCCAAAAATGCTGGGGTTGACTGAGACATCCTGTAAAAAAGTATGCAACTACCTTTTACTAAATAGTTGGGTAACAATTACTAATATTAGCAACACCAATTTTATTAAAACTTCAAATGAAAGAAATGACTTTGAATCAATTATATCCAATGTCTGCTATTGCAAAAAGACGCAACGAAGAAAAGCAATTCTTTTACCTTCATTCGTCAATGGGTAACAAAACGGCAGCGTAATATATTCTAACTTAAGATAAGAACTGGTAACAAAAGGGCGCGCTATCTATTTATACGGTTTGGTCCTTATATGATGATTTAAAGTATGAGTTAATCTCTTGTCATGTTTTCTCATTATCTTTATTGCACACAGTGGGAGGTGTCAAGAAGTCGTGTTCATAAGTGAGAAAATTGATGTTTGCTCTGGTTATATTACTGCAAATGAGATGCACTGTTTTTGAAACTATTGCGCAGTTTGCTTAACTGCGTTTGACAAAACTGAATCATGGCGTGACTGATCATTCTTCCACCTGTTGGTATAAAGTATAAACTAAAATTATAAGTTTTCTTTGCTGAACTAGTTGCTTTATCATAATCATCATCCAGTGGCTTGTAATGTATAGGGCTTTGCTTCAGAATAGTCTTTAGAAATCTCTCTCTCTCTCTCTCTCTCTCTCTCTCTCTCTCTCTCTCTCTCTCTCTCTCTCTCTCTTCTCTCTCTCTCTCCTCTCTCTCTTCTCTCTCCTCTCTCTCTTCTCTCTCTCTCCTCTCTCTCCTCTGTCTCTCTCTCCTCTGTCTCTCTCTCCTCTGTCTGTCTGTCTGTCTGTCTGTCTGTCTCTCTCTCTCTCTCTCTCTCTCTCTCTCTCTCTCTCTCTCTCTCTCTCTCTCTCTCTCTCTCTCTCTCTCTCTCTCTCTCAGAACAACTAGTTTGGGTTTTTTAAAATTACCACTTCTATCGAACTTGACTGGTTTTTGCTTGTGGATTAGCTTTCCCTATTACTAGTGTTCCTTGCCATGATGTGAACTCATTTGGACTTCAAAAGTATTTGTAATTTGTAATTTACGTCCCTAAGTCAAAGACGAGAAGTCAACAGTTTAGGCCAACTGATCGGTCTAGAGGTTGACCCTGATACCTCGGTAACAGCACACCGGAAGTTTAAGAACGACTGCTCTTATCCATTCGTCCATACAGGTCTCCTACGACAACTAATAAAATAAACATCCTCCTAACTGGTACGATACACCTACTTTTTAAGTTAGTTGCATATCCTTTACAGGACGTTGCATTCAACATCAGCATTTTTTTTGTTGCTGTTGTAATCTCTTGGGAAGTTTACGTCCAGTAGTTTGCCATTACTTTCTGAACAACCTACACCCATACCATTTCGTAAAACACTGACAATATAACAAAGCAAAATAATGAATCCTCCAAGCTATAATCTAATGAATAAATAACAATAATTTGTCCCAATGTAGTTTCTTGACAGGGGTCTGATTTAGCGCCATCACAGTCTGTAGGCCTAATACTTGTAGCAATGAAAGAAATTAGAAGACGACTTTCAATTGCTCTTCAAACACTAAAACAATTGAATAAATTGTGGAGAGGTTCAGATAAACCTACTAAAGTTAGATTTTAAGAGCATGAATCTTTCCCATTGCAGCATACGCCTATGAGACCTGGTCACTTACTAAACAAGCTTAACAGCGCATAAGAATGCCTTTGAATATAAATGTTAAAGACTGGTTCTAAGAATATCTTGGATACAAAAAAGAACAAATGCATCCATACAACAAAATCTGAATACTGAAGTACGCTGGCTACTAAAGACGATAAAACAAAGAAAATTGAAATATGTTGGTAACTTGAAACATTATGACAGTTTGAAGAGAACAATAATGGAGGGGTTTATTCCTGGGAAGCGAGGAAGAGAAAGGCCAATGAGAAGATGATTGCAGGATTGGCGGATAATCTCTAGATGGGTGTATCGGACGCGGGACATCTTGATTATGACCGAGTAGCTTTCCAGAAGATTGTTATGGGAGCGAAGTTCTGCAAAGGACATTGCAAGTGAATGAATGATAGCCAGGTGGCCAATCTTTCTCTCACTTTGGCAAGAGCCAAGCTTAAGTGTGGAATTTGTCAACGGCTGTGCTCATGACAATACCAGCGCAGTTTGCTATAATCTTTGCTGGCACATCCACCAGCTGAAATATAGACACCCACCAGCTGAAATATAGACACCCACCAGTTGAAATATAGACACCCACCAGCTGAAATATAGACACCCACCAGCTGAAATATACACACCCATCAGCTGAAATATGCACACCCACCAGCTGAAATATAGACACCCACCAGCTGAAATATAGACACCCACCAGCTGAAATATAGACACCCACCAGCTGAAATATAGACACCCACTAGCTGAAATATAGACACCCACCAGCTGAAATATACACACCCACCAGCTGAAATATAGACACCCACCAGCTGAAATATTGACACCCACCAGCTGAAATATAGACACCCACTAGCTGAAATATACACACCCACCAACTGAAATATACACACCCACCAGCTGAAATATAGACACCCACCAGCTGAAATATAGACACCCACCAGCTGAAATATAGACACCCACCAGCTAAATATAGACACCCACCAGCTGAAATATAGACACCCACCAGCTGAAATATAGACACCTGTCAGGGTCTTAAACTTGGCTCGCTAACCTAACACATGTGAGACAGTACAAGTACAACGTGATTTGACTTAAGACTCAACGACACAACGTTCAATGGATTTATTTACAGATCATATACCATACGATGATCACAACAAGATATACTTGACACTTCAATACACTTACAAGTACAATACAGCTCACAGCCTTTCTCTCAAGATGTCCAGACACTCGACGTTCATATACAGAAACCACACAACGCCTTTCTCTCATCATGCGTCCAGTCGAGTCCCCGTCCCAAAGCTGTCTGCCGCTAGTTCGCAACTTGCCTCCCACCTGAGGTGGCTTCACGAGGCATGCGTGCGTCTTGCGTCGTCCTTGCCTGACCGCTGGTCGCTCGTCAGCCAGCAATCTTGCAGGCAGGTAACTATTACTCGCCTGGCGGCGTAACGAAGTTGCTGCATCCCTGCTGGGAGCTAAGTCGCCTGGCGGGCGTAACGATGTCACTGCATCACTGTACCCTTTCTGGACTCTGACACGCTCCCCCGGCAAATTCATGAAAGATGTCATCTTTCATGTATAATATATGTACATACTGGGTTAATATTCTAACTTTGTCAGAGTCTACCCTTCTGTTGTTATATACATTGGTATCAAAATACAAATAAATACACATATGCCATAGAAATATATAAGAAATGGAAGTTGCATTCAACGACATGTGGTGTTCAACCTTTAACACATGTCAGGTTTCATCTTCTCGATGGCTGATTACCTCAATCGCATTAATGACCCAGTCAGATCGGTAGTACCAGCTTCACGCATCTACCTCGCAGCTTCCAAAAGAAAACGTAATAATATGGTTCTTGAAACAAAAACCATCTAGCTAGACCGAAATACGGCTTTATATAAGTCGTATAAAACGCTCAAACCCTGACCTTATTTGGCCAGTAGCTCTTGTGTTGGTCTGCAATGTCGGTAACACTCTGCCATGCCCAGTAGATGGCTACCTGTTGTGTCAAAAATCTGGCAACAACATGGCTATTTATACGCAACCCATTACTGAATACATTTCAAATTATGGCCCTTTGTGTAATGTTGTAATAACAAATAAATGAAAGGGGAATAATTTCCACATTTAGGAAATACAATAATTTACAATAATTATCCTATTTCTTAGCGTCATCGCTTGACGTTTCTTCATATTAACGAGAAAAAGTCGGTAATATGAATACATTAATCAAGATATGATTCTAAGATTACACTACATAAATATATAAACACACAATTCGTGTATTTAACTTTGTTGATTCCTAAAGATTTTAGAATCGTCATAGCTTTTTAAACTTTTATTTGTCGTCTGCTAATTTTGCTCTAAATTTCTAACTAATCCGGAAGTACACACGAACACTAAAACCAGCTGATGTTGAAGCTTGCAGAACACACTTGTTCCGGTCTGATGTAGTTACGGAAAGTACAATGTTCTCAAAGTTCATGTGTTGGATGTTTCACTACAAAACCTTCTGGATTATGATCGACTGTTCATGTGTTGGATGTTTCACTACCGAACATTATGGATTTCGGTTCACTGCAATGGTGTAGCTGTCAATGTTTAGTTTACACATTCACACACGTCTTTAAAATATCCCTGGAATGTTCCACACGCAGATGTCACTGTCAAATTGGATAGTTCGCTTACGGTAAGTTTTTGAGCGAATGTGACACTGTTCTTGTTCTTGGTATATACAATTAATAAAGTTCGCTTTCTACAACACACTACACAATTATACACGACAATCACTACATGAATTAGTAAAATAAGAACACTATATATATTGGGAGTAACCCCTATCACATCATATTGTAGACATTGCACAGCTTTTTGTGAATGGAAAAAATTATTCACTGGTGAATGCTGTGTCGGTCTGAGTGTATTTGTACACACTGCACTCAGACATTGGTGCTTACTGGGTCGGTCGGACAACGGGACAAAAGATCGGCAATTGAATTGGTTCTGCCTGGGATATGTCGAACCTCAAAGCTATAATCTTGAAGTTTAAGAGACCAGCGCGCTACCATATGGTTTGAAGGTACACCTGAATTTATAAAACGCAACGGGCTGCTGTCAGATTCCACGATGAAATGGCGTCCTAGAAGAAATCTGGACAATTTTGTTATACCCACCACTAATGCTAGGGCTTCCAATTGAGGTATAGACCACGCCCGTTCTCTGGGCTTTAGTTTCCTGGATACGAAGTACACGGGATGGAGGATGTTATTGTACTCTTGTAACAAGACTGCTCCAATCGCCACGGAGCTAGCATCTGTACGCAATCTGAAAGGTAAATGGAAATTGGGCAATTTCAGGATGAGATTATTTAAACTGTTATCAGAAAAACATGCTAGTACTTTATGGAATGCAATCTTTAGGCATTCATTGTTTACAATTTTCTCTGGTTTATCTTTTGTTAGTAAATTAGTAAACACTTCGGTCAGTTCGGAAAAATCAGGAATGAACTGCCGGTAGTAATTTATCAGTCCCAACAAACTTCTGACTTGTTTTTTAGTAGTCGGAAGTGAGAGTTTTAGTATCTTGGACACAATGTTATCGTCTGTCGTGACAAAGCCATTGGATATTTTGTACCCCAAGAAGGATATTTCCTGGTAGGCTATGTCTACTTTCGCAGGCTTTACCGTCAGTCCGTGCTGTCTAATACGTTCCAATGTCTGTTCTAACGTCTTAATGTGCTCTGTCATTGTCTCTGTGTGCACACAGATGTCGTCTATGTAGCAGATTATGTTAGGAATGTCTACTAGAAGAAGTCGTGTCATACGTACGAATGTGGCAGGGGCATTGACAAGCCCAAATGGAAGTTTGCACCATTCGTACAGTCCCCAAGGTGTGGCAAATGCTGTCAGATGTCTGCTCTGTTCGTCTACTCCTATTTGCCAATATCCTTTCGTCATATCTATCTTCGTAAAGAACCTAGCGTCTGTCAGTTCTGTCAGTAGGTCGTCAGAGTTAGCCATTGGTTCAAGATCTAGAAGAGTTATTTTATTGAGCTTCCTATAGTCGATACACAGTCTTATTGTATTGTCCTTTTTGCGTACTATGACCATTGGAGATGAGAAGTCTGATTGGGATCGTCTTATGATGTTGTTTTTCTCTAAGTTGATGATCTCCTGATGTAGGTGTTCTTTGTAATGTAATGGAATGGTGTATGGTCTGCATCTTATGGGTGTGTTTGATGTGAGTGTGATGTGATGCTGTACTAATTCTGTTTGTCCTGGGTTGTTGGAAAAGATGGTGTTGTACTGTTGTATAAGCTGTTTGCAACTGTCTGTCTCTGCTTGAGTTAACTTTGGGTTGATTTTAATCTCCTTCAAGCAGTTTGTCGTGTCTAATGCAGGTGTTGGAATTTCGTCACTAGCATCGTCATCTTCGTGATCTATTATCACTGTACAAGCTGTCGTATCGTCTTGTTCGTTGTCTCTGTTGTGGTATGGTCTTAGCATATTTATGTGAAATATTTTGTGTTTGTCTTTTATTTGAATTTCGTAGTCTACAGGTGAAATCTGTCTCGTCACTTTAAAAGGTCCCTGCCAAGAATCAGTCAATAAGTGTCTGTCACTAGGTAGTAGAAGAAGAACGTCCTGTCCAGGTGTCAACGTTATTGTCCTGTTACCTTTGTCAGCATACTGTCTATAAGTAGCGCCATATAGTTTTAGTGCATTCTTTGCAATAATACAGGATTTGATGATTCTTTCACGCAATGATGTAACATATACGTATGATGATATGGGTTTAAGTACTGGAGTAGAGTTAGTTAACATTTGGTGATAAATAGTCAATTGGCCACGTGGTTTGGCACCATAGATAAGTTCAAAAGGAGAGAAACCGGTACTAGAATGTGGTACCTCGCGATAAGCAAAAAGAATAGCTGGTAGATATACATCCCAGTTATTGGGGTGCTCTTGCGTTACTTTTGCAAGCATGTGCTTTAAATCCCCGTTAAATTTTTCTATTACTCCACTAGAGTGAGGATGGTACGGGGAATTGAAACATTGCTTCACTCCCAACATTTTGGTGAAAGCTTGGGTAGATGCGGCAATAAACTGAGTGCCCCTATCAGATTGGATAGTATCTGGAAAACCTATCCGAGAAAATATATGGAAGAACACTTCCATTATATCATTGGCAGTAATGTTCTTTAGCGGAATAGCTTCTGGCCAGCGACTACATTGATCAATGACAGTTAGAATATATTTATTCCCTCTAGTTGTTGTATGATTAAGAGGGCCCACTAAGTCGACAGATAGTTTTTCAAAAGGTCGACTGGCTAAGTCAGTAACTTGTAACTTTGCCTGTGGGTGTTTACCTTTTTTTACCAGTTTCTGGCAGGTGTCACAACTTCTGCAATATTCTTTAATGTCATTGCAAAATTTGGGCCAATGAAACTGTGTCAGTAACCTTGATCTGGTCTTAACGTATGCCATATGCCCTGCAAGAGGTATATCGTGGGCAAGATGTAAGGCTTGCTTGCGATAATTAGTTGGCAAAACAGTTTGCTCTGTTGTGTTGTCACCTCTGGTATAATACCTGGTGAGTATATCATTTTTCACAGCAAAATGCCATTTTGCATTCTTGGTTACCTTTGGCTTTTGGCCGATCAGATTAAAATATTTTGACAATGAAGGATCAGCTTTTTGAGCTGTTACAAACGTTTCCTTCATGGTGTTAGTAGGCAGTGATACTGGGCTAAGCATTTGTATAGCCTCAGTTTGATTACTTTCATCTTGCACTCTAGCAGTAGATCTAGTTACTGCGTTCACACATTCAATGATATCAGATGGTGATGGAACAATGTTATCAATGATGTCATGAGATGTTAGTGCTACATTAGCTACCATACAATCAATAGGTGGTGTGACATTATCAATGATGACATTTGATGGTGATGTTATGTTATCATCAATACACAGTGATGTTATGTCATGAGGTTTATCATTCACCTCTGGTAAATTTCCAATAATTACATCACACACTGGGTTTGTTAATGCAGCGCACTTTACTTTCCCAGTGAGGAAAGGTGTTTCAATATATGCCCATGCTAGTGGGTATTTCTCAATATTGCCTGAGAATGTTCTGCATGTTACGTGCCTGCCTGTATAGTCTGTAGGCATTATGAACGTTCTCTTCAGACCAATAAGTGAGCTGCCCGTGTCTCGAAGGACTGTAGCCGACTTGCCATTCACGTATCCGTGATGGATGTTTATGTTGCCTTTGGAATCAACTACCAAATTAGCTTCTTCATTGGCAATAGGGATGGCGTGGCCGCATGTTAAAATACCATCTTCATAAAAGGTGTTACAAACAGTACATTTATTTGCGTTAAACATGTCAAAAGCCTGTGCTGAGTTCACAGGATGTTTCTCTGGTTGTTCTTCATCTGACGATGAACTGTCAAACAAGGCGGCATTTGCTTTGTTGGTCATTTGCCTACCTTTGCAATCACGGCGATAATGTCCGTGCGCCTTACAGAGGAAACATTTACGCAAATTTCTGAAGGATCTACGCTCCTTATCTTGTCTGTTTATCATGTTTAGTAGATAAGTATGATATCCTGGGTGCTTATCGCACATTTCACCTTGATGGTGTGAAAATTTACAATAAGTACAGTGATTATACTTCTCAGAAGTAGGCTTATGAGGTTTCTGCCTACTATAGGGTTTCTCATAGTTAGCCGATGCTACAAAATTTATGTCAGTAGCTTCACTGGCAAAACAATGTTTGTTGGCTGTGTAATACGCCGAACCACGTCTCTCAATCTCATCTACACTAGTGCATTCATTCTCTTGCAAAAATTTTGAAAATGCTGATGGAATGGATGAAATGATTTTATCTCTAATGATCAGATCTTCTAGTCTCTGATAATTTTTGTCAATTTTAGCTGCTGAAGTCCATTTGGTAAATATATCTCGGACTAAGCAGAGGTAATCAGAGAACGTTTGAGTCGGTTTTGGGCTCAACTTGCTGAATTGTTCTCTGTAACCTGCCTCATCTAACATAAAATGTGCCATAATCTTTGCTTTCAGATAATGGTAATCTTTTCTGAGGTCTTTGGGGATGGTTTCAATGACTTTAAGAGGCTCCCCTGATAAACTCCTCATATAAACAATATTCCATTCAGACAGTGGAACCTGGTAATGTTCCATTAAAGTCTCAAAATTTTGGGTAAAGGCTGCGATGCAGTCACCCGAGGTATAATTACGTACAATACCTTGATATTTCTTATACTGGTTTTCTTTCTCCAGTCTCTCAGATTTCTTAGACTCTTTGTTAATGGCAGTCTCAGTATCAAGTTGTTTCATCTTCAACTGTAACTCTAGTTCTTCTCTCTTACTCTGAGCTGCTATTTCTGCCTTCTTAAGTTCACTATCTATCTCAGCTTGCTTTGTCTTTGCAGCCAGTTCTGCTTCTGCTTGTTTGGCAGCCCGTTCTGCTGCTCTTTCATCGCGTTCATTAGCTTTCTCCTGTACTAGTAGGTATTCAGAGTATTTCTTCTCACTCCATTTTGTTAATTCATCACCTGTCAATTGTAATTTTATCCCCATATCGATGAAATCAAATAATGAAGACATGATGGAAAATGTCAATGAATTACCAGCCACACAAAAAATGTTATAAGTGGTTAGTAATGAACAATTCACAATTGACTTCTATTGACAATACGTGCCTAAAATTGCATCCTTAAAGTATATGAAAAGAAAAAATATACTCAAGTGCCCTGGATGCGGTGAAGAACGGTTGGAAATCGGGCTAGGAACTGTAGGGTCGTTACTTCGAAAACACAAATGACCTCTACGGCAAGGTTTCGGATGGTACGGAAAACCTGCTTTGTTTTTGGAGGAAAATAAATTAGCGTCTATTTGGTGGTGTGTGCATGCTTGATACTAAGTATTGAGTAGGTTTGTATGGCGTTGAGTGTAATTATAGGTCGTAAGTTTGTCCGTCAACAATTTTTTTCAAAATACAAGTCACTTTCTTTCCAAAAACTTTTTGCGTTCCACGACTCAATTCACAAAGACAATCTACATGTATCTCAACACTCTACAACATTGATGACACATCACTTACATCAAGATGACATTCAGTAAGGACATAGACATCAAGTTTACAAGATGGCGACAAGGTCACAATGGCGACAAGATCACAATGTCGACAAGGTCAAAACGGTGACAAGTTTCACAAATCACAAATGTTTTACACGCTTACAAGATCAAACAATATGTATGCACTGTACGTTTACAAATAGTCTCCATGTTTAAACAATGTAGTAATATAACAAAATAAGCCTTCCACGATCACATTTACATGTACTATAAAGTTTGACAAAAATTCTAAGTTCACAAACTTTAGTTTTAAATCGTTAATCACATAAACACGTTCATTTCAAAGCCGGACGAATGCCACCACGTCCACACATGTCAGGGTCTTAATCTTGGCTCGCTAACCTAACACATGTGAGACAGTACAAGTACAACGTGATTTGACTTAAGACTCAACGACACAACGTTCAATGGATTTATTTACAGATCATATACCATACGATGATCACAACAAGATATACTTGACACTTCAATACACTTACAAGTACAATACAGCTCACAGCCTTTCTCTCAAGATGTCCAGACACTCGACGTTCATATACAGAAACCACACAACGCCTTTCTCTCATCATGCGTCCAGTCGAGTCCCCGTCCCAAAGCTGTCTGCCGCTAGTTCGCAACTTGCCTCCCACCTGAGGTGGCTTCACGAGGCATGCGTGCGTCTTGCGTCGTCCTTGCCTGACCGCTGGTCGCTCGTCAGCCAGCAATCTTGCAGGCAGGTAACTATTACTCGCCTGGCGGCGTAACGAAGTTGCTGCATCCCTGCTGGGAGCTAAGTCGCCTGGCGGGCGTAACGATGTCACTGCATCACTGTACCCTTTCTGGACTCTGACACACCCATCAGCTGAAATATAGACACCCATCAGCTGAAATATAGACACCCACCAGCTGAAATATACACACCCACCAGCTGAAATATAGACACCCACAAGCTGAAATATAGACAACCACCAGCTGAAATATAGCCACCAACCAGCTGAAATATAGACACCCACCAGCTGAAATATAGACACCCACCAGCTGAAATATAGACACCCACCAGCTGAAATATAGACACCCATCAGCTGAAATTTAGACACCCACCAGCTGAAATATAGACACCCATCAGCTGAAATAAAGACACCTACCAGCTGAAATATAGACACCCACTACCTGAAATATAGGCACCCATCAGCTGAAATATACAC